>CM077463.1:55843271-56443271 GCA_039654755.1 Calcarius lapponicus | reverse complement strand
AGCTCCAATGAAATTTAGCAAAATCAATTCTTAATGAAACATATACTTTTCCAAACAGTAAAATCATAAGCACTAAAACATTTACCTTTTGACATGCAGTCTGAAGCCTGCATTGCAGTGTCAGTGGCACAGTGCCTCATCCCTAGGAAGTTTTCTAGTGGTGTTGAACACACAATCGTAATAAGAACAAGTGTTTCTTTATATTATGCACAAACTTCATTTTGCACCATCTCTTTGAAGCAGCCAGTTCCTTCCCATATGAAATACCTGGCTGTGAACAATTTTGGACACAATATTGGGCATATTTTTCTCCACCTAAACCATTCCCTTCCTGTCCATGACAATTTCTCTTGACAAAGCCACTGGATTACTTGCCTTGCTAATAACTGAGGTTTAAGGAATGGGGTGTGTTGCATTTAAAAGGGGAGAAGACTTAGGATTGTAAATCGCTGCCAATAAAATGCTTTGATGGTAAACAGGAGCTAAATGTCGGCTGCAGTTTGTTCAACAGCTGTACTGTACCAGAGGCTTACACTGTAAACAGTAATATTTGTGTCCACATATATTATATAATATTCTGTGCCATCAATAGCCTGCCTGAAAGGGGATTTAAAGGTTTCGTAATCTACAAATTTGCCAGTTTGTCATACTAAAGGACATGTCTCATTCCCTGTTACTAGTTCATTAATTCAATGTGCAATTGCTATATATAAGTACTCTAAATTCCTTCTCTATTAACTAGAAGAAAGAAATTAAATTAAAGCCTTTAAATGATGCCCAGCATCTTGATTAGAGTGGTGAAGCCAGGCTCCTTCAGTAAATTAAGAAAATTCATATTTTCTAGCTTTCCGTTTTCTCTTTTTGACTAGTGCAGCATGTCTTGGAGTCCACAGAAAAGGAAAATAGTCCTGTGCATAGGGAAGATGCCTTCTGGGTTTACACTGTCCAAATGGGCTTGGATTTTCACTCCACAGTTGCAGAGGTCTAAAAGTACATGAGGATTGTAGATTCAGGAGCCTAAGGTATTTACTCCAAGTATTTATGTGCTGAAAAAAATATTCCCTAGCTTCAGGCCAGACACTGAGGGGGCCAAGAAGAATGAAAACCACTTCTTTCTTTTGGTGTTAGGGAAGAGGTGTTCATGGAGGAGCACATTACACAGGGAAGTCCACCACCTGCGACAAAGGAATGCAAGCACCTTCAAACTTCTGCTTTTTCCACATGGTATTATGTTAGAAATACCTACTCCCCAAGTGAAATACAGCCTGTAAAAATTCCAGGAGCTGTCACCTAACTGATATTTGTCAGTAATGAACTTTGACAGAAAAAGAACGTAGGAAGACAACGGTGAAAACCCAGGTCCAATATTGCCTTCACTAGAGCGAACTGCTGCTACTTTTTAATTTCTGACTCATAAAATTAATTTTATTTAGTTTATTCCAATACCTCTATAATTATTAGTCTAATTGTTTCCTGAAAAAAATATCACCAGTTTCTTCCCCTTTGATTGTGTCTGATGGCTGCTTAATACATGCTTCTGAGAGCAAATTGTGAAGCAATATCTTTTAGATGGGAAGAAATTTCTCAGGATTATGCATTTGAGTTTTTTCTCTCTTTTTTTCTCAATTCCAGAGCAGCAACAACTCTCTTCCCCTGTTGCTTTTAGTGTATTTGTGTAGAGTTACACAACTCAAATTTCAATTTCTATGAGTTTTACTTCTCTGTCCCTGATTTATCTGACAGAACATCATGCTTTTAGAAAGCTGTTATTTCATGGTTTCACCAAAAACTATTGGGCTCTAATAGCTAACTCTTTGCTAGTAATATTCTTTTACCTGACTGGGAGCTCCAACATTGTGGTGAGAAAGCATGGAAAGTTCAGCCGTTAATCCATTAAACCCTTGAATAATTCATTGAAGATAAGCCCTTTAAACTCCCGTTTAGGTTGTTAATAATGATGAGTAGTTCATTCTGAAGACTTCTGTTTCTTGTGCCTAATATAAAGTAGAAGTAGGATAAACTCACTACAGTCATGTTTCATCTATAAAATTATTTCACTTCCAGGAAAATGATTTTTTCTTATCTTCCACTCTCTTTTCATCTGTTTCAGGAAGTACTAAATGGTTAAAAGTCACTACTGCTTTTACCATCCTACATGGGTATGTTACTGAAAAAAGATATTTGATCGAAGGATATTCACAATATTTAATTGGAAAAGGCAGTATTATATGAAAAGCTTTCCTCATGATATTGCTCTTTCCCTCAAACAAGCTCCTCTAAAATATTATGAACATAAACATCCAGCTCTGGGAAATACAGGATTCTTTTCTTGCAGAGATCAGAAATAAGTGCCAAGTAAATATCTTAAAATTCTTGTTCAAGTAGAGACTTCCCTTACTAAAGGAATGAGGAGTAGAGTATGGCCCTCAAACATGAAGAGCTCCAGGGTTCAAGGAAATTAGTCACCCCTTCTCCCTGTTACTGTTTACCACTTTGTGTGGGGAATAAATGGGAAATTGTATGTTATATAAATCACTGATAAAGGGAAGCAATCCTTCAGTACCCTCAGCAGAGGACATGGGAGAGATGAAATTTTAATGATGTAGAAGTGAGTTTTAGCAAATTGCTGGAAAAATATTATTTTTTAAAAAATTCATCCTGGAATGTGTTAAGCTTTTAACTATATGTTCCAAAACATCGGAGTGAGATGTCCAGGGTGATAGTCACATAAATGCTGGAGCAATACAGGTGTTTATCCACAGCTCTGCTTCATAGCCTAGAGCTTGTTCTTTGCTCAGCTGCCTTACACCCAGGCTTACAGAACCCATGCTATCCCAGCATGGAATGCCCTACTAAACTGTCAATCCTGTCTTGGAAGTTAAATAGTTTGCTGATCTTGCAACCTAGAATGATTCAGAGTGAAAGAGAACTCATGAGAACTCCAGTCCAAACTGCTCAAAACACTGCCAGAACTCTTTGGCGCTTAATCCAGTTAGATCTTGAAAGTCTACAAAGACTACACAGTCTGGAGTTGATATCAATAATTATATTTAGTTCATAAGGGACCAAAATTCAGGTGACTCTACCATAGGCAAGTCAGGAAGTTATCTTAATGCTTTAAGGACATCATTTGCAGACAATTGCCATATAAAGGGGAAGTAGCTGTGAGAAGAGGGTGTAAGTTAGAGCTCTCCTCTGCAGAGATGGAAGTACAGATGAGGGTCCTGAAGAGAGTGGGAGGCTGTGAATAACAAGGGAGTTCCTGCTGGACAGGTGCATATTCCAGCATTTTTAGGGTGTATTTAAACAACTTTCCACGCTTTTCTCTGCTCTTAAAAGTGCTCACAGGATCTGAAAGGAACATTACATTGTGTGAAAATGCTTCTCCAGCATGGCCCAGGAAGAAATAAAATAAATATTTTTGCACTGCTGCAAAGTGAATTTCAGATAACCGTGGGTTGTATTTGAGTGGCTAAAAATAAGCAGCAGGCAGGGGGAGTGGAGCCTGGGCTCTGGGATTTATCAAAGGTGAGCTGCCTTCAGGAACTCGCTGGCTGCCCAGTACTCGCTGCTTGCAGAGGTCATGGCTCTTCCCTGGACTGTGCTGTGGGAGTAACTGAGGGGTTACAGCATATGCAGTGTGCATATTAAAGAATCATGGCTATGTGTGTTCACTTCACAGTTCCTCATCTTTATGTCATCACAGGTGGTTTTGTTAATGGGATTTCTGCTTTAAGTGAGTTTCTGTGAGGAGCATACTTTGATTCCAGAATCATCTAAACTTCTGCAGGACTTTATTTCATAATCTTTTTATCCCTCAAACAACCTTTGTTACATTCAAAGGCCTAAAAATTTCTCCTTAATAGTAAAGGCTATTGCATTCTGAATTTTCTAATGATAAAATCAAACTCCTTTCTGCTGGACACCCCTATGTCAAATTGTTCTTCTCATGATGCTCCTTCTGAGAACAGAAGGAAGGGATGTCATGAGGGAACTGAGCAGGCTCTACCAGGCTGCTGGTACATCAGGTGTCACTTAAGGTGTCATGTTGCTTCTATGTTGTACACTTGTGTGGCAGACGTTACAAATAATCATGAGACAATTTATTGACACCAAGCAGAAACTGAAAAACCCATAAAATAGTATGGCAGGAGCAGATGACGAAACAGAAGGAAATATTTAATTATTCATAAGTCAAATGACCCCTGAAACACAGCAGATGAAGATGTAGAAGATGTTCTAAGATGATGTGAGGCTTCAGGCAATGTGACTTAGCACATTTTGCAGTGAAAACGTGCTGGTTTATGAGCCCTTAGCTGTGTTTTGGCAGGGGGGTGGGAGGCATTATCTGGCAGAGACCTGCTCTGCACTGCTGAAGGGCAGAGCACTTTGGTGTCTCATCCCAGAGAAGAGAATAACAGGAGGATTCTCTCCCAACAGCATCTCACCTGTGTCACAAGTTAACTGTGGAGGAAGGAGGACTGGCACCATTTGTGTTTTAATTTTTACCATGCCTGTTTTTCTTGTGTGAGTCCTTTGGCCTGGTTGCTCCAAACCTTTATTTCATTCCGAATAACTCTCAGGTGGATGAACTGTTCTAGAGAGTGGTGTCATATAGGCTTCTGCAGCCAAGCTGGGGGTAGTCCTTGTCTACCTTTAGCCCCTGAACTGTAGGCTTCATTGTCTTCAGAGCAGCACAAAGCACAGAAGAAGAAAAAAACAAACAATCAAACAAACAAACAAACAAAAAACAACCCAAAAAACCAAGGAAAAAACCCCACCCCAAAACACTCCTAGAGCATTTTCTGAGAAGTATTATGTTAATTATTGGAAATAGCTTTGCTTGGAAGAGTGGAAAACTGATATATTGATGCAACTTGAATGAAATTAGTGAAATGCAACTTGTTCTCTAGCTGGTTTGTGTTTTTCCATCCCAATGTTCAATCTGCAATGTGAGTTTTAAGTAGTGCACCATGTTGTTGGTTTTTTGTTTTTTGTTACATCAGTGTGTTTCCCTTGCTCATTTTAAAGCAGTTCTATTTTTGTACAGTGTTTTGTCAAGTGCTGTACAAATGCCATGGAGAAGTCCCAGCCTTAAGGAGCCTTTGTAACATTTCAGAGAACCACCCAATAATTGATCTGTCCAGTCACTTCTGTAACCTTCAATCAGCAAGTCCCAAACAGATGCTTTGTACTTATAATGAAATTGAAGCTACTTTTTGTTTTCTGTTATCTCAGCCCTAATATCTAGGTTTATTTAGGTCTCTGGCTCTTAAGATTTTACAGAAAGGCTGAAAAATGTGTATCAAATGTAACCACTTCAGATAGTTAATAGTGGATACTAAGAGAATATCACCCAGGGAATATGAATTCTTTATGCACCTATGAAAACTACTAAAACTGGTAAAAACCCCAAATATAATCATTAGTTGTTCTAGGATTCAACTGCATGGAAAGTATTTTAGCCTTAAGTTCACAAGCCAATTCCAAAAGAAATAGTTACATGGCTCCAGTGTGAACGTTCTCTTTCCAATAAAAATCTGTTATGATGCAGGGGTGGGGGCGTAATGGGCTCCCTTTATTTTCAATTTAAGGGTAGTACAGCCATCCATATTCAAACACATATTCAAAGTTCAATCTGCTATTAAGGGAAAGTGGTTTGTAGGTCTCCAACTATACCTGCATCATTTTCCAAAATAGTAGGCAAAAAAAGACCTGGGGAAGGCAGCAGTTTGGTATCTCACCTTGCAGCATCAGTAAGAATTCTTTCTTTTTGTTCTTCAGGAAGAAAGACAAGGAAAACAATTTATAGGTACATCCAGGAGTCTTTTTTCTATAAAAAGACTTTAGTATTCATACCACAAATCACTGAATTATAATCAGTCTTTACTACTTGTCTCTATTTTAGACACTTTAACTCTAATAACACATCCCATAAAATGCAATATTTATTTAATTCAACACAATTATGTGTGGATAAAATTTAAATAGGACTGTTGTTATTTTAATTTAAATTCTTTGGCAGGCAATTCAGTTTAATGGTAGTTGATTAAAAAAGGAAAAATGTTCTCTAGATTCATACATCAACCCAATGTTCAATTTATTCAAAGACTGAATGAGGCACTCAGCTAGGGCACTGGAGAAAAAAAATTACATTGCTTTCACTAATAGCTTTTCTGAGTATGCAAATTTTTAGTCAATTGTAAATAGCTTTGCAGAAAGGAGACTGGTGTAGAAATTTAAAAAATAAAAATCCAACATTATTCAGGTAGTGAATGAGTCTATCTCCACTCCTGCCTCTTTAGGTTTTTATGTAAAACAAATTATTCTGACACCTAGTGAGGAAAATTTCAAATTGCCCAATCTAAAACCAGAAGCAGAAATACTGTTTGGTCTGAAATGATTACTTATTGAAATTAATGGGTGTTCCTGGAGCATGTGGAAGGGAATCCCTGGCATTTGTTACTGACTTTGCCGTGGTGCCTATTAGCAAGCTTTTGCAGAATGAGCAAAAATAGTCTTCATATTTAAAGCTGTTAAACTATTTAATGCTCAGGTCCAATCCCACAGGACTGATAGGTCTGTAAACCAGTGGGAAAGCTCTTGTAAGTCTGTCAGAACTTTGATGTCATTCTTATTGCTTGAGGTTCTGCTTCAGTCCTTGGTTTGTGCGCCTGGCTGTGCACTGAATGTGAAGTGTCTTGGTTCAGAAACGCTCCTCACTTTGTGCCCAAATTCAGCTGTGCCTTAGGGTCTTGCTGTCTAGCTGATGGACTTTCCACAGTGATCACATCCCCTGCCTCTCTGGTGTTCTAGGAGCCCACAGCAGTGCGAGTTGTTCCACGCAAACCTCACAAGGACAAGGCACTGGGTTTTGGAGCAGGAACTTTCCAGTTTCAGCTGGAAGATGCATAACTGAGTTTTCTGTTGTCATCTCTTATTCTCCCTGCCCGAGGTTTGGGGAGGGTGAGAAGAACCTGGCTCCTCACCCGTGCAGGATGCCTGGTGATAGGCTCTGAAGAAGTGCTGGCAGGTCCAGGCAGTGCAGAAACACTGCCCAGCTCACTTCTGTATTCTGCAAAGGTGAAGGGAACTATTGCAAGAATGGAGCCAATCTCCCTTTTTCCAAATGGCCCCGCTTGATAGGCTTTCCTTGGAAACTGCAATTAATAGTAAAACTTCGGATTCCCTCTAATTAGGGTCAATCGTCAATCTTTTCTCCTTATCTTCTAGGAAAAGGATAAGACCTCCACAGTGGTGTGTTTGGTATTTGTTGTCTCAGCTGGGACAGCCTCCTCTGCTAGACTGGGATGTGGAAACTAAAGAGGTCCTTTAGGTCTCCTGAAGTTTTTTTCAGCCTCTGAAAACCTGCAGAAATTTTCTGTGTGTAAAACACATGTTGAGTCAGGCCTGGTGTTGTTCGGAACACACAGTGACCAGATGAGCACAGCATCATCTCCTGACACTGAGCCAAGCCAAGAGAGTGCTTTAATTCTGCAGCACTCTCTGGAAATGCTGGAGAAAATGCAAAATCTATGCCATGCCACTTTGAGGGTGTGTCTGGCCCTGCCATGTGTGTCCCGGCTCTCTTGGCCATCCTCTCTTTACCCCTCCAACTTTAGAGTGACCACAAGTCAGGGTTTCTTGCCTCTCAGTAACTGAAACTTGTAAAAGTTAAAAAAAAAAGCCATAATTGAGCACATAAATTGCAGTCCTGTACTAATGCCAAGGTGCTGTAGTAATGAATGTAATATGGATGTTAATAAATGCAAATCTTTCATATCAATTTGATATGCTGTGCAGAACAATAAGGCTGAAAATAGTTTGTCAGTTTGATTAATGTACCTGCTTCTTATACAGCAAACTCTGCAGGAGTTTGTATTCCTTTAAAGTAAGGTTATAAATGCAAGGGAGCTTAGGGAAAATCACTGTTTTGCTGCTCAAAGTAATATATTTAATAGATATTATCAGAGGGTTGACAAGAAGAGCAATCCCTTGATTAATTATTTACCTTTTGAGACTTTATTGTAGAAAGCATCTTAAAGCAACATGTTATAAAAGGGCTCTGAAAGAATTCTCAAAATCCAGAAAAGAGTGACAATTATCTTGGATTCATCAAGAGATTTTAAAAACTACAGGTCAGAAGATTTTTATAATGGAGTGTATTTTATAAAATTTTCTGAATTATATTCTAAATGTAGATTTGAACTATTTTTTTTCTTACATTCTTAAATCAAAAATTCTAGTTAACCTGTTTTGCACTGCAGCATTTTGAACTCTACACTTCATCTCAATTCTTCAGGTCCAGGTTTTTTTCAGAATTTAACATTACCTTGCCCACTTGCCTCATTGAGTCCAAGTGGCACTGCATGGACATAAATGAGACTGTATGCCAGTAAACAGAATTTTCACCCAGGATATTGCTATAACAAACAATTCTGTCATTTAATCCTTGAATTTTAGCCTTTTTATAAATCTTTTGACAATTAATATAAAATACTTCCATTCATTACAATGCCAAATCCTGTACACAATCGCCATTTTAACAGTGCTGTGATACAAATGTGGCACAGAGCTCAGGATGCTCCCTTTTGTGAATTTTGTGGGAGAATTATCCACACTGCAGCTGCCTCTGAAGCAACACACATCCCTTCCAGAGTCAGAACTCTGGATCTAAAGGAAAAGCCTGAAGCCACTTCAAGTAAGGACCAGTTAAAACAGATGACCTCTAAATCCAAATCCATGTGCTCAGTGCCACTTGATTGATTGGGAAGTTGATTTTTGAGAAGTTTGTGAAACTGGGGAGCAGGTGCTTCTGCTGAAAACTTTGCCTTCCAAATAACATACGCGGTTCTTTAAGATGTGTCAATTTTCTTCCTCTATGTGCCAGAAACAGGATATTTAAAACCAATACACATTATGCTCGTGCTAATTTCCTAAAACAAAAGGATGTTAGCTGCCATTTCAGTGAAAACAGACTAGGTCAACATCAAATAATCCAAATTCAGCCTGTTGAAGGCTGAATGATCTATCGAGAACAACTTACACAAACATAAATGCATGATAGCTGTCTTTTCCTTCAGGATTTGTTTGTGGTCCAAATTGTGTTGGAAAGCATAGCTGAAAGCCTGCTGAAACTACTTTGATATTCATGAGTTTACAGTCTGATTCCAGTCTGTTGTCTCATATAAAATCTTTGTAGGTCTCTTCTTCCTAAGTATTATTTTCTGAATAAAATTGTATCCAGTCACGATTATATGTGTTGAGAACACTGCAAAATGACATCTAGAAAGCGATGTGCTCCTTGTTGTCAATATTTGTGGCATGCCAGGCTGACCTTTTGAATGATAATCTTTGTATTTGTGGAGTGAAGAGAGACTGATTTTGTTGCTTTATTCTAATTACACTGCAGTGTAGCAGTAGCACATGCTTTTGAAGGGTATTCAGGAACTGAAATGTCAGTAACACAAACAACTTTCCATCTGCTCCCAATTTAATCTGAATGCATTTCTGATTTTATAGAAGGTTATTTCTACAACTGGTGAAGGCTGGTAATCAGTTAATCAAAATACATTGGTTGCTCTAATTATTGCATCTTGAATAGGATTTTTTGTGAACCTTACTCACCCACAATTTAGTTTTGACATGTTTTGCTTTCTATCCCGTGTAAATCTATAGTTTTCAAAAAACTTTGACTTCATCAAGTATAACTTCTTTATTGAGAGTTAGAGCCAGACCCACCAGTGGATGCTGACAATGTTTGACCATCCCATTTGTGTTAATTGCCTGAAAACAAACCAATAAAATCAGTTTGAGCAACTTTGTGCAGAGTCAAAGCTGCTACGTGTTAGCAGAGAGCATGTCATGAGCTGGATTCTCACAGAATAAATATTTCATATTAACTAGAAACTTCTTTGGCACTTTGGCTCCAAGTTTGACCTGCAGCCTTTGATTTTTGCACATAAGGAATTATAGTTTTGCTGTGATTTTGGTTGTTGTGGCAATAGTTTGTCTAGGGGAGAGTGAACAGAAATATATTTGTGTTTGATTCTGGGCCATGGAATCTGAAATCTGTATTTCTTTTTACCTTTTTATGTAAATAACATTGCTCAATTTCTACATGTCCAAGTTAAATACAAACTTAGGGTACTCTAGTTTCAAAAAAAGTCCAACAAACAAAAACCACCCAAAACAACAAAGGAAAAAAAAACCCACAAACAAGGAAAAAACCAAACCAAAACTGACAACAACATAAAACCCAACCAAAACTGCTTCTCACAGTGCTAAGGAAACCCAGTGCACACAATTCCAAGAGAAGCAAGTAAAAAGTCAGTCAGCTTTGCCTGAGCACAACTATAAGCCCAAAGGAAACTTATTTGAGGTTAAAGTCTTAAAAATATTGTCTGTACTGGATAAGCAAGTACCTGAAAACAAATTAGTAAATGGTCATGTGCTCCTTCTGTGGATTGAAATCTAAGGTCAATGATTAAATAGCTAAATAGAACTCATTTTCCAGTTATTGATATTTTCTAGGAAAAGAGCACATTTGCATAGTAGTTTCATTGTGAATATGAACGTTTTTGCCTAGATGTGTTCAAAAGAAAAGTGCAGAGGCCTTTGGATGAAACCTTTAATAATAAAACTTCTAGTATTGGAACATGAATCTGTCATTGTCTAACAAATATAAACCAGATAAATAATTATTGAGTCCTAAAAGCGGAACAAAATGAGTACTGAAACAATTAGCAGAAACAGAGATTGAACAGTTTTTCATGACAAAAGTACCTCTACAATTCAATCATCTATCCATGAAGCACCAACCATGATGTCAGAAATTGGCTCAGCTATGAGCTAGGGGAAGGTCAGAGTGAAACTCCACTTTGGAGAATGCTCCACAGTAATTGCTCTTTGAGTATTTTGCCTTGGAAAGCATCAGCAAATGCTTCTCATCCCTGCTGGTGATGAGAAGGGGACTGTGGTGTGACTGGACAGGGCAACTGGTGAGAACAAAGAACCAGAGCTGATTTTCCTGATTTTAATAAAGAAACACACCCATTTATGTGATGTCCAAAAGCTGAAGCAGACTTGGGGCCAATGAATTTGCAAAGCTTCATTTGCCTGTAGATTATTAATGAGAGAATGCTGAAGCTATTTTTACCACAGGATTTACTGCTACTGGAGATAAACCTGTGGGGATTTTGTCCAGAGAGAGCACAAGGAAGGAACTGGGGAACTGAGAACTGCCCTGGCAGTCTGAGGAATTGCTGTGCCACTGCTCACTTCTGTGGTGAGTGTGCCCATCCTGGGAAAAGGAAGAAAATCTGAAGAAGTGGATCCTGAGGATGAGACAGATTTCTGAGTATTAAGCCAGCAACAAGAACTTCTCCAAAGGTCCAAGTGACTTCTTATGTTGGCAGCTTGACAACTGGCTCCAGTCTTGTTGCTTGGTGGATCCTGCTGTGCCTGGACTTGAGCTGCCTTCAAACAGGGAGCTGTGAAGTCATCCTGGGAGGGAACAGAACCACAGTACATATGGTCTGTCTCAAGCACTGGTGATACCAAATACAAGTTTATTCTGGCTTCATTAGCAGGCCCTGGATAAAATCTAGAAGCATTTCATAAATTTTGAAAACTTGAGAGCTGAAATTTCATGTGCATTCCAAGTCGGGACCATGTCTCCTTTGAGCTACAACATTTCTGCAAGACTGGCCAGATAGATGACGGCTTGAACCTGTGAAAAAGTGTGGAAGAGGAGTGAAATAGAAATTATGTATTGAGCAACAGTTAAAAAGTAAATACTTGATAGGATTTGGAATTTCAAAGAACTTTCCAACAAGGAGTAGAATTATCTTTTAAACATTTGGTGTACCACTAGAAAATATATAAGAAAACATTCTGTACTCACAAAGTGATTCTTTCAGACATGCTCTTGAAATAACATCAACAATTGAAGCTACAAAAATTTTGAAATCAATCTGTGAGCACAGCTCTAGAAGCCGAAGATTTGGAAATTAATTTTATAAACATCCCTTAAAATGTGACATTGAGGCAGTTGTTGAAACTAATTTGGACATTATAGTGGACTCTGACAGCTCTCGTTTAATGTTGTTCCTGAGGCTGGGATTCTGATATCAAAAAGGAGTTCATCATCTTGATTTTTCCAGTTTAAGAAGTGTGATTTCATGTGTGGCCAGACAGTCAAGGAGTGCAGAAGTCTCCCACATTGAGCCCACATGGATGTATGGTACCAAAAACTCCAGAGTCAAAAAAAGGTACCTTAAAGCTTCCTTTCTGCAAGTAATAAAAGTAGATATATTTTTTAGCTGCAATAATTATTGAGTAAGCTGGCTTATAACTTCCCCTGCCTCACCCCATAAAAAGACCAAAACCAAACAACAAAAAGATGAAAACACAACTGCCTTTAGATGTTATATTCTCAGGCTAGGAGAGCTAGTCCTCTCCTACTCTTGGTTGAAGCACTGGTTCTACCTTGGACCACAGAAAATCCTCAGTGAAAGGCTTTTTGAAATTTAGATATGGATTAGTTTCTCAGAAACCCTTTTTCCTTTGTGTATCCCAGAAAGACAAGCAGGTAGGGGGTTATTGAGAATGGTGAGGCAGTTCTTGATAGAACAAAAGACTGACAGCCCCATGCATTAAAGCCCATCTCAGTCCTTTTCCACATAAAAACAGCATTGTCAAAAGATTTGATGTTCCTAAAACCATGTTACTATTTTATTGCACACTTTGCCAATTAAAAAGAACAAGCTTTATTCCTTGTTGGCTGCAAAGGTAAATCTTTTCATCTGACTGATACTAACAGCCTGTGTTAGCTCAAATATTATCTGACATAAAACACATGTTTGTAAAATACTCACCTCCTCTCCAAACCTGCAGGAGGCCAGGATATTTTAGGGTAAGCAAAGGAATCAGCAAAGGCTCTTTGTTAGGTCTTTTCTAAAGCTGAGGCACTGGGGGGAACTAAGCATTGTTCAGCACAATAGCTCAAGGTAAAAACCCTCAAGCAGCTGTTGACTGCCCTATTTTCTTGCCTTCTTTTATTAAATGGTGAGGCTTGAGTGAGGAATGAAACACGTTTTAATTCCCATGCCTTAAACAAATGGCAGAGAAGTTTTTTGAAGAGCTGAAGTTCATCAGTACTTATTTCTAACAGTTAACAGAGTCCTACCTAATTCAGCCAGATTGAATTAGCAGAGATAAAATATATGAACCAGTTGTTTACTGGTTGGCAACATCTGGACAGGAGCCAGGTGTGCCCAGGAGGGCAGGAGGCCAATGGCACCTGGATTGTGCCAGCCATGGTGTGGCAGCAGGGCCAGGGCAGTCACTGTCCCCTGGGCTGGCACTGCTGGGGCCACACCTCAGATCCTGGGGCACTTCTGGGAACCTCAGGACAAGAAAGACATTGAGGGGCTGGAGCGTGTCCAGAGAAGGGAACGGAGCTGGGGAAGGGTCTGGAGCACCAGGAGGGGCTGAGGGAGCTGGGGGGGCTCAGCCTGGAGAAAAGGAGGCTCAGGGGGGCCCTTCTGGCTCTGCACAACTCCCTGACAGGAGGGGACAGCTGGCCTCAAGCTGTGCCAGGGGAGGTTAAAGTTGGGTATTAGAGAAAATTTCTTCACTAAAAGGGCAGCCAAGCACTGGAAAAGGGAAGTGGTTGAGGCACCGTTACTGAAGTGTTCAAAAAGTATTTGGATGCGGCCCTTGAGGACACAGTTTAGTGGCAATCTTTTTCAATCATTCACCAGCCTCCTTTCTGCCTGCATCAGTTTTATCAGGAACATGCTGGTGTTCATGGGACATTTGACAGAATTTAACTTTTCCCTGCTTGCAGGACACTCTCAGAGCAGCCATATTTTCTTCTACCATGTGTATGGATCATAATATTGACTGGCAGTGAACATTTACAATTTAATAGGATTGTGCAAGAAAAGCAAGAAAAGTTCACTTTAATAGTTAAGACCTTCCCTTTAAGAAGTGTAGCTAAGTCTAAATTCTTCTCTTTTTTTTGTGTGTGATCTGTGGTAAAAATGCATGGAGGGTTTTCCTCAATAATTTTGTATTAGAAAGATCCCAATGTTTTCTGTAGCTGCAGATTTGTTTTGATGGTTTTTTTGCTGTTGCTTTTTACAGTATTTTCAAGCATCTGCTTTCCTTTCTTTGAAATTTATTCGCAAGCTGCAAAAATAAAGGAGAAAGAGAATTAATCTCTGATACCCTTGGTATGAGCTTAGAGCACAGGTTTTAAATGAAGGTTTGATGAGTTCTGGCTCTGACAAAGAGTGGACTCAGAGATAAGCACCTATTTGCCAGTAACCTATTATAGAGGTACTTGTTTCTAGAAGAATTCTTGAAGAGTGGACATAGACCTGTGAAATTGTCCTGTTTATATGATTCTGAAATAAGTGCCAGTAAGGTACAAGGCCAGTTGGTCCTCAAACTGGTATTTCTGACAAAATGGGACACAAGTAGGAGGACAAAACATCTCATCCACATTGCTGTGGCTGCAGCATTTGGTTCCCATACATCCCTGGTGCTTTTAAACCACTGGAATGGTAAAAGGAATAAAACTCCCCTCTGATATTTCCCTGGCTTAACAAGCTGACCTTGAAGCAAAGCCTGATTATTGTCTTTGTCTCTCCCTCTTTAAAGCTTTGCATCACAGTGTTATTATTTTCACATTCCTTTTATTATGCTTTTAAGCCAATATACTGAATTTAGCAGCATTGCCTTGTTCTGTGCAGCCTTGGTGATGCACAAGAGCTGTAAACTTACACTAGCCCAAGCTAAGGCAGTTTTACAGCCTCTGAGTAAGGTCAGAGAAGGGCAAAGCAACTGGAGCACAGCAGTGAATACATCCCACAATTTTACATTCTGGGGAGTTGAGTTTTCTCCTAAGAGCACTGATACATGTTGGTTAAAAGAATTTATAATTAGTTGATATTCCTTCACCTATAAATAAGCCTTCTTCCCTGAAGAAAATGGTTTTCTCAAAGGTGTTAAATTGCACTAGTTTTGTAATAAAGCTGACCTGGGAGGATTTGTGCAGGGAGACAGCAATTACAGCAATTAATTACTTGGAAAGAGCAGTTCCTCCCTCCTGCACTTCCTCATCTAGCTGGTTCACAGTTTGTTGTCTTTTTATCTCCTTTATTTTAGTCCTACCCATACATCACTGTTATCCTCCTCCCCTTGCCCACAAAACAAATGAGGGAGCTCCTGTCTCTTAGCAGGAGCATAATTGAGTGCCATCAAACAGCACAGGATTTAACAGCAGCTTCAGAAACAGGCATTCCAAGGGTTCAATGAGAGGATTTGCTGCAAAGAAGAGCTGTATTCTCCCTCTTCCCTCCAGCTGCAATTTCCAGTGGTCTCTGAGGGATGTCTCATTAGCTGGCTACAGCAGAGGAGCCTGTTTATGCACCTTTGGGATATTCTTCCCTGGCATCACAAGCACTAATTTACTTGAGAGATGAACTTGGTCCTCAGTTCCCACCACACTGATAGGTTTGGAAATCATCCTGCATGCCTTGGTTCCTTGATCTTTGCTTTCCTGCAGCATGGATGAGAATCAACCTTTCTGAGGGGAAAAAGTGGCCTTAAAATAATGTGTGTGTTTTGTTTAGAAGAGTTGTCTCCTAAGTAGTTCAACGTGATGAAATTGGTGACCTTTACAGCTTCTCTGCCACATTTCAATAGAGTTGCTGTGCAGATATTTTTTAAAATAATGTTCTACATGAACTAGCCTGACTCCTAAGTCCCATTTCTTTTAAGTTTCACCTGAAGCACTTGATCTTTTCTAAATGACATTGGCTTTTAGCAGAACATTTTCCCAGCACGATCTTTGTCAGGTCCCTTATACAGTCAACATTAGAAATGAAATTACCTGGAAAGCAATATTTCCTCTACTTCTGAGACAAACCATGAGCAATAAAATTACAAGCAATAAAATATAAATGTATCTTAAAGTGAAACACCTTGCACTAGCTTGTTTCTACAGACAGGGAAGAAAACTGGACTTTAGGGAGATGAACACTTTGAAATGTCAGACTCCTTCAAATGTTTCTGTCTAATGTCTTGGCCAAGTCAGGTGCTGAGTTTATAGATAAGTAGGAACAATAAGTCATTACACTTCTTTTAGAGAATGACTGAAGAGTACTAAGGATTTTTGGGAGAGGTTTTGTGTGTGTTTGAGAAAAGGGTTTTATAATTCAAACTTTAAATTGGAAAGTTGATTTCTTTAAATTGGAAAGCAGAAAAGTAGATTTCTTTCTTTATAAATAAGCAAATGCCAGCCAAAATATGAAAGAATATTCCAGGGCTATAGGGGTTTATAAAAACAAGTTTAAAATTTCCAAATTGCCTAATCTATCAAGTGACTTAAAATTGCATTAGAGTAATCTAAGGTTCTACTGTGTGATTAAGGTGATTTCTTTGGATGAGAAAGTTTCCCTGTCAGTTTCAATCAAAGACTTGAGAAAAACCAAGATGCTCAAAGCTCCATGCCTTCTACACATCTAAGTATTGAAGGAATTTAAGGCACCTCCCTTCTCAAAAAAAAAAAAAAAAAAAGTTAAAAATCAACACAAGTTTTACAGTTTTATCAATTGTTTAAAACTTTTTAATAATGCTTTTCTGGATTTGCATAAATGTATAAACAGATGAGAGTAAGACTTCATCAAAGCTGATATTAAATTCTTATAGGATTTAGCTGTGTTTGTAGTTTTGCTTCCATGTGTTAGGCACAGTCTGTTCTATTAGATCTGTTATTCAGTAGGTTTCTGAAATGTATTGGAACTCACGGTAGATTGTGTTTTGCTGTTTTTTAAACAGCATTTTATTGAAACGGAACTCGACAAAACCTCAACGGATCATTTGACTCTGTGTTATGCAGAGTTTGGGAGAACAGGCAAGAATACACCATTTTCCCTGATCACCATAATCTGTGGCTCTGCTCTGTAAAGTTATTAGGCTCAAAGGCTGATTCCTGCCCTGATCCTTTTGTCCTGTGGAAGAAATTGGAGGGGCTGCTTGACATCACAGATGTGAGTCTTACAGAGAGGTCCAATTTTTTTTCCTGATTTTCCAGAATTCATAGCTGCAAGTTGTCTGAACATGGGAGACTCTGGATGGTTCCTTCATTTTATGCTTCCCTGTATAACTACCCATGGTTAGGCCACAAACTCGGGGACAGAGGGGGGAAGAGGGGTGTATGGTGAGCTACAGGAAACAGAGAATTCAGTGAAAAGTGTCCCAGATCCATCTCCCCTTGATGCCTTGAGAGACTATCTAGAAACAGAGGCTAGACAGTGTTAAAGGAATAAAGTAGGTATTTATTAAAAGGCCTTCAAAGGAAACACCTTGGGCAGTCCAGGAGCCTGGCCATGGCTCCACCCAAGATGGACTCCAGGTCCTGAGTTTTCACACTTTTATAAATTTTGTTCCATTTATATATTGGTATTAATTGTCCAATTTCAGATGAAGTCCCATCCTCCCAGATTGCTCTCCTCAATTCGCTGTTGTTTGTACTTTTTGGGCCTGAAGCTGCAACAGTATCCTTGGTTCTCAGGCCGGGAAAGGATTGTTTTGTCTGACTAAACTGTGACGAGGACTTGCTAACACTTTAAATGAAGTTCAGAGTTACACACTAATGCAGTACAGAATCTGGAATATATGAAAGCTAAAACTTAAGGCATCACCCTCCAACTATTATTTTCTAATTGAATGAGCCTATCTGAGCTACCGAAGAAGCCAGGCTTGACCTTGTACGCCAAGTACTAAGGAATTACCTATTGATGAGGATGGATCTCCCTTCTCCACCCCTCCAAACAAGGGGTCCTGGAATTCTTAAAGTGCCCTGGGAGATTTGGACAGCCCAGCTATGATGATAACTGCCACCTGTGTTTGTGGCTGGGATCAGAGCTGACAGCAGTGCTGGAAACTGCAGCAAGACCTTCTGCTGCCCTTGCTGGTCTCCAGTCCCTCCCAAAAATCTTCCCACTGTCCATGCTTTGTAAGCATCTGTTTTCATTGAGCTCAGGTGGAGTAACAACTAAAATTTATGAGATAACAAAAATCAGTCCAAAATTCTTTGTTCCTCTTTCCCCACTCTGGGCTCAACAGGTCCTTCCCTCAGGGTTGCTCAGCCTAAAATTAATCTTACAACTCTGCTGCCGTGCAAACATTTCTACCTCCTCCACAAACAGATGAACCACGTGGGTCTCTGCAAAGCCACAAAACCTACCAAATAAATACCAATCTTTCATTAAAGTGAAATGGATTTGCAAGAGATTTAGAGCAGTTGGAGAGTCTGTTTTGGGTGTTGAATATCTCTCTAGCTATAAGCAGTAGAAATAAACCCTACCTAAATTTCTTACCAGAAGATTATATCAAAACCTAAGAACTTGCCAGTTCATGAGGATTTAATTAAACATTCTTAGTTGTTTTCCATAATGCATTAGCACAGTGAACTCTGAATCCTCTTCCTTCTCCCAGTGGAAGCTTGTAGGATTCTATGTTTGCATCTTTTTCTATCTCTGTTTTTCTGCAGATCAGCCTAGGTCAGCAATGGTATGTGACAAGCTGAATAAAATCTTGCCAGGAGAACTTGAACCACATTTTTACCTCTTCAAGTGATCTCTAAAGCTGCTTATTGATTATATTTTCCTGGTGCTAGAAAAATAACTATGATAATTCAAGAAAGGAGGAGTACTTTTTGATTCTTTGCCTTTTCTCCATGCCTGCTGCTAGCCACCTCTTTTCTCAGAAAGAAACACTGTTGCTCTCATTTCTGTGCTGCTAGAAGATACTCAAATGTATTTTCTAATACTGCTGGGATGCCTAACTTGTCCACAGGCGCCAATCCATGCCCAAATGGATTCCCTTTGCCAGCAGGTGGTTTTGTGGCACATGTGGTGTGATAAGACATTTTTTGTTTTGGCTCCTGCTCCTATTCCAGCTCTGCAGGGTTTATAAAGTCTCATAGAAGCAGGTTTATAATTCTTTAATGTTTCTAACTGTCTAACTGTCTTTTTTATCCCCTGCAGAAATGAAGTCATGCTGCCTTGTATTGACTTCCCCATGTTGCTATTGTATTCCCAGCAGCTTTCACAGAAATAGCCTTCCCAGAGCAGTATTAACTAGTAGTGATTATGTGATAGAGTAATCTTGTATTTTGGGAATATCAACTCCCACAGTCTCATCAAAAGATGATGGGTCTCATTATTCTAGGGAATGTGTGGAGTAAGGAATGGCAGGTATTGCAGGGATGAGGACACTGGGATTAGTGCTGAGCCTGTGCTTGCACATCTCTCCACAGAGCTGGAGGGGCAGATGTGTATTTTTGATTTTCTGGGGCATTATCTGATGGTTATAGAAAATATTGACATTTACTTGTACTGTGGCATTAGCTACTGTATAAAAATGATGCTATAATTAATATCTGTAGTTATTATATTATCATCATCACTATTGTGTGACATCCAAAAAGCTGCAGCTTCATCCTTTGTCACCCTATCCAACATGTGCAGCAATTCCCAAAATTGCTGGTGGGAAGTCTGGATGAAAACTTAGTTGCCAATGCATGGCCAGCAACAGGTAGCAGAAAACAGCCTGACTACCTAGGAAAATTAACTTATTTCAATGGGTTTATTAGTCTGCCTTTTTAAATAGAGTAGAGGGATTTGGGGACATTGATATTTCCATTTTTGGTGCACCGCGCCTGGCCTCCTACTGCAGCTTCAGAAAGACTTGTGACTTCTACAGTTCCTTCCAGGGTCTGGAAGCCTTTTTGCAGAATTCTGGGGCACCCTAAAAATGGCACAGAGCATCTCTGTTTTATACCTGAGTTATCCCCTGAGGCTGCTAAGGAGTTAATTGTGCAAACTGGACTTAAAACCCGAAGCCCTAATTATACTGTGGAATCTTTTAGCATTCAGAGCCTGGGTTCCCTGTGCGGTGTGCTGTGTGTCACAACAGGAGAGGAGAAGAGGAAGGGTTGGCAGGCACCTCCTCCTCCTCTTCCTATTATTCAGCATGTTCTGCACTTGAGAGTGCTGCTCTCCAACCCAGATTTCAGAGGCACAGAATTCCTGGGGAGGAAAATACAGTGCAAAAATAGGAAATTGTGCTGCGGGCCTTTTATGTTGGTGCCACAAAAGTTCCAGCACGTCAAAGACACCGTTATTGCTATTTCTGTCCTGTTCCTGGTGAGGCCAAATGTGGATCTCCTGGGAGTTTCCAGATGAGGTTCCTGGTGGAATATGTGGGAAGACATTGCCTTTTTTTCCCCTCATCTTTCTTCCTGCCTTTTTTCTTTTTTCTTAAGCTAGCAGGGATGAAAAGATACACAGCCTTTACTCAAAAAATGGACTTCGTGAGGTGTTTCACAGGAAAACAATGACAAATGAACATGTAGAAAGACCTAAAAGAAAAAAGACATTCCTTAAATTGATAAAAAACTGTAAAAAATGCAGCCTTTTGAGCAAAAAGTTGATATCCTTTTTACCAGGTAGCACATTTTCACAAAAAAAAAAAAAAAAGAGCTGTGTTTAATGTGTAAGAATGAATGGCCTCCCTTGTTGGGATTCTGCAGTCACATTGAATTGACTGGTTGAGCACAGATAACTTGAGGGCAGATTTCTGCCCGATTCCCACATCTAATCCTTGTTTCTCACCAATCCCAAAAGTTGTCTGCTTATGCTCTGATTTTGTGGCTGGTATCTGAAGGTTTACATTCAAATCGAAGTTATTTAACGGCCATTTGCACATTTTGCCCATTTTTAATCCAAATACAAGTCAGAGATGCTGAAATTTGGGAACAAAATAAAACTAATTAATTGGAAAAATGTTAAAACAAGGTATTATTAAAATTTTGGTATGAAGATATTTTTGTCCAGATGTTTTTGTTTATGTCTGCTCCTTGCTAAAAGCCTTTGCTTTGACTGAATACTTTCTGCTGATAAACTTTTCTTACAAGATTTCCTAGCTGATTTGTTTGTGTTAAGGACACTATGCAAAGACAATCACCTACCATCAATATTGAGCATTTCACTCAAATAATATGAATGTCTCATATTAGCCTGAGATAGTAATTTGCTTTGGAAAACATGGTAGGTTTTTTAACATACCCATTCATTCTACATGGAATAAAAAATAAACAAATTTACCTGACTGAAAAAAATTCATGAAAGCATATTGCACTAATTCTAGCTTATCTATGAGATTCTCTCCTGTTCTGAGGACTGATATGTCCACATGAATTGACTCCAAAAATATAAGTGAAACAGCTGTGTCCAGTTTCACCCCAAGCTTACTGAGCAAATGAAATTGCAATGAAATTTTAATCCTTTTCTGGACAAACAAACCAGCTTCCTCAATTTCTGTGGATAGAAAACACTAGAAACAGTTTGTGGACTATAAAGATTTTTTATGGCTTTTTCTACTTGGGCATCCTGAGGTTCCTTATAAGATTAGGACATAAAATCTGTAGTGAGATATTATCAAAGACTGGAACCTAAATAATCTCAAAGTCTATCTAGCCTAAATAAACAGGATGTCCTAATATATGCAACTTTTTTTTTACAGAAGTAGCATGCAGGCTTTTGATCAGTGACTTACTTGGTATAAATATTGCTGTAAGAAAAAAAGTATGAATATTTTTCTATTCTCTCATGCTAGCATGGGGCTCAATATTTTAATATTTAATGTGAAGTCTGTACAGAATTTGTCCTTCCATGTATTAACAGACTCAGGTGGAGATTTCTCAGTCTCCCATGTTGGTTGGCTCTGTGAAAAAATCCCTAAAATAAAAAAAGTGTGCTGCATGAACCTTAAAATATTCTGGTTGCAGAGAGATATTGCTAGAAATTAATTGAAATAGAAATATTGTGAGCTTTATTTCAATGTACTGCTAGCTCATCTTTGCTCACTGTAGTTGGTGATTCCTTGCCAGCACTGACAAGGAAGGGCTGATTGTTAAAACTCTTCAAAGTATCCATTCAATATCTAAACAGTACAGCCTCAACCTCCAGAAATTACATAATCTCTGTGGCACAAAGGAAGTGAAAGATGCTGTGGTTGTATGAGGTTTCTATACCACCAAGTATTGATGAAATGAAAACTCAGGCACTTCAATGGCAGGCAGCAGCAGGATCATTTTTAAATCTCCACATTTCAGCCCTAGAGTTTGGATTGGTCCTGGGGACTTTGGTTGCTGTCAATGACAAGTGCAGGCAGTCAGAGGTCAGTCTGTGGAGGAGCAGTGTGATGTGCCAGATGCTTAAGCAATGCAAGGACTGCTGAGAAAACTTCCCTGTTTCTTTGGAAACCAGCCCTCAGGTAGTAGTGGACACTTAACTCCAGGCACTTCCTTGGAAATTTTTCCTGAATAAAGGCAAATTTGCTTCTCCTGAGGATTAAGTGCTCCCTTTTCCCTGAGCTGGGGTTCAAGGCTCGTGTTAATTAGTTTAATGTGGTGCTGCTTAGCTCAAGTGGGTCAGCTGTGAGGGAAAATGAAAATGGAACAGGTGGCTCCAGCAACCATGTGCATGATACAAAAGAAGAAGAGCTATTCAGCAATTTTTTTTTAATTAGAAGTGTGATTTTGAGCTGTTTGGTCATTCCAATGGAATACCAGGCATTGACTAGACAAAGCACATGGTGGTGCTATTAGTGAAGGACAGCGCTTGTGGTAGAGTGGTGAGCACTGTGGGCTGAAAAACACTAAAACCAAATCTGAAGTAAGGTGTCTCCCTGAGCTTAGTATCACTCTTGGCCCAGCCTCAGAAAATGATGCTGCTATTTCAGCATTATTACAAGATGTGTGATCCCCAAGCTTTTTCCAGAAACCTTTCATGGAGGGAGGGTGTTCCTGACTGCAGGTCCCATCTTTACAATCAGAGATTCGCCTTCTGGGTCCCCTCAGGTAGTGTCAGAACTTGGCCCAAAAGAGGGTGGTGAGGGGCTCCAGTCTCATGAACATCCGGAGAGTGTTGCACCCTGTTCCACACCAGGTGTCCCTCAGAAAAGAGACAAGGGTGGAGGCAGAGGCAGCACACGGATGGAAAGCCCCTTGAGACCCAGAAACAGAGACAGGCTCAAATTAAAACCTTGTATCTGAACATGGGAAGACCAAAAAAAGAATAGGATGCCAATCACTTGCACAAATTGTACTTGCCTCTACTTGCTGCTCCCATTTTTTGCTTTTTACTGGGAAGATTGGAAATCTCCACTGGCCGAGCTGATGGAAGCCCAGCACCTTACTGCAAAGTGATAACAGCAAAACTGTGATAGTGAAGATGAGCAGGAAAATTACTTTTCCTTTTTTGGCTAGGGAGGAAGAGTTATTTTTTAGTTCTACACAGAATGTTGGCATGATGTAGGTGTTTGGGGGATGAAGGTGGCAGGAGGGGGAATAAGAGAGGGAAGGAAGAAGGGAGGTATAAATAAACTTAATTAATGATGTCCGCAATTTCTCTAGTGCCTTAATGAAGCTGCTGATATAATTGACTTGAAGTCTGTCCCTTTTTTCTCATTTGAACCACATCAAAGCATCTCTTTCTATGGCATTCCTTGCTTACAAAGAACATAAATTACCACTGGCCAATTTCACTTTTATTAAGCAGCAAATATTACTTCATACTGAAAGACTTCGCTGTATTTAATAGAGGTTGTGCCTAGCAAACTAAAGACATGGATGCAATATTTCACTTTGGTCAATGAAGGTGGGAGTGTATATAGGCATTTAAAGTCAACACCTGTAATAAAAATATTTTAAATGGCAATAATAAGTAGCAGTGTTCAAACGTGTTCATATAAGAGACAACATCAAAAAAAAGATTTTTTTTTTTTTGCTAGGATTCACATAAGAAGGCCATGTCTTTGGTTCCCGATATTTGATTATGATCAAAGTTTTGGAAATCTAATAGAGAGTATCAATGCTGGAGTTTATTAGGCCTTAATTAACCAAAATCTCTCACTTTGTCCATATTACTGAAGTTTACAATTCTTTATTCTAATATTTTTTTACTTTCTCAGTCATCACACTTCACTCTTGCTTTATCTGGTGCCCTCTAGTCTATCTAACCACTCTTCAATATTTATCCATTTATTCTGCAGCATTTTGTGTGCTGAGCAGGAAAAAGTAGTGCCCAAAATTCAAGTGTATGTGTAGGGAAGGACAATGAAGAGCATCAGTTTGTGCTTCCAGTGCCACTGGTGTTAGGAATTTATCCTTGCCAGCAGATTGTTGATTTTGAATCATGAGTAGGTTAAAGGTGTCAATATCAGTGTGGTGTTTCTTGTATTTTAACAATTATGGGTTAATCTGAATAGGGGATGTACATAGTTAAAGTTCTGGTCAGTACCTCTGCTTGAGAAATTCTCTTTGAAGAGGCTGTAACCCCCTAAGATCTATTTTGGCTGCAGTCATCATGTTCCATGGACAGTGGACTCTAAATTAAGTATTTCCATGGAGGAAAGAGATCACAGGGATGTTGCACAACACTTGGAACATGATAGCTCAGAGACAAAAATGTAAAGAGAGGTAGATGACCTGGAACATGAAGCATTTCTCCCTCAGGGCTGCTGCTGCTTTCTCTGAGGTGCACAAAATACAAAACCTGGGCAGTTTTCTCTGCATAATCTTCTCTGTCTCCTGAAACTTCCTCTGGGATGGGTTCAAGGAGTCAAGAACAATCCCCAGATTTTCTGCAGAGCCAGAATGGCTTCTCAAGTGCTTAGACCCTCTCAGCCCAAACGACCTGGTTGGGCCACCTCACTGCAAAGCTCTTGGTTCTCCTCTCAGCTCTGGAACACTCCTGTTCATCTTCTCTCTCCAGCATTTCCAAAGCTTCTTTTTGCTGTCAGGCCTTCCTACTCTTTCCTTTGTTAATTGTCTCATTTGGGGAATGTCAGAAGCTGGTGGCTTGTCAGTTCTTGACACTTTTCTAGTGGTTTCTCAGAAATGTAAGAGCTATACATAGATTTTTGCAGGTCACTCTGGCCTTGTCACAGCTATTGGTTTAAGGTTAAGCACTTAAGATTTGAAAATGCTCACTGGTCGAAAGGAAGGACAAAATTCAGAGGATTTGCAAACAGTCAGAGGGTTTTATTAGTAAATTAGACACTTGGGATGCTTGTTCCTGACCTACTATATAGGCAATGGGCTTTGGATAAAGGGGCAGGGTGCAGGGAAAAAAGAAATTAGAGGGGTTAATGAAAAAAGGAGAAATGAATTACAGGAAAAGAGAAAAAGAGAAGAAGAAAAAAAAGAGGACAAAAGGGAAGCTAGCTGCAGACTAAATTATTGCTTGCTGCTGAATGTGACAGTCTGTTCAGATTCAGAAAAGAATTGGATTTTTTTCCTTGCTACTTAATTGTTAAATGGGTCTTAACCTTCGGATGGATTTTGCACAGAGCTCCATTTAAAAGGCTTTATGTTTATTCATGAAGGTCCCAAGGTTCTTACTAAAGAAGTCCTTTACCACCCCCATACACCAGTGTCTTTTGTTATACCTGCTGTAGAAAAGGGATACTTGTCTTTGAATGCTTTTATTTCTAAAAATTTTAATAGTTTTGGTTTATACTGGCCTTTTTAGAATGTTGTCTAATTCAATTCTGAAACTGTAGAATTTTGACCTGAGTTTCCTCATACTGCACTTCAATTAGAGAAATATTCTTTTCTAGGAAATTAACCTTTACTGCTGTTTTCCTGAGTGAATCACCAGCAATTATTTTGTCCCTGCAGAGTGTTTTCATGGCTCTGCAGAAATTTATGGGCAACCAACACAGTTGCAGAAAGAGCTTTATTTCTACTTTTTGAAAAATAATTCAGGCATGCATCACCTGGGAATGAGTTCATGAGCGTCCACAAGCTGGTACATGAGCTGGTCATTGTCTGCAGGGGTAGCTGGGGCAGTGAGAGCCCTGTGACAGTGAAGAAAGGCTTTGCAACCTGACATTGCTCTGTGAATCCCCTTTTGGTAATTGGGAGGGAACTGCTTTCAAATATCCTCTGCAAGCAGCTAAAAAACTGGGTGTAATTCTTCCTTTTGGCACTCGTGTCACTGTGACTTAGTGTTTTCATGAAATTAAGCATCTATGAGCCCTGTCTTGGGGGTCCTCCGGGAGCAACTCCTCTGCGATGGCAGGGGAGGATGTAGTCATAATCCCTTTTTTCAGATGAGATTATAATTTCCAATTTGGTTGGAGGCCCAGCTAGATAGAGGCTTATGAAATTTGTGGAATACTTATCAAGACATATATTCTATAGCTAAGAGACAGTAATTCTGGATCATAAAGCTCAAAGAGCATTTAATCCAGCTGTGTTAGACAAGGATGGGATTTATTGGCATAAAACTAGCAATCCCCTTTTTCCCAACCTCCAATTCAGTGCAGAAAAAAAAAAAACAAAAAAAAAAAAAAAGGAGGAAAAGAAAGGAAAATGACTGATGAGCCCTGGTAAATCTTAGTGCTGAGGTTTAAGATGTAATCCTGCTTTATCTCCAGTCTCACTGCCAGAGGTTACCACTCTTCCAGTACAGGAACCTGCACCTTTAGCAAGGCAGTTTCTGGACACATTTCAATATTTTGTCAGAAGCCAGTACCAGATATGAGGATACCAAGCTCTCTACAGAAGAAACTGATTCCTTTATGGTGACTTTATCTTGATGCAACTTCCACTAAGAGGGGTGGGCAGGCAGCAAGGAAATTTAGTTGTAACCTGAACAAGTCCCTGTCCAAGCTGTGTGTGTGTCATGAGGCTGCATCTTGCTTTTACCTTGCACACCCACAGGCTCTGCCAGCATGAAGAAACAGAACAGAAAAAAAGGGGTAGAAAAGGAAAACCAAGGTTAAATATGTAGCAAAAGTTTCAGTTCTAATTGCAGACTTGACAGAAACTCAGGGAGACTTGTTTGAGACAAGTTAATGTATCTGTAATTGTGACCCCTGTTACCTTTCAGACTGGGAAAAGAAAATTAAAGGCAGTTTGTCTTCACAAAGAGAAAAATTTGGCCCCTATTTTAAATTCTGTTGCAGTGAGCAATTGATGTCAGCACATCTGGAAGCAGCAAGAATGAACCCAGTATGTTACCTGCGACAGGATCATGAGATATAACCCATAACTATTTCAAGCAATTTGCTTTTCTTGGTTTTACTGCAGTTTCTATGGTGAAGAGAGCTTGGAGAAATTTTTTTTTTTTTTTTTTTTTTGGTGGGGGGGTGGGGGGGTGTGATGGCTTTTTTGGTTTGTTTTTTGGGGGGTTTATTTTTGTTTATAACTTCTTAAGAATATTAGCAATAATTTTCCTCTTTCATTCTTCCCAGAAGCAACTGCTGCATATTTGGACACTGTAAGGAATCTGGGTCCCCCCTAATTTTCAGTGAGACTCAGTCACTTGAATGTCCAAACAAACAATGAATCAATGAAAGGGATTTGGGGTCTTGCTTCCATACTCGCTTATGAAAGGGTTTAACCTGACCACTTTGTTCTTCAGTACTGTAATTATTGACTGAAGTTCTGTAATCTTAGTATAAATATACACAGTATTATCCAAATACATTTTTAATGTCTGCCAGAAGTATAATTAACTACATTTCAAGAGCTTGGCCCAAAACTGGGTAATTTTGGTCATTTTTGAAGGGATCAGTCAGGACTCAAATTATATTTTCTGGTTTTGCTACTTGCAAGAAAGATAATTTTGGGAAACTCAGGGGTATTGAACATTTGAGGCCTGTATGGTGGATTTTGGACATCTTCCCTTTTTGTGACAATAATATTTGTAACTTCCAAACCCAAACATCAAGTTAGATTAAATACAGCTGTACCTGATTATCTAGTGGCATAGGCCTTTGGCTGAGGTAATTAAACTTAGATGTCAGAGTTCCTATATGGAAATGTAGATCCAGAAAAGCAAAATAACCTACCTGAAAATGATGATGATGGGTTAAAGACAAGGTATATTTTATGACAGACCTTTCAGAAATTTGGTTATGTAATTTTTACTCAATTTTCCTTCTCTTCCAACCAGCATATTGAAGCATCCATTTAAATATAATGCCTGACCCCCACATGCACACTGCCATGAAAGAGGTTAAACTGTGGAGCTACAATTGATAACTTTCTCCTGTTTTAAACCTGTTTTCCTGGTGTAGTGTTGGATTTCTGTCCATGCTGGGCACCATGAGCATGAATTTGATACATGCAAGAAATAAACAAAATTTGTGATATCCGGATCATGAGGTGATATTAAGACAGACAAAATTTTCAGATTACAATTGGCTTTTTTCCCCATAGAATTTGAATGGAAATGTTTTTTACCTTAAAAGTATTAGGATTTTCATGGAATAACTGGCAAGATGGTCACCATGACTCAGTGATGTTACATGGTGGCAAGAGGAAACAATAATAAACCCCAGTAATTGAATTCAAAGGCCTATTTGCTCAAGATGTCCTTATTTGCCATTCAATGTTTTAATGGGAATTGTAAAGTGTAAACAATACAATAAAGCCAGAAATTAAGAGAAATCAAACTGCCTTTCACCCTTGGCCTCTGGAAATTCAAATTCCCTTTCTGGTTGCAAAGCACTTGTTTTCATTTCTTTTTTTTTTTTTTTTTCTTTTTTTTTTTTTTGTGTGTCACTGAAAGTGTCTGCCCTTGTGTGTGGCAGTGCTATGATGTAGTTCTGTGTTACCAGGAGATGACAAATGCTGGGTAAGAGAGGAGTGTGAGCTGACAGATCACCAGGCTTTCCACTGTGCCCATCCTTCTTAGGCACTCTTGGTTCATCTGCAATGTGTTGCATAGAAGAACACCAGGCAAATTTGTTCCTAAAGTATTATGAAGGAACAGCATGAAATAAAGAAACTAGGAAAACCACTAGTTTAAATGTTTAATGCAATGTGTTTTATACTCTCCTGTTATTTACTTGACCTTTATTCTTCCTGGCTCTTCATGTATTTTTAAAAGCTTTTAACAAGCTGCTCAGAGGACTGTCTGTATCTGCCCACTGCTGACATAAATAGCATGCCTGGGAGTGACAAACTACAAGCTTTCTTTAAAATCCTTGTAAATGGATGTGTAGCAGAAGCAAGAGTTACTATTAAGCAGCTTTTTCCGAGAAGCCATCCTTTTTATGCAAGTTTAGTCTCAGTGTTAAAGGGAACCTTTTACAGCCTCTTGTGCAGTATCATCTCTACACACTTCTCCAGGGTGTTATTTCTGTGAATACTCATCCTAGTGGAGCTAATAGTTTCAGTCTAAGAGCCTTTTGAGACTGAAATACCTCCAGTAGGTTGCTTAGTGCTGCCACTGTCCAGCAGTGTAGGACGTAATTATGGCTCATCTTTCTGTACCCACCTTCCCTCTGCTGTGCAGCAGCTGCAAGTGGTATGAATTGCATGCAGGATGTGCCAGGAGTTTCCCTTTTTCTGCCCTAAAGAAGAGCTGAACATGTATCTGACATGTTTTTAAACAGCTGCAAAATATCCTCCCCCAAACACTTGCAAAAATGACTGGAAGGATCTTTAGTCACAAAGGTAAAATTGCAGTGTATATCTTGAATTTAGCACCTTGATCCTCCTAATGGAGCCCTCTATTTATTTTTAAAATATCTCTGCCTTTTGGTATGCTCTATCTCCACCTTTTCATTTGCTGCACATCACTAAGGCTGCTGTGCATGAAGAGAAGGAATTAAAGACCACAGACACAACAAGGGAATGCTCACTTAAGTAAGAGCTGGGAACATTTATACTTTGTAGAAACATAATTGTAAGGGCTGAGCGCCTTTGACCCAAATAGTGAGGGGAGCCTGGCACTAACAGCCCTCCCCTGGAAATGTGCCTTTTGGGAACTGGGGCTGTATCACAAAGTGGAAGAATTCCATGATGGCATACAAAAACCGGTTAAATAATCTAGTCAAGTGATCAAGGGTCTGCTGATAGCACCTATAAATGAGGAGAAACTGATAATGGAGGTGGAAAGGTGATAGGGAGCTGAGTGCTGCTGGGTCGGGAAGTTCTGTTTCAGAGGGGCACAGCAAGGAGTGTCTGCATTTCCTGTTTGCTAGATAGTTCTGGGATAACTCTTCTGGGGGCCCAAATAGCAATGAAACAGCAGATGTACAAAATAAACATGGTCTGTCTTGTTAGAAATACATTTGGCAATGCCTTCCCCTCATACCACCTTGGTATTTTAAAGTTTGATTTGTAGCTATGAAGTCAGTCAAGAGTACCAGTGGATCACATATTTACAGATCTGCATACTTTTAATCTGACAAAATCAATATCTATGTTGTTGGTTAAGGAGAGGTGATTGTAAGACTGCGCTTCATGTTAAATAGAAATAAATGCAGATAAGGTTCTCTTTGTTATTACACATTGACTTCATGTGAGGGAAGCTTTGACAGAGCTGTGGGGAGAAGAGCCACCAAGCTCCAAACTCACCACAGTGTATTCAGTTTATCATAACAGAAGCTGAAACCAGCCTCAGCTCAGGAGCTGGCTGAGGAGCAGCCCAAGTGAACTCAGATGGAGGATGGACAGCATCTTCCAGCAGGGTGGGATGGGCAGTGGGGTCTCTGGCAGCCACTGGGCCTCTGTGGAGGACGTCCCTGTGCCTGGGGGTCTCTCTGAGCCCAGAATCCTGTCTGCAGGGCTTTAAGGATGTAAAACCAATATTCCTGGCTGCTGATTTACTTATCCATTCATCATGAGCAGGGCAATTGAGGGACACAATCAAAAAGGTTTTGGGCGCTGGGGCCAAGTGCTGTGCTTTTCCCACCTGGAGCTGGTGAATAGATTGTGGGAACAGAGCCTAGGGCTGACAAGAGCAGGGTAAAGAAAGTGCTCCTGGGTGCAAGCTGAAGGAAATGATGATCCCCACAGTGATGTCTACTGGAGAAAAATGAGTTGTGCATGTAGGAGCTGGCACTACAGAGAGAGACATATGATAAGAAACTAAATTAAGGTGTCAGAATAATGATAGTGTACTAAAAGGAGAAACATCCACCATCTCTCTTTCTGCTTAAAGCCTGAAGAATTGTGTCTGAAAGGGAACTTGCATTAATGCTTGACAGGAGAAATGTTCAACTCAGATTTATGAGATGAATCTGTCAGATTTACATTTGTTTACTCTAAATGGGAAAACAATGTGAAGGGGCTATAATGTGATGCAAACATCTGAGAAGGGAAAAATACAGGGGGAAAATAACTTCACTCTTGGCAACAAACATACAGTAATGGCTAAATGGTTGCCACATTAGTGCACCAGATTGGTGCAGGTGTGACTCAGTCCTGGCCTCTGCTGCAGAGATCTGCAGTCACTCACTTTGGCCCAAGCCTTGAACAACAACACCCATTTTGACATTTGACGGGCCTGGAACCAACTCTCAGATGAAATTTGGCACCTCCTTCCTGCATGCCTCACTTTCCAGGGAATTGAATACAATACTGGGAGAATCCCCCCAGCTGCTGAATTCCAAAACCTTAAGTGGGGGCTCTTCCATGAGGCCCTTTCCAGGCAGGACTGAGCTCAGGGGACTCTGCTGCCAGTCAGGGCCTCCTACCACTGTTTAAGAAAAAAAAATTGTGTCATAATGCTGTGATCATGTTAGCATGCAACAATATCCAATGCTAAGGACATTCTCAACCCTCTTCCTAATTAGGGCCTTAATTAGTTTTCTACTTGCCACCCTCATTAGACTTGCCTCACTAAGCAAATGACAATTTGACTTACTGATAATTCAGATACAAGTCCTGTCAAAATTTCATTGCTATTGGTATCTTTAATGTTTCAAGTGTCTGTACCAATTTCAATTCAAAAGAAAAAATCCTGGTGGCATTTCAGTAGTTAAATGCTCTGACTTGCTACAAATCCCTTCATTGCATTTGCTGCATGGCTGGGTTGATAAAGATAACATGTCTTGTTATCTTTACACTTCAGTATCAAATAAACAGGGTACTTCAGATTTTTAGTAACTGCTGTCAGCAGCACACAGGTGTTGCTGCAGATGAGACAAAGCAATGCTGCTTTACAGGAGGAGAAGTTGCCCTGCAGGCCAGCTGGAGAGCTTGCTGATGTCTGAATCCAGGGGAGCCTTTCCCCCAGCCACAAGATGAGCTGGCCACCAGTAATATGGTTTCTACTCATATGAGCAGAGTGGCTGTCTTAAAAATCATGAATTTGAGAAGCCAAGTCAGATAGAGCAAAATCATCCCTAAGGTGTTATTGCATGAAAGAAAAATGGAAGTGTCCAGCTTAGATGATCTCCCTCAAGCACATTGTCTTGCAAAATCCTAAGCCACATGGAAAAAACAGGTTAAAAATAATATCATGGTGATGCCAGGCTGAGTCCTTAAAAAACTTAGTGCTTAGGGCAATTGGGAAGGGAGGAAGATTTCGATAAAAATAAGGGAACACAGGCTGTTTAATAAGCAATAAGTCAGGCCCTTGCCAAAGAAAATACAAAGCCAGTAGGAACAAAAAAGAAATAAGGAATATATTTCACTTGATGTCCTTTGACTTTGCCTATCTTTGCTGTGGAATTACGTGCCTGGGGATGTTCAGATCTCCACCACACTCCATGACCAGGTGAAGACAAACTGCACCTGCATGACCTGTGCTACCCATGGGTGCCCCCAGTACTCCCAAAATTCCTGTTGGAAAAACTACCTGAGTAGACTACAGGGAGAACTGCAGCTCTCCCATGGGTGCCATGTCATCTGATCATCAAGGTCCTCACACATCGAGTGCTCTGGATGCTTTATGAAACCTTAGTGCTAACGTGAACTTTAAAACCAGACTCCAGACTCAAAGTACTTTGCGTAGCTTAGTGGGATTCCCAAAAAACAAGGGAATTTTGTCACAAATCATATAAATGCATTAAATAAAAAACATGTATAAACATAAACATAAAAACATATTTATGTTAGAGGCAGCAGGTTTCTTGTGATACAAATTTCTATATTACCTTCTTAATATGATGAGGAATATAAAAGAACTAATCACAGGCTACAGGTGCAGCGTATTCATGGTAGTAACACAGAACTGCAAAGATAAATGTAGTAGTTTTAAAATGAGATCATTAAATATAATAATAGGTTTTCATAATGTATGAACAATGCTATAATGCGAATGAAATTAGTATAATTGGGCAGTTACATGAGCCTGAAAGTGAACTTGAAAGTAGAGAATATTTTAAACATCCCTAAATCTTCGGAAGAATGATTTTTTTGGAGCAGCCTTTCAGTATTTTTTTTAACAACATGAATAATATTATATAAAATCCTGAGTAAAGAAAATCAGCCAATCATAATCTTAAAACTAAAGATGATGAAAAATTCTGGAATTACATTTTGAACCAAAATGTAAGCCTTTGAGGAACAAACAAATTATCAACTTCCAACTTCCTGAACTGATGAAAGAAAGGCCAAAATAGATTTTTTTTTTTAAGTAACAGAGGTCTCAGAAGTTTTGCTTTCAGTTCACCAGCTGCTCACTAGTCACCAAGGTATTTTGGTTTTAAATATTTAAGGATTTTTATCTCTCTTTTGCAAAATTAAAATTCTCTCATTGGAGCATTCATGCTTGCACAAACAGCTCTAATTTGTTGCACCTGTTTAGAGCTGTTTTAATAATGACTAGAAAGACAGAAAATAACTTCATAATGGGACATCATTTATTACAAGAACATCTACATGTGAAATTCTCTTAAAAGAACAGAGTCTCTGTTTGCTACTTTATATAAATTTAATAGAAAGCATACTGTGAAGATTAGTTATATATTTTTTTTTATCCTTGTTAAAGAAAGGCGAAAAAATTAAAATCTATGGAATGTTGACCATAACACCACATTTGTTGTAAAAGCCATCCCAAAATCACAAAATCCAGATGCAATCTGACATAAAAGCTTTGACTCTTGCCATTGCCCTTGTCTAGGATACTTCTTGGTTAGCATAGGAATAGTTAATTCATTCCCAATTAAACATCTCCCTAACACGTAACAGTTTCTTTTAGGAGGTCGTAAATAGTAAGATTTACAGAAATTAACAGCACAATATATCAAGGTAGGCTTTCTTTTAGAAAGAGATCCCTCTGATTAGAAGACCTCTATGATTAGAAGAAATAATAAATTATAAAAGAGAGACTCTGAAAGTAAAAGTGGCCTGGAGTGCACCCTGGGGACACAAAAGACCTTTTTAATCACACCTGAAAGGCACAGCTCAGCATTTTGTCGGTGCAAGACTCCTTATCTGAGGATAAATAGATGTTCTGACAGCACTCCTGTGGGTTTTCCTTGTCGGGAGCCACATGTGCAGCCTCCTCTGGTTTGTTTGCTTGCTCTGAGAAAAAACAGCTGATTAGGAACTCTGCCAACCCAATGTAGTCTGACTTTCTAGCCTTGGAAAAATATGTTCTTTCAAGGCACTAACAGATGGATATCTAACATTATTAGTTACTTTGGGGAAATGATATTCCATGCTTAAAAATTATTTAAGAAGGAGCATACAGCCCTGTTTTTAGAGCTCTAATTGAAAAAAGTACCCTCAGCAAAATGTTCACACATCAGTGTGAGGGAAGAGCAGAATATCATACACAATAAATTGGAACCACAAGCAAAAGAACATCACTGGTCTTCTTTTCATGAAGTTTCTCTCTCCCAGAATGAGCACATGCTTTCATTCTCCTCCATGTAGCAAAGGATGGTGTTCCCTGTAAGGAGCCAAGCAAGGACTGTCTCCCTGGGAGTTTTCATTAAAATAATGCAAACACACGTCTCAACCAACACCTCTCATTTGAAAACTGGTGAGGAAAGAGAACCCAGAGTCCTTTAGCTGCCTAACAAAGCAGGGTACAAAGGCATGGCTTTAATACCACAAACACAGAGCGAGTTTGGGACCAGATGCTGCAGTGCAAGATAATTTTCCACAGCTTGGTGTGAGGGTGTTAAATTGTTATTGAAAAACTGAAAACTGAAGTGCTGCAGCATGAGAAAATGATACGAGATAAAAGTCTAATTAGTATTTAGCATGGTAGGAATGGCATGGTAAATGCCTTCTAGCCTTCCCCTAGCACATCAAGCTAGTGTTTAAAATTATTTAATTGTCACCTGTCTGCCATGCAGCAACCGCCTCCCTTTTTTCTTTTGTTCATAAGTACCTGCAGCTTTTTACAGTGTCACCACATTGCTACAGCCAGGATGTCTGCTTGACTTGTTTTGAAGACATTCAGCAGTAACCAGACGTGGGGTACTTTAGATGCATAACCACTTGTTAACTCTCAAAAAGGGGGTGGGGGGGAATCTCGATTTCCTGTGAAACAGCAAGGGGTCTGTCAAACCCAAATGATGAATGCTGCTCTGCCTCTCCAGCCCTGATGGACTGTGCCAGGGTAACCTGATCCAGCAGCTGCTTCTCCTCTGCCCTTGACTTCTCCTGAGGAGGGCAGGAGCTATGAATAGTGAACTGCTGAGGACAGAGTTTTGCTCCATGCTGAGGTAAGGAGCCTTTTGCAGAAGGCCCTTGTATTGAATTATGTGTCTTGCAGCAAAATAACCTGATGGAGCAGGACACAGGTTACACAGCTTAACCAAAGCAGCAGTGGCAGCTGGGCATTTTCAAACTCTTAAAGCAAAGTTCATCAGATCGGACATAGGAACTTCAGGGATGGTTTCTCATAAGCCACACTTCCTCTTTGCTGTTTCTTTCCTTTAGAATAATTTATGTTTATGGGCAAATTCTGAGTTCCACAAGTGAAATGAGGTTCACAGTTGTAAAAGAAATCTTTTTGCATTGCTGCTCTGGTTCCTTATCATGCTTTGCCTGATACGACTTCATGATGTCAGTGGCTCCCCTCAGCTCAGCTCTCCCTGTGCATCAGTCAGAGAAGAAAGGAGATTGTGTCTGACCAGCCCGTTTCAGAAACTCATAAAAATCAGGGGTTTCCTTCTCACACATTTCAGTGGGCTGTTGCTCTGCCTCTTGGAGCTTGTGTTTAATTAGCCATTAGCATTTATATGCACCAAGAAATGGTGGTGCCTCACAAGCTTATTGCAGTGTCAGCATAGTAAGTGACAGAAGAAGTACTACCCCCCCCAACAGTGTTTTCCTTTAGTTCAGTATTCTGACCTAATACAGATGTTTTTCTATAATGTCTGTTTTACAGAGAAATGTACTTTAATGGAGAATAAAACACCTTGTGGATAGAAAGCTGAATTTGCCTGAAGAAGCATGAACTCTAATTCCTTGCCCTGAAGCTGTCTGCTGAACAGCTTGATGCACAAATACATCTCACCAGGTGCCCATTCCCATCTGTAAAATGGAAGCATTTATATGTTCCCCCCCACTGCAGAATGTTCAGAGATAACACTCTAGGAACAGTAGGCTTTGCTTACATGCAGCAGATAACCCTTGTTATCTACTGAATGTTGTTTATCATGAGCAGGGTTAAATAACAAGCATGTTTACATTAACCATATGCTTCACTCCCTAAGTTCACCTTTTCAATTCTTGATGAGTACTTCACAGTGATTTCCTTAAGGGGCTGGGGATAGATGCCCCAATGGCAATGGTTCATGTTTACATTTAAACCTTTGCATTATCTGGGACTGACACCCTTCAGAGAGCCTCTTCTCTCTATATTATGTAGTGAGCTGGTGGTGTTTGTTCAAAGGCTGCACTTGATGATCTCAGGGCTGATTTCTCATTTCCTACCTTAATGATTCTATGATCACATTTGGTGCTGTTGATCCATCTTACACAGTTAAAGGGCCCCAGAGGAAAGACAAATAAACCCTCTGCTTATGCTCTGAGGAGCTGAAGCAAATTGGAAAGATCAAAAAATGTGAAATGCATCAGCATCTCATTTATATTACCTGTATCAGTGAGCTGAAATGACCTCACAGCACAGAACTTCCTGAAACAGTGGCCAAACTTGAATTTCTTTTTTTTTAATTTTTAATTTTTTTTTCTTTTGTCATGAAGCTCAGTTAAGGCAAAAGACAGAAGGCCAAGAACTACAACTGACTGTTTTCTCCAATCAGTACCTGGCCAAAACTTCTGGCTTCGTGTACACAAGAGCTGCAAACACCTGCACCTCATTGTCCTGATGATTAATGCTTTCTCCCCCTGCCTACAGTCCCTGAGGTGCTTGGTGTCAGCAAAATAAGCCAATACTTCACCAAATAAATCACTGTTTTCTTTCCAGAGGAGCACTGATTTCTACCCATTCCCTCTCTGGCCAGCTCAGCACAGCAAGCCATTTTCCACACCCTGTTTCTGATCAGTCCAGCCTGGCAGTAACTGGAAGCAATCAATAACTGCAGTGTCACCCCACCCGGGGGATCATGTTTGCTTCCTCGGAGCAGCAGCTCAGGTCTCATCACCAAAGACTCTGTAAAAGCAAGGCATTAATGGTAACTGGCCAGAATCAAAGGTGAGCTACCAGCTGGGTAAATGACACTCAGCAAAATGATGGATTTCAAATTCTAAATTTTTACTCACTCTTCTGTTGTCATTGCTTAGAAATTTGCATATTATTGAAACAAATATCTTTGCAGTTCATACATCAAAAAAACGCTCCTAAGCCAGAGCTTTTGACAAATGGCAACTGCATTTTAACTGAAGCATTCAGTGTCATTCAATGGAATCTTGTAACCATTTTTCATTTTCCTACACAAGTGAAAAAATTATTTTTCCCTGTCTGGCTTTCTATGCTTTGCTTTCTTAAATTTTCTTACTTCCCCACCTCTATTTTCTACACTTAAAAAAGGCTAAGGGAAAGAAGGGAAAAATGTACAAATGTAAAATCTTTCGTGGGTCATTCTTGGCAAAAGTATGCAATAAATTATTCATTTGTTGTATATGACTTCAGAAAAAATTGTTAGGAAAAGTTATAACTCAAACCAGCTAAAGCTCTGAGACCATTAACAAAAGAATTTTAAAAAGTGAGAAAATTCAAACTGCAGGAGATTAAACAAACCCTATATTGTGATCAAGCATCCTCCTCCTGGGTTCTGCAGTCCAGGTGCTTCCCTCCAGCCCTGCCTTCTGGGGCTCCTTAGCCACAGCAAATCCTACACTGCCACCCCCAAGGATCCCTGGGAAAACATCTCCCTGCCAGGGTGTCCCATGTCACCTGCTCCTCTCCTGTTGGCTTCTCTTCCCAAGGGTTTGTCTGTGCTCCAGGGGATCTCCCTTCCCTCTCAAGAGACTCAGGCTACATGGATAAAATTGTTTTTCCCATATTATGGCAAGGAAAAGCAATGCTTTGGGAAGGCAGAATAGAAGATAAAGTCTGGGATGCATCAGATATAAGGGAAAGGGTCAAAAGAACATGATAAGAGTGAGAAGAAACATGCATGTGAGAGGATCAGTCCATCTTTTTATTTGGGTTATTTACTTGGCCACTTTTTTTTTTTTATGTGGTGCTTCAGTGAAAAAGTTATTTTAAACGATGTAGAAGTCTTGCATTCCGTTTTGACACATTAAAATTTATAACTGCTTTCTATTCTATTTGTAGACATATTGCTCCTCCATATTTTTCTTATATCAGTAGTTATTCGGAATAAAGGAAATTGGATAGTGTTGAGACATTCTTAGCAGAATGAAGGATTTATTTTCAATGAAAAGCCACCTTTGTGTTTTAAAGAGCAAAAATCTGTCTGTCTCATGACTTGGAAATTCTGCAACAAGTTCAGGAAGATTTTTTCATGATTTCAAATCATTAATGGCCCAGCCTAAACTCATTAGAGCTGATGGGAGCCTTTCCACTGACATTAATGTGCTCTGAGTCAGGACCTTGGGCCTGAGATTACATCTCAATATGACCAACACCCTGCAGAGTTTCATTAAATGGAGACACTCTAACATGCAGTGAGCCTCCCACAGGATCCCAGCACAGCAATGAAGGTCTTGATACCAAAAAGGAACAATGATTTCACCTCCAGCTTTCGCAAATGAGCTCGTTCAGAGCTACCCTAAATCCAGGAAGCATTTTATTCCTCAATGTGCTAAGGGCTGTGTCAGTCTAGTGTTCAGACACACTACAACTGTGTAATTCTTAAAATTTCTTGTTGTTATACAGTTTTTGGTTTCATATTAAAAATGGTTTAGTATTGGAATATGATCCCAATATTACCAGGTGGAATGTGCCTGGGCTCATCTGGCCCTTGCTGCTTGACCAGAGGCAGCAACTGAGGTGGTTTTCACCTCAGAGACACCTTTGGCTGGCTGTATGTGGCAGCTGGCACTTGGAACAAGTCCAGGCATGCAGGAACTCAGGTTTACCTCTAATGGAAAGGCTTTGGGCGATGGTGAAGAGGAAAAGGAGACGGATTCTGCTGGAGGGTTTAATCCAGAGTTTTATTCCAGGGTCACAGATCTCTGAATATTGTAACAGCTTCCAACAGAATCACGACCGCGTGGTCTCAGTGTCCTTTTAAGCCCCGGGAAAGGGGGAGGGAAGGGGTAGGTGTGCCACCCACCAGGTAGGAGGGGGGGAAGGCTCAGGGGACAATGACACCTAGAGAGGCCAATGACCCCAGGGCTGAGAAGCATCTTTTGAACTTGTGCCAATACCGACATTGAGGGACAGTTCTCAGCAGGAGGCAATGGGAGGGGAAGGGAGAAGGTATTGGCACACCTTGGAGAGACTGGTATAGCTAAAGCAGGATATTGCTTCACACCGCAAAAGTTTAGAAAAGTAGAAGAAATGCTTCTTTCAGTTTCTGCTATCTGATATTTATTACACCAATTTACCAGTGCTGTGGAAAGCCATCAAGACTAACAGAAAAGAGTCCCACCACAATGAGTGACACTAAATGCAGCAACGAAATTTAATTATGCCCTGTATGTGTCTGCAAGAGCTTAACATCCCAAAGAATTCAGGGATTAAAAAAAATGGAGTTCTAGAAGCTTAGGGGCAGTAAACAGGTCCAGGGCCATCCAAAAATAGGAACATTTAACATAACTCGAACCAAACCTAGCCCTAACAAGAAGCGGAACACTAACACTAACACTAATGCAAACAATAAACGTAGCCCTAACCATAACCCTAACCCTAAACCTAGCCCTAAACCTAACCCAAACCCTAACCTTAACCGAAACCTTAAACCCAGCCCTAACCCAAACCCTAACCGCAAACCTAACCCTAACCCTAATCCTAACCCTCACCCTAACCAAAACCCTAACCCTAAATTCAGTTGTTTCTGAACAGACCTCTATCTATCAATCAGCAAAGAGATTCATCTGGAGAACCCTAAGCTGACAGAGAAACTTCCAGTGTGGTTTCTTAAAAATCTTTTATTCCATTCATCATCACTTCAGAATATTCAACCCTACATATTCAAAACACTAAAATATATCCTCTTCCTGGTGGCTTCCTTTCCTTACCTCCACTTACCTTATTTTTTTCTAAAAATCTAAATTACAAAAAATCCCATTGTTTCTACTGGAAAGTGTTCCTGGTAGTATAAATCATGGTCACTGCTTATATAAGCTTGCTTTCATATTTGCATATTCATAACAAGGCTAAGAAGTAAGGAGCCATTAAAGCCAAAACTAAATGAAGATATTTCAAATTTATAGGCAAAATATTTTTCAGACCCCTAATAGTATGCAGTCCTTCTTAGCAAGCAATGTTGGTAAATTAGAAATTTGCATTACCAATCTTGCTAATAACTTAATTTCCCACCCTCTACCCAGGAGCTCTGAATCCAGAGAGGGAGTTAATTACCTCTTGACTGCAAACAGGAGTTTTGAAAAGGAGCTTTGGTCTCATCAACATTTTCCTGATTTTTTTAACCAGTAATTTTCAGGGGCAGAGCTTAAAAAACAAGCACACAATACTGCTAAGATTTCCACAGAAAAACAAAAGCATCTGGGTTTTTTTGAGTTAAGTTCAGCCTGTCAAGGAGAATCGTAAGCTGGAAGGGACAAAATGTTGTGCAATAAAAAACCAACCAACCAACCAACCAAATAACAACAAAAAACTCACAAAAAATAAGAGGCATTTTACAACTGTGAAATATAAGTGGGTTGAATGGTACTTAAAGTACAATTATATTCTGAGAGGTGACTTTGGGAAAAGTCATGATCTGATGTAAGAGTTCTGCCATTCAGACTCATTTGAACCCTGTCTTGTTTTAGACCACAATTATTTGTCATTTTTGTGTCATTTAAAATATCTTTATTTTCCTACCATATAATTCAATAAATTTACTCAGTGTTTTAAAATGAATGTATTTATATTGCTAAAATTGCTAAGTGTACCTAAATAAGTAGCGTCAGTTGAAGCCCTAATATTTTCTTGCTTTTTTATCTATACTTGCACATATATTTATTAATATATATATTATATATAGTTTATAAATTGTGATAACTGAAGTGGTACAAAGGCCACACATATAAATTGTACATCTTTTATCATACTATCAGCAGAAATCTGAGCCTCATTCTCAGTTACAGACAAGTCTTTCTGCATAACTGAAGCCAGCTGAGAGCACAGGCACTGCCAGCAGTGTGGGCAAGGACCTGCAGATTTCAGGGGTGTGAGTCAGGAGAGAAATGCAGCTCACCCTTGTCCTCCAGCAGAGCAGCCAAGCTATGCACATGTTGAAACTGAGAACACAGGACCTGCATTAAACTGGGGAGAGTCACTACACGTCTGAGGGTCTGAGGACAGTCTCAGATTTGTCCAGTTTTTACATTGTTAATTAATTAGCATATCTGGCAAATATTGTCCAGTTAGAAAAGCAGTTGGTAAGGTCATTTCTGGAGTAATTTAGGTAATGTTTCATTGGAGCCCCCCCCCCCCCATTTTAGCCGTACGTCTAAAAAGGGAAAAAGGCATGTGTCATCCCAATGCCCTGGGGCTTTGATGATGCCCTAGGCTGCTTGGAACATCATAATGGCAGGAACTCTCCTGGGGTGTCAGCTGGTGCTCAGGCAGGTGGTCTGAGGGCAATCCAAGAACTTCATTGAGTTGAACTTTCTGTATCTGGATGATTTCAATAGTAGATTGAATTTTAAAAGCCCAATTTCCCATTCTTTTAACATCATCTTTGAAACAGGCTCTCCATAACACGCTTCAAACTGTTTTGGATGGGGTGACTTGGCATCCCTGAATCTGCCCAAACAGATGTGTTCAATATATCTTGCATTTAAAATCAATTTGTAATAGATCATTAAAAAAGGAAAAAGCTGATATCCCGGAATGCAAATAACACTACAGAGTGAAGTCTTCATACTGCTGAATGTATTAAGCACAATTACAAAGCTCTCACTAACACAATGTAAGTAAGTAAGTACGATTATTGGAAGTTTTTGTCCTGCTTAAACCATACATGTGCTGGCCTCTCCGTCTCCTTTTTAACCAGCAACTCAACACCAATGTGTTGGCTTTAGCTTAATTTGTATATAACAGATGCATCTAAAAAGTAGCTAAGGCAACCAACTAATTGCACGTGCCAAGAAACTGAATTAAATTTTATTTCCCAGAGATTCTCAAGTGTTTTAGATCTTGAACTATCAGACAGCTACAAAGATGCTTTGTAAATAGTACATATCTCTCATTGTAGCCATTTAGTGCATTCATAAGTTGGCATTGTTATTTTTAATGACAATGACACAACAATTGAGGACTGTTTCACTGCAATTTCTATCTAAAGTGTTGCAAAGGCTGTTTAAAGCCAGGAATGGAATGTGTCTAAGCATGATTTCTCAAAATTCAAATTAATGAGGAGACATTCAGTCAAGACAATTGAACCCTACTGTACATAAACTGTTTTTTTTTTTATGAGAAGGCAATTTAAATCTGTCATATGTATGGTGTGATATGTTCTCCAGTAAGGTATCTGCAGGAGTCATGTTGTGTCCAAAGTCTGGGAAGAACAATTAGCATTAGACAATTAGCACCTAAAGGGTTTGACTCATCACACAGAATTTGGTACTCCCAAACCAAAGATGATGCCTCTGAGGCCTGCAGAGTCCCCTTCTTTGGTCACAGTGGTGGTGTCAAAGGTGTTCTTTTGATCCATTACGGCCCTCCTATGAAGGTTCCTTTGAGGGGAAGATGTGGGGAGGTTTCCCTGGCCATATAGACCCAGAGAAGGGAAAGTCCCCCAAAGAGAATAGCCAGAGGGCTTCAGACTTTCTAGTTTTGAACCGGCCAGCCACAGCAGTACACAACCATCCTGTTCTTCCATCCCTCATCCTCGTTTTGTTCCATCTCCTCTTCCTCACATCCTCTTCCTTAAATGTCTCTGACACACTTGCACTTCATCCTTACACATTACCCTTTTCAGGGAAAAAAAAAAAGACACCTCATTGTTTAAAGAATTTGAGAGATGTGATTTCTTGAGAGCTCTCTTACCTCCTATCCAGACCAATCTGTGGGACTGGGGTGCTTTGTGCCTACTCTGTGAAGATATGGCCAGATATGACTCCTGGGATACATGGGCAATGCAAGTGCTGGCCCTATGGACTGACTATAAATCAAGGGTGATACACTTGATCCATGCTCTCCAGAGAGGTATTTCAGCTTGTTCAACTTGCAGTCCCATCCCAGAATAAATTTATGCCAGCAAACAGTGAAGTGCTAAAAATAAAACACTTGTTGCACACACAACACTCCCGCTTTGCTTCGTCCCACTTTGCCCATGAAGGGAGGGATCACAGCTGAATTTCCAAATTTCCAAATGAAAGGAAGGCCATCTTGCAGGTGGTATCCTCTATAATAGCAGTAACTGTCAGTAGGCTGAAGCCTCCCATTTATCTATCAGCATAGCAGAGAGCATCTACACAAATTATTGTACTGGCTCAACCCATTTATATCCAGGTGCTCCACCTTTTCCTTGTTTTTCCTGTAGACAAAGCTTACTACTGTCCTTTCGGTTTATATGTACATTTACCTGTTTGGCAGCCCAGTTAAGTGAAACAATCCGAATGTCAAAAAAAAAAAAAAAAAAAAAAGTTCATATAGTCATGAGTTTATTGAGTCTTTTTCAAGCTAAGCACCACACAGTCCATTCTCTGCTCCTACACCCATCCACACAGATCCATCATATCTGCTGGCAAATGTCCTAAGCACTCAGGTTGTGTAAGCTTCCCCATGCATTTCTCTGCTTGACTCTGCAGCATTCCCATCTTCTCCCATGTTATCTGGAATGTCTAATTCTGACCACTATGAATCAAAGAGTTCATCCATGTATGGCATTGGCAGCCACCAAGTGAAACTCTTCAGTGTTGGTGGAAGAAATGCTGAATAGTCAGCTGGCATCTTTTCAAAAGATGGAAAATTTGATGTTCTCTCAGTATTGAATCTTTTTGCCTGTTCTGCCTATTGGGTTAGAAGCTTCCTACCCAAATTCATCCCAATGACAGAACTTGTCAGTTCAGGACTGGCCTGGATGAAACTACACTATGACAAATGAAGCTGGGGGCTTAAAATACTGCTGGAATTGCTGTGGCTTAGTGTGGCAGGAGCAGACTGTGGTACAAGGGAGGGAATGTGTTTCCCTGTCCAGCCAAGTGATAGGACTGGTCCTTCTAAACCACACCTGCCTTCACTCTTGCCTGCTCAGAAACACACTGACAGCAGTCACATACCTCTGTAATCCTCATTGTGCTGGAACATTCCTCTCCCCTTCCTTTTCCCCTTCAGTTTTTTTTCCTTTTTTCTCTCTCTTCCTATTTTTTCTTTTCTTGTTTTTTTCCCCCATTTTGTCATTTTCATGCTGTGCTTGTGACTGCATGAGTAGGCTGTGTGCAGGCTATTTTGTGTACATACTGCATCATTCCATACAATGACAACTGTGTAATTATGATGTTCAACAGGAAACATTGGCTGAGCAGACAAGGCTTTAATAACAGCCTGAGAGCTGTGAGTTCAGCCACACCCTCTGCTCCACCACCATATCTGGGTGTATTCCCAAGAGAATAAAACGTCTGGTCAGTCTTGTTCACCCTTTCCCAAAGGCAAACAATCGGCATCTCCTGTGATCTAAATCAGACATTTAACTCAAATCAGGAATCTACCAATAGAAAGAAAAATAATTTCAGCACTATTGAAACAGTAACAAAACAAATTTGTTTATCAGCATTATGCTTTCAAAAGCCACACCTGAAATTTATTGACCTTTAAGTGCTTGGGCAGGTGTTGCAACATATACTCTTATATCATTCTTGCCTCACTTTCAATTGGAACCACACATATAATACTGTCCTTGACGGGTTTAAAGGACATGCTGATTCTCCCAAAGAGTTAACAGATCGTGTTAACAGTTGCTGCAGTGCTCAATTAGTAGCTTATCTAACAGAGAACTTATGGCTACATTTAGTTTAATTAAAGAGTGTCCTAGAAAAGGACTAATGATACTTTTCATTATAAATATACCAGTTCACATTCAGAAAAATTTTTGCTAAGAAAGAAGACAGGAAGAAAGTTGACTGGAACCAAAAATTACTTCTGGCAATTAAAATCCTGTAGCTTTTTTTTTATATGTATCTTGTATCTTACTGATATGATCTATCACTTGATTTTTTCATTCAGTCATTTTGAAACTAATGGTCAAAACCATGCTGACTTCCACTGGATAAGTATTATTTCCTTCAGTAATCCCACCAAAATGACATTAATTCCCTGTGGAGGCAATGTGTTTACAATATATTTAAAAAATCTGACTTCTAGATATAAAAGCTTTACATTGCCCTGAACCTATGAGAAGATGTGGTCTCTTGAGGAGGAAAAACACAGCAGAAATCAGGCACACACTTTTTACTGGAGGAAGTTACTTTGCAATGTCATTACCAGATTTCAAAACAGGTTGTTTGACAGTGTCATGGAGAAATTCAGGAGGACTGAGGCCAGCCTCCTGCTCAGGGTGAGCATATCTCAGGGCACATTTTTGTCAGGATAAAGGATCAGGCAAAGATTAATCTAGCTCCATGGGGTGGGAGCTGAATCAGCCCTGAAAATGAGTATTTTGTTAATGACTGCTTCTGATTCAGAGCTGGGTAAGGCATCTCATCCTCTCTGGCCCTGATTTTCTAATTCCAGCAGCCATGAAGAGGAACTCCAGGGAGGTGCTGATGGACACACTGCTTGGCACACCTGACCCTGCTATGTCTCCTCCTGGTAACTAACCTTACACATTTGGGTAAAATACATTACTGGACCTTGGCTGGGAAAAGCTGGGACTGGCTGGTCTGTACAGGTTTGGACACTGTGTATAGCTCCTATAGATGGACATCTGCAAGTCACCTTGGCCTTCTGGATACTCTGAAATTGTTGCTTTCTTATTTATCTTTTTTATTGGTTCTCCCTGAGATAAGTGCCAGTTTTCCAGCATTCTGTACCCCTTGTGCACAACCCATATTGCATCCTTCTGTAACAGCCAGGTTTAGGTTGGCGAAGCTCATTGGTGGAGAGCTGCATTAGTTGTGTTAGCAGAGCTCGTGCTGCAGGACCAGCTGCAAGGTCCTCCTGTTGTTACCTCACTTATGCACCTCACGAGTACAGTTCCTGCCCCAGCAGGTGCTCTGCTATTCTGGTTTCACGTTCGGAGGCAGTTTCTTCCTCCTGCCGCTCTTACTTAGCAGGGAATGGATGAGAGCACAAGGAAAACTGTTTGGACACTTGAAGATTTCAGAGCCTGCTGTCTTGAAGCTCATGCTGTGAAAATGTCACACACTTTAATCCTTCGATCTCCAGCATCCACAGCGTCTCAGCACAGGAAACGAAGCACTGCAGCTTGAAGCCTGGCACAGGAGGGCTATGAGTTGCTACTGGTGGTCTCTCTGCCTCCCTGCCCCTCCCTGGACAGCCTTACCCAGCTCAACATGTCCCTCCTTCCTAATGTCATTGCTCGGGTACCAACTGCCTTTTATTTCATTGTCTACACAATTAACATATCCGGCTCAGCACACAGAAGTCTCTTCACTCACACTTTTGCTCAGTTATGTCTAACTTTAAAGCCTGTGCACTCCACCTCTCAATTTTTGTGCTCAAAGTGTTGTCTAGTTTTTGAACCCCTTGTTGGGCGCTGGTGTTTCCATCAGTGGAATCCATCTAACATTGCCTGAAAACAAAATTCTCACATAAGCACAGAATCACTGAGGTTGGAAAAGACCTCGCAGGTCATTGAGTCCAGCCTGTGACCAATCCTCACCTTGTCGCCCAGCCCAAAGCACTGAGTGCCACCTCCAGTCATTCCTTGGACACCTGCAGGGATGGGGACTCCAACACCTCCCTGGGCAGCCCATTCCAATGACTGACCACCCTTTACATGAGAAAATTCTTCCTGATGTCCAACCTGAACCTCCCCTGGTACAGCTTGAGGCCCTGTCCTCTCATCCTTCCACTGATTGCCTAGGAGAAATCTTCAGGTACATTTCTGATCCCAGCTTTGTTGCTTCTCATCAAGACCCCGGCCCACTTAGTCAGGTGTCTCATCTCTGGCACTGCTCTGTCTGATGCTTCCAAGGAAGACCAAGACATTCCCTGAAGGACATTTCCTTCCTCCCTGTCCTTGCCGCAATCACATCTGTGCCCTGAGATAGAAGGCCCTCACACCCTAAGGAAAAAACCTAAATTGCTCTTAAAGTGTTAGAGCTATTTATATATTTACCAAAAGTATATAAAAATATACTTTGGTGTATATATATATATATATATACGAAAAAATATATCTATTAAAAAATCTGTCCTTATTTAACTAAAACAACTGTTGTGTCTTTCCTGAAAGGGGCTAGTGGAAGCCAAAAACCCTTGTTTCCATTTTCAGTGTGGTATTGCTGGGTTGTGTTTTCAACTCCCCACAGAGGGTGGAGGTCACCACAGACTCTCACAAGAAACCTACTTGGCAGCAGGGACAATGTGCAGCTTTCACACACTCCTGACTGTAAACCTGAGCTTGTTCTCACTCCAGGACTCAAGATCTTCTCTTTGGAAGCTCGAAGAACAAGTGTGAGTGATATAACAATAGAATTGGAGGGCATGGTCATGAGGCTCTGATTGTCAGCGTGTTCCCATATTTGCACAGAGTTTTAATGCACTTCAGAAGCTGGAGATAAGCCTACAACTCATGCAAAAATAGTAATTTTTCTTTGTGAATCTGTGGCTGTCAGTAAAACAAACTTCTTTGGTGTCAAACTAAATTTCTCAGGATTTAGCTTACGCAGAGGTGTGCATCATCTTCTTGCTGAAGGCTTCCTGGACCACAGGAGAAGAGAGGACAGCTGGGATTGACATCCCTGTAGAAGCTATTTGGATCAGCTGCCTTTAAAAATTTTGATGCAATAATAACCCTGATAGTCAGAATGCTTATCCAACTACATAAATATGAATGCAAGCCCTACATTCAGGCATAAATAACTCTCTATTCCTGGAGTTTTCTTTTGCATGTTGTCAGCTAGGAAATCAAATTATCCATTTATTTGTTTTGTGCTACTGAAGCAAGGCAAGACATGGGAGGGTGAAGATGAGAATACAGACATTAATTTTCTATATTCACTCTTCCTAAAGAATAATGAACTTTAGCTGAAAAATCACCAAGAATTGAATTATTCCAACAGAATACAGGAATTTTTCTCTCTTTGTGCTGACCAAATCATCGCTGTGCTTCACAGGTGTTGGCTGTGAAGCTGTTATCTCTCAGAAAGTACCACAGGATAAGACTTCTGGCAACTAAAGCCCAATTCCCTGTCTCACCATGTTTGTGCTGGCAAGGCAGGGAGTGTTGTGTGTGAGTGGGTGGCAGGAAATGTGAAGGATGAGCTGTCAAGGGGTTCAGTGTGAGTGGGCTGCCTACATGTCCCTGAATTTTGTCTGTCCACATAGCAGCTTTATTTGATGCTGCAGCATTATGCCAACCTTTGGCAACTGGCAGTGAGCCCTCAAGGGAACAGGAGCAAGGTGAGTATAATCAGAGCAGTTTATATTTTCTATTTCCAGCCTACCCCATGCACTGGAAAATTGCACTGTCGTGTATATGGTTCTTCTGGAGAATTGTTTGCATCTTTTGGGGAATATGTGTGGGTGCAGACATTCTCTGCACCTCCTAAGGAATAGGGGAGGAAGACAGTCTGCTTTTAATTGTCCATGTGAAAACCTGTCCTCGAGGGGATGCTAGAATGCACACAAATAATGAGTCTTAACACACAGAAGGCTTTCCACATAGCTACCAGCAGCACAATCTCTCTATGTACATTTCAAACAACAGATGCAAACTAGTAGATTAAACAATGAGGAAGCAAAGGTGGATAATTTTAAAGTCATATGAATTGCTCTATAAATGTCTTTTATCCTCAGTGAGGCTTATATGTCACTGCAAAATGCCACACAGTGGAGCAGTGCTTGTTTGTTTCGTTCTGCAAAGGCCAATTCTCAAGGCAAGACAAATGACAGGTGAGTATATCCTGGTGGCCAAATATTTGCCAAAAGTAAAATCAATCTTTTTTTCTTTTCTCACTTTTTTTTTTCCTTCTTTCCTGCCACAGTTCACTTCAAAGCTAAGCAGGAGCTAGAAGTAATGTCCCTTAACTCCTGTGCCCCTGTTCAGGCAGTGTAATGCCTGCTGCAATAGGTCAGGCCCTCAGCTCTTCTAGGAGCCCTTGTTGATTTATGTGGCCAATAAAACAGTCCATAACAACTCCCCAAATGCTGCTTTTGAATCATTATCAAAAGGTGAGTCATGGCAACCATCCTGTCCCTGATCTCCCCTCAGAGGTTGAGTTTCTTCCTTGGAAGCATCAGGTTTTATCCCTTCAGCATCTCCATCTGGTCCCTCATGTAATGCAGGATCCCATTCCAGATGCCTCCAGGCTGAGCAGAATGCTGGAGACTGCCTTTCACTGGCTCTGTGGCAAAGGGGTAGATGATTCCATAAGACTTTTCTTTCCCTCATTTCATTGCTGCCCAATTCCCTAACCACTTTACAGAAAGTAAAATAGGAATTTGGTTCAGACTGATTTGGCTCAGATGGAATTCTGCTGCATGTGCAGTGGCAGGCTGAGAGGTGGGAACACATCCAGAAGTGTCACCAGGTCACTGGGGTCTCAGCTGGAGCAGTGGCCAACAGCCAATACCTTCAAAAATCAAACTCACTGGATTTGATAAGCCCAAAATGTGTGAGACTTTGCCCTTTTACTGAGCTCTGAGAATTAAAGCAACTGCTGAAGTTACTGAAAAGTGGGGGGAAAGGCAAGAAAACAGAAAACCCCTGTAGCTTTGTCTAATTCATGTATTTTCTGGGAAGTGTGCTTAGTTTCCCTTCTTATAAAAGGCAGCCAGTCCTACCTGACAGGTTTACCTTGAAGACATTTTATTTGTGTCATTCAAAATTCCTTTTGAAAAGAAGGACAAGGGCAAAGATGTGCTTGCCAAATGCATTAATTCAAGATAGTAGCAGAACATCCAACCCATTTATATTGAAATGGCTTACTATTAATCCCATCATTAGTAATGTAATTCACTAAAAATGTATGATAGAGGAGACAGTTAAGTAGAGCAAACATCCAGGGTTTGGAAGTGAATCTTTTAAGCAGCAGCCTTTCAAAGCTTTTGAAATTTAATTAAAAGGATGCTGGTAATCTCAGATCACCTGTAGAACCTGTATCTTTGTATGAATTGAACATGGGTACCAAATTCACCTGCTAGGAAATCACCTCTCTTGTCACCTCTTTGGAAATATCTGATTTACCTAGGTTGGATTATTAATTAACCGTCAGAAGGAGGGAAGGAAGGAAGGAAGGAAGGAAGGAAGGAAGGAAGTGGCGGAAGGAAGTGGCGGAAGGAAGGAAGTGGCGGAAGGAAGTGGCGGAAGGAAGTGGCGGAAGGAAGGAAGGAAGTGGCGGAAGGAAGTGGCGGAAGGAAGTGGCGGAAGGAAGTGGCGGAAGGAAGTGGCGGAAGGAAGTGGCGGAAGGAAGTGGCGGAAGGAAGGAAGGAAGGAAGGAAGGAAGGAAGGAAGGAAGGAAGGAAGGAAGGAAGGAAGGAAGGAAGGAAGGAAGGAAGGAAGGAAGGAAGGAAGGAAGGAAGGAAGGAAGTGGCGGAAGGAAGTGGCGGAAGGAAGTGGCGGAAGGAAGTGGTGGAAGGAAGTGGCGGAAGTGGCGGAAGTGGCGGAAGTGGCGGAAGTGGCGGAAGGAAGGAAGGAAGGAAGGAAGGAAGGAAGGAAGGAAGGAAGGAAGGAAGGAAGGAAGGAAGTGGCAGAAGGAAGGAAGGAAGTGGCGGAAGGAAGTGGCGGAAGTGGCAGAAGTGGCGGAAGTGGCGGAAGTGGCGGAAGTGGCGGAAGTGGCGGAAGGAAGGAAGGAAGGAAGGAAGGAAGGAAGGAAGGAAGGAAGGAAGGAAGGAAGGAAGGAAGGAAGGAAGGAAGGAAGGAAGGAAGGAAGGAAGGAAGGAAGGAAGGAAGGAAGGAAGGAAGGAAGGAAGGAAGGAAGGAAGGAAGGAAGGAAGGAAGGGAACAGAGCATCCTTTCTGGCTCCTATATTTGGGAATCTGTAAAGACTCAGCTGGAATGAATGTCCTATATGCAGATCCTGATGTTATCTCTTGTTATCTCACCCAAATATGCAATAATTAGGGGGGAAAATTTTTAAGTTTCACACAATATATACTGAAAAATATCCACAAATATTTTCCATTATGTAGCTCACATGAGAGCATGTGTGTCCCATAGACTAAAGGAAATCCATTTCAGTATCAGAAGCTTCTAAGACTAATAAGCGAGTTAAGGCCTTTCTAGCACAAAATCAAGGTATATTTTTGTTGCATTCAGACTGTACAATGCTTTTTTTACAGCATTTTGACACTGGGTGAGTTGGATTCTTGGTTTGCCACTTTGAAATAATTTTTATACTTCCCATGTCATGATTTACAGAGAAGCTTCCCTTTTCTCCCAAACCTCTGCCACACACTTCTATTCTTCTCCTCCATTCCTGTTCAAGAAAAGCCACCTCTGAGGAGGAGCAGAGTTCAGTGTGTGTGGCAGGGTGTGCAGGGACTTGAGCAGCAGCAATCCAGAAAAAACTTTTCTGTGGTAGGCAGAGTGAACATCAGCTTAAAGAAATTAGGCTCTCAGCACGGGTAAAAAAGGGCTGTGAATTATCATGGTGCCCAGGTGATGTGCAGTAACATAAATTTCTTTGGATTTGTTTTGGATAATGTGACCAGAGGTTTAGAGCTGTTTTAGCAGTTTTGTGCTGGTGGAACTCTTACAGGTCTCCATGACTGTAATAGCAACTTGTGCTTCCTGTAGTTTTTATGAGGTTGAATTGTCTTTACATTGATGAATCCTAGAGAATGCTCTTTCACCTAAAAGCTACCAGATAAGCCATGTCTCTGCCCAACACACGCTGGGGGTGATCATTGACCAGTTCTGCACAGCAAAGCCAACTTTATCCCCAGTTTTATTCTCTCACCAGCTTTGACAGCTGCCATCCCAGCAATAAATCCTGAGTGTCCAGAAGAAGACTTTTGAAAAGGTCCTAAATACTTTCCTCCTTATTTAGCATCGCCATCTCAACTTCTTCATATCTGCTCTGGAAACTGTTCACCTTTTTTGGAAACCTCTCTGCAAGCTACTTTATTAATAATGCATCATTTAATTTTTCTATTACTGACTTAAAGAAATAAAATTTTAAACAGTGCATTAATGTGTGATGTATGAGATGAAGGGTGCTTAGTGGAAATTCATTAAGACTTGCCATTAGTTTTCCACTCTTCCCTGCCACCTCCATTTTGTATTTGTGGTCAGAAGTAATCCTGACCAAACTTTCTTTTACTGGATTTTGTCATCCCTGGCAGTGACAGGTACCACTGCCAGCAGTGGCAGCAGCTGTACAAGATGAGCAGAGGAAATCTTTTCACACTGAGGTCTGTGTTTGGGCATAACATGGAGCTGAGAGCCATCCCAGCCCTGATTCATGGCACACCTTGCTGTTTCCAGTACACCTCTTGCAGGAATGTGCAGCCTCACCAAGCTGCCTGAGCACTTCATGCTTTTCACTTTGTTCTCTTAAATGATACTGGGATTCAATTGCATCTACCACAGCTGCAACATCAAACAGGCACAGCACTTGGAAATGGATTGTACACCACAGTTTGAGAGCCCCTGACACACAGCAAGACACAGTCAGAGATGAAAGCTACTTCACTCTGACTCTATTGATTCCTGGGTTTATTTTGCAGGAATTGGGCCTGGTAGCTATTGAAAGCAATAAAAAAGATTCTCTCCTGCAGGCACTACAGAAGGGTTTTCTGTGTGAGAAGCCTGCCAAACTGATGGCTGTGCAAACCAAACTCTCTCTTTCATGGAGGAGTGACATTATGCACAAGCAGAGACAGTAGGAGCTCTTCCTTCTCTTACTAATGCACTGCATTTCACACCCAAAGGGCATTATTTGCTGGGAGAGTAAATATTTTGCATGTGTCCTAACTGCAGTCCTGAGTATTTTTACTGTTTGAGAAGCCTAGAAAAAGAGTTTGTTCTTTCCGTTAGCGTGATCTTTTGTTAGGTTTTGTGGCGTTGCATCCCCCTCCTGCCTGGTCTGCACTACAATCTCAGAGTGACTGAAACACTCATTTCACAACAGATTTTAAATGGCATGTGCCTGGGTTTCTTTCCTGCAATTCCATGTGGTGTTGTATAATCCCTAAAAAACATACTTTTTCTCCCTTCTACCAAATACATTTAAAGAAAACAGGTCTTCAGCTCCTTATTCCATCAATGCTTGAGAAGAGGTCTCCAGTTTTCCATCTTAGTAACAACTCAATTACCACACCTCCTACTCTGACCAGCAGAGTTGAAGAAAACTCTTAAAGATACCTGGAGTATTTTTATTGAAATCAACAACTGCCTGAGATAAAATCTCAGTTGGATCCCGAGTGTCCATTGGGCTATGAGGAACCTGGGATTATCTCATGGGTGTGTTGCTCTTCTACTGAATTCAAACAAGTTCTCAGCTTACATTTAATGTAGAAGTTGAAGAAATTAATAAATTCGAAGCAAGACACAGAAGAATATACAGCATTTCCAGTGAAACTGATCTCATTCCCAAGCTGTAATGTGGCTTGATGGTCATAAAATCCAGCCCAGTTTTGTTGAAAATTTTATGAACTTCCTTCAGCCTGGGAATTAACTCAATTTTCAGCCAGACAACATACCCCAATAGACAGTGTGTGAGTGGGAGGATATATATGTGGCATTGACATAGGTTTTCATATCTGTTTTAAGTAATACTTTAGAAAACAAGAACATTAATAACAGCTTGAAAAACTAACTTCAGAATCAACCTTGTTCAACATAGCTTGGGTCTAATATCTGCAGCCCAAAACTTGTAGGAGTTTGTGTCTTTAATGCCACAGCCTGGAAACTGAAAGTGAATATTCTGAATGCATTCACAGAAGGATCTTCTTTTTGGAATTCAACTCTTCCTCAATAGCTGGAAATTCCGCAAGAGAGATTGAACATTTTTGGCCAATGTATTTCTGATAGAGGACAAAATCTTGCTGTCAAAGATGACGAAGAAAATCCCAGTTATGTTTACCAAGGAAATTGCCAGTACAGAAATCAGGAAATGAAGGCTGTGGGAATTCTCTCACCCTGGTGCTGGTAGTGGAAATCTCCAGACAGGCAGGATATTTCCAGTTTATACCTCACCTCTCATAGGTGTTCTGTCAGATTTTTCTTTCCTGATACCAATAATCAGATCAACTGTAATTTAGGGTTGTATATTTTCTCCTCTCTCCCTCTCTCTCTCTGCCTATACATGATGATAAAGACAGCAGTGGTGCTTCTGTACTTGCCAAACCTCAAAGTAAAGGGACTTCCTGGTGAGTTCCTGGGGTGCTGGGCAGTGCTGCTTTGTGCTGTTTTCCAGTGTCTGTGGCCTGGGAGCCATGGAACCCCTGGATAGATGGCGTGAAAATGGTGTGTCTGGAGTGCCATGACAGCTGACATATGTGGGCACAGCTCAGCCTGTGAAACAGGCTGTGCTTATGCATATTCATTAAATGTAAACTCATTATGTAAATGCACAGGCTTCACAGAGCATTTTCATTTGCTGGGTGTTTTCTTTGGTAGATCATAAATCACTGCCATGTTAAAAATCAGTCAGTGTATAAACTGTGTCAAATCCTTCATACAATTAAATAATTTTCAAAATTATATTCATTGTAATTAGGCCAATTTTTCCACCAAGAAATCATTTTTCTAATGACATGACTCAACAGACAAAAGAAGCAGTTACAATAATAAGGCATCATTCCTGTGCAAGAGCTGATTGGAAAGTCGGAAGACAAGAGCTCTGTAACATTGTAAATGACTGACTTTTGAATTGCAGAAAAACTATTTTTGACTGCTACAAAACAAGCTGGTTGGGTTTTTTTCAGGTTAATGTGTAAACTGTGTTAGAATAGTTCATGTGTAAAGTGTATTAAAACTGTTGCACCCTGATTGAAAGGGAACTGTAGCTTCTTTTAATTATTGCAGGAAGAAAGGTTGTCCTTCAGAGATTTTTCTTCCTAAAACTAAAAAAATGTAAATTTACTTGCAAGTTTCCTTTTGCTGCAATTTTCCTGCAAAATGTTGGCTTTCAGCATCCTTAAGAGACCATATTGCAAAGCACACAGGAAATGCTGGTTTTCTTGTTTACAGAAGATCAGTGACTGTTTTGGGGTCTTTTTTAACAGACTGGGACACAGGTGGTTTTCCCTGAGAAGGGAGAGGGGGAAGCCAGGAAGAGGACCATGACTGTGGTCAGCTCTAGAGCAACATTGTACCATCCTGAAGATGAGAACTCATTGTTTTCTTCAGTCTTTATCAGTATCTTGGGACACCTTGACCCAGACTAAGGCACAGCTTAGTGTGGTTTCAGATGAAGAGCAAAAATAATATGTGGCGGGCAAAATGAAATGGTTTTGTGGTTGGGCGAATGGCTCAGGTTAAATGAGGGTTTTCCACGCTTGAAAGTAATTTCAGATTCAAGTGTGAACACAAATGCAAAAGGTCATTTTTTGAAGCAATGTCCATGCAGGTATTCTTGTTCTCTAACAGGTGTGTACATTTTGGTATTGATTAATCCTCTTGGAAGTTATGCTATATTTTGTGTGGAAAGAATGAGGACATCCAAAAAAGCCGCTGCTTAAGAAACAGCTACGGCTTTGGCTGGAGTTCTGCTGCAGATGGGCACACACAGCTTTCCTGGGGTCTCTTCTGGAGAGCTGATTGCTGTGTTTTTCCCTGTTCCCAGCACACACCCAACACACAAGAGAGTTAATTGTCAGAGCTATCCCTGTGAAGTTGCTAAGCAACATCATTGGGCCCCAGCATCAGCTCTGCCACCAGGCACTTCTGCTGCCACAGGATGCCTCTGGTTCAGCAGATGATTCTGCTGTCAGCAGGGAAATGCTCAGAAAACTTAGCTCACCTCCTCAGATCCCACAGTCCAATCCAGCTCACCTAACAGAAATAATTTAGTAATTTCATTTTGTAATTTAACTCCAGCTGCTTAAAAATGATTCCCAGTCTAAAATTTCTATAGTGAGACCAGTGTATTCTGTTAACAGCCAATCATTTCAGATGTTTAAACCGATCACTCCTACTTGAGATGAGCTGATTGCCTTTATGATTTTAAGGTATTATTGTAGTAAGTGAACATATATCTTGACATCCTATGAGGCTGAAGCAGGTTGAACACCTATTCAGTCACTGCAGTTATGCTTCCCAGAACTGAGCCTGAGATTTTCCAATATTATCACAGATGTTTTCAGCCTGGCATCCCAATCAAAGCCAGAGCTATTGAGGAACTTGCAACCTTTGGGTAAATCAACAAGCCTTACAATCATTAAAAACACAAGTATGTGTACTCTTGTCATCCCAGCCTGATTACAGATCAAGAATTCTGGGCTGCATCATCTGCTCTTAATGGAGTGTGTGCCCTGCGGAGTTTGCCCTCTGTGTGAAAGGTTCAAGCCCTGAATACCCTTGAGACAGCAGCAAAACTCCTAATCAGTAATGGAATCCATGATTTTATCTATTCTCAGAACAAATAATTCTAGGGCTGCCAGAGGTAATAAAAACAACAATTTTATGGCTTAGTGTCCTGCAGTGGTTTTGAGGTCTGACTGAAGACAATGGCACTTAGTGGATTTGCTTTCTGTGTCAATTCTCTGTCATCAAGCTAAGTAAAAGTCACACTGCAGCTTCTCTCCCTCACCAAGAGATTCATACTCTCTTGTTCTTTTTTCCTCACTGTTCTTAAAAAAACTTGTAGAAACCTAATTATTGGTCAAGTTTGGCTGCACTTGGACCCCTCAGAAGCTATTGGTGAAAAGATAAGGTAAACAAGCACTCAAAATCTATGATTTAAAAAGCTTCTTTTCCTTAAGGAAGCAGCCTTAGCCAGCCAGTAATTCCAAAGAATCCATTCTTGTGCACATTTCCAGGCTATCAAAAGTACGTGGATTTCAGCCTGGGGAAGGTACCTTGAGTGAATAGGTTTTCATCCAAATCCTAGACCCTTGTCAAAATGGTTTGTCACACTTTCTTTAGTTTTGTTATAAGTATTTTGCGTATATATTGATCATTCTCATTTTCTATGTTCATTCATGACACCTTGTTATCAAGCTTAGCAATATCACTGTTTTAACACATTTGATTTTTCAATTTCTTTGAATCTTTGGATTCTCAAAAAATCTTATGGTCACTGCAGGTGTTGGCAGAGTGAATTTCATTGACTGGCATTATGAATGCTTTATTTCTTTGCCTTTTCTAGGCTTTTAGAAATACTTTATAGAGCTATAGCAGTTTGCAGGCCACAGATAGAAATGGCTACTCTAAAGTTACCCTTTTATTTTGTTTGGTTTTATTGTGTTTATAGTCAGCCACATCCTGAAAATATTCTCAGCTTAAGTCTGGAAAATATTCTATAATGTTAAGCCAGAATTTTTTGTGTCTTTTGATTTTCAAGCATATCTGTGCTGCCTTAGTCTGAAAGAGATTAAATATGTGTGCTGCTCTGGGAAGTGGGACCACACCTCTGGAAACCAGTGAAAGTAAGAAGGATAGCAGCAAAATAATCCCAGGCTCAATCAAATTTTTTTGATGATTATAGCAGAGTATAATAGTGCACAGTGACAAGTACACTGTGAGAGAAATTCCAGTTTAGTTTAGGTTACTGGGAGTCTTATCCTCAACTTCAGTTGAATCAGGATTTACATTTTATAATTTTGATGTTTAATTGTCTTACATAATTATACTCCATAGAAGATTGACAAAAATCTAACATACCATGTTCTTGTTAGTTTTGCTTTCCCTCTCTTTTTTGTCAGTGTTTTTTTTTTTCACTGTAACCTTCTCATCTAGCATTTAGTTTCTTATCTGTGTTAAGTAGACTCCATGCACCACTTCACTGTTCACAGATTTTTTTCTGTTGAGCAGACAGTTGTTCTTTTTCTGTTTGGATGGAGAGTCTGAGCACCCCTGAGGTCATCCAAGATCCATGAAGGGGCAGCAATAGAACTGTGCCATGGCTGGCAGCTAAAAACTGTTCTGCATCAGCCTCTTGAGTGCACAAGTGGTTTACCTTGGGGGACTGGTAATGACATGAGAAGCATTCTCCACAAACATGCTGGAAGGGGCCTCACTAGAGCACCTTGTTAAAATTTCCCTTTTGTAAGTGGAAATTGCTTTGCCTCAAAGGTCAGCCCCTTTTCACGTATCACTTAGTCATGACTCTGAAAGATGACTTATCTCTGAGGCTATAAAAATGTTTTGCCTCCTGACATACTTTACATCATAACGTTTTAGTGGTTTTTTTTTTTAAAACAAGAAAAATTAGATTATATGACACCTTAAAATTACCACCAAAAGGAGTCCAATATTACCTAAGAACATGAACATTCCGGATTCCCAGATAAAGCCCCCTACCCCTCATGTCTAAAGTCCCAAATGGAATTGTGAAGAACACCATCAAAATGAAGACCATTTTCACCCATAAAATGACTGCAGATTTCTGGCCTTTTCTTCACTATTTGTGACAGGGAGGTGACAACAACTTTCTATTATTAAAGCTAATAAACAGAGAAATCATTGTCACCATGGTTCTGCTTTCACCAAACAAATCAAATTTGTCACTGATGGCACACTGAACATTAAACTAAGCACAGAGAAGGTTCAGGGTGAAATCCTGGTCCCTCTGGAACCACTCGACCTTGAAGCATGACTTGAACATCCCTATAAGGGAAGTTATTCAGTGTCTTAGCAAAATCTCTTTTTTTTTTTCCTCTTCTGTGCACTGTAAGAAAGCATCCTGGTGATCAGCACTTGTGGATTTTATGAGTCCTTCACAGGTTCAGATGGTCAATACTGCTGGAATACTTAATATATCTTTTCTAACTATGAGCAAACAGCCATTGTGGCAATGGGACAATGTTGAAAGTATATGTTAAAATTAGGTCAATTAAAAAAAAAAAAAAAGAGACGATTCATGGAATATTAAGTTTATCAAATACCTTTAAAAGTAGGGTTAGTTTTATAGTAAAATCATGAGTCAAAAAAAAATTCAGGTCAGCACCTGAGTCAAACCTTGGTGGTTTTGTACAAATAGAAAGCCTCATGTCTGTTCCTTAAAATTGAACTCAAATTTATTTGAATCTCCTCTTTTCTGAAAAGTGGCTGTCAGCTTCTTCAGTGAGTATTTACTTAGTAAAAGCTAACCTGCTATTTAAAGTGTTGCAAAAGTGGCTTAACTGAAGTCTTATTTTCAGTTTAAATGAACAATTTCAGTCTTGTGCAGATGCACTTAAATCAATGTACAGCTGCCATACAAAACTCCACCCTTTGAATTAAGCTAGATCAACATAAGCCAGTTGTAAATCAATTTAACTGTGTCCATACATGGATTTGCTTGATGTTTAATGAAACTGATCTAAAAGAAAAAATCCAACTGAAACCAACTGCAATTTTCCTTCTCTGGCAAAACCTATATTATGTTAATTTTATATGGAACTAAAACTCCTCTGGCAAAGGTATTGAATAGCAAGCAGAACTGAAGTGCTGAACATCAACCTGAATTCTTGGTCTTGTTATGGATTTTGACTAAGTTTTTTTTTGCATGAAGCCATGTTTCTCCCTCAGTGAGATTTAACCCATGCATTTGTCTTCCCAAATGGATGGGATTTTTTTGTTGTAAAGTAAGCTGATTAACTTAATCCAAACAGGATTTCACCCAATGTTTTTGTGCTGTCAGTAGTTGCACAGGCTCCTCACATCAGCAGTTTTGTTCTTAATGAAATAGCCTGGGCTTTCAGTTTGATTTATGGATACAAGCAATGCAAACTTTAAATTCAGTCAGAAAAATTGTCCATGTATTGTCTAGCCAGGATGTTCTGGTAGGGATTCCTTTGTATCTAGGAAATTGATGCTTCCATGAATTTATGGCTTCTAATGACAGTGATCTGCAGTTTATTCCTCATTAAAAAACATTAGTTCTAATTAAAGCTCCCATTTTTTGTACTTCTGGAAACTGTGTAAAGAATAATCATCCTTGTACGTGTATCTATTGCTTAGTGAACCAATATTTCCAGAATTGATGGCATTTCTTCTATAAATCACTAATTTTAGTGAGCACCTTTAAATGGCTGCAAGAAAGAAAAAGTTCAGACTTGAACAACCCCAATTCCTAATGTCTTATCTGAAAATCACAAATCTATATCCATGACAAACATATACATAAAAAGCCAAATGGGTCTCTATGGCTTTGTCTAGACTTTTATTTCTCCCAAAATATGGCTGTTATTCTGATAAAAGCTATTGCTGCTCCCTGCAAACTTCCCCTGGCCAATAGGCAAAGACAATTCCAGCTACAGTCACGCTTCTGTTGGTGTTGTGCTCATCCCCATCACATGTCCTGCACAGCACTCTGAAATTCAGTAGGATCATGAGAAAATAGTAGTGGTGTAGCCTTTCACACCCATTTGACCTGGAATAATGTATACATCTAACAGCATTAATTTTGTACATGCTCATTATTTCCTACCTTCACTGCAGAGCAATACCAGATTTCCCAGTGCCAGAGTCTAATGAATATTGTCTATGGTATAGAAGGAATTATTTGCCTGTAGTGTGTAAAAGAAAAAAATCACCATTTAAGGAATGACTCCATTTGAGGAAAAACTGCATTTAAGGAAGGGTCACCATTTGAGGAAGGTGAAGGGGAGACGTGCACATCTTAGGTGTTGATGATCATTAGTCTCCAATTTATTGATTAGGTTACACACTTTTATAATAGTGTTAATAAGCTCATGCATATTCTGTAACTTAAGCATTCTATTCGTTAAGCTAAACATCAACTCTTCTTCATTCTTTCAGTCTTGCATTCCATTTTCCCACGTCTCTCTGACTCCTTCTTATCCCATTTAGAGATGTCCAAGGACATAGTGTTTTCGCAGGTGCAAAAACTCAGATCAGAAGGCTAACACAGTACTTTTCCAGCTTCTAATAATTAGCATTCCCACAGTAGTGGACTCTTCTTTGTTGTTCTGAGTTTTCTGTAGGCACTGAAAGGAACTGTTGCTGCAGGCCCCCAGCCAGGTAATAATTAGCATTGACTCCACGATTCTCAGAAGGTTGATCAATCACTTTATTATACTACATTTATTAAGAAACCTTTACAGACAGTCATGATACAGGTGGGCCCAATTGGTCCATCAATCTAAACACCATCACCATTGGCCAATTCAGAAACCACCCTTTGGTGGAGCAAATCTCCATAACACATTCCACGTGTTCACAACAACAGGTGCAGCGAGGGAAAATAAGAATTGTTCATCATTCTTTTCTCCGATCTTCTCACAGCCTTTCCCAGGACAGTGCCTGGGGAAGTTGTGCATTGCTCTCTGTGGCCAGAGAGCTGCTGTCACAGGGAACTTCAAGAAAAGCACACATATGGAAAGAAAACCCACTGAATATGTACTAAGGGCAAACCTCTCTGCCAGGCAGGGGCCTCTCAGGGCTGTTGTTCCCAGCACAGTGTGAGCACACTGTTCTCAGTATAACACTACTCCAAACATCCAGATGTGTGGAGATTTTTAAGGGGGAAAATTTAGAAAACCACTTTGGATTTTCTGCAAGTACTTTCAACCTGTACTGGTACAATTATCTTCAATAAGCTATCCATATACCAGGAGAATAAATAACCAGATTTGACATGTTTCATTACCAAATGTGGAAGTTCAAAATGTCTTGTTTGTTGGCATCAGCTTGGAGATTCAGACCACTATATCCTCTGGACACAGCCCTCTCTTATTTTTTATGTTTTTCTGCCTCTTTCTCACCTAGACTCAGCCTTCCTCATCCCTGGGGAATACCCTGTCTTTTGTACATATTCTTTTCCTATCAGCTTAGTCTCTCAAATCAAAATATTGTCCTCTTTTCATCTTCCTTCCCTGTGTGTCTTGTCCCAGATCTTAACTTTCCTCTAACAGTGCTGAACATGTAAAAATTATCTTAAGAAAGGATGTTCTTTGTTTTTTGAGACTTTCAAGCCTAATCAACAATCAACAAGGGTGGAGATTTAATTGGTGAAACACAGGGAGCGCCAGCAAGCTGCAAGTGATGTCCAGGTGTTAAAAAAATAAATTATTTGTGGGTAGAACTGCCTTGTTAAGGTTTAGGGCTGGACATGCTTCAATGATCCCAGCCCAGGCAGAGGCTGACAAAGCTTGGAAGAAGAAGGTCCAGTGAAAATGGACACAAAGAAGACAGAATTTACAGACCAAAGGGACATCTGGCAGAACTCCCAAGATAAGGAAGTTCCTGGTGAGCTCCTGCTGCCACCTTTTCTTTCAGTCTTGTGCCCTCTAAAAATATCTCTAAAAATGGTTTGATTTTCAAGCTATTGGTCCATGAGGTAATGCTAAATAGTCTAGGAAATAATTTAATTTTCAGATAAAGTATATTTTTTATTCAGATGGTGACCCACAAGAAATTCAGATAGTTGAGAGGCTTTACTGAGCAGCAGACTTAGGAACTCCTGCTCCAGAAACTGTTTCCATGGTTAACTTGACAATAAACTTTTGAGTATGTAGAAAGACTTTTTTTTCAGCCTCAGATTTATAACCCGTTGGGTTGGCAAAATCTTTTATGAATTCCATAACTGCATTTTGGCCTGACTTCATCTTTCATGCAAAGCATCAATTCTATTTCTGTTCCCCAAACCCATCTATTTTTACGTGGGGGCTTTTTGTGTCATTCTCTGCATGGTCCTGGCTTCCACACTCCCAGCCTTCATCCAGTCCCACATTTTCCAGAGCATTGTTTTCCCAAAAACTCCTGTCTCTCGTGACCCTATTTTCAAGCTAGCAGCTTCTGAGTTCCTACTATTGTCTTTAGTCTCCACCTGGCACTTATCCCACTGCTTCCAGGCACATACATCTTTTCTTTTCCTTTTGCTTTTCAGAGTATTCCTTCTCTTGTTCCTGCAAATCCAGCTCCCTCCTGGTACAGTTTCTCTTCCTGAACCCGAGCTGAGCTCCCCTGTCTGCTCCAGCCCCAGCCCTTGCTTTTTTGTGCTGCTGTTCCCATCACTTTCAGCAGAAGCAAAGAATTCCTGTGTGATGGCAGTGTAAAATCATACACTGGGGATTTTTTTACTGATAAACAAGGTATACATCATTCTCTTTGAAGAACTTCTAGTATATCTGGGGAAGCCTTTTAAAATGTTTCAGAGAGACAAATAAGAAGTACCAATTTTTCCCCCCACTACGTTCCCAAAAGCTGCATGATTCCCAGGATCTCAGCTAGAACTTTGCAATTAGGCAATTTTAAAGCTTGTCAGACAATATGAGGCCAGACAATGCAGCATAGACATAACACAATTAGAGTGAGTGTTCCAGTTATAAAGATGAGATGTGCATAATAGGGAAAGGAGTGACTGAGGGCAGAAGGGGAAATGAAGGGCTCAAATTCCTTCCTCAGCTTCAGCGGTTCCTAAACAGTTGTAGGGATCTGCATGCTCCAAGTGGGTTTGAATTTGTCTTATTACTCTCTAGGGTGGAAAACTGCTCCTTCTGTCCTGTTCCTTCCCCAGACAAACACCCCATTTTCCTACTCTGGGCTTAGGCTTATTTCTCTGTTTCTTGTAAAATCATCCCCTTCACACAGGCGTGATCCCTGCAGCTCTTAAAATCCAGAGTCACCATGACCTGATGTAATACAGTTCAGCACATAAACAAAGCAAATGGGATTTGTTCACAGATATTTTTCTCCTAAAGACCATTTTCATTCTTGTGCCTCTCTGCTCCTTCAGCTGCCTGACTGCTGGACAGTCCCAGGCAACACTTAACCACTGCCCTATTTCCTTTATTATGGCACTCTCAGGCACTGGAGAAAAAGGACTCTGCCAGATCAAACTCCATAGTGTGTCTGATAAAATTGATATTTATATTTTTGTGCAAAGCCATCAGGGAGCCACAAAAACACCTCTTATTACAGAATCATCTGCTACCAGGACCCTTTCATGGGGTGACCTCCTTCCACAAAGAGCCTCAGGCTTTTTCTTCATTAGCAAGGTGTTGTAGGGCCTTCTGGGCCCTGTGACTGTCCAGGGGTATCTGATCTAATTTCTTAATTTTAATTATTGCTACAAGAGTAAAGGCAGAAATTCAGACCAGTGCTTAGCACCGGGGAAAGGAGGACACATTCCACTTTTCCTGTAATAATTCAGATTTCTTTGAACAATAGACAGGGTGCTAACCAGAACTGCATAGGAGACCTCTACAAATGCTAATAATTTATTTTTAGTATGGTAGAATGGTATATATGGAGAGGCAACAGAAAATACAGAGGTATTTATGCAGAATATTAATTTTTATACTTAAAATTCCTTCTGCAGCAGCTCAAAGGCAGATGACACTCCCTGTTCACCTCACTGGGAGAACTCAGGGTTTAAATAAGGCTTCTCTAACTTGTTAAAATTTCTTGGCAGTTTATTACCTTGGTCCTTAATTACATTCATTTCCCTGTGGAAATTCCTTTGACAGATATTCTCCATCACATGACTGCTGGAAGATTTCCAACAATTCACATTTTTCCCCATTAATTTCAGACTCAAATATTGACTCATTTTGGAACTGAAGTGACAAAAATAGTGAATTTCTGATTTGTAGAGCTGGATATACATGTCCTGGGGTATAGTGTATACATTAATCCATTCCCCATTGGGTGACTGAAATGCCTGCTGTCTAGCAGAGTTCTCAAAGTTTGTGCTTCAGCAGCAAATCAAAAAGAATAATGTGATGATGGCTTAATGCCTCTGAAGATAATAGAAGTGTCAGAGACTCTTTAGCTCATGATGAGATAAGTTGGTGAGAGAGCACAAGACTTGAATGCTGGAATTAAGCACAGGCTGAAGCACTCAAGTTTGTAGATGGTGGAGGATAAACTCCCATTTCCCTGTGGAAGACACATTGATCACTGGATTGCATGCAATGGTTCAAATAAGTTCCAATGGTTGTGGATGTTTTGAACAAATCCAATTGGACTTGGAGGCAAAATGAAGCTCAAAAGCATTTTCAGACTCATGGTGTCTATATCAGTTCCTAACCAGCTGCCTGCCAGCACTGCTGAGAAGAGATCCCAGTCTGAAATCACAGAACAGCATCCCTCCTCCACCCAGGGCTTTCCTCAGCCTCACTCTTCAAAAATAAATCCAAGCACCTCTTATAAAAAGAAGTTTAAGGAATGCTATGTGGATTCCTATGACAGGAAATGTCCTCCAGGCTTCGCCTGCTTTCAAATTCTTAACTGCCTTCTCATCTGGTGATGAAAGCGCCTATGCTGCGCTACCACAGCTCCTGGCAATTTTTCAATAAGTAGCCCCTCCATGGCAGTGTGCTCCTTGCCAGCAGGTCCTTGTGTTCTGAGAATTGAAAAAAAATTTTTCCATTTCCTCAGAAATCTTTGGATGATGTTCATAATTTACCATGTCTTATTATAGAGGGCTACTCTTCTACCCAAAAGGGCTGTTTAATCAGGTCTTTCAGCCATAATCAGATGAGAGATGCCTGCTTTTCCAGCTAATTCCCAGAAATAATGCCTGTCCATAAAAGAGGAATTGAGCCTGACGTTAATGTACTTTTTGAAATCATATTGCTATTAGCCAGAGCTTGCTAAATATCTGGAAATAGAGCCTGCAATGCCAGATAGAAGAGTAATTTGCTTTTATTTCTGAAGGACTCCTAACATTTTTCTATGATAATTTAACTTTTTACTAGGAGATATCTGGTAGTTTCTGTGTTATATGTTGAAAGGATGGGGGGGAATAATGCTTGTTTAGTTTTCATTTGCAAGTTATTTTTCCTAGGTAAAATTTTTGAAGTATGTCTCTAGCAGAAATGCAAAATCCCCAGTGTCTGTTGCTTGCATGTGTTTCCATTCAGAGGGTTACAGATGCTCAATCACAGGAAACAGTCATGGCAACACAAGAGACAGAGAAAATTAACAAGGCACAGCAAAGCAGAAGGAAATCTGTACAAGTACAGAACCCAAAAAATGGGTAAAGGACAGATAATCTATATGGACAGGATATGTGGACTTCCAGCTATTACTTACCTGTACATCTTGCAAAAACATAATTCCAGCACAGTTTTAGTTTTAGTTGGTATATGTCTTTGGGGTCAGACATGGCCAGAAAGGAATCAAAGCACTAAAGCAATCACAATAGCCATGCATGTGATTTAAGGTATAGATATTAAAAAAGTCAATTAAAAAGGGGAAACATTTGAAAGTCCTATACATCATAAATGTGTATATATGAGACAGAGGCCAGGCTGGAATATGGTGAGCAGTTGTGATATCCTCATCAGGTTTTCCAACTCTCAGTACCTTCCCTGATCATTTGGTATTTCTCCTAGGAGAGCAAGTACTTAGGAGTGACCTGGGAAATGGAAACTTAGAAAGCTTGGTGGGTTTTAGCTGATGTCAAATTATTCCTATCTATTATTTCTTTAATAAGCTTATCAAATGCAACACATAAGTGCTTTTAACAGAGACAGGCATTTGAAAGTGTGGGAGTTTTGTATCCTCACTAAGACACTTCACATGCAGAGATTATTTCCTTTCCCATCAGAAAGGCACAGAGAAATAACTGAATTTAAACAAGCCTATTGCCATGAATTGTGAACTTTCATACTAAGACTCCTGTCTTGTGCCGTGTTGTTATACTCAAGGTCTGAGGGTTTTTGAGGAGCTCTGACTACAAAATAGGGGACAGAGAATCTCAGATTTTAGGTGAAAGGAAGTGAGGAAACAGGCGAAGGGACTGAGCCTGTGAAAAAGAAGGGATGGACAGGAGCAAAATGGGAGCATCTGAGACTGCAATAAAAGCTAATAAAGCAAAGAAAAAGAAAAATTGTAGATGGGTAGACATCACAGTACCCCATAGCTCAGCAGCCTTTTTTATCTTTATTTCCTTTCAGCTCCCCGATCATTGCATCACTCAGGTTATTCATGCATCACCTGGTGCCATTCTGCAAGAGCAGCTTGCTTTGATGAGCCCAGAACATGGATTCAGCAGCCCCTGTGGACTCTGAGAAAGCAAACAAGGTGAGACAGCAGGGTTTTCTGCAGGCACTCCTCTTCTAAAGCAAAGTGAGTGCTTCCCTGCAGGAAAACCATCTATTTGGTGCACTTTAGCATGGAGATAAGAGTGCACTATCTGCAAACAAATTATCTCTATTGATCTACCCAGTTAGGTGTGCCTGCCAACATGTCATTAACTCCCTGTCAGGGCTGGAGGAACCTGAAACCCAATAACACGATTTCAATGCATCCTTCTGGCCACAATCTCATTCCCTCAAGAAAAACCCTGAGGAATTTGCCTTTTCTCTCCTGCTGGACCATTTCACATCCCAACTCACTATACATATTCCAGGAGATAACAAAGTGTGTGCTTGGACACACTTGGAGGGGAGAAGGTTTTTAGGTGTGTTAGTCACCATCACTGTTTAAGCTTTTATATACAAGTGGAGTAGGCAACTGAAACAACTAAAAGGAGCTTGGTGGGAAACAAACAAACAAACCAGTAGAAATATTAAAGCTTTTTTTTTTTTCTGGTTTCTGCAAAGGTTGCACTTTGTAACTGAGTTGGAATTGCAGCTGGGCTCAAAAGTTCATTGAGAAACATAGTCTTTCCTGCTTAGCATATCTCCTAGAATATCTGAGCTGGTGTCTTTCTTGTCTTGGGCCTAAATTTTTAAAAATAATTGTCTTAATACACTGTGTTCCCTAACATAATTTCTTTTTTTAACACAAACTAACTGTGTTCTCATTTTTTTTAAGGGGAATTTGAAAAATGTTCTGGAGGTTTACAGCTCACTGTTGGTTTAGAAGACAGTAACTCACCAAAATTATTTCTATTTTTATCAAATGGCGTAAAAACTTCCTCAGGCAGTGGGGAGAGGTGTAGTTTGAGAGACTGCCTTTTCTGCACTCTCAGAAACTCTGGCAGTTGCAGAACGACCTCTTTTGAAGTTCTCCAGTATGTTGTATTTAACAAATCAAAAACAAATTTAAATTTTCAGCTGCCTACAAAGATCTTGCCCTTAATCCATCGTCAGTGTTCTCTCTTCCATGCCATTCTTCCCTGGTACTGGTGTTTATGAGCCTTTTGTGTTTTAGCAGCTCCTCCAAGTCAGGCTTGTGTCCTGGAAAGAGAGTTAAAGGTGGCACCATTCCCAAAGCCTTTCAGTCACTCTGGAGTTTGCCCCAAAGAGTTACCTCTGCACTCTTCAGAGGCTTCGAAGGAGGGAAGGACCATAAAGCCTTCCTGGTGGTGATGGCAGAAGGATCAGGGACAGAAAACACCACAAAATAAGAAGAAGCAAACAGAAGGCTAAACGTGCAGCTCAGAAGTGCAGTTCCTCAGCCCATGAAAGAGTGGGTGACAAGACTGGACAGAGTTTAAAGAGGGCATTTAGAAGATGAGTGTAAGAGAAATACAGTTGCAGGTTTTTAACTACAAAGGATGCTCATGAGCCACAGACTGTCAGACGTGGGGAGAATATTGCAGAATTCTCCAAACTTGTGCTCCCCCACAGGGAAGTAATTCTGGCTGTTGTTGAAGACCTTTGGTCTGACCCAGGAAAGGTATTCTTACATTCCTGAGCAAGTAATGACCCTAACCAGAGCTGGAGGGTGGGAGGTTTATTTTTGGCTTGGGTTCATTTCTAGAATAGAAGGTCAGAGGCCAAAATGGGACACAAAGAATGAGACCGAACCTCTTCTTCGAGGTGTTAGGTTTTTCTTCTTATCAAAACTTCAAACAGCAAGTGTGCTTGGGCTCTTTAAACACAGTATGACTTCCCATTTCATCTTGCCTGTTTTTCCTCTCTAATCTAAACTTATCTCTCTACCTAGAGAGTCCTAGATCCCTTTAGACTAACTTCAAGTACCTGGCTGAAGAATCTATACCTGGACCGAGGTCACTTGGAGGGTGTTCTTGCAGTCAGTGAACCTCCAGTGGGTGATTCATTTCTGAGGTGGGCTGCACCTCCCTCAGGAAACATGAATTAACTATGTGGGAAACCTAACCTGACCTTGTTTCTAATTTAAGAACATTAGATAAGTATCTAAATTGTCAGGGCCTCAAGTTAGGTAGGAACAGAATTTACTACCCTTGTACCTTCCGTCCTTTCAGAGATTTATTATTCTCATTTGTCCTGAAAGTTATCAGCTCTTTCCAATTTCTAATCCATATAAACCATGGCACAGCTGTTGTCACATGAGTATGAAATCAAGCTATATGGTAAATAAAAATAAAGCATAGATGCTTGGGATCCTCCATTTCCAGATACTTTTCATATACAAGGAACATTATCAGGGTTAAAACAGAACAAGTTTAATAGGCAGAATGGAGATATTTAATTCCCCTTAAAATCCACAATTTTGCACTCTGCAGCCAACAATTCAGGACCTGCCACAACATGTGGCCAATCTTCATTTTCTAAGTAGGGGAAGAAGGAGCCATCAGGATTTTATGTGCCAAACTATTGTTATATCTGTTTATATTGGAGTTCTTGTCTGATTTAGTAATTGAGCTAATTTTGCACACAATGAAATGTTGTCGTGATGACTTAATTTTGCATTTTCCTAGGGAAAAAAAAAAAGCAGATGCATAAATGAGGTTTTCTGTAAGAAATCTAATGGAATGGGATTCTTAAAAATGAGCATTTAACAATTCTTATTTGTAATACAGAGTACTACTATGGTTACCTCATCTTTCCTTCTGGAAGCATGAAAGAACTTACAAAATTATTCTACCACAGGCAGCAAAACTCTACAAAACATTGCTATGATTTTTAGTTTTCTCATCAAGATTTTCATTAGATGAGCAAGAGCGGTTTTGAGTCTTCAGTTTTGGCAGTATCCACACAAACAGTGTGAGAGTTAAATGTCGTCTCTCAAGATTTTACAGTTCAGTTTTCATTTGATGAAGGGATGATTCATATATACTTCATGTTTTCAGAGGGGGTTTATCCAAAAGGGATTTCTCTGAGTGAAGCTTTCAAGCTTCCTTTGCCTGGAAGGTTCAAGTATCATCATTTCACAGATGAGAACATTCCTGTCCGAGCATTCTTAAATGTCCACACTGAGGCTCATCCCTGTTTCTTCAGCAGTTATTGTCCCTTTCTCTTGAGATGGTCACAAAAACACCAACCAGCACAGGTCTTCCTACAAAAACTGATGGTCACACATTTATGTTTTAGAATGACCAAAATCAGGGGTTTTACTAGAAGCTGGAATGATCTGGAAAAAACTCTTTCAGACCCTGGCTGAAAGACCCTGGCTGAATCTCCTCTCTCACCCAACTTTATTCTCTTCTTTAGAAACCTTTGTGCTCTGTTGTAAACAGCTGAGAAAAATTCCATGGTAAAGAAACCAGTCTTGGGGGAAGGGAAGTTCTGGGAAGGGAAGTGAAGGGAAGTTCTGGGAAGGGAAGGGAAGGGAAGGGAAGGGAAGGGAAGGGAAGGGAAGGGAAGGGAAGGGAAGGGAAGGGAAGGGAAGGGAAGGGAAGGGAAGGGAAGGGAAGGGAAGGGAAGGGAAGGGAAGGGAAGGGAAGGGAAGGGGGTTTCCCATTTCCTAAGGTTCCACTGCCATTGTAATACTCAATGAGTACAAAACATTGCGCAAAACATTGAAAAGACTGGAAGCAAAATTGATCAGTAGCGTCAAATATTAATTAACCAGACCAGACTCCTGCTTCTTACTGGGAAAAGTCTCTTGGTGACTGAAATGGGTCTCATACTGCAGGTCTGGTTTTGTTAGTGAGGCACATGAGCAAGTTGCTGCATAAGGCATGAGATGCTGCCTAAAAGAGCAGTATCTGCCTCCTTGCAACAGCTTTTCACACACTTTCTCTGTGTGGCTCTGTATGTGATATGGCTCAGCTCATTATCATCAACCAAAGACCATAAATAGAGAGCAAAAGTTAGTATAGAGAGTAAAAGCTTGCTTAAGAAAGAGAGAAACATGTTGTAGTTTAAACTTAGTTATACACAGTCTTTGCAGACATTTCAATACATTTTGGAGAGAGGGGGGCACAGTTCTTGGATCTGCAATTCAAAGACCATTATCTCACCAGATTATTTTCTTGTTGATTAAAATGAAAGCCAAGAGTTTAGCTAAATCTCCTTCCCTTTCTTTTTTCCTCATGATCTCTCACCTTTTTTCCCTCATAAAGAGCTGGATTACTTTTATCAAATAAGTATTCTTAAAAACAATGATATCCATTCTATTTGCATGACAGCTAGAAGAAAAATTAATTATCTTTCTCTCATATCTCCATGTAATTCCTCTTTTTGAAAATATTTTTTTTTCCTTTGTGACTTTCTTCCTGGAAATTTTATTGTGCATCAATACTTGAAATCTCCCAAAGAACATAACATTCCAAATAGGAAAGGAGAAAAAAAAAAGAACTTATTATGATAAATGCCTTCCAAAGATATTTCTTTATTTATGAGAATATGAATAGAGACCCTTTCATCAGAATATTATAACTCAGATCCTCATATGCCTCTGAGCCTGTCATTATTTATAAAAATAATGATGTGTCATTGCTATACACTCCTGATTTCAGCTGCAATTTAAGCACTCCAGGGAGGTACCAGCAGTGCCTAAATCATGAACTCTTTCCTCAACATGCTGTTTCATTTGGGCTGTTCTTCCCTGTCCTGCAGCAGCCTCCAAAATCAGCACCCATGGGGACAGGGATGATCCTTGGCTCAGCAGCTTCCCCACACTGGGAGCTGGGACAGGATGGAATAACAAGAGTGGTTTGCCTCTCCTTGCCAGGAAGGATTGTCCTGCTAGAAAGGCACTGCAGAGGCCTTTGGGAGGTGCTGGTTCCATTTCTGATCTTTACATATTTCTTGCAAAATGTGAGAAAATAATTCGCTCTGCCTTTTTTTTCAGCACTAAACTTCTGACAAAGCAGGTTTTGGTGTTTCCTTCTTTTACTCTCATCTTTTTAAAGCACTCCTATTATGAGGGATCCTAAACAGGGAGATTAGCTTTATGTGCCCAAAATTTATTCCAGTGGGAGCCTCATATCAGTGGGGATGTACTGTAGCAGCAATTCTGGAAATATTAGTGACTACTCATCAATTGCTTATGTAATTCAAGGTTAGAGATGCACCGGGGCTTTAAAAACAGATAAAAGTCAGCCATATTTCTAAACAAAGAATGATCTTAGAAAATTGTGACAAAAAATATCTAGAGTGGAGTGAATCAGACTCATAAATTTTACTAATTACTTATTTGCCAAAAATATGCATTTGTTGGACAGTTGCATTTGTTGGACAGTCAGAATTATTCATTGATACGGCTGATGGTTTAAAAATGGAAATGAGATTATAAACATAAAAATGCTCAATTCAAACAAGATTTTTCAACTTTTGCCTTCAAAATCAGTGTGAAGTTGCCAACATTTTTTTTTTTTAATAGAGGTGATTAAAGATAGCACTTCTCTTCTGGTCAATTAAAACATTCAGGGTCAACTAAAACATTCAGTAATTCTGATTTATTCCACTTACAACCTGTGCTACTGAAAAAAAAAAAAAAGTTGAGTTTAGCCCAGTAAAAATGTGAGGTAGCAGATATTGAGCTCATCTGTCTTAGAAGAGGCAATTAGCAATAAATTTGGCATTTTTTTCTTGGTTGGACTGTACAGCTGGCTGGATGTCCATGGTTTTTTTTTCATAAGCCAAACTACTAAGAAACTGCCTCTCCAGATTTTCAGAGCTTTAGTGCCATGAATATAAGAGCAAATGTCAAGAAGAGAGTCAATTTTCTCAAATAAAAAACAGAGTAAACAGGGTGTTTCAAAGAGTATAAGGAGCTGTGTTACTGTCTACATTTCTGACTCAGTGAAAACTTTCAACTTTCTTTTTTTCTTTTGTGTCAAAGACGGATCGGACTATCATTTATCATAATGTCATGTTCCTTATAAAAGAGAATGTGGTAATACCAGGATATTTTCATGTTTCTATTTTATTTAGTACTTCACTTTCTGAATCATTAATTATTTTTGACAGTGCCTGGTGTTTCAGGTCACAGAAGCAAAATTAGCAGACTTGGTTCACTTTTGCCCAGAAGTGAACCATTTCTACTGCCAAACAGATCCCACACATTTCAATGGCTCGTACTGATCCTCAGGGAGGAGACAGGACTGAATGCTGGTCAGCAGAAACTGAAGGAAGGTTGTAGAGAAGGGAGGAAGGCCAGAGGGATGATTCTCTCAGGACACCTTTCTGGTGTCTGATTTCCCAGGCAGGCACAAAGGCCTCATTTTGTGTGCCTCAAGGTAATGTCCCCCTGTGCTGTGACAATGACACACCAAAGATGCTCTCTCAGCATAAACCATCCACTTGCTGACAGAGTCTGAGCAACTGTGCACCTCCATCTTACATAAATGAAAGGGAATGAGGTTATTTTGCCTCTGTAAGTGAAAGGGAGGTCACTCCATCCACACTGGAGCATCACCAACCCAGCCTACCGTTGTCCCTCTCTCTCCTCACCGAGCAGTGCAATGTGGGACAATGATAATGGAGTTATTTGAAATACTGCCTGCCCACCTTGTGGTCTCAAAAAAACCCGCATCTCTCTGTTCCCTCTCTTTTGACTGCCACTGAGGTTTATGTTTGCCTGCCAATACTTTTCATCTAGTCTGTACTAGGTTTGACATTTTGGAAAAGCAACTATTTTTTCCTGATGAAGGAAGGAATTGGACACCATAGCAGCTTTTTGTCATGGGTAGTCCAAGAGAACTACAAACTTGAATTTAGCATGAACAGCATGGACATTCTTCAGAGAATGAAAGGTCCAGCACTAGCCATGTCGATTTGTTGAATTCCCATCTGAGTGTTCATTGTAATGCCAATTTAAGCTACTGCTAAGAGCAAAAGGAATGAGATCAGTAATAAGATTTGCCTCTAGATGAAACACATGGTGTAAGTCTCTCCTAGAGATAAACACCAGACTCACTGAACTATGAGTATGACTTGTAAAAAATAATGATTTTGTAGCCTCTAGGTCTTCCTGCTGTTTCCACATTAGTAATTGGATCTTTCCAAACTCAAATAGTATTTCAACTGGTGCTGCTCAGAAACAGCTTTGTATGTGTATCTTCTATAAAAAGGAAAGAAATGAACCTTAAAAATATGTTCTGTAATAAGGGATAAAAACCTCCTTCTTTCTGGTAGTATTGAAAATGTAGTTAAGAAAACTTATCATGAAAGGAAAACAGGAACATCATTTAGGGGAGACAAAGAACATAAAAAATCCTACTAATGACTAAATTCAATACAGAAACCTCAAAATTAAAAAATCTATCATAATTTAGTCTGAAATCAAAATAGTGATTTCAGATTACAAATGCAGTGAGGAAGTGGGAGAATGGGAGAATGCTACTGCTCAAACACCACTTGTCAGGAAATGGAGGAACCTGACATTTGGTTTGGCTTTATGATCTATGCACTGTCATGCCACATCCCCTAAATACATCCAGATGCAATCAAAAGTGGCAATGTGTCATGGGCTCCATGCATTGACTTTATGACAACAGCATTATCTGTTCACTTTAGGCTGCAGCTTTGGTCATATTACGTCACTCAGACACACAGATCTAGACATACTAAGCCAAAATCTGGTTTCTTGATGCCTTCCATTTTAAGTTTAGAGCTCACCAAGCATAAGGTACTGATCTTCTATCTACTAACTTAAGGAAAAAGGTAGCTGGAACCTCCTTTTTTGTCAAAGGAGTAGAGGGAAAACGCAGAAGTGGAAAACAATTCAAGGACATTATTCCAGTTATTTATGCTGGTATCAGGTTGTTTTGAAATGCTGGTCATAAAGCTGAGCAGAAAGCTAAGACTGTTAGGTCTTATTTCTGTAATATGAGAAATTATTAAATTAAATAGATTTAATTTAATAATTATTAAGGGTACCTTAATTATTAATTAAGGTACCCTTAAAATTATTAAGGGTACCTTTCCCATCTTTAGCGCCTGTACAGACATCCAGGGTTCTGCAACTTCAGCTCAAGAGACTGAAATCCCAATGAAGCCTTTTCTCATTTTCCAGAAAGGTTAACAGTGCTTGCACCAATGGGAAAATGCTTCACACTCTCCCTGGAAGAAGCTTGGGAAAACTGTTTTTCCCATGTGGGACTTACCCATTTTTCACCTTTTTCAGTTGCATGTGTGAATTTGTTCTCTGCTTATCAGGGAGGGTTTTTTTTGTTTGTTGTTGTTGTTCCTTTTGTACCGTTCCCATGAGCAGCTGGATGGTGGAGAAAGGATATTGCGTTCTAGGGTTCAGGGACTTGGATGGGGTTTGTTGACTTGTGTTGACATGGTTTATACTTTTCATTCAGACATTCTTTCTTGTTCTTTTTGGAGTGTAATGGACCACAGCAGGCATTTTGAGTTAGGTATGCTGGGAGAAGGGCAGGCAGCTGGAAAAATAAGAGAGGATGCAATTTCATTATAGGATCTTCCTCTTGAATTCTAAATTGCAAGGGTGTAAGACAAGGTTGCTTTGAGTGCCCAGTCAAGGGGAACTTTCTTTGAGAACACACAGGAGTTCTTGCACAATATTCAGATGTTTCTTTTAAAAACTGTGAATGAATAGTTTTCCAGGGAAGTACTTTAAATGTACTGCTCCCTCCTTTCTTCCTCACTTATGGACACAGAGCTAGTTAAAAGGCACCTGAAAAACAGAATAAGCTCTCAAAGCAACTGAAAACATTAGGAAGGTATAGACACATATACACATAAAATCCAGAGGAAGTGACTATCTTCAATAAATTCTTCCAGTATTTGCAATTCAAATGTTGGTATGTGAATGCCAGAGAGAGACCTAAAATTAAAATGACTGGGAAGTCATTGTTTTTATTGCAAACAGAAAGAATGGTACAAGGTAATCAAACAGCATACACAATGAAAAGAAAATTAGATTTCTGAAACTCTTCCTGATTCTACTGAGTCCCATGTGGCACTTGCAACATGAGCAAGCAAGCTTGTTTATTTTATAAGTAGCAGGCCAAATCCTTGCACCCTTCCCCTTCCCCTAAAGCCAATCTAACATCACAGGTGATAATAAATTTATTTAAGAGCTGCTTTCTCAGCCAGCCTGCAAAGGGATGTTACCTCCCTTCAGCTTCTTCCAGCTGCGTAAGGGGCAAAATCAGGCACAGCCAGCTGCACTTGAAATTTCTGGGCTGCTCTGAAAAGTCAAGAGTGAGCTGCAATTTGGGTAGTTGAGGAAAATAGAGACAAAGTCCACTGGGGATGTTAAGACATAATTATTTTCCTTTACAAAAAATAAGATACTCTCACATTTTTACCATAATACCCAATTAGATGGGAGAGAAGTAAGAAATATTGCAGGGTTTATATCTTGGTAGGGATAAATATGTAAATTGATCACCCCAGACAGATTGCCTGGAAGCCACTTGAACTAATGGTTCTCATTTCTCATTATTCTTCAGCATTTCTGTCCTCTAAATATTTTTTACTTTTTAACATCAGGGAACTTGGCAGTGACTCATATAATCTGTGTTCTACCCTTGCCTCTCCCATAATTTCCCTGGGTGATCCTTGAACAAGTTACTTCATTAATTTTAATTGGATGCTGTCATGAGAAAAGACCTGTCAGGCTGGGCTGCGAGTCCGCACTTATTCAATCCTTGTTCACACAAATTCTTGTTAATTCTAGTGGGAATTTTCTCTGTGTGAAGACTGAAAGATTTGCCCCGACTGCATGTGCTGAAAAGGTGGCAAGAATTGGATATGTGGAGTCTGGTCATGTGCAGGTTTCTTAGAATCTGCTATTAAAACTTTTCTTGCTTGCCCCTTGAACAAATTCAGGCCCTTCACTGGTTGACTCAAACCACAGCAGGCATTCCTAAGCCAGTCTGTATTTCAGACTGTATTAGCAGCTCTGCCCTCTCCATTCAAGCTTTGGGCAAGTCTTGGCCGTGAAGGAAAAAGCAAAAAAATTATGTGTGGTTATTTTTTTAACCTACCATTTTGAAGCAAAAATGAACAGGTAGATACAGTTCTCATCTCCAAACAAAGACAAGAGCCCATGAGAAGGAGGCCAGGCTGGCTTCCACTGCAACAGAAATCCAGCCAAATGTGGTTCTTCTGCAGAGGAGACCAGAAACAGTTTAAACAGCTCTTACAAGATTCTTAAGAATATGGCAAATAAAGGGGATGAGGAAACACTAGATTAGAAGGTGAGTGTGCTTTATTTGCATAGCTTTGTAGAGCAAATATTGCTATTATAATGAAAGCGGTGACAGCTTCTGATTAAACAATATCCTTTTAAACACAGGAGTACTAGAAAAATACAGGAGTCAGAAAATTATTGTAACTGTGTAAAATAAAGACAAAAATAATAATAATGATGATGTTAATAAGAACAATAAGTGGTGGTAGTAGTAGTAGTAGTAGTAGTAGTAGTAGTAGTAGTAGTAGTAGTAGTCAATATTAATATTATATTCTACCTGGACTCTCTGCAATTCCTTTCACTTTAATTTCTGATCCTCAGGAGGCTGGGACAAGGCCCTGACATGTGAGAAAGGGGGGAGAGGAAAATATTCTTGAGCATTACCTTCAAAACTGAGAAATAGCTGTGAAAGTACTTGTGACTCCTTTTTATTTACTCCTTTTCTTTGCAAATGTTTTTGTCCCAAGAGAATGTCCAGAATTCCTGCAGGAGTGACCAGTAAAGCTGGTAGCATACCCTGGGTGCCCTGAAAGGGCTTCAGTGTGAGAGTCTGTGCAACAGGATTTGGAAGCCCTGACATGTACATGCCACCAAGCATTTGGGTAAGAGGCAACCATGGTCACTGTCACCATGATTGGCATAAAAGACTTTCAGCCCTCTAATTATGCACATACATTACCCAGGAGCCCTGAGATCCTTCTAACTAGGACAGGACAAGAGGACATGGCTTCAAGTTGTGCAAGGGGAGGTTCAGGTTGGACATAAGGAGAAATTTTTTCACTGAAAAGAGAGAAGATTGTTAAGCAGTGGCAGGGGCTGCCCAGGGAGGTGTTTGGGTCCCCATCCCCGGAGGTGTTCAAGGAACAACCGGACATGGCACTCAGTGCTCTGGGCTGGTTGATGAGGTGGAAAAGATGGCAGGAGATAAAATCAGAGGAAGCTGAGAAGCTCTATTCACATCCTCACACAGCCTGTAACAGTACAGAAATTGTAGGGTAAAAAATACAGCTGCTGCTTCCTGGATGGAATGTGGCTGGAATGCTCAAAAGCTCTTCCACGATGATTCCCACAGCCACAAACTGCATCCACAGCACCTGCTGAAGGGGATGCTGTTGGTGTGTCTCCCTGAATAAGTCCGTTCAAGCACCCTCTAATCCAGCAGGACTGTTCAGGGAAAAGGTCCCCAAAATGGGACAGGACTGGTCAGGCACAAAGGGTCTCAGCTTTCCTGGGCAAACAAATTAAACACCAAGGATCCAGGAAATATCCCCTTTTCAAATGACACAAGGGGGTGATGGTTCAAAGTTGGACCCAATGATCTTTGAGGTCTTTTCCAACTTAAATGATCCTGTGATTCCATGAACCACTGTTTTCTGTTTCATCCCTTAAAATTCCATGTGTGTTATTTGTTGAAAAGGAAAAAGAAATACTTTATCCAAGAGAAAGCAAAATTTTCCCAAGAAGCAGCATGCAGAACAATCTTCCACTTTTATGAAGATTTTGAAATTGCAAGTTTAATATTATGACATGAAATTGCTGGTGGCTACTACTTGCAGACAGTGATATTGTTTAATGTATTTAATCCTGAAAAGGAATTTCACTAGCTCATAGAACACCATAGGTTTGCAACCATTCTTTAGCAGAACCACAACACCCTATTAGGTTTGTGTTGAACAGAAAAATACCTTCATTTTAGAAGTTACAATCCCTTCATTTTCATTTAACATAGGTGTGCCACCCCTAAAAAGGTATTATTTTTCCAAGGATAAAGAGTGGCCCAAAATTTAGTGGTTAAGGGAGTGAGATACCAAGAAACCTATTTCTATTTCACCAACAAAAAGGTTTCTGGTATAAATAAACAGGAAGAGAAGGAGGAGCAGGAAGCAAGCAGATTTATATTGAAGCTGGACTTTAAAGTAAAGATAACATTTTCTAATACATCTCTGACTCAGACCCTCAAGGATATGGAGCAGTGTTATTCTGATGCTTCAATAACTTAATGGGTATGGACAGAGATGGTTTAGCAGGACATGTAAATTTGTGTCCTCCAATCTGCCTATGGTTGGTGTGTCAGTCTTGCAAAGGAGAAAATACACAAGTGAAGTGTAGAAGGGAGGATACAGCGGTACAGTGAGGGAGGAACATCATGAGGGAAGTGGCTCTCCCAGCTCCCATTTCAGGCAGGAGAAAAATCTTCCAGTGGAGTTAAAAATTTCCTTTTCCAGTCCATCAGAAAGAAATCCTAAGCAGGAGGATGAAATACTGCTCTGGATGTAATCACTTATTAATATAGAGAGGATTTTGATTATAAGCCATGGCATACAACAATAAAGGCACATTTACTCTCTGCAAATCCTAGCCCAAGGATGGCAATCTAAAACCTGTGGCCACAGAATCATGTGCAAGAGAAACCTATTTACATTGTGGCTTTATAGGTAATTTCTATTGTGTGTCTGTTCTGCACTGACAGAACCCATGGAGCTGAACATAAAAGAAATCATAAACAACTCTTCAAACTATGCTTCAATCTCTGGATTCCACTGGCATTAAAACCCCTTCCACTGAACTTCTGCTGTTCATTCCCACACAGGAGAAAAATCCCTTTGCTGGTATGGCTCAATGTTACATGACATGTTTCTCAATTCAAATACTTTCTCTCACTTTTATTCCTTTTTCTTTTTTTTTTTTTTTTCTGTGCACACTTACTTCAAGGACTATTTCCAGTGAACTGCTAAGGCGTAAACAATGTAAATCTTAATTATAGTACAAAGAGTAGGGAGATCCAGCATCCTGGCCTTTTCCATGGCATGTTTTGAAACTTTCCATGTTTGAGATCCTCTCTCTAATAACAAGGATTAATACAATGTGCCTACAAAGAGATTACGCCAATGAATTACACAGAAGATTAGAGAGAAATCTCATTTCATGCACCCATCAAAATAAAAGCTTTTCTAACTCATTGAAGAGCAGCCTTCCTCCCTCATTGCACACCAGATCCTTAAATATCCTGTAAGAGGACTCAAAGAGACCAGAGAACCCAAAGCTAACCTATATTCCCAGCAAACTTCCAACCAATCTGTCCTGGAAAGGTCATTTATGCTGACAAACATGAACATGAGTCAGCCCCATGTGTCTCTCATGTAGCACCCTGCAAAAACCCCCTAATGTGAGCCAGTGGTGACAGAGTTGGCCGTGGAAAAGTTCCTGCTGGTTTCTAGCAAGCAAAAACACAACAATACAAATTCCTGCTCATTTGTAGAACCTTAAAATACTTGACAAACAATATGTTCTGCAGCACATCTGGGAGACCAGATATTTTTGTGTTTAGCTGGGGATAGCTAAACCAAAACATGCTCCACTAGTCAAAGATCCAGGAAGGGGAAAAAAAAAGATGCCCAAGAACCTTGCACTGTAAGTACATGAAAGACCACCCTGCTGGCTCTCCTCCCTGCTTTGGTTAATACCTTCCAGTAAAATACAGTCATTGCACATCTGCATAGTTTTTTTCCATGTCAAAGATCGCAGACTCCTTCAAAAATTGACACAATTCAGCAATCCTTCCCCTGAAGTGCAGCCATATTTGGAATGAAATATAGCCACTGTTCAACCAGCCAACCCTCTGTAATAATCCCTGACAGAAAGTGAACAGTGACAAAATAGAACTTGTGGAAAAACTATTAGCTGATATGTATTTTTACAATAATTTAAACTGTAAATTGTGGAGAACATAAAACTTGTCCCAGAATTTGCTCTTTTTTCTCTTCACACTTCCCATTTGGTTTGCATAAATCTACTTACTGCAATTGTTCTTCCACCACTTTTTTCTCTTATTAAGGATTCCACATCCAAGTCCAAACACTGCATTGAGCTGCATCTCTTACTTTCATAACTGGAGGCTTTGGTTGGACACCATGGCCACAAAGATCTACTTGCATTTTGAAGAGCAAAAATCTTTTTCTTTCTTTCTTTCTTTCTTTCTTTCTTTCTTTCTTTTTCTTTCTTTCTTTCTTTCTTTCTTTCTTTCTTTCTTTCTTTCTTTCTTTCTTTCTTTCTTTCTTCTTCTTTCTTTCTTTCTTTCTTTCTTTCTTTCTTTCTTTTTCTCTTTCTTTTCTCTTTCTCTTTCTTTCTCTTCTTTCTTCTTTTCTTCTCTTTCTTTCTTTTTCTCTTTCTTTCTTTCCTTCCTTCCTTCCTTCCTTCCTTCTTCTTCCTTCCTTCCTTTTCCTTCCTTCCTTCCTTCCTTCTTCCTTCCTTCCTTTCCTTCCTTCCTTCCATTCCTTCCTTCCTTCCTTCCTTCCTTCCTTCCTTCCTTCCTTCCTTCCTTCCTTCCTTCCTCTTCCTTCCGCCACTTCCCTTCCTTCCTTCCGCCACTTCCTTCCCGCCACTTTCCTTCCGCCACTTCCTTCCTTCCGCCACTTCCGCCACTTCCTTCCTTCCTTCCTTCCTTCCTTCCTTCCTTCCTTCCTTCCTTCCTTCCTTCCTTCCTTCCTTCCTTCCTTCCTTCCTTCCTTCCTTCCTTCCTTCCTTCCTTCTTCCTTCCTTCCTTCCCTTCCTTCCTTCCTTCCTTCCTTCCTTCCTTCCTTCCTTCCTTCCTTCCTTCCTTCCTTCCTTCCTTCCTTCCTTCCTTCCTTCCTTCCTTCCTTCCTTCCTTCCTTCCTTCCTTCCTTCCTTCCTTCCTTCCCTTCCTTCCTTCCTTCATCCTTCCTTCCCTTCCTTCCTTCCTTCCTTCCTTCCTTCCTTCTTCCTTCCTTCCTTCCTTCCCCTCTCCTTCTCCTCTCCTCTCCACTCCTCTTCCTCTCCTCTCCTCTCCTCTCCTCTCCTCTCCTCCTCCTCTCCTCTCCTCTCTCTCCTCTCCTCACAAAATTATCCAGTCCCATCCAGCTCAGACTCTTTTGGAACTGATAACTCCTCTGCTGGGTGCAGAATGACTCAGAAGGATGGTTTGTCTTTTTTGCAGAGAACTGTGGAGGCACCTTTTGCTTTTAATGTCAGAACTGGAAGGCCACTCCAGCTCTCCCCTCTCTCTTTACAAGTGCATGGTAACATAGCCTAACAGCACAGGCCTGGTAACCTTTAGGGAGCAGTCACTCATTTTCTCCTCAGCAATCAGACACAGGGAAAGAGCAAAAAGCATCTAAAGGAGAGAGGGAGAGAGATGGCCTTGCTGTGCCAGGGAGGGGACAATCCACACACTGTGTATTATTTCTGTGACAAGTGTGAATGTGTTTTAAATGTCAGCCGCTGTAGCAGAACGCACTGTCTACACACAGAAGCAAGCAGTATTTTTTGATTTGCTGACACAAAAGCATCTCCCTTCCCCCTCTTGCTCTTCTGAGCCAGGAATGCCGCTGCCTGGAGTGCATGTGAGGGGGAGAGAGGTGCTGCAGTCTGGCTCGCTTAGGAATCAAGTGGAGGAAAGAGGCTTTGTGAATTCACAGTGGGCTTGCTCTGTGGGAGGAGGAATGAACGTCCTTCCCCTCTGGGATAACAGGAGTAATGCCAATTTGTGTGTGTTTCTTGTGGTGGACCTACCAGTACAAGTCCTTACCATCAGCTAGCATGGAGTGGCATCTGCACTGTGTAATGTTGTGACCCACTCTACTTCCCTGAATGTGGGCTTGAAAATGTATATTTATGTATATGTGCCTAGATGTGTACACAAATCACACAGATAAATGTCCTTCACGCTATTATAATTAATTTATTGTTGTGCATCTGTTATTTTCCTTGCTTTTTCTTTTGGAAACCTCAGCTAATGCAACAATATCCAAGTATTGTTATACTTATCTATTGGTAGGTCTTTCCAAATTCACACAGCTTCAAGAATCTTTATGCCAGGGTTCTTGGTTCTGATCCACTTTTTAAATACAATTTTTTTCCTGAAAATGAAACATACATATATTTATACAAACATATACAGCCTGGACAGCAACAGTAAGGCCTGCCCCTGAGTAACTTATTTGACATTTAGATTTGAAAATCCATCTTTGGCAATCGTCAATGACCATGTGGTAGCCAAGGCCATGTCCACACACCACCTGAGTTTGGACTGCCCTTTTTTGCAGTCAGCACTTTGATTGTTAATTCACTTCCAGATGCCAAACACTTTCTCATCTGGAAGGATCTAGTGCAACCCTTGTCTGCATGCAAGTCCCTCACAAAAGAAAACCCATGCAGGTTCCCCCTAGGTGATATTTAAAGATGAGTTATGAAAGATGACTGAATACAATAGTTTGAAACACTGTCTTACTCATAGTATTTTCCAAACACTGGCGATGGAAACCGTGCATTTCATGTCATAATAGTCCAATAAAAACTATTAAGAGAATGCCAGAAGATGAATTATCCTTTTCAAAAATGAATCTGATACTGACATGCTGCACTTCTGTGCATATAATGCATTATCAAGATTTCCTGATGTTGCCAAGGAAAAACTTTACTGTTAAACATGAAGCTTTTTCACTCCCTCATACTGAGGATGAAACTGCATGTATTTCCCAGGATGAAACAATAGGTGCTTTTTGGCTTTTTCATCTTCAGTGATGAATTTGGGGTCAGACCCAAAAGGGCTTAGACAATATGCTTATCTTCATGTGTAACTCATGCCTGCAGGTCATTGCAGCATTTGGACCCTGACACACTTGTTTCAGCACAGAATCTGTACTGTAAAGCCTGGGATGTGAACTTGGTCTTTTGCTGCAGTCAGTGGGACGTTCCCTGGGAGCAAAGTTAGCTTATGTGAACCAGCAGAGCTGGCCTGTAAGGGCTAAAATAGAAAATGAGCTCCTCAGATGTTGTGAACTTTAAAGCAGTACTTTTGTGTAACTTCAGAAGAGAGAAAAAAGATTCTTTGAATAACAGCTTTATCCTATTTTTCATTATTTTACTATTTACTGTGGTATTGTCCCAAATAAAGCCCCATGAGGTTTACCATTTAAGGTTTCTTTATACCACATTAAGCAAATGATCACTTCTTGGATTCTAACCATCTTTTGTATTTTTATATAGAGCTTTAACTTTGAAACCTTGAAGCAGTACCGGCTTGATTGGGAACAGTGCCACACTTAGTGGCATTGAATCCTAACACCAATTCCAGCACAGGTTTGGGCAAGAGTGATAGTTAAATCACCCATCTTCTGTTTGGTGTCACCCTTCCACACTGAGACAGGTACTTGAAGTTTACACCATAGCAGAAGTCATGATTTTAAACAGTTTTTATTTGATGAGACAGGAGTGTTAGAGCAGGAAGACTTGTAGATATTTTAGAAAATAGAAAGTGTCTACCAACTCGCTAAAATATAAGGTTGTTTTTATTTTATATTTACTGCAAAAGAGAGCCACACACATCAAGCCGAAGATGATTAGGCTGTTGGGACACAAGCATTTGGTTAGTTGCATCTGGCACTAGCATGGGATGACAGAATCATTGATCAGGATTTAATTTTAATTCCTTAATTTCCTTTAATTTCCTATTTGCATTTCCCTAATACTGTTTGCTGCGTTTTCAGGCCCTGTGGGGTTTGGGATCTGACCAACAGCCAGTTGAAAGCTCAAACCATTAAAAGTCCAGCATTTCTCTCTTTCCTCCAAAATACAGAGCAAAAATAAACACCCTCCATCCTGACCTTTCCCCTCCACACGTTTATCCACTGGGAATACATCTGCTCCTCACAAATAGGCATGAGTACCCACAGAATTGTTAACGTCATATTTAGAGGAGAGTCTGGCCATAACTTTTCCCTTGGTCACTCACAACAATGAAAAGGGTGAGGGTGAGAGTGTGTCACTCTCACAGAAAGAGAAGAACAGAACAAAAGGAGTAGTTGAAGCCTGAGTTCCTCACAGGAATGGCTCTGAATCTTTGTGTATGTGTGGGAAGAGCTTCCTTGATACCATCTGCTTTAAAAGAAAGAGGAAAAACAAATGAAGAACAGGGAACAGAACAGCTTTTTGCCCTTGTACTCTCAAGGTTTACTAAAATGGAGGAATCAGCAATTGTACAGGACTGTAAGAAGGAACAAACAGATGAACTGGTCGTCCACCATTTATTTGCTCTGTAATTATTTTATGAAAAAATAACAGCAGCCCACCTAGCCACAAGGAGGTTGGTTTTGGTGTCTGGAAGAGAATTAATCCCAATGGGATGGTGAAGCCTAGCTTAACACAGCCATGTAATAAAACATCCCAGTATGAGAAACTGACACAAGCTGGCAGGGTATCTTCATTTCTGTTTGAAATTGTTGAACTTAACAGTTTTTATCTGCTAATGTCAGAAAGCCATAGTTTACATTCCTGCTTGATCTGAGAAGTACATTTGTGATTGTTCCTTTCCACGTGCAGTGCCTGTGCAGAAAGAACACTCCACCTGCTAGGAAATTCAAAACATGCAGTTCTATACAAGTCTCTGAATTAAAATGTGTCAGGGAGAGAGACTAGGGTTAAGAAATGATGCTTTACTTTCTCCAGAACATAATAATAGGGAAGCAGTTCAGAACATTCAGATTAGGTTATCAAGCAGCCTAATTTAAACACGGTCCCATCCTCAGACAATAAATAATGTACATGTCGTGGGCATGAGTCATCACTCTTGCAACAGTGTCTGGAGCTCGCTACTTTGCATGATTTATGCATTAAAATGTAAATGAAAAATCTTTTTTTCTTATAATGTGAATTCATGTGAGAGGTCATTTATAGACATTACTTAGATTAGTTTAGAACTTCTCTGAGGCCGCCACCACCTGTTGGGCTCTGGAGGTGTGATGCAAAAGGAAGGAGGGGGAGAAAGGGAAGCTTTAGCCATCTTCTGAGGGCTGAGCCCTCAAATCAGTGTCTATCCTCCTCTTCCCGTCTCGGAGCTGCTTTAGTCTTTGCGCTGGAGCCGCGGGGCTGCTGTTGCAGCAGCGAGGGGCCGCCAGGTGCGCAGGTGAGCTCGAGAATCGCTCTGAGGAGCCAGGAGGGCTCGCACCGCGCTGCCTCTCCGTGTGTCCGCTGGCGTCACGCCGTATAAAAGCCAGATTTCCATTGCTCTAAGGATGTGCACTTTCTGCAGCGTCTAAACTCCGGCTGCACGGCCAACCCCTGCCTAGACCAGGCTGGTTTAGTCTCTAGTGAGACGTGGGACAAACTCAAGGGCCGTTCCCAGGCAGAGGCCGGGGTTCTCCCGGCGCTCCCTCCGTCCCTCCCGCCGGCAGCACCGCCTTCCCGGGCCGGGCAGGGCTCTTCCGTAAGGAATTTTCCTAAGGAACCCCACAGCAGGCGGGCGTTCGGCCGCAGCTCCCCGGGCAAGCCCCGCTGGAGGCACCGGAGGACGCGGCGCCCGCGCTCTGATCCCTCCGATTAAACCGTGCCTGGGGATTGCTTCTTAACAGGCTGCCGGATGGATGCTCGCAGAGTAATTTAAAATCACCGAATCGTTATTTATTAATATAATGCTCTTAAAATTGAACGTACACTTAATCCCCGGTGCCCTCGTAACGACTGTGAGGGGAGGGCGGCGTACGGGAAGGGGGAAGAAGAAGAAGAAGAGGGGAGCGGGCCCTGGTCTGAGCCGGGCAGGGACCAGCGGCTGGCTGGGAGCCCTGGGGACGCCGCCGCACTGTCGCCTCCTGGCCCAGCCGCCCGCTCGCTGGTGACAGAGCCCAGTCTGCTCGGGGGAAGCCGATCCTTGTGCACCGCAGAGCGGCGCGGCACGGCACGGCTCTGCTCCGGCCGCACCCGCCCTGCCAGCGCCCCCTCCCTCATCCATCCTCGCCCCAGCTCAGGAGGGAGGGCGGCGGCACCGCAGAGGCGCCCCGGCAGTGCCGGCAGCGCCGGGCGGCGGGTCCCGTCCCTCCCCGGGGAGCCCCGCAGGAGGAGCAGGACAGGGAGAGGGCAGGGGGAGCGCCCCGCGCCTCCGCCCGGTTTCACCTCCATCGGTGATGCCGCCAGCGCCGCGTCTACCCCCATCCCGGGAGGATACCGCCGGGCTTTGCTGAGGTGAGTGGTCACCTCCGGGCAGCTCCCCGAGCCGGGACAGGGCTCCGCGCTGCGATGTCCCCGCCCGCGGCGAGGAGCCCGCTCCGTACAGGACAGGGCGCCGGGGGCTGGGGAAGTTTCCCTGCGGGACAGCGGACCAACGCGGCGAGAGGCGGAGCAGCCGCCCCAGAGCTCCAGCTGCGGTAGGGGACGCGTGTGGGAGCAGGGAGGCACCTGGAGAGCCGCCCCAGGTGGAGTGAGAGCAGCTGGTTCGAGCGGGGGTGGGGGGAGGAAGAGAGAAGGTGGAGAAGCGGGCGGGGACAGGAGGGGATGGGGAAGCCGGGGAAGGAGGTGGCAGCAGCTTCTGTGCATCGGTGCCTCGTCCCCCCGCTCGCCGGCTGAAGCACCGTGCTCTGTTCCCCGAGGTCGGAGGTGCCAGCGCTGCCGTCCCCGGCCACACGCCGGAGCCGCGCTCTCCTTTGTGGATTCGCCGTGCAACTAGCGGGAAAAGTGGCTGTGCGCGGGCAGCGACTTAGCGCAAGGTGAGGGCTGGCGTGTCTGTGTGTCTGTCTATGCAGGGCCGGGCGGGTGGCGGTCGCGGGCTGCGCTGCTCCGTGCGCTCCCGGAGATTGGCGAGCACCGTGCCGGCTGCAGGAGCGGGACAGAGCGCCCGGCCCGGCTCGGCCCGGCCCGCGTTGTGCTGCGCGGTGGCCGCCGTCGCTCCCCCGTGCAGCGCGGTGGCAGCAGCGCTCGGGAAACTTTGTGCGGTCCCCTTTGTGCGCAGGGAGCCGCGGCGTGTGTGCGCTGCGCTGCTGCTCGCCCCGATCCCGCGGCTGCCTGCGTGTCTGGCTGCGTTCGGCATCAATATTTATTTACAGGGCTCGGGTATTAATCACTCATGCCGTGGAAAGCTCATTAGCGACGACTTGTTTCCATGACAACGGGACCCCTCGGAGCCTTCGGGGTTATCTATTTGCCCGATTTTCTCTCTTTTCATATTCGTACTAGTACCGTGTTTTGTCACCGGGGACAGAAACAAGCAAATAAACCCTGAGTGATCCTGTGGCCCCTCTTCGCTTTTTCTCCAACGCTCCACAATTCCCCCAGACTTAATTAACGATACGTGGATGTGATTGAGCAAGTGTGAGAGTTATACAAGGTTTCTTAGTATTTGTTCTGCTGCATTACCTCGTTCATCTGTAAAGCTCAAACTAAGCCGTGGTCTGACTTGTGTTCAAAGTACTCCTGAGACATATTAGTGCTAAAAACTGTTGATGTTACTTATCTTTCTGCTTGTGTGTCATTTGGCAGAACAGAACCCTTTGAGGAGCCTCATGTTGCAGTCTCTGCTACAGCTGAGCTGGGAATCAGTGGTGACTTCTTCTGTAACTTTGTCATCGTGCTGTGGTGTGACCTTGTCAGGTCTCTTTAACTTCTTCCTACCCCACTCTGCTCAGCAAAAGGAAATATCGTTCGCTTGTGCTTGTGCTCCGAGCTAATTAAGTAAAACACTTTATCTAAGATGGAGTAGTGTTAAAACCAAGTATATTGAGTGTGCTGTCCTCAGTTACAAGGAGTGAACATATGTTACATGCTCCTTTTCCCTAATTGTAGAGGTAGAAATCCTCCTCTTTAACTCCAGTCTTTATTTAACATATCACAGTCCCCCTGCTCTTCAGAAGATGTGAACTGTTACCATCCAGCTGAAAACAGTGGTTCTAATGCCATGTTTTAAAATGCTTTCTTGGGTTAGCATCTTCAGAATCAGGTAAAAAACGAGGGTCTTTAGCATTCTGAAATTTGTAGGAATATCCACTGTTACAAAGAGTATACCTCCAGTGAGAAGATGCAAGAGTAAGGAAAGAAAATGCTGTGAAACTGAATGACAGTCTTGATCACTTGCCTTAGCATTGCAACCCGAGAAGGGACTTAAAAGCCTTTTTTTAGAGAGAATGAGCAAACACACACTAAACTTAACTATATGTTAGGTTAAACATTTGAAACTCTCCTGCAAATTTTCATAGTTTTGCAAGAGACAGTTTAATATAGTGTTATGTTGAGAAGCATTGGGAGTGTGTAAGGAATATTTTAGAATACTCAATTCTGAAATACTGCCCGAGAGACATTCAGTTGTGACTGTTTCAGATTACAGGAGTAGGAAGTTATAATAGTAGGGAAACTTCTGTATGAAGCATACATTCTTTCTCCTGTCTTGAAACACTCCTTCTCAGTGAATAAACTGTTATAAAATAACTGTCTCTATCATGTTGTGAGAGTCTATCCTCAACTCAGTCCAGCGAAGTGCTAAAACATCTGCCTCATTCCAAATGCATTAGAGTAGGCAAACCACTTTTTGGAAAAAGTTTCAAACTTTTACTGAAATACCCTAAAAGTATTTTTACTGAAATACACCTTGACTTTTGTATTCTGTTTTTTTAGCAACTCAATAGTGAGATACCTCTCTGAAAATATTTCTTGTGAGTGGAGGGCCATTACCAGCCCCTAGTTACCAGTAAAGTAACTTAATGACAGTCTCATGAATAGAAAGAAGGAAAAGAACAAAAATCTTAGTTGTCATCTTGTCTCCTTTGGATGTCATTGACTTAAATTTCCATGCTGAATAATTACATTTTTACTACTTAGTGCTGCACAGTCAATACAAGTAGAGGGAAAGTGATTTAGGTTTTACTGTGTGCTTTACATCTCTGAAGCTCAGCCTTTTATTATTGGTAGTAGTAACAGATGTTCCAATTCATTTTTCAGACCCTATGTGCCATGAGGAGGGAAATAAAAAAAATCTTAATTTTAGTGTTTAAGACTGATAAGAGGTAGAAAGAAAGATAATTTGTAACAAGTCCTTATTACTTTTATAGATATTTTCAGAACTATAATCACTTAAGGTTGTGAGAAGGCATCTGAGTATGTAAAGCTCTCACTGATAAAGGGATTTTGTTTCAGGGAGTGGGAAAATAAACAGATATGAAGGCTAAGTCTATAAATATGGATAATGATCTTGGTTTGCATTGTGTTTTACTCAACATTATATCAAAGTAACTTGGATATAATGTTCAGTTTTTTATAAACAAAAATGCTTCTTATAGTGTTCATATTCAAGATGCCACAAATTTCTCAACCAGCCTGTTGCTCAAACTTTGCTGTCATGTGGAAATAGACTTAATATTCTTTGTTTCTCTGGTGTTGGAAGTCCCACACCTGGAATAAATAAGTACTAGACCATTATTTAGAGGAAGCAGTTGAGCTCCTTTCTTGGTAACTGATCTACTCTGGCCAAGTCACTTTACCCCTCTATTAAAACTTTTCCCTACCCCATTAATCATCATCATTCAGGGTTGCTTATTTGGACTGTAGAGTTGTGCTATGTGCATATATTGTGCCCAGAGAGATCTCTGGGGAAGCAGCAAAATGTTAGTGCAGCACAATAACTAATGGTAGTCAACATTTTTCCTGTCTCAGGCCTTGGTCACTGGCATCTGTACACCAGTGAAATCAGTGTGAAGATGTTGTGAGGAACTACTTCCAGTGCTAGTTCCTTAACATTCATTTTGCTGAATATATTTGAAGGAAACAGATTTGAGAGAAAAAGTTCACAGATCTGTACTCCAAAGACTTGAAAACAAATCACTGCTTTTCCTATTTGCTGTCAGGTTGGATCTACTGGTTTTCTGAATGGAAAAATAAGGCCATTATGAATTCAAAACAGGCATATTGGCAGCAAGGGGCTTGTGAAGGGCAGAAACCAGCACTAAATATCCAAAGTGAATTTTTTCTTTGTGTGTGTGTTTGGTTTTTGATTTTTTTTCTGTTTTTAGGAGAGGATTGGGCAGGTGAGTTTCTAGGTATACTTTTTGAGCTTATAAAATTCACAACCTCATTTGACAGGAGCGAGTAATTGTGCTAGGAAGGTATGAGAGATGTTTCTGTAATTCCAGTTAGAGCTCAGTTATATTCTTTGTAAGCTCCTGTAAAGTGTTTATACTTCAAATGGTGGTGTACTTGATTTAGCTATAGGGTTTTTAGTTTGGTCTTTATTTCAGAATCACCCTAATAATCAATACTTCAGATAAATCAGTCTTTTAGATTGAGGCAGGATTGTTTAGTATGAAAGGTTTGCAGATGAAAACCTGACTTTTAAAGTGATATCTCTTATATATGGTAGACTAACTTCTGCTTTTCATCAGAATTTAATGGCCAAACTTAAGATAAAACAAAGACTGTATTTTTACGTACCAGTGGTAATGTAAAACTCTCTTGTTTCTGTCATTTTATTCTTTTAAAAAATGAACCTTTTCAAATGTGAAGATGTAAAAAAGCTCCTTTCCAGCCTTTCACTTACTCACCATATTTTTAATGAACCATGTATAATAATTTCAAAACTACTTAGGCTTTTAAGACCCAAGTTTGAAACAACTCAAAGAAATCTGTGTTTTAAAAAATGCATTCTGGTGGGATGCCTCTCCCCCATCTCTGAGATGCCTGATTATTCATATGCTCAAGCTCCCAAGTAATTTTGGAAGTTTTGGACCTTGGTGTATTTTCTACTTGTAAAATAGAGATGTCAGCTCAAATTACTTTGAAATTCAAGTCTCTCCCATACCTGTATTGCTCAGAGTGATGGGTTCAGCAGCACCTCAGGCCTGAGATGCTGCTGCTGCTCTGCCTTTTCAGCTGCCAGGAGGGGCTGGCAGGGGGAAGGAGCCAGGGACTGAAATTAGGATTTTCTCTGCGGATAAGGCAGGGAAAAGCCTCCCATCTGCATGTGCTGCAGCCCTCCTGCTTCTCCTGTGGGAGTCCCTTGATTTGTAGGCTGACCTTTCCACACCAGTGAAGCTTAGCAGGCCCTCCCAATTTTCTCACTTTATGCCAACATGTCTGATGTTGCAGACAGGGAGTCTGTTCCTGCTCTATTTGGAGGCAAGGGCAGAATTCTCACAGATTTCCATAGGAACAAGATGTATTCCTAAACATACTTCAGTACCTAGAAAGAAACTTCCTAATAAAGAGCCGGGCTCACATAACACAGAACATGAAGCATTGTTCTGAGCTTCACTTCAGAGCTCTTAGCAGGAACAGGTCTGCAGACCAAGCACTGCAAGCAGCAAATCTCAGGGCATTCCTGGCAGAACTGTTAAGGATTATCCACTCTCATCCTGCCCAGAGAAACAACTGAAGATTCAGCAGGTTACTGATAAAATCTTATTTATTCTAATGGATGCCATTTGAGCCCTTAGGTAATATCAGGAGTGAGCAGTGAGGTGTGACATAGTAGCTGTTGCACAAAGGATTTGCCATATCAAGCAGAAAAGGCAGTGGAATTTCAATTTACTGAAGAAGCAAAATGCCCTCTCTCCTCCACGCTGATGTGGGAGACTCTTGGAAGTTACTAAGGAAAACTTTGGAATGCAATTCTGCTGCTCTGAGTTGTTGTACTCTAGCCAGACTGGTTCCTAACTAAAACTTTTTTTTCTTCTTCTTTATTTGGATGGGGTTGTTTTTTTTTTTTTAAGGTGGAGATGTTCCAGCCCTCATTTTACTGACATTCCCATGTTGCTGTTTCACAACAGTGAATCCTTTCCAGTTACAGGCTTTTTCTTTAAGAGGGGTTCAGATGAATCACATAAAGGCTGTTGGAGGCAAGGGTTTCCAAATGTAATTCATAGATATCTGTGATTCCTTTCTTTCCCAAATCCATATATTCCATTAATTTTGCCACTAGAAAGGTACTGTTCTGCCAAATAAAGCTGCTGGGTGCAAGGAAGTGGTGGGAAGATATAGATTAGTACTTTTGCCATTTGTGTTGCATTCCCATACATGAGAGCCTCCGGGCTGCTTTTTCACACAATTTTCAGCTTGTGGTAGTCAGAGTATAATTTTCTCTGGTTATCTCCCACCTTGGACTGGTTTGTTTTTGTGGTGAACATTTGGGAAAATGCATTTTTCCCCGTAGTGTCTTAACAGCATCAACATTTGTTAAATTCTTCTTTACTTACTGCCCAGTAGTTAGTATACTTATTAAAATTTAAAAAGTTTTGTCTTGTAAAGCATGTAGCATATGTACTTTCCCCTTATGTCACTTTTCAGGTAATTACTATTTTAACATTTGAAAATATAGACAGAAGTCTAGAGAGATTAACTTTTCCAAGGAAATTGCATCCACTTCAGACACTTTTTCTTGAATGGCAAATGTAAGTGTTCAACATGCATTAAACTCCAGAGTTAAGTTAGGGTTCTTTGTTCATGTCTTGATTCAGTATGACCATTGCATATCACTGGACAGAAAGCTGCCAAGATAATAGACCAAGCTTCCTATCCTCAAGATACAAAACATTTCTATTTCTAAAGGTACAAATATCCCAAAATGCAGAGCTTGAACACAAAACTGTTTCAATGGTTTACTTGAAAGCTGCGGCCCAAAATTTCATAGTCCTGAAGAACATTTTACCCCAAAGCAAGGAGTTGGTCAAGTGTGTGTGAATGGAAATGAATGGAAACTGAACATCTTCACAGGATGGGTTTAATTTCTGTTGTGAAAACAAGACATGAATTCTTTTAACGTTCATATTGTCAGTTAAATTCCCCTTAGTGGTAAAGGAGCCCTGATCTGAATAAAACACTGGTTCAGTATTTGGCTTCTTGGGCTGGAATACAGAAGTCATGGCAGAAATCAGTGAGTGGCAGCTCTGAGTACTGAAACCACTTCTCAGAGGCAAGTTCAGTTTAATGCTCATTAGCCTTTTTAATTGTGTGGTGTTTAAGAGTAATTCATTGTGATTCTGCTGTGAAACGTTGTGATGTGGCAACATTTTGTTGATTAAGATATTGCTGGAAATTCATTTTTAGAAATACTATTGGCAGGGATTTAGAAACCTGGGCTCCAGCCAGGAAGTGAACAATCACTGGAGCCAGCTCTGTAAGGAGATTCTATAGACACACGTTGGAGATTTGTTAATTATTACTTTGTGCTGCAGCCCCTCTCATCCCTGTTTGGGCAAATCTGTGAATTCTTGTGGGAAATCATGTAAGGGGCCAGCTGAGGGATTGCTGTAGTGCAGGGACATCGGCCAGGGCAGTGGCATGGAGCCACATCCTGTCCCACAGCCCCTTCAGGGCAGGTGGTGAATGGAAAGGGTCCCATGGCCTTGATGCTGTTCTGCTTCTACCCTGTGTTTTTTGACAAGTAGTTAGTTCTTCTGCTGGAAGATCATTAGGATGCGCAAATCACTGTGCTCACCTCTGCTGCAGAGATCAGGCCCTGTCACTCTTCTTCCCATTTCCTTTCCTTCTTTTCACTGTTCATCTCCCAGCTAGGGTGGGTCAAAGGCAGCTCCTTGAAATTCCAGAGGGTTTGTTTACCTCATAAACAAATTTTACATAAGAAACCCGCTCATAATGTATATTGCTGGTGATAATTGCTGTTTAGGACCCTCATACACAGAACTATATTGATAAATTATGAACTTGTCTTGCAACAATTCACCTTTATTTTAGAGTAGAAGGGCACAAGTGAAGAGTTAGTGAACAGGGTTTTCTTTAATAGGAAATAACTGTTTTCAAGACAGGCATCCTACTTTTGCAAGTCCATGGCCAAATTCCTGTTTATTTGAATGGGAGCAGGGTCAAGCCCCATGTGCCTGAGGGCTGCTATTGTGAAAGTAGACCCTTGCTGAGTCCACTCTGCTGGAATTGGGATGGACTCATGGACAGTAAGCTAAATATAACAATGAGAAATTAATGAGGAAGGGAATTGGCAGTAGTGGTACTACTTTGCCTTTCTGCTCTTTATCACTGGGACCATGATCTCATTGCAGCCACAGAGGGATGGTGGGAACAGAGTCATGGATGGCTACATTCCTTCTAGGAAAGCCAAGGCAGCAAGACAAGGTGGTGGAGCTGCTGTTTATGGGAGAGAGTGACTGGAATGTGCTGAGCTCTGCCAAGGAGTGGGTGAGGAAGGAGTCAAGAGCTTGTGTGTGTGAGGGTGACAGAGCACTGGAACTAGCTTCACAGAGAGGCTGTGCAGTCTCCCTTTCTGGAGAGATTCCAAACCCACCTGGATCCTGTGGAACTTGCTCCAGGTGATTCTTGAGCAGGGAGGTAGGGCTGAATGATCTCCAGAGGTCCCTGCCAGCCCCATCCGCTCCCTCTTTCTGTGATGAGATTTCCACACTTCTGTGTCATGCAGTCCATTACTTCAGTCTTTGTTAGACGGTCTCTTCTTTCTCATAGTGACATGTTAATAGCAGGGAAAGTTCTATCCATCATTACTCATTTAAGCCCTAAGGCCAGAATCTTAAGTTTGCTGCCTTTTTTTTTTTTCTTTTCTAGAATCTGTTGGACAAGAGAGAAGTTAATATGGATGTACATGCACACATAGCTCTTATTAAAATTAATTTGCATTACATGTGTTCCTTTTGTGCTTCTCTATTGGTCTGCTCTTTGTGATGAGAACTGCAAGCAGGTTAATGCTTATAGCAAATTTTGGTTCAGTTTTTCACCTTCATTACTATTCCCTAACTCCAGCTAGCTTCTCCCTAAACCTTCTGAGTTTGGACTGCAGTGGGAAATTTTCAGTAGCATGAACATGAGTTCAAGTGACTGAGAACTATTAATAATGCAATTTATTCCTTTGTGTTGAATATAAATAGCATTGCTCCAAACTTACTGCAGCGATGGAAATGAAATACAGAATAAGCATGTTCACACGACTTCACAGTTTGAAACATTTAAGGCATTATTTTTCTCTTTTGATCACTGAAATTTAATCCAGTAGTCTTAAATCAATGGTTATTATAGAGCAACCTTAAAGCCTCCAGCCAGAGCTCCCACCATGGTTTTCAGGAGCACCCTCTACCGTGCCTGTATCATAGAAAACCCCAGCTCTTGGTACCAGTTGCTTTTCAAAGAAAGATAAAAGAGGATCAATATTCTCAAGGAATTCAACACTTTTCTTAAGCAGGATGTGTTTATATTACTGTCTTTTTTGATAATTAGGCACAGAAGGCGAGGAATGTTTTTACTACCTCCTGCATATTTCAACAATTAAAACCCCTGTATAAATCATGTAAATAAAACTGTAATGTGATCACTCACCATCAAAGCTAAGATTTCTCCTTAGTTTCTAAATTTGCTCTACCCTCCCTGTTCTGTGTTGTCAGCCCTGTATCCTTTTTCAGATGGGCTTAAGCAGGCAAACAGAAATCTTGTAATTTGCTTTAGTTACCAAGGTTGTGATTGACTGTGTTTTTCAGTTTACTGCTGCCATGGGCTGGCTGCCCAGCAGCTGCCAACAAACTTCTAAAATGAGCCAGGCTTCAAATGTATTTGTTGGGGTCTTCTTCCTCCTTGTGTCTTCCATGGGAAGTGGCCAGTAGCAATGGTTTTGTTTCAGGCAGTGCTGATCAGAACTTGGAAAATCATTTTCCTGTTTCCTTTGCTTTTTCCTTTCCTTTTCCTTTCTGCCTGGTAACTGTTCTCGTGTTTTAGTTTCAAGCATCAAAACCAAACAAATGTTTAGCCCATTTAAACATTCATTTATTTTCTAATTTTCTTCCAATTCAGCTGCCAAAACAACAAAAAACTCCTGTCAGTTGCATGGCCCTTATGGATAATCTGTATCTGGCACAGAGGGGCCCTCCACAAGAACGTGTTTTTTCCTGTGAATTGAGATGCTGAGCACAGATATGATCAGTTTGTTTCCAGAGCCATCATCATTGCAGGCCCTCAGAAATCCTATCCTCTTACACAAGAGCATTTTCCATGATTAAACAGCCAGAGACTTAGAGTTTGAAGAGTTTAGGAAACCACTAAAAAATCCCCAAAGCTTTGTTGAAGGGAGTAGATCACCTGTGTGCTTTTCTTGTAAACAAAGCTAAGATGTGGTCCCCAAGGAACTTGGTATCTTCATTTCTTAAGCCGATGATGGCTCTGTTTATGATAGAATCGCAATTTTTAAAATCCTCTTTCAGTAAGTGCAAAGAGTATTTTGTGACAAATACCTCTTGGGTTGTAAGGTGAAATTATCTTGCATGTTGTTTCTGTATCCAAGCTGAGTGCAATCCATCAGAATGATGGTTTTATTCATCTGGGGGAGCAGGAAAAAGGATGTAACCAAAATTGAGTTTTCTAGCTATGAGTAGCAAAACAGACCCTGTGAATTGAGCTCTGTGTTCTACTGCTTGCTACTGCTGACAAATGTAATGATACACCAAAAACAAGCAGTCATCCAGCAAGTATTCATAGCAAGAATTCAAAAATTCAGAGCCTGAATTTTTGAATATTTTTCAAATGACAAGGGACGCAATGGGAATTAATTGGGATCGCAGTTTCTCTGGCCTTCTTTCCCCTGTGAATGGGAACCAGAATTTCCAACAAGGCTAAACAGAAAGGCCTTAACATACATAAACCAGCACCTAAACCTGAAGTTTGTTCTGTCATAAGAGTGAATGATCTTGCAAATGTAATCATATGACTAGTTAGGAGCAGTTCTGGCCCATCAGAAGGACGAAATAATGTCTGGAGAACATACTGCTTTAAGACAGAAGTAGTAAAGTGACACTTAAAATTTAAAAAATAAATTCTTCTGCATGGTCTGTTTTTTTTTAGTGGTTTGACGTGGAAGCTTTTGGTCAAAGCTGAAGGTCACCAGAACACAAACCCTTCATTGTTCTGCACCATATAAAGCACACTACAACAGAAAGTAAAGCTATCAAAACACAAGTGATCAGCAGGATGCAGTAAGGCATAAATATCTGTGCAATATTAGGTTCCTTAAAAAGAAAAGTGAGATCTCATTTCTGTTTCATTGTGACAGCAAGAGGGAATAGCTGCTTTCCTAGAAACAATTTAATGACTGGTGTGACTCTTGGATTGGGCGCATGACACAGGATAAGTGTGTAAGAGTGAATGTTTGGATCAGGTTAAGCATCTTTCTAGCTTGTTACTATTGCCTGGGCTAGGTATTTTATTGTATAAGTATAGGGAAATTGTATTTCTCCAGATACACCCTCTCAGCTTCTGGCTGGCTGCCTCACAGGTACATTCTGTCTGGCAGCATAGTCAGTTTGGTGTTTAATAGCTGTTGGTGGGAGTTTTTATCCATAGAATTTGCCAAATTGTTCTTGAAAGATAAGCAAGCTTTTGTCATAAAGAGAACAATTAAACTGCATGCTGTGTGGGAAAACCACCTCCTTTTGTTGTTTTTCAAAGTGGTGTCTGATAATTCTTGTATTATGAGAAGTGATGCAAGATTGCTGTCTATTCAGTTTGTCAACGCTTCTTGTAAATTTTTGTAGACTTTTATCAAATTCCTTCCCAGCTGAATCTTCCTAGTCTGTTCAAATGCTTAGCATACAGAAAACATTTTACAACTCTTACTATCCTTGTCATTCCTGATCTCTTTCCAGCTCTAGAGATGTAGAAAAATCATACCATGTTATAATGAGATTTTCTTTCCCCCCTTTTTTTTCTCATCAGCTTCTGAAATTCTACTGAGTACTACTGAGTACTAAATCACTATCTGCATAGAACTGATGTGCATAATTTCATTATAGCTTTCCTGTCTCTCTAAGATGCAGTAGCCTGCCCAGTGCTAAGAGAAATGCAGGGATTTCCTCCCTGCATTACTTTGCATTTACCAGCATGAATTTCATTTACCATTTTATCCCCCAGTTCCTCAGTGAGTGATGGATCCTGATATAATGATTTCTGGTTGAAGGCAAGGAAGTGTTCTCCAAGCTGTGGATGCTTTGAGGAGGGAGTCAGCTCAGTGTAAGGGAAAGTGTGTCTTGGGATTTGTCATAGTTTTGAGGAATTGGAACTCCTAAATTCTCTGAAATAAATTTGGTCAGAAATTCTGTTAAGCCTGTGCAGTTCTTTGCCTTCTGGCACAGAGTCTACGAAGGACTGAATGGGCGAAGCTTGACAGAGTAGCAGTGGGAATGTGGAAGCCCTGCTTTACTGGTTTTCAGCATCAAGGGCAGCAGTGGGAGAGGAAAAGAGACCTGGAATCACAAAAAAAAAAAAAAAAAAAAAAAAAAAAAAGAGATAGACATTGGTCTTCACTGGAAGTCCCTTAACTTAGACACAGAATCTTGATGGCTGGATGATGGCAGTGGTACATGATCCACTGGGAGCAGAAACATTGATACCTGCAAGCACTCTCATCATCAGAGTTCTGTAGATATTTGGCTTTTCTCAGGTGACAGCTAAAGCTCTTTTCCACTATGGCCTTGTACTGTGTTTCTTGTACAGATTTAAAGTTTCTGTGTCAGAAATAGCTCTTGGTTTTGCTCCCTGTGCAGAGTTTTGGTTAGCAATAGGAATTGGACTCTTTGGTGGTGGGAGAAGAGACCTGCAACATGATCTGATTCCCAGTGTTTTTTCAGACTGCTTTAAAACTGTGTTCTCAGAGATGTAGTTCCTCATATAAAGGATTCTTAAGATGTGTCTCCTCACCAAACAAGAAGAAAATCCCCTGAGGTTGTCAAATCTTCCTTCCCCTATAAAGTATAAGTTATCCATGTGGAAACTAGCCTTGTTTTCAATGAGCCACCAGATGTTGAGGGATTTTCCCTCCTAGTGTCTTTACCTGTCCTCTAGCCAGGGTAATCAGCACATCTTTGGGAAAGCGAGTTGCAGTTAGTGGTGTTGCAAAAGAATTTGGTTTGTTGTGGAGTCACAGAGTACGCTTACCCAAAGTACTTATGAGGACTGCTATCTAGATAATAGTCCTCATGTGAGTTTCTCTCGAGGAGACAGCAATCACTGAATATTATAAACAACAAACAGCAACTCAGATCGGATATTGCAGGCAATCGAGTTGTTTTTGCAATAGCCCTTTGTTGCAGCATATTTGTGGTCGCCTGAACAGTCTAAGGTGCCTCCATTTGCAAATGTGGTATTAATGTTGTTTTTATTTTTAGGGAATTTACCTTTCTTTGCTTTACTCTGTGAATTCTAGTTCCTTCCATAGCTTTTCAGACTCATGTGTAGTCATGCTATTTCTTTTAGGCTAAGACTTAAGCTTTACTAGCAGTAACCTTTTATTTTGCCAAAATATCTATGCTTTTCCTTTATTTGCCTTTTTTGCTGGGAAAGTAATCTAAAGTAATCTACAGAATACATTTCTTTAATGGGTACCATAAAGGTATTCTGAGTTTCCAACTGCTTTATACATAACCTTGTGCTGTCTTAAGATAAGGGAATACATGGAGTCATTTATCTCTCCAGGTTTTCCCTCTCATTCTCTTTTTATGTATTTGATTGGTTCATTTCAGTCGGTATCTAAGTTCTACCTCTTTTTGTGCTGTAGGGGCATTCATGCTCTGTTTGTACAGGTTATTCCAACAACTGTATGAGAGAAAAACCTCTGCTCTGTGTCTTAAGGCACAGATTGCTGAGTGCTTGAATTTTTGTCATCTGTTCTCTTACCATGTTAATATTGTCCTTGGACCCTAGGGTAGCAATTTGATATATGCAGGAATGTCTTGGCTAATGAGCAACCAGTTAATCTCAGTGATGGGTAATTCCTCCTCCATTATGTCCTACACCTTTCTCAGTTCATTTACTGAAGCATTTTATTCTATATTCTGCTGAGGCAAAAGAATATAGAATATTCTATATTCTATATTTTTTTGCCTCAAGAGCTCTTGCACTTCCGTTTAACTTCTTTCTGTGAAGTGCTTTTTCTTTAGGTTTGGAGGTCATTATTTGGCTAACTATGCTGACTTGGGTATGCCAGAAGCAAATGTAATAAGCAGCCTGTTTAATTTCAGGCTCATAGTCTTGCTTGTCTTCTCCTAAAACCTTGTACTTAACTCTGAAGCAGAATACTTTTGAATTAATTCTTCTACTGACATGGTTCTCAGTGATGTGTTATGCAAGCTCTGGTTCTTATGTGCTCTTATTAAGTGAAGTAATCCTCTTGTAGTCCCTGCATCTGTCCTTCACATGGCAGGAAGTTGTGCTCACAGTTTGCCAGAGGTCCACGGGCAACTTTCAGCATCAGATATTTTTTGCTTGTAACAGTCTGGGTTCTTTGCAGTTTGCATAGTTGCTGTCCACTGTGTATAGCTGGGTTTTCTTCACTTGACACATCCTCATTTCCTCAAGAAAGCTCAAGGCTGCATCATCCAGTGGTCTTCCTGTGTTTCCCTGGTCTCTTGTCAGTGCAGTATTCCTTATTTATTTCTAATGATGAGGCAAACCCGTAGTTGGCCCTCTCTGTCACAATTGACTAAAAGACAATCAACTGCTGCCAGAAATAAGGTTTCCTAAAGCTGTCTCACCATTTGCTGGTGCCCAGTGCTGGTAGATAAGATGTAACTCTTAGGACTTGGTGTATTCATGCACAATGGAGTTCTCTTGGCTCGTGGAGTAAGCATCACCTTCTTTGTCTTCCAAATGGAGATGTTCATACTGATTTGCTCCACTGAACTCAGTATAGATACACATCTGTGTGCTGTAGGAAGTTCCTAAAGATAGGTGAGAGGTGTCCCAGCAATGTCTGAATATCTGCCTGGGGAGTTTTGCTTAGGGACCCTTAACTCACCCCTTTTCTACAAGAGGCCTTTAGTGGACAGCAGATTCCTTGTCCTGGTGTAATTTTAGTGTGGTTTGGTTAGCTTTGTTTCTCATCTTAGAATACCATTCTGTGCTTGATTTTGGAAGTGAAGCATGGGGCACAACAGTCTGTCCCCCAGAGCTGGGCCCTTCACAGGGCTGTGCCTAGAGATGGGACACAGGAGTGATCACCTGTGACCAGTCCATTAGCAAGGGCCAGTAAGCAGCTCCTGATTTAGATAATGTGAGCTTATCCAGAAGTCTTGTTCCCACCATACCTCTCTTACTAGTGTCAATTATTGGATCAATACTCAGCTCACCCTTTTGATGAAGTTGATCTTGGAGAAGGAAAGAAAATGGACAGCAGAGCTCTAGTGCCAGAATACTTGAGCCTTGTGTATTCACTGCTGCCTAACAATAGCAAGGCTGACATTTCAGATAAGGCCCTTCACAGGTATGTGCAACATTGTTTAACTAGTAATTCATTAAATATATTAATAGTTTGTTTCTTTATTTAAAGTTTCTTAAAATCTGTAACTTGTTGCAGTTGATTGGTCATGGTCATTTAACCTTTTTCTGGATTCTCTGGAGATGACAGACTGGGCAGAGGGGATATTTTGGTAAAAAATCACACAAGGATGCCCGTTGTGTGGTACCAATTGAACAGATGTGGGCTAAAACAAAGCAGACATCAGTTGTTTGGATCTGAGACTCTGGGCAGCAAAACTGACACTGTTCCAAGTGCTCAAGGAATTCTTTTCAAGACATTTGTAAAGTGATTTAAAACTTTTCTCAATTATGAAGTATTATATGATTATTACTATGGAAATAAAAAATACCACCCTTCCTCCTGTTTTCAGTTACGTTCTTCCTTAGCTACATTGAGTCTTCATATAATTGTAACTTTGAATTTTCATACTACATAACTAGTTTTAATTTCAAAGTGCATTTAGGGCAGAAGACTCTTTTTAACTGTGACAGTGTACAAAAATGCCTACCCCATACCTGGTACTACAGTTACCAGTAGTAAGTGCTAATGTTTTTTAACTAAATATGTTTTCCTAAACAGGTAAAAGAAATGCTTTTTTATTACTCAAAGGCAGATACTTGTTCAATTTTACTCCAGCCTGTGTTTTGCATAAATTTGCTTCCTGTGCGCATCATCCTTTTCATTTCTGCACCCTTATCGTTGCTAAGCGGCTTTCTCAGTTGTTGATCCAGCTTCCCACTCCTCATTTTTATTAATATCCCATCTTTTATTAGAGTCTTCCTTCCATTTATATAGTGTGCCATGATTCAGCATAGTTAATAAGGGATTTTTACTGAAAGGCAGTAAAAGGGCTTTTGGATTAGCTTTTAAAATATATTGTAGTAGGTTTGAAAATGAGATTTGTTACATTTAATGTCTTGAGACGATGTAGCTTAATCCAGGCAGATTGCAGAAAATCCAGCTATTAAGTGGACAATATATACGATATTTCAAGTTTTCACTGAACACGAAGTGGGTATTGTGGTAATGAAAATCATTGCTTTCCTGATGGTTCAGGACTGCGCAAGGTTGTGACTCATCTATTTTTTCTAAACCTGCCCCTTCTTCAAATACACAAAAAATCCAGAAAACAGGTAAGCCTAATGTGTTCTTATGAGGATTTCTCAAAAAAAAACAAACCCAAATCTGTTATATCATATCTCATATATATAATATATATGCCATTTATAATAATGTTTCATATTTATCACATATATTGTATATGTGTCACCTATTGTATTTGCCATGAATGATTGTATAATATGATTTTTGTAATCAAATTGTCATAAGATGTCATGGATCACGTCATATGATATGATGTTATATGTGTCATGTGATACATGTCACAGGTATCAAATCCTATGTATTGTGTCACATTTATCACATGTCACTTTTCAATCAGTTTTGCCCAAACAACTGAGGACAGGTAAAGCAGAAAAGTCTAAAATCCCATTTCTATTTTAGTGGGAAGTACAGTGGAGGAAGAAACTTTCAAAAGGCAAGTTTTCTGTAATTCAGTTAAACCCAGCAATATTTCAAAATCTTAGGAATCAGTTTCTGTTCCCAAGTGTTGCTCCCATGAAGTATTCTACCTTTGTCCAATATAGAATCCTTCTGGCTTGACCAAAAGGACAGCGATAACTTTGCAAAATCCAAAGGGTGAAAGTCAAGCTGCTGTACACAAGGAGTCTTTTTATTAAGGCACTCTGAATTTACCTGACAGTTTTTAAAACCCTTCAGAAATACTTCCAAGAAAAAAGAACATCCAAGAACATTTCTTGTTGCTTAAGATGAATGCCTGAAAATACATTATCTGGAAACACTACAGAAATCTTCTAGTAATGAAGGACACATCACTTGTTCTCCTGAAGTGAAACTTGTGTTTAAGCACAAGTCATACTGTTTGAAATTATTGGCAGAGTAATTTTTATATTTAAAAAGCTTCACCTTAGAAGAGTGAGACATCAAAGAGGTCCAAGTCCATTAAGAGAAGGAGGATCTTTGATTTTTTTTTTTTTTTTTTTTTTTTACTCTGGCTCTTACTCTGCAAAGAACAGAGGGGATTGCATTGATGCTCAGGGATTGCAGTCCTGTGCAAGAGCTGTGCGTGTCCAGGGAAGGAGGATGTGCCCACAGTGGCATGTCAGCACTCTGGTGGTTATTAAAAAAAATCTGTTAAACTGATTAGCACACTTTAGACCCAAATTGTTGGTTGCTTTTGGAGTGCTGAGCAGCTGGATAGAATTTTTAGCCAGCGCATGGCTGAAAAATAAAGTACCGCTCCAGGCTATTGGGTGCTGTCTGCAGACTGGGCTTAAATATATGGAAATTATCTGTATGCACATGTTCAATTTGAATCATGTTTGTAACAATGAAGAAAACACTAATGTTTACCTCAGTAGCTATTTTTTGTTGTAAAACTGCTGATTTTCCTGGTGAAAAGCTGCTCTCTTTAATTATTGGATTACCTTTTCCCAGTAAGAAGGCTCTGAAGTATTTAAATACTCTTTTTTTTAGTTATGTTATGGGTAACTTTTGAGTAAATTAAGTTTCTCATAGCACTGAGTCAGTGGGAGAATAAACATATTTATCTTCATACGAATGAGCAATCTGAGCCATATGTTTGCATGGTAGAACAATATGAACTATACAGAATGTACAAAGAGTTTTTACTTTCAATAACAAATTTTATTAAAAGCAAAAAAAGCTTTAGTCTGGCTTTTAGTAGTGAAAATAGGTGACATTAATATATGTAGTCTAATGTTTGTGATTATTTCTTCCCCTTTGGGCACAACAAACCTCTCCAGAATGCTTTTCATGCTCCGAATACAAAAGCAAATTGAAATACAATACTATTGCTTTCCTGACTGGAGAAAAGCTGGACAATCTAGATGCTGGTTGTGAGACCAAAATGGAGGTTTCCACTAAAGTGTTCCTGGTGGTGCTGGTGTTTGCTCCGTGTGAGCAGCCTCAGAGAGCTACTGATGTGCTCCTGGTTGGAGGAAGGCTGAACTCAGTTGGCTATTGTTCCCTTCCATCTCTAAGGAAAACAACAAAATAACCACTTTACTCAGGTTATCTGAGGCAGGCACCACTTTCAAGCACTGGTACACTCTGAAACCTCTCCTTCTGTGGGAGATATCCCTTTTTAATAGCAATATTTGCTTTTAAAAACATACTGATCCCTCTTTCCCACAGTAAGTTTGAAATGCCTGTGGGTGGTCAAACCAATAGGACTACCCTGAATTTTTAAAATTGCTGTTTTGGTTGCAGATGCTTTGTTTGTCCTTTACATGGATATTCTCCTGAACTGACTGCCTTACACAGCTGCAATTGAGACAGTTCAGTTGAAGCTGCTTGTTTCTAGTTCATTGGGCTGATATCCCCGCAGTTCTCAAGGGCATCTCTTTGTCTTGTATTTCAGGCATTTAGCAGCCAGTCAGAGACCTTCAAAAGTCAATATATTCCTATCAGTTGTGTGGTCGCTTTTACCTGTCTGGATGCCAGACACCCGTCAAAGCCTCTCTATCACTGTAACTCTCTTAGCTGGACAGAGGAGAGGAAAGGCTGTGGAGATCAGGTAGGGGCAGGGAGAGATCCCTTCCCCATCACTGTCATGGGAAAATGAGATTCCTCTTGTGGAAATGGATTGAATTTATTAACAAAGAACAAGATAATGAGAAGTAAAACCAATATTGAAAACACCTCCCCCCCCCCCCCCCCCCCCCCCTTCCCAGGATTAATCCTGATTCTCTCCCTCCTCCCCTCCCAGCAGCACAGGGAGGTGGGACAGGGAGTTAAGGACAGTTAGGACAGTTCCTCACACCTCACCCCACTATTCTCTGTACCAAATTACAGCTGTGCATGAACTTTTGTTTTGTTTTGTTTTGTTGTTGTTGTTGTTGTGGTTTTTTGTTTTTTTTTTTTTTTTTTCTTAAATCCATTATTCCCTAGGTGTCACCACCTTCTCTGCTAGGTGTGACCTTTACCAGTGGCAGGTCTGTCCTGGAGCCTGGGCTGGCATTGGCTCTGCTGGACATGGGGGATGCTTCTGTGAGCTTCTCACAGAAGCCACCCCTGTAGCCCTCCCTACACCGCCAGAACTTAGCCAGGCAAACCCAGTATCTGTATGGTGGATGCTCACTCTATCTGCTCTATCACTCCTCAGCTGGACAGAGTAGAGAAAATGATGGAAAACAAGGAGGATGAGATAAAACAGTTTATTAAAGCAAAAGCCAAGATTGGATTTGCACAAGCAAAGGAATATGTCCAAACATTTTATTCTCTACTTCCCATCAGCAAGCAACATCCAAGGGAAGTAGGTTCCAGTGTGGCTCTGGAAGGCAAACATGGTAAATAATCAATGCTCCCCCTTCCTCGTCCTTTTCTTAGGTTTTGTTTGAATCAATGTCACATGGTCTAGAGTATCCCTGTGGTCAGTGTGGGTCACTGGCCTGGCTGTGTTCCCTGGTGGGACCTTGCCCATCCCCAGCCCGCAGCTGGGGGAATGTTGGATGCTATGCCAGCCCTGCCCAGCAGCATCAACCGAGTCACCTTTAATTGTATTATTTGTCTTCATTCCTAGCCAATTTTCCTTTCTGCTTGCTTTAAGAAACAATGCCTTCTGGATTTCTTCATGGCTTGCTTCATCTGTTTGAAGATTCCAGGTGTTTTCATGCTAGAGAAACAAATGTGCTCACTCTTTAATATGCAGCAGGGATTCTTAGCACACTGTGATGTTTCAGCTCTGGTTGCCACCTCTTGACTTCCCTGAGGAAGGTTACCACTTCTCCACATGAATCTTGCCCTCCTCTCTGAGCATATTTTACATCCCTCTTCATTTGAAGAGCCCCTTTTTGACAAGGAAGGAATTTGGAAGGCAGGCACAGTGCAGATGCTAAGCCTGGTTATGAGCATTGCTGGGAGGGGTGACGTGGAATTTGGTGCCCACAATGTTGCAGTTTCAAGCTAAAGGCCTGATTAACTGAAAAGTGTTTCCCAAAGTGTGATTTTCCTTGAATTATTTTTTAATTAGTGCTGTGCTTCAAGGTGAGTTTTCTTCTTAGACTGAGAGATATTTCTGTAATTTAGAACGGCCTAATAACAGTTACTGTTAATTACCTGGTCATACAAGGAAGATGATTAATTGCATTACTTGATTTGGAAATTCATTGTTCAAAATGGCCTTCAGAAGCTGCTATGCTTAGGGCTTACAAGAATGATGAAATTGTAGGTTTGCCCTTTGGTTTGGCATTTTCAGTACACAATTGAGATAAAGACAGCAGCTGGGGGGGAAAAGAGGGTAAGTCAGAGAAGCATCGTGTGAGATTTCCTAGCTAGAAATATATCAGGTTAAGAACAAGGCCTCCTTTTAATTGAATTCCTTACTCACTGGATAGTGTTTCCAGTTGATAAGGTTTCTGACCTAGTGTGATGTTCCTTCTCAAAGAAAATACTGTTTTTTAACTATGTGTAAATATCAGTCTAATGTAAAATATTTCCTTACTTCTTCAAATTAATTGATGTTTCAATGTTTCATTTTCTAAGTGCTTCTTTGAAATAAGGATTATGGTCCAAGCTTCCTTATCAAAGACTATTGAGTTTCTCCCAGGACAAGTGACACAGAACTTGTCCCAAAGAGGGAGGATACTGAGAAATGAAACTTTTTTGGGAAGTGGGATGCAAAAGTAGTGAGGGCAAATCAGCCCTTTTGTAAAGCAAGAATAAGAGAATGTTAATCTGGTCCAGTAGCATTTACTATTTATTTACAGCTGATCAATAGAAGTAATTTAAGCAAAAGATGTCCATGCTGATAAGAGCTCTGGAGAAAAGCAGACATTTATATAAGCAATGAAATAATTTATTGCTATGATAATTACATGAAGATTTTTCAGGAATCAGTTTTTCTTTCAAAACATTTTTAGCCTCGTTAGGGGAATATAGAAGAAATTTATGTCTAAGCCAAACTTAGTATGTATCCAGAAGTTTGTTTGACTTGAGGTTACATTTAGGATCTACAGTAGCTCCAGCAGCTGAGGCACTGACTCCTCAGGAGCCCTTGGAAAAGCCTCTTTTGCCAGTGTTACGGTTCCTGAAAAAGGACAGTAATCTAGATGGTAATTACATGATAGAAATTTTACAAAACCATGCTGTAGTCTGTGCCTACCCTTTTAACTGATGTTGAAGCCCAGATATTAAAACATGAGGATTCTTGGATAAATAGTTTACCCAATATAAGGATTTGTTTGAAGAGGAAAGGAAAATAGGACAAATAGGAGAAAAGAGACTGACGTATGACCTTTTCTGAAATGCCACAAACCAGAGCAATATGTTTAGTAGTGTAGAAGACAGTTGATTACCAAGGAAGCTGAGAATGCTGACCTTGATTTTTAGTAAAATAATAATTCAGAAAAAAAATCCAGAACAGAAGGGGTTTTCAGATTTGATAATTTCTATTCAGCAGTTTTGCTGAGGGAATAAATACTGATTTAAGCAGCTGAAAGAAGTAGAAGATGAGAAGGAATAGAATCAGGTTATCTGGCTACCATTTCATTCCTTGGACAACTCTGTTTCCTATTATGCTGTCATTCAGTTTCTGTCTCATTTATATGAGCTAGAAATTAAATATTTCTATAATTTGCTTCTTAAAATAATAACTGTCTTTCCCTCAGAGTTGTTCAGAGATGTCTCTGTGAGTTGTCATTCCAAGTAAAATAAGGAAGGCAGTTCTCAGTCTTTTCTCCATATCAGGCCTCTTTATGTGGGGAATTCTGATTTGTTACCTGTAACTGAAACGGGTTAATTTTAAGTATAAAAAGCCTCTCTGCTCTTCACAGACTCCATTAGATTCAGTTCGGTTATACTGAAGGTCTAAGGATTCCACCATTCAGTATATTTTGGATGTAGTTTACTGTGCCAAGATACAAAATGGATTGTCTGGGCTATGCGACTCCATCCATACTGATAAGTATATTACAAAGTGGGCATCAAAGGCCTTATGGTTGGTGAAAAGAAAATTATTGCAGAATGAGCATCTGTGGCAGCTGCCAAAAGGATGAGATTTTTATTAGACAAGAAGTATTGCTACCACAGGCATAACAGTTTGGGAACAGACCTTGAAAATGCCTTAAGATACCAGCATTAAAATAACATTCTGCTCATAAAATTTGCAAGCATGTTGGTCCTCCCTGCCTTGGAGGCTGTATTTCCAGCTTTTTTTGTTGTTGTTTTTGTTTTGGGGTTTTTTTTAATATGTTTTATGATCAGCTTTCTGTGTCCTCCATTTAAGGGAAATAGCTAAAACTATCTGTGTTATATGGTTATAAAATTGCTGGCTTACCAAATGTAACTAATTTCCTGTTGCTAAAATACCCTAAAGAATGGGTCATTAGGAGAATGTGAGAAACTGTTCCCTTTATGAGTAAGGTCTTCTTCATGTTAACTTTTATGAGATAATGCATGTAATGTAGTATTATTGCAGAGGAAAAGCTAAAATTTCCAGAAAAAAAGCATCTGATTTTTAAAATACTTCTTGTTATTTAAAACTCTATATTCTTATTTTGCATCTTTGCCTAATTTTGAGCTGTTTTTCACTATCTGAACGTGGAGATTAGGTGTGATCCTTTAAAGATATCTACGCTTGTTATCAGCAAGGATGGTTTAAAGTGATCTTGGTATCCCTGTATCCTTTCATCACAATCTTTCATTAAGTTGAGATGTGTATTTAATTATACAGAGGCTTAATTAAATTTTCAGTTCTTTGGGTCAGAGACCTCGTAAATGCATCTCAAAGATGCAGTGGCTAGCATCTGGTTCCTATCAGAAAGTTGTATTCAACCTGTGACCACCACATCAAAGTTTTACCAGTCCAGAAGCCATCGCTGCGCGTGACTTGAGAGTTGACCATTACTAAATTGGGTGCAGGAGAATTTGTAAGCCATGCTCTCTTCTGTACATAAACTTAATGAAAATCTTTTAAACATCAAGTGACTTTGTATTCTCATAGGTGAAGTTCTATTTTCCTACCCTGATTGTTTTCCACATGGCTTTTTAAATCAGTGTTTCCTATTTAAAGCATTAGGTCTACAAACTTGATGTACAGTCTTCAAGTCTGTTGTATTCCTCCTTTATGACTGTGAGTGCTCTGAGCATCAGCATCCTTTCTGTAAACTAGAAATAGTGCTGCCCCTCCACTTGTCTTTTTTTTTTTTTTTCATTTGTTTGGACTCCAAAATATCTGTGAGAAGGAACAGACCGCATGACTGCAGTATTGCTTGCTGGCAAATAGCTTTGCTGGGTTGAATGCTGTGCTTTTAGCCTTACTTACCAAATATTTGGATTTGAGAGGTTCTCTTGGTCTCTAAGGAAAGTGGGAAATGCATGTCACTTTTCACTTTCAGAAGAACCATTTCAGAAAGTTCTGGCAAACTGTTCTCTGTGTGTTGCTGTAGTTGTGCACCTATTAATGGGAAATGTTTCAGATGGAGGCCACTTTTAGGGATGGGTCTGTTTGGAGCTAAAATGTGGTGCTGATTGTAGTAGCTGGAACACCCTGGATTATGTTCTATGTGAGGGATGTAAACCCACCCACTGAGATAAATATTAAACAAGTGTGCCTTCATTCTGCAGCTGATGCTTCTGGTATATTCCATTTTCTCAGCTGCACTGGGCTCAGTGAGGAGAGGGGTGTTTGATGCTTGATCCATGGGAGGCCAAGAATCTGAATTTTTGTGGAATTCTGTACAAGCCTTTGGATGCAGCTCCTCTTGCACCCACCTCTGTGCACAGCATAAAATTTGCAGACTCCCCAAGCTAGGCATAAAATAAGCAGTTTTAACATCTTGTAAAACAGAGGGTGTGAAACAAAGCTTGGGGCCATGTGATGTCACAACCAGCAGCAGAGCTTTGTTTTACCTGGTTTTTCAGTTCCAAAAATTGCACGCTTAAAAAAAGAAGAAAAAGATAAATTGTTGAAAGCCACTTTTCTGTTGCTCTGCATGCTTTATCTGCTTCTGCTTGGCAACCTCCACACCTGCTGTTCTGACTACTAAAAATTGTCCTTTCTTTTCTCCTGCAGGTATTCCTGTTTAAGAGGAGAGGACAAAGGATTCACTAGCATTTTCCTTGGTTTCTGTGCCTTGTTACTTTCAAAATTAAGCTGTTGTTAACAAAAGTTTAAAAAATCCAGTGTTCTTGGGGTTGAAAATTCAGGGGTTTTAATTATAATAGCTGTGAGCTAGGATGGTTGCAATAGTACAGCCATGTACTGCCCTTAAAACCAGCTTTTTAAGCTATTTATGTGTGCAGGAGTGAAAAATGGCATTTTCTCCTGCAGTGTGAGGCTGGTTGTTCAGTCAGAATGAGGCAAAAGAACAGGTGAAAAGGAAGTTACTCCCACCTTCTACTGTGCATTTTTTTCTTTCCTACAGTCCTTGGTTAAGGCTCCCACAGAGTTTCCTTTTTCCTTAGCTGGAGTCTGCTTTAGGAGTAACCTTCATTTGTGATGTTACTGAGAAACATTTCAGTATGTGAAACATTTGGAGATGTTTTAAGAGGAGAGGCAAATTCTTTTGAACTTGCTGATGCTTGTGGGTCCCTTTCATCTTGATTCTCTGATTTCTGTTTACTCCAGTGGATGTTTTTCATCATTTTCTTTAACAACAGGGCGAGGAACTTTGACCAAAATCTTTGCAGGAATTCAGAGTTATTTTCTTCTTAAAGGACTAGTATCAAGCTTAAAAAAAAAAAAAAAAGACCCACCTTTTGCACATTGAGGTGTTATTCTTAGGAAAGTTGGAATAATGCTGTCAAAATACTTGTTGTGCAGATCCAACTACGTCAGATAAGCTACACTTTGTGTTGTATGATTAAATGATCTTCATTAGGGGGAAAATAGTTTTTTTGCATTTTGAAATGTTTAATTAGATTGTAAAGGAATGAAGTAATAATTTGTATTCGTAAAAGGAAACATTCTTTCTAAAGCTGATGGACAGAGGAAAAAGTCTTTATGAGAATTTTGATTTTCTTTGGATTTGCTATGAACAAATTAATGCTTTTCTGAGTTGACTTCAATTTTTGTTTAACTTGCTGCTTCTATTTTTTCACTTTTGAACAAAATAACATCTGAAAATGTCTACAGACCCAGACTGACAGAAGGTTAGAAACCCATCTGATTAAATACAGATGTTGATAATTGATTTTGAAGAATGTGAGAATTAAATAAAATTTAGATGTCCCAGACTTTGCACTTGAAGGTCTATTTTTCAGAAGAGGCCATTTTGAAAGGAAAATGTGTCAAAATATTTTCCCAGAGAGACTGTAGGTAAAGAAAGTTTTTGCTTTCTGTGTATATACAGCTGAGAGCATATTGGGGAAACCAAAAATGTGTTCACATTTTTCACTAGATAAACTGCTGATATATTACTTTTTTTTCTCAAATGGTTATTAAAAATACACAAGCCAGGTTTACTGCCCTTTTTACAGGTATACACATTCACAAGTTTTAGAGCTATACTCTAAAGCAGAATGAGGGATTAGATCTGGGAGTTTTATAAAATCTGGCTGTTATAAAATCTCTAATCTTACTATAAAAACTCATTTTATTTCTTAGTAACATCTTTAGAATTACTTGGACAAACTTTCACATAAACTAGTAGAAATTGTATTATTAATTTAAAATATGGTAATATTTTAAATTAAAGCACATTTGCTTTGGTTCTGTACTGAAAGTAACTCAAAAAGCCCAAGCAGAAGTTTCCCTAGAGAAGAGCCTTGCATTTCTTTAAAAACTGAAATTTGATTAACAGTAGAGATTAGAGATTTGTAATCACTAAAAAATGTATCCTATCCCTTTCTTAAACTCTCTTATAATATTATTATACAACTGTGTATACTTCCTTATCATTCCTGCCTCATGGGAGATCAAGACCATTCATAATTTCAGAGTGAAAATTCAGTTTTCTCAGATTGCTTTGCTTCATGCATAGAGCTGATTGTCTCACCCTGCCTGGCAGATTTATGAATTCATTAGCAAAGCACTCAGTTGAGCTCCCAAGATTGTAGATCAGCTGACTGAGTAGTCCAGGTGTACATCTGAAATGAGTTATTTCACTAAAAATAAGGGTTCTGGAAGACTACAGCAAACCTTTATCAGCTGCCTATGCTCAGGCTAATAAAATACATGCAAATGAGAAAATACAAATATTTTATTTCTCAGTGGCTTCAGAGCATTAGGGAAGGTTGCAGCTCTTGGCTGCAGAATGAATCTTGCTTAATGACAAGTGAGAAAGTTGCCACTTGTAGCTGAAGTTAGTTATCAGTAAATCATGACAACTACAGCTGTTATTTTTACAAAGCTGACTGTCTCCAAAAAGTAATTTAGGTATTTTTCCCCAAAATGATGTCTAATGTATACAGTGTAAGGCCAGTTGTAGAACAGACAACAGTCTAAGATTTTCTGAACTTTATCAGAAATAAATCTAGGAAACTAAATATTTATTCTACCACATGCAAGTATGTAATGAATCACTTCTTTGCACTACAGCTACATTATAGTATTATCTTTAATATCTTTACATGTGCTATGGAGACAGTTAAGAATTTGGCTGTGAATAGAGAGTTTGTGCTCTCTCGTGGAACTTTCTCATCAGTTAAATTTTGTGATAATAAGGTCTGAATGCACCACTGACTCTCTAAAATTCATTCTCTTGTAATAAAAGGACCCTTTAACTTCTGTATCAGACTCTGCTGTGGGAACTGCTAAAACTCTATTCCAGCTTGGATGTTTATGATGTGGCTGTGGGACAGTTCCCAATGACCAACTAAATGTGTTAGTGAAAAGGAGAAAAAGAAAGGTGAAAGGAGAGGAATGAATGGCTTTGACAGGTGACACTTGTGGCACATGCAGGTTTCTTGGCCCCATCCTGTTAATAACAGCTTGAAGTTCCCAAGTTGGCCTTCAGGATGTACCTCAGAGCATTATTTTTTAGGATTCTTGAATGTTGTTTCTTCATGACTGTTTGGAGAACAGCTATGGGAAATAATAAACATGGGAGGGTGGAATAAAACACAGCAGTCAATATTTTCAATTATAAAATTCATTAAAAAAAGAGGAAGAATTTTGTAGCCTGGGTAGTGTAATATACGTTTGCTCACCTTTAGCAGTACTAAAGCTCTGACTGTAAAGGTTTTATCTGCAGCTGGGTAGAGACTCACACATGCTTAACTTCCAGCATATGTGTAGTGAGATGTTTTTAGGGAAGAGGCACTGAGTAATGTTAGTGCTGCATCACAATCCAGAAGGTTTTCTACCAGCAGCTCCTTTTCATAGGTTGTTTCATGTAAGGCAACTGTCAATTGAAACCTAGTATCTGTTTGTCATAAACATTTTGTTGAGGTTGCTGCAGTGTGAAACCACATGTTTTCTTAATAATCAGGTTTTCTTTCATGCCACTTATACTGCGTCCTTTGTAATAAGCCTGTAATTTCATTGCAATGGCATTCATGAGCACATACTGGATGCATTTTTAAGCCCTCTTTAATGTGAGAAGTCAACAGAGCCAGACTAGGAGTTAGGTTTGGATCACAGCCTTTTCCTCCTAATTGTAAACAGCTTTCTCAACCCCTGTCATGCTCTGGTCGTGTTACTCATCCCTCCACTGCTGCCACAGTGCACCAGCATTGTCTCTCGTGTAGTCCTGATGCATTTTTACCCATGTGGTTTTGTCTGAGTGCAGATGTGCCTCTTCATTTCGGAGGGATTTACCTGTGTGCTCTTGCAGTAACTGAGAACTAGCAGAAGCTCCGTGGCTCTCTGCACTTTGGTAATGCTGTGTTTTTATTTCTCCTTGAAGAACTGGCAGCTCTTGGGATGTTTGTAAGGACTTTCAGGGCACTGAGAAAATACAAAACTACTAAATACAAAATGATGCTGAAGTTACTTGCACAACCTTGCTATAAAGGATAGAGGCAGATCAAAGAGGGGGCATAGAAGGTACAACAAGGATGTTTTTAAAAGAAAGATTGCAGGAGGTGTAAGCTGTTAGCCTAAGAAAAGGCTGAGTGAAGATACGATAACACTTCTTGTATGTATTAACTAAAAGATTGATGCAAAGAGGTGAAACCAGTGTGTCTGTAGGTAAATAATTCTCCAGCTCCATGGGAGATAGGGCTTAAAGCAAAGCAAAGGGGCTGCAAATTTGGTGTAGGGAAACCTTTCTAGGGTAAAGAAACTCTCTAGGGAATTGACTGAGAAGGTTAGAAAACCACTGGTGGTGGGAATCCTGTGAACTTCTGCTAAGAATGGTTTAGATGATCTTAATCCTGTGGCAGGAAAAAGGAATTAAATGGTCTCCTGAATTGCCCTATTTTCTGTTCCAGGCAGAGAGAAAGCTTGTGAGGCAGTGCTGATGTGTTTAATAAATTCTCTTGCTCTAGCTCCTTTTGTTCTTCCTAATAACCAAAAAAATGCAAAATGTGCATTGTTTTTCAGACATCTCTTCTAAACATAACTTTCCTTCAAAGCCAGGGGAAAATAATTCCTTCATCAGAATCTTCCCTCATGAAATGGTTGTTTCTCTTGGCAGCTTTTCTTTGCAGTGATTCACTGATTCCCTTCAAGAAAAGACAGCTAGATAAAACTATGAGGATAACCAAAGCAGTGTAGGTAGGAACAGAGTGAGAGCTAAAATGTCACAGAAAAGTAAAATCTGGCATAATGAGCTCATGCATTTCTATGGTCCCCTTGATCATAACATTACAGCACCTTTCCTTTGAGTGGTGCTGTCTTTGGATCATGCATGGCTGCATTTTCTGCGAGGGAAAACAAGATTCTGGATAGAATCCTTACTCATGAGAAGATAGCAAAAATCATGAGTGAGGACCATTTCTTCTCTTCCAGATTAGATGTGTGTCATGGTTTAACCCCAGCCTGCAACTAACTGTCATGCAGCTGCTTGCATAATAATAATAATAATAACAACAATAATAATAATAATAGTTAAAAATAGTGAGAGATGGGAACAAGGATAAGATGTGGACAAACAGTGAAAAAAAGCCTCTAAAAATGTGATTCTTCAGACATTTCTTTAGTCTGCTTTCTGGGGTAGCTGCAGAGATACTTGTGATTGCCAGCAGAAGGGAGGAGGTGGTGTGAGGGTATGAATCTTAAAGGAGGAGGAAAAAGATGGGCATCATCCTTACCTTCACAGTGACCACAAATAAGCTTGGAATGGTGCATTAAAAATGAAAACTGATGCATTAGACCACCCTTCTAATTGCTGGTTTGCTGAACTAAAAGGAAAACATAATCACACAGCCTCCAGACCCTCAAATTCGACTCAAAAAACAACAACAAAAAAAAGACTACAACTAAATCTTCCTTTCCTCCATCCTTCAGATGTAATGCTCTTGCTTTAAAATGCCATCAGTCTTTAATTAATAACAATAATAAATAATAATTTATTTATCTAGACCACTGCTAATTACCATGTTTGTGCCCTCCCTATTCTGTGGCCTGACATCAGGAAATACTGTGTATGACTTAAGCTCTTCCTTATAGCCCATCACTGTTGTTCTGCACATCTCTTCCAGTGGCTGAGTATACCTCTCTAATACCTCAGAGATGTCATTGTGGCACTGCTGAAATACGATGGCTTTAGCTAGATAGCATCATGTAAGAAATTCAAAATAGTCAAGGAATTAACAGTTACTTGTATTTCTGTCCTCCAAAAATGGTCTTGTTCTGTGTAATGATCACTGAAGTGATAAAATTATTGCTTATTAAGTTATCAAATTGGAGCATTTCACTACCACCACAAAAATATACCAAGATGTATGTATTCACTGACACAGATTCTGTCACACTGCTGGCTCTTGATATGCATCTCTATCTAGTCCCCCACTCTGATCCTCCCAGCCGATACTCTATAAAATACAACCATTGCATGAGGTGGATTATTGTTGCCCATTCCATTGGATATAAGCTGAAAAGCTTTTAGATTTGTACATGCAGTGCTGTTTAAAAAATTAGGAATGAGGCTGTACTCAGTTACTAAAGGATTGTACTTTCCAAGACATCACCTGATTTCCAGACTGAGTTATTCTTCCACAACTGATAAGAAGCTTGTTTTCATCATTCTTACTGCCTGCTCAAGTTGCATGATATTTTACAGGTGTCTCCTACATTATAACTGTCTTTAAGCTACTTTAGTCAGCAGCCCTGAGAGAAATAAAATTAACTTTGCCAAAATCGCATAGTGATCATCTTACTTACATTTATCTCCCTAATTAATTGTTAATTGGAATGCATGTTAACCATGCCATTAATTTTGTCTGGATTGACATCACACTCACAAGCTTTTCATTACCTGAATTATATCATTTACTTCTAAAAATCTTACATTTCTACAGGTCCTCTGAAACTTTCCATTGTTTTCCAACAAACTGAAAAAATTATATATGTGTCCCCCAGCCAGCTCTGCTGAAATAACTAGGTACAAATTACATAGAAATGCAAATATCAAATTGCAAAGCTTAGTATCAACTCATTAATGTCATCATGAATTATTCTTGATATGGAAACATTTAATAGGCTCAGCTATACCAAACATCTTTGTCATCCCAGATACACAACAGGAGTGCTTATTGATCTCTTTTTAATTAGCTGTTAAGAAGGCCAAGATTTCCCTTATTAAAGCATCACTACCAGCATTCCTGCAGCTTTGGTTTACTCAGGAAAATATCAAATTCCTTTTATTCCTATCAATACTGGCAATAGCTTGTTCTTTGTAGCTGTTTTTCATTATTAAATGCCTACATTCTCAACCTCTGGCTTGTATTCATTATTATTCTTTTTTTAAAAAACAATTCCAACTTAAGTCTGCTTCGTTTTCTAATTAATATGATATTCCCTCTGGAAAAGAAGGGAGGCATTTTTCAGTATTAGTGAGAAATACTCTTACTTAAGATTCCTAGTTTATTGCACTTTTATTTTCTTTTTACAGTGTTAAAGCTTCAAATTGTTTTCCTCTGGAGGAACTGGCTTATTTTAAAGCTAGAAATACAGTGGTTTGGGTGTTAATCATGCTTGCAGCAAACAGTGTAAACTGGTGTGATTTCTTGTACAGAAGTGTAAATATATTATACATAAAATATATAGTTATACATAGATAATGGTAGTAATATTTAGTAAATAGTGATATTTATATATAGTTTTTTACTTAATAATCAGATCTTCTTGAGGTATAAATTGTGTTGTTTTATTTTTCTGTATTATCTACTATGTATAATTTGGTCCCTGAGTAAAGGCAACCCTATCAATGGGTTTGGCTCTTTTCTAGCTAGAATTGATTTAAACTGTTTTCCTTAATAAGCCTTTGATAAGTACTGCTGGGTTTTTGTTTCTGTTTATTGTATGTAGAAGTTTAGATTGGGTAGGGTTTATTTGGTTGGTAGAGTCACAGGTGTAAATTGATTAGGTGTTTTTTGTTAGATGTTGTTTCTAATTTTTGAAATATTTTTTACTTAATGTTTTTAAGGTGGTTTTTAATAGTCTAATGTATTTCTTTATTTCGTTTGTAGTTGGTGTGTGATAGGGGAAATAGTACACTTATTTAATGTCATGTTCCCTAGCCCAGGTGGTGATAAGGCTGTTTTTGAAATGAGTTCTGTTGTTTAATTTAATCTTTTCAGGGGTACCATGTTTCTAAAGGACTTGTGTTTCAAGGCCTACAATGGTGTTTCTGCCCAGTTTTGAACTGAAACCACCACAAGAAGTTACACCAATTTTTAGGTTTGTGATCCATATGCTAAGATAGCTCTGGGTGAATCTGCTTGTGCCACACACAGCATTTTGTGTTAGTGAGGAATCTTTTGCCTCTCAACACTTTGTAGGTAGCACCATGGCTCCCCTCTGGTGCCCACATCTGTTACTCAGAATTCAGTTGCGCACTGTGTGTTAATTTTCACCCCCTCCCCCTTTTGTTACATGCAGGTGCAGTTGTTTGGAGATTTTCATTTGATTCAGTAGGTTGGAGCAGACACCATCTAGTAAAAAATGTAGTATTTATAGGATACAGCATATTCATATACAGCTTATTTTATAGGCATTTGGCAAAATGTGTATCTTGAGGTGTTGGAGCAGTGTAATTTTTACAGAAATTGCTATTCCCTTTCTTTTTTCCCCAAGCTGCTCCATTGTAAACACCCGAGAACAATTTTAGCAGCGCAGGAGTTGGATTCCCTACACGAGCTTGCTGCAGCACCCCCTGGGCCATCCTGTCTGTGGCCCCAGTGCACGCAGGGTTCATGCACAAAGGCAGAATTGACCTCTGCTGTTGTGCCCTGATGCCAGCGTGAGTCCAGGATGCTGGAAACCTCTGAGACCCAGAGTTAGTTGGATTTATCAGTGATGGCAATGACAGGTGCCACCAGTCCTCTTGGTGGTCACACCCGGGACAGTCCCTGCTGCCGCTGCTGTTGTTGAATCAAGGTGACGAGGAGTTTGGACTCACCCTGTCTGGGAAACACCAAGGAGGGCTGCCAGTCAGATCAAACTGCATCGCTTCTCACTCCCTGTCCTAAGAAAACAATAAATAATAATCCCATGAAAGGCTCTGATGCTAATGAAAAGACATTTTTTGAAGTGTTTCCAACCATCTCAGTTGCTGACCCACTTTCTGAGCGACTGCACCCTCTAATGGGGTAAAACAGATTGACTTTCAAAGCAGTCAGCTTATTTTTCTATTGTTTATTCCTTTCTGGCCCTTACACATATAATACAACAGCCTGTTCTTGTGACAGTAAAACAAACAGTTCTGCTGGATGTAGATTACAGGGGACATACGAATATTCTGTAAAAACTTCATATGGTTCATCTCTACTCTGGGTTAATGAAAATTATGTAAACAGCTGTATATCTCCATGGTGAAATGAGAAAGGAATTTTACTCATAGAAAGGAAAATTTATTTCCCTTTTAAAAATGAAAAAAAAAAATCCAGGAAAAAAATTGGTGTTTTTTTTCCCCTATTGTGCGAAGCCATGTCATTTTACCAAAGCTTTGTGGGGAAGTGAACATTTGAACAATGAAAGGAGATGAAACAGACATTTAATCATGATGTTGCATCTTGTCCAACAGATAATTCTCTAATGGACCAATGAAAGCCAATGATGACAAGTTGCGGTCAACAGTCCTTGAATGTGCTGATGGTTCTGCTTTCATTACTCTTGTCAGCAGGTAACTTTTATAATTTATCTTTTACTGATGTGTGCCACAGCAAAAAAAAAAAAATTGCAATTTAATACAGGGTTCCTACAAAATAAACAAGACTAAATAATGGTTAATTGTCCAATAAATCAGTCATAGAATCATAGAATGGTTAGGGCTGGAAGGGACCTTCAGGATCATCTAGGTCCAGCATAAATGAAGCCTCTTTGTATTTAAGAACTGGAAACTGGAATTTGAAATGGAATTGAAAATTCACTGTAAGAACAAAGCAGACTGAAAAGTTGAAATAGTAGCTTTATTTCTTTGGATATGCTACTTTTTCAGCTCACCTAAAAGAATAATTTCTATACTGCCATAAAACACATCCATTTTGCTAAATAACTATCCACTGGAAGCAGAGCAAGTCAGGTTCCAGGTGTGTGTTTTTCTGTGTGCGCACCAGAGAATGTAAAGTACCTGAAGGATTGAACTTGGAATCTGTGTAATCTTCCTGAATCTAAAGAATTGACTGGACCAGAGATGTTTCTCCTGATGCTTGGCAGTTCTGCTTTAGATGTTTGCAATTAGCACACAGAAAGGGTTTGTGTGGAAATGTGCGGTTAGACTGAGAATTAGTGGAGTGTTCTGATTATTGTTTTTATTTGTTTATCAGAAGTCATTTATGGCATTAGGTTTTTTTTGTAATCGTGAATGAATATTTAAAGTAAAATTTTCAAAGGTTGTCAGTCCAAATAGATTTGACCTTAACATGTTTTTAGTTCAGTATCTTTTGTCCTCCACTCTCGAGGCAGTTTTTAATACAAAAGAGACATTTTTTTTCAATCACTGCTTCTTATTCTCTTGTAGTACATCACATCCCCAACCACCAGAGTTAAAATTTTACCAGGCACCATGTTTCCTAAACTATCCTTGTGCTCCAGTCAAAATTGTTACTACTGAGTCCGTGTCTTTAACATTCATGAAATATTAATACTCATATCCTCACCAGTCAGTTCAGGCATGTGTTTTGTTGCCCACAGTCTCATTGCTTGTTTGCAGTGTTCAAGTTGATTCTTGCTTATGATAGTTTATTATTTAGCTCTGACACAGCCATTTTGCTAACAATGTTATAATATTATCAATTAGAGCACTCCTTGGCTCATGCTAAATCATTGTTTTCCTTTAGAGCCCTTCCCCTGGAATCCCCATGTATGGAACTTCCTAAGTGTAGAACTGTCCTCCTCTGATGGACTGGGATCAGGCACAGGGCCTGGAGCTGCTTCTTTGTCTTCCTTTAGCCTAAAGATATTTCAAAAATCTACCTCCCTGGTGTAGCAGTGAACTTGGTTATTGAGAAGTCTTCAATGAAGTGATCCAACAGGGATCAAACATCCCAAAACTGTTCCAGCTGCTCCAGGCTCTTCTGTCAATTTTTAAGTTTTTACACCTTTGCCACTCTTTATAGAGGACTTCTGCTAGAGCTGTCCTGAGATCCCACTCCTCCCACCCATTTCCTCAAGCTGATACAAATTCCTGTATTGGAGTTGAGTGGGACACTGTGATTGCACTGTGCAATGCACTATGCAAATACCTGTATTCAGCCACTGGTGTATTCCCTCAAACCCTTGTTCCCTCAAACCCAGAATTTTTTTTCTCCCTCTCTTAGAAGTACTGCCTGTGAAGTGCAATGTTTTTATTTGAAACCAATTACACACAGCTTTTACTTCTTACATAATTTATCTATTATCCTTGATAACTATTGGCTTTGTAAATGTATTTCTTATAATTTTGCTGCTCCTTGGATTATTGGTGTTTTATTATCTCATGTCCTATATTAGCATGTAGAGTCCAGGCTTAATTTGAAATCATCACAAGTCTTTTGTGACAGCCAGACTGCTCCTGCCTTGTGGAATTTTGCCGCTGTGATCTGCAGGAAGGGGTTTAGGTCATTGGTAATTCACAACACATTTTACAGGAGGAAATTTATTATTATTTTTCAGCCAGCCAATGTAATTTTTTTTTGTCCAAGATAGATCAGTTTCCATAAAGGAAAACTACTGGCTTTATGCAGTGAGTGATAGGGCGTGTGGGGGAGAAAGGATACTACTCTCACTGGAATATAAACCTCATTTTTAACCGGAGCTGAAATGAAAATCTAATGGCAATATTCCCTTTGAGTGCCCTAGATTTACAGACTTCCATCTGTAAGATATTGCTTCACTTCCAGGTGTTTGGTATACTAAGATTAACAATCTCAGTAATCAGTTTCTGGGTTGAGAATAATGAAACTTGAGGTATTGTATTTCAGTGCCAGCAAGATCACAGTGACGTTTCAGGGGTGGTGAACACTCACTGGTTTTACTGGGCACACAAGGAATGCATAATAAAGGGAGAAGCACCGTGCAGTCATGCTGGAAGGATAACTTTCTGATCACTGATTCTTAGATTGGCTTTGCAAATCTAAAGCTTTTCATTTAAAGGATTGAAACACATTTATAAAATCAGTGCTGACAGCAAGACTTATATTAACAAGCAAAAATCATCAGATTATTTGCACATTACAGCATTTTTTCTTTGAAGCAGGAAATGAACATCCGCACAGCAAGGTAACGTGGTAAAATGCATACATATGAATATTTCTATGGTTCCATATGGAAAGCTGATAAACACCAGCCATCCAAAGAGTCTTAGGGCTTTAAAAATTTAGTATCTAAATTAAAAATGTACATTAGGCAGATCTTTAGCTGTGACTAGATAGAGAAGTAAAAGTTTGACATTTTCTGGCTGTGTATTTTTTAAGGTAAAGTAGGTAAGTCTTGTGATGATGAAGCATGGCAGACTATCCTCTTGAAATCAGTTGGAACAGAGAGAGGAGCATCTGTGGCAACTGTTTTCAAAAATAGCCTGAGAATTTGCACTCACAACTCCAGACACAGCCGCAGCTTTGCAACAGACAATTTAAGTCCTTTACATGTGCAATGCCTTTCTCTGAAGTATTTCTGTAGAAATAAGGTCCTTTAAACCTGGGGATTTAAGTGAAGTTATTTTCAGAAAAAAGCAAACAAACAAACAAAAAAAAAAGAACTTAGAAGAAAATAAATCCCACTTTGTTTATTGTCTCTCTGATCCACAGAGAAGAAAAGACAGCAACTGAAATTGCACAAATTATAATAAATTGAGGAAGTATTTTCTCTGTGTGCTAGGTCTGGCTGGGGTGGGGTCAAGGCTGTGTTTTAGGCTGGTGACCAAAGCAGTGCTGGTATCACAGAGCTGTGGCCGGTGACAGGCTGGCACTGCTGACCTAGACTGACCAAGGTGGTTTCTATTCCATGGGATGGGTGCTCAGCATTGAGATTGGGGTGGGAGTTTACTGAAAAATTGCTCAGAGACTGGCTGGACATTAGTCTGCTGGTAGTGAGTGATTGCTTTAGCATTGCTTGTGCTTTGTTTTTTGTTGTTGATGGTGTTGTGGGTTTTTTTCTTATTTGTTATACAGTGTTTATCTCAACCCATGAATTTTCTCTTTGCTTCCTGATTCCCTGGCCCATCCCACTGGGAGGGGGAAGTGAGCAAGCTGCTGTGTGGTGTTCAGCTGCCCAGCAGGGGTAACCCATCCCACACTGACTGCCCAGCTCAGAATGGCATTGGACATCACATCATGCCTTTATTTAATCACCGACACATTTTGCTGTTTAAGTACTTGCTTAGGACTGTTTGATTGCAAACATCCCTCCTCCTAGGACCTGATATTATCTTATTTCTCTCTTCCTTCTATAATCACGCTTTCCTTGGTTTTCATTCTTAGAGAAGTTTGGGGATTCTTGTATTTTTAAAATGTGCAAAGGAGCCATGTAGGGATCAGGGGACACTTCAGATGTGCAGTTAAACCAGACTCTTGGCAGTGATGAGTAAGCTTAACCCCTGAGTGGTAGGGATAGGACCAGAGGCCATGGGCACAAACTGACCCAGAGGCTCCCTCCAAATGTCAAGAAATGCTTTTTCTTTGTGAGGGGGACTGAGCAATGCCACAAGTTGCTTGTGGAGGATGTGGAGTCTCTATCCTTGGCAATACTCAAAAGCCATTTGGACACAGTTCTGGGTACCAGGTGGCCCTGCCTGAGCAGAGGATTTGCATGAGATGACCTCCAGAGGTCCCTTCCAGCTGCAAACATTGAGGTTTTTCACAACATAATCTATCCTGGCACACTTTTATTACTGGTATGTTAATTAAGGAGGGGTGTGCAGCGAAGTACTTGTGCAAACAAACTCATTCCCATGCAATTACATGCTGTGTGGATTTTGTGACAGAATTTGAACATGCAGATTTGTTACAAGACTTACAAAAAAACTGGGTATTGAAAACCTAAGTCTAAAGGAAATTTCTTTACTGATGATAGCATCCTCACATTTGGAACACGTATTTTTTTCTGAGGTAGAGCAAGAACAGGTAGGTAATTAGTTTTCTCAATATCTGTATTCCTTTAGAAATTACTTTCTTCCAGCACTTTCAGTTCCTGGCTGAATTAATCTACAAAAATGATTTCATCTTTCATGCAAGTAATGATGCCAGGTATATGTGTGCATACATAAATATTTGGAGTGAGCTTTCTTGACTCAGACTGCAGTACAAGATTCCCTTGTCATCAGCCTAGTACTCTGGTTTTTGTTCTAGGCTCCCCCTCTCTGCGCACAAATAAAGTGATCTCCACTGTCACAATCCCTAAAATTTGTCTTAAAATTAATATATTTTATAAAATTGACGAACAAGAGTATTAGGAATAGGCTATTTTTTTATTTTAGGCAAAGCAGAAAAAAATGAGGATCAGACAGGCAAGGTGCGTAGATGCAATTTCAGATCAAGAGGGGCTCTGTGCAGAGGGGTACAGTGCAGTTCAGCTAAATCCATGCAAGTCATTATGTGTAACCTCTTGTACTGGTAAACTGACAGAAAACTCATGCACCAAATTACAAGAGTTAATTCTGTCAGTCCAAAGTGAATATATCATTTATTAATTGCTGTAACGTTATGAACTGCAGCTGCCCACATCATTACTGAGCCTCAGTTTTCCAAAGGACAAACATTTCACTGCTGAGAGGATTCAGACTCGGCTTCCACATTTCACATTCCTTAGAGCTTAAGTCCTTTGGGGTGTCTGCATACATGTACTCTCAAATGATCTTGTAAGGCCTACCATAACACAAACTGTGAATGTGGAAACAAACATTGACTCCTGAAAGTGTGGCATTCACATTCTCTGAAAAAATTCCTTCACCCAGGATTTTTCTCCTGGGAAGATGAGACACCTCTGAGAAAAGGAAAACAATTCTTACCTCATTTTCTTTTCCTGTGTTTTGCTCATGTGGAATGTGTTTGGGGATTGTTTACCCACAGGTGATTGTTTCATTGGATTCTGGTGTGAGTTGCTTTGACACATTGGCTAATCAGGGCCAAGCTGTGTCAGAACTCTGCAAAAGTCACAAGTTTTCATTATTATCTTTTTAGCATCAGGTAAGTATCCATTCTGTATTCTTTAGTATAGTATAGTATTCTTTAATATAATATGGTATCATAAAGTAATAAATTAACCTTCTGAGAACATAGAGTCAGATTTACCATTCCTGTCTTTGTTGGGGCATTCCCTGCAAATACAATATAAAAGTCTTTCAGGAAGCTGCATATGTTTGCTTACGACCATTTTGGAAGGGATTTCTACCCTGTCCCTCTGCACAACTGAAAAATTCAGAAACTCAGGGAAACCAAGATGAGAAAAGGGTATCAGTGGACAGCTTCTTTTTTACCCCAGTAAAAGTGATGGTGAAATCAGTGTGATACAGGACTGCAAAAAAGAAGAATGTTCTCAGAGCTGTAATAAACACTTTCCATGAGAACTTTTTAAAGAAGAAATGTAAGAACTCCCAGGAACACCTGTAATTTATTAGTTCTGTCTATTTGCAAATTCAAAGTTGCTCAGATTTGTTATACTGTTTGTAATGACTGTTTCTGATAGACTATTCCTTATCAAAGACTGACCTTTAGAGAAGAAAATAAATCAGGAACAGTAAACCAAGTGCCATCAAACTTTCATTGCAGTTTCTACACAGACTTTTTGTTTTTATTAAGTCATCCCAGGAGAATCAAGTATGAACATTGTTGTGGGTTATGGATATCCCTATAACTAGAACAGTAGTATGAAAAAATTTCCCTAAATGCTTTTGTGCCTCTTAACATGGAGGGCATTACTTCCTTCTCTTAGAACAAACAATGATAATCAAACATAGAAGCAACAAAACTCAAAATACAACAGAAGTCTGAATATTGTTACCTTTAAGTACTAAATGTTTATAAACATTGAAAGTTCTGAACTACTGATGTTTTTCAGAAATCAACCAACAGTTGTTTAGCCTTGAAAAATGAGAGTTGATAAGATGCAGATAACAGAAGTGACTGACAAAGCCAATGTTGTTTTTGTTTTCCAGTGTTGTCCGCACATTTTCGGGTCTGCGAGCCATACACGGACTACAAAGGTCGCTACCACTTTGGTTTTCACTGCCCCCGTCTTTCTGACAATAAATCTTACATCTTTTGCTGTCACCATAACAACACAGTATTTAAATATTGCTGCAATGAGACAGAATTTCAGACTGTTATGCAAATGAACTTAACAGGGAATGCAGATGGATATATGCATAAGTAAGTAAATGAGTTCTAAAGTACTCTTCCCCAAACTGTTCTTGGTCTAATAACAGAGTCTGAGGCGCACTTAATGATGGAAGCAATTAGAATAATTGCATATACAGAAAACCGTTACTAAAAGGTTTTTTGTTGTTGCAGAGCTCCTAAAAGAAAGAATATTTCAACTTTGCTTTCTTCGCTTTGACATGGGCTATAAACATTGCAAGGAGAGTAAAAGTTCCATATAAATATGACAAATAAAAAGTAACATATAAAAGTTAGAACAGTACTTTCCCTGACCCTAATTTGATCCAAACTATGTTTAAATGTGCATCAGTAAAAATAAACCGCAAAGCTGTTCATAGGTGAGAGAGGAAGTGAGCTGACATTTTCCATATCAACCCAAATGCCCTTTTTGGAATCCCTGATGTTTTTGAATCTTAATCTCTTATAACAAATCACTAGCCTTGGGGAACAGAATGTATTTGCTTTTATACCAACATTGTGTGGTCTCCTTGCCTGTTACCTGGGATACTTCCATGTTCTGCTGAGGGCTGTCCTCCAGAATTAATGTCAGTAAGTTTTTTATTTATAAAGAAGTAGGAAGTAGCAAATAGATCTTTGTTACTGAACACCTATTTACAGAAACAAAATCTTCCCTTGTGGTCAGTTTGCTGTTTAGTATTGACATTCTGGCCACACTGATCTGCTGCGATTTCCCTTGGTGTAATCCCCAAGATCGAATTCTGATCAGTCTGCTTTCTCTGCCATTTTATTCTGGTATTCAGCCTCTGCAGGACAAGGAAGGAGCAAATTAATGACGGGTGGAATCCCAGTGTATGGATTGTTGTTCACAAGAGGATTTTGGTGTTTTCTGTGGTGCCAGTCAATTGGTCTGTTGTATTCACCCCAATGGGAGCAGGGGCCGGGCTGTTAGGAGATGATGGTGCTGGAATATGGATGCTGGCTGGTCTAATTCATTGTGTGCAGCTGTGCTCAGCTTGAGGGATCAGCAAAGCATTGCCTTCCTTAACACCCACTCCTCACACAGAGCTGCCCAGAGAAATTTGACTCTTGCATAGACAAAGTTGCATTCTCTAAATTTACCGGTTGTTAATGTGTCAATCACCTGCAAAGACAGACAAAAATAGACTCTACCCATACAAGATATCTTTAAATCAATGTGGATCTATACTGTTGTGTTACTTTATGTGCAGTTACATCCTTCAGGTGAAATTTTCTTGCCTTGGCTTTGTAGTGCATCTGTGGTCATGAGAACAGATCACACAGAACGCTGGGAAGATGCTGTAGTTCCCAGCCTGTTAGAGGCCATCCACTTTCTCCACCTTTTGTGCAGCCCAGACAATCCAGCAGCTTTCGCCTGGAGCTCCCCAAATCTGGCAACATAAATAGTTCCAGTCAACCAGGTAGCGTTTATAGCCCCAGTGCTCCTACACAGTGTGCTCTACACATGCTAAATAACCAGGGTGTGCTGCCCCTCTCTGTACTGGGGTGGCCCTGCTCCCTCAGCAGCCCTGGATGTCAAAGAGGTCCTCACCAGACTCTCAGAACAGAAGGGCTCTGCAGGCAATCACAGACAGAGCCAGAATCTGCTGCACACTTAGAGTGGTAAAAAGAGCCTCAAGAATGGGCTTGTGAGGCTATTGCCCCCATGCTTTTCCAGGTCTTTGTCCTGCACACAGCAAATTTGTTTTATTTCTTGCTGTGTTGTTCTATAAACCCTGCATCAGCACTGCTGACCACCCTGTCTCACGGAGGTCGGGATATTACCATCAAAGGCAGTTCTGACAAGCACTAAGCCAATGCTTCAGGCTTTTCCCAGTGTCTCAGCAGCTCCTCTGTGTAGTCATGGCCAGAGCTTACTCAGGGAGGGCTCTTCTGCCCTTCCTTTCACCAGCAACCTGGAATGTAGAGGGCAACCAGCCTTTCCAAGACAGAGGAACAGGTCCAGGCTGATTGCAAAAGATGCCCTGGGACACAGAGCATTTCTCTGCCTCCAGTGTTGTTTGCCTGCTCACATCTGCACATGTGCACGCACTCCCGGAGAAATAAATCCAGGGGTCTTCACAGGGCTGCTGTGTGTGCAAGCAGTTTGGAAAAAAAAATTAGTTTGGTATTCTGTGAACTACAGCATTCATTTTGATAAAAATATTTAGAGCAAAATATTATATTAGTTTTCATGTAGAACTATTTTTTAAAAGTCACCTTGTTCAATTGTGATGGAGAAAGAGGTACCCACGTAGTTTTTGTTGGTAAGATTTGTGGTTGAGAACCACTTGCAGACTATTTACCAGCTAGTCCAGGACTTCCTAGGGGCATCAGCTGTGTGTCAACTTTTGCAAAGGTATGTGATATCCTACTGGATACAGTAAAAAGCCTCTGGAGCTGTAGTGTAGATAAGTGCAGGGATGGAACTGGTGTTGCCTTGTTCCTCAAACATCACTTCTGATAAATCTCTCAGGAGCAGGAAAATGAAGAAATGCTACTTCCTAGGTAAAACTCCATCCATGGAGTAAGACAGACAGCAGAGATCTCATCACCCTGAGCTCAGTGATTTTGGTAGAAAACTCCCTGGTATTTTTAGAAGGAGCAGAAAGAAGAAAACCATATGTGCCTACATTAAAAACATTGCAAAAAGCTTCTTAAGTAATACTCTGACTTTATCTATCGTACACAATAATTTGGATTCTAATGCTTCAGTTTACAGTGACAAAGTCAGCTCTTTGTTTAGATCTAATTTCACACACCACTGAAAAAAAATCTAATGAAACCTATTGTACTGTGGCAAGGGAGAATAATTTAAGATATGGGAAAGGCAATGAACTTGAAAAAATGGATTATAGTTTTCAGGGAAGAGTGATTCAACATTATTGCTTGGTTTATTTCAATATTATTATTTGGTTTATTTTTCCCCTTAGCCATTCTTGTGATCACTAAAACAAATTTCTTGTTTTATAATACAGTTGAGGGAAAAAGTTAATGAAGTGACTTGAGACTTCTTTGATATGGCACAGCTCAAAAGGCACATTTGTCTTCACCAGTCCCACAATGCAACTATAGCCACATTTATTTACATTTTTCCATTACTGTAACATGATATTTATATGTTTTTTATAAAAGGAAAATATGGGAGTATTGATCTTTGCAATCATGCAAATTAGTCAGTCTGTAGTATATTTGAATGTGAACAGTTTATTTAGTATTAAATATAGAAATTAAAATTATGTCTAACAGACAGGAAAAGCTCTGTAATCCAAAGTATTTTCCCTTAAAACCATCTAAGAAATTGTTTAGCTATTCTTAAAAATAGTATTCACTTGAACCTAGTTTGTCTAGTTTTCATAGTCAGGTTTTCTGTTGTGCATATTTTGGTGGATTATCAATAGTACCACTACGATAGGGGTCCTTAACCTGCTACTGCAGCAATGGTCTGGCAGTCTGTAGTGTATCCATGTTTTTGCTTATGTCTTAGTTTGGTTTGTCAGGGTGGAATGGCTTTTGCATACCTCATTCCAACACTGGCACCCAAAGCAGTGTGAGAACAGAACAGCACCATTTTTCTCCAGGTACTGAGTGTCCCCTGCAGAAATAGTATTTGCTTAAATTGCACTCAGAGAGTCATCTTTATAAGAAAGAAAAAAAATCATCAATCCCACTACCAGCTGTTGCAAAAATATGTAATTTGGCAGGGAAGACCTCTCATGTACAGCAGGAACAGATTCCTCAGGAAAATCCAGGAGATAATTGTAAAAGAAAAATGGGGGGGGACATCTCATTTAAAGTGTAGATGCAAAAACTGCACTGGCTTCCTCAGCACCAAAGCTGTAACCTTGCATTTCCTAGGGGCAGCCCTTATTGTTACTAATCCAAGGAGCTGCCCCTTTTAAGTAGAACAGGAGGGTACTATTTCTGTGACCATCTGCCCACATTTAAACTCTGCAGCTGTAGAATTCAGCCTGCAATTGTTAAGATTTGTTTTTTTTTCAAACCTGAATTCCCAAATAAGTTATTTTTTGTTTCTGTGCTGCACATAAAAGTCAAGAAAATCTACTAAAAAGATACAGGCCAGTCATAACCACCTTGTTATCTGTCTCAAAAAGTGAATGAATGAGATGGATGCAACTTGATACACCCTGTAATGGAACAAACTCTATAATTTGAATCTCAGCACATTTAGAATCTTTTCATACTTCAGTTTTAGTAAAAATTAAACTTCTGCCCGAAAGAACAGGAAAACCAGATTGGAAGAATAAACTGACAATTAAATCATTCAGGTCAGTGAAATAAGAACAAGTCCTAGAAGTTTTTGGATTCCGAGTTCTCTTCTGTGTTTCTGGCCTTACTGTTAATCCATGTAAATAAGATTGTTTATTTTCTAATGAGGACATCTTGATTTGCAGGTCAATTTTTAATTTTCATTAGTAGCCATCAGAAAAAAATTACCATTTTCTTCCACCTTAATAGTTGGAGAAACAGAAGGTATCAATGTATGGAATATCCTTCTGCATACTAAACATACTACTTACTATTTTTACTTGTGATTTTTCACAAGGCCTTTTTGATAGTGCTGTTGTCCCATTGTCTGTTGATAAATATAAAGCAGCCTTTCATTTTTTGTACTTGTGAGAAACAGATGATTTTTAGGAGGAGCAGATGAATAGCTTACATATTGGCATGGTTATTAAAGTACTGCTTTAAATTGGAATACTCAAAATAGCTCTGATTTTCACTAGTCAAAATTTTGGTGGATAAAATTAAATACCTAAAATACAAAAAAAATTCTTTTGAGTTAACTAGAAGGAATGTTTTTGCTTCTCACATTGTTGCCAAAACAAATATGTTTTTTAAGTGTGGGTCAAATACAGCTCACCTGTATGCAAAATGGATCCTATTGGAAGTAATGATGAGCAAGAATGGGATTTAGCCAAGTGCATTTCTTCCTGACTTTTCCAGCTTTTGCTTGCATTTTATTTATGTTAACAGAAAATAGAAGAATTTGCCCTCAGTAGGACTAAATCTACTGGAAGCCAAGAACAGCACTGCTGAGAAGCCTGGATTAACCCGATCCTGTTTTACTTTTAAGGGCTTGAACTGCAGATTTTAGTGCATTACTAAGAACTACCCTCTGTTGTGTGAAGTTAGGCTTGCATGTGTAAGTCTTTAGCAGAGGTAAAGACTCTGGAGTTAAGGGTTTTCAGAACATTAAAATTTGCTTACTTCTTATCCTTCTGGAAATATTCTGATTTCTTTATTTTTTTTAATTTTAATTCTTGGCTTGTGTAGTCCCAAAGTTTTACAGGAAGTGAGCCATTAACAGCTTGGACCTTCCTCTTGTTACTTAGTTATTTAAAATGGAACTTCATTTAATCTAAGGGCATTATAGCAGTGTAGTGGAAAAATCATTCCCTGAAAGGAAGAATCACTCTCTTGAAGTGCTGACAGACAGCAACACAGACAGTAAAATTCTGATTTCTTGTTTCAAATCCTGATTTTTTTAAAGTATAAAATGGTAGAATCATACAATAGTTTAAATAGAAATGAAAGTTCAAAGCAGAGACTTGAAATCTTTTGATCCAGAAAGGCTGGAGGACATGTTTTTAAAATACCAAAATACCCTTCTGCTTTGCATGTCTTCTCATCCTTTTTTTTTTCTTCTTGAAGCTCTTCCATTTTGATCAATGTCCTAAAAAAAAATTATTTCCTCCAAGTTTTTCTGACTGGCTGTGAAAGGAGAGCACAGTTGAGTGTGTGTTCAGCTTTGAGTTCAGATCCATGCAGAAGTGGGTTACCCACCTATGACTTGGATATAATTTTTCTGAGACTGCCTTCCTAATGACATTTTTTACCAACATCCCTTCAGCTTCCTCTTGGTTTTATAGTCTCCAGTACATGTACTTCCACATTAGCTCATGGATCTAGATCAGCCTTTTTTTTTGCTTTATACTTAACAATCTCATTTTTATACATTTCTTTCCATCTCAGTTCTGATCTCATTCTCCCCACTCACACAGTTTCCAATCCAAACTGCATTTACACCTGACAGTCATTTTTCTTTTAATAATACTTCATCTCCAGCAGGGCATTAGCACTTCTTCCCCTTTTTGATCTCCACATTTTTGACCCCTTATACTTTTTCCTCCTGTTTTTCCCCCCTTTCTTTTAATACCATTAGTCATCTGTCACAGATTTACAGCTCTCTGCACCATATAATTGCCATGGCCTTTATCTATATATACACATTATAAATACATCAACATATACATCTCAGTGTTGTATACATATTTTCCTTCTAGTGAAGTGCATTGTCTAACATTATTTTGCCAGTGTTCTTCCTTCCTAAAATTTATTGCCAGCCATATTAAGCGGTCTCTCTAGCAGTCACTCTGGAAAGCCTATGGATAGATGAGAAGGACAAAAATTTTTTTAAGACAGGTGGATTTAGTTTCTAAAAACCATGCTTATAGCAGTATTCGTATTGAAAAAATAGCTTCATTTTAAAGACACATGCTTTGGAACAATGTTTTGTTTCAGCCATCTATAAATAATTAATGAAACAAACAACCTTGATGAACTAATGCAGTGACCACTGCTGAGAGATAGTTGTTGTCCCTTTTCTTCCTTTCACAGCAACTACAGTGCACTGTTGGGAGTGTGGATCTATGGCTTTTTTGTGGTGATCTTACTGATACTGGACCTTTTATATTACTCTTCAATGAACTATGATATTTGCAAATTTTACCTGGCCCGCTGGGGAATCCATGGAAAGTGGATGACACCGGGACAGAGTCGATGGATTAATCCTGCTCAGGACCCAAGACAGACACAGCCTCAGCCAGAGACACAGCCTCAAACTCAGCCCCAGCCTCGAACATCACAGACAGTACACACCTTAAAAGGAGATGCTTTAAGCCCACCCCTGGTGTCCTTTCAGAGTACATCTGCCTGGTAAGTATGCAAAGCCATACTGAGCTAAATTCTTTTGCTGTTTTGAAGTGTGAACAGTCCCCTGTGTTTGGAAGTGCCTGTGAATTCAGGCTGAACAGCACCACTTCTAGCACATAATTATTTACATCATGACCTGTCTTATTGAATTACTGCTTAGGAGTAATGTCTTACTCTGAAATATATTTAGTCATCTTTTAATCCTTTTCTTGGGGAAACAGGTGCTGCCATCTTTCTGTGCTGAACAGTTTTACTACTATGTCATGCAAACAAAGTACAAATCTGCATCAACTATAAAAGTAGTTCTGGTCTCAAAGACTAATTGCTATGTGTATCTGTTGCTCTGGTTTTAAAAGACTTTATTTATAGTGACGTTGGGATAGCTTCAACGTGAGATGTCACAAATCCTCTCTATTTGTGGCATGAGACACAGAAACAACATTAAAACCAGGTTAGTTTTTTATATGCATAGCCAAAAAAGCTTTGCTTGATCTCATTTGACAGAGTGACACAAGTAGGCTACTGTAAGGTTAAATGATATGAAACCAAGACAAAACCTCCAACAAAACCCCTCAGACCAAAAGGGAGGCAGATCTAAGGGAGCAAGCAGAACTTGCAGTATAAATAGAAAAAATTAAACACAGCCACGGGACAAAATGACGTTGAATTATTTTGGACTCGTTTTGCAAGGAAGATGAAAGCAAAGGGAGAGAGCTGAATAAAACATTTCTCTGAAAAAGGTGTCAAGAAAGGCAGGGACTTCTTACCAAGAAAAGCATTAGTACTTGGAAGGATGCAGAGTGAGTACCGAGTCACCACTGTGTTTTAGAAGAGTTCCAGAAGGCTGAGCGTTGAGTTTCGGCAAAATTAACTGATCTAAGAATGTGCAGGGTGAAAAAGATGACAGCAGTTCCTGGAGCTGTGGAGCACATGAAGCCTCAGCACTGATGTCAGTCTGAAACCTTTGGGTATCGCTGGGTTGCAGATAGGATGGAAACAGTGATGGTCCTTTGATTTCATCATTTGCCCTTTAATTTTAAGTGTGAACAGAGAGCAAATAGAGCTAAAGATTTGTTGCAATAGGGAAAGAAGTTATGGTTAATTCAGTGATAGAGGAGGTTGCTTGGCACTGGAGCCAGTCCTGGATGTATCCAGTGCAGATCAGACTGAAGGACCATTCCAGCAGTGCTTGCTCAAACAGAAGATGCTGAGGCTGCTAGTTAAGAGAGAGAATTGCTTGTGCTTTCTTGTGAGCATTCTCCTTTTTACTTCCTCTTTCCTTTTTCCTTGCTCTAATTCTTCCAGCTTTTTTGCACATTGATTTTCCAGTCTCCAGTTAAAATTGCCACGTAATTTAAGAACTACATTTGTAGTACAGTAATGGTATCCTGGCTTATTATGTGTGTGTACATGTACAAAAATGACTGCAGCTGCTAATTTATGTACTATTAGTTTGCTCTAACATTATAAATTGAAACTATTCAATATTCTTGAAGGCTTGATTCCTGGCCACCTCTCATGACTGACTCCTGTTCTGTTTCTTTGCTTTTTCCAAAGCGTTAAGCAGGCCGTGTATGTTAGGATCAGGTGAGCACATCCCATATGCTCCTTGTCCTGTGTTGGCAGGAGATGAGCATTGATAAGCCACTCCAGTAACACTCACTTCTTCCCCAGTGAGCTGTTTGTGCTCCCCTCAGCTTCCACAAAATTGTTCTTTTCCCCTAGTCCTTTCCTTGCTCAGTGGAAGAAAAAAGCAGATGCTTCCTTATCAAAACCCTATTTATCCCCTGTATTTCAGCATGTAAAACACTATATCAGCTTCTATCTTTTCATTCTTGTAACCTGCAACTTTTGGAACTTCGAGCCTCTGAACCAAGAGCACAGATGATTCAGTCTTAGTTGGATACAGAAAAAATAGCAATAGGCACTGGTGATAACAGGCAAGATGTTTAGCATGCAAAAGAGGATATTGAGTAAACAGCTCCCTCAGAAAATGACAGATTTGTGTACTATAGCAATTGCAGTGGGGAGTGGGTTGCCTGGCTATTTATTTCTCTTTTAGATAATCTGCAGGTTATGTAGATGAAAATATGATAATTTTGACCTACAGAAATTAAGCTTAGTTTCAGACTCTGATTTTCTGTTGCAGTCTATATTTGATGAATGACCTCAGTACTGTCTTCTCAAAATGTAACCATACTATCAGTGAAGAAGAGAACACTTACTGGATTTGTAATTTCCATCCCCATTTTTAAAATCACTGAGTCTATTAAAAGACCTGTTTTACATTTTCTACCTGAATTTCCATTATTCTAGATTATGACACCTGCTTTTGTAACACACCAGGTTTCCAGTCTAAAAAAATCAACTTTTCAGTTTATGTTGCCATTTTAATGTGTCCTAAACTTATCCCAGCTTTTCTGTCTGCAGGGAAAACAAGTGTTTTTGTTTAGCACTTCACAAACACACAGAGTGTGTGTGTGTGTGATATCCTACCGTAAGAATGGTTCCTGTATACAGATGAGCATTTTAAAAATGCAGAATAGATCTTTGAATCCTGACAGGTAAGGATATGCCCCCCAGGTATAAAAAACTTAAATACAGTTAAAAACATTTTCCAAACAAGTTTTCAGGTTTTTGTGATGACAGATGTTCAAGTTGTTAACTTCCTTTGCTACATTCATCTGAGCACAGCCAAAAATATGCCCATTCTAGAAGACACTACATGATGACATGCAAATCCCAGTACTGCAGAGAGCTGACAGTGTAAGGAACTGTCCCAAGAAGGATGTCAGGATTAACCTATAGCTTGTAAAGTAGTTTTTGGATCTTCCTGGATAAAAAAAAAATATGTAATTGTTTTTTATTTCAGCATTTCTTTCCTTGCCCCAGTTTAAGTGCTATGAATTGGCAATGAATTGGGTATGTCAGAGGGAAAAATCAAGCAAATTATAATATAGAGTGGGTAGAACCATCCCTATGATGTTTAAACATTTGTCACAGTGGATCACTTCATTGTTTACTTGAGACAAAGAGAACCATGTATAGCCATAATATTATTGTAAGTAAAGAGGTCTGGAATCCATTAGGCAAGCTTCTGGCTGCTCTTGCAATGTCGTGCCAGGATAGGAAGGAAAATCATTAATCTCAGGAGCATCCAACCCCATTCGGACTAACAAATGGGTTTGCTTCATCCTGTAGTGTGTGGGTTTTGCTGCCCAACTAATGCCAATTTTTTCTTTAGTATGAAAACCACCTGAGGGCTGCCCAAGGCCTGTGTGGGCAGAAGGTCATGGTGGATGTACCTTCTGCAACCCCAGCGCCAGCACAGCCCGCAGTGACTGAGCTCACACAGCCGTGCCTTCTCTCGTGGTGATCCTTCAGAGCATGAGCTGGGCCCTCCACACTCCCTGGCCCGAGGGAGAACCTGCAGTCTGGTTACCTGAGCAAGATTTTACACCTGGAAATGGAACTACAACAAGCAGCAGGCAAATTACTTCTACTCCTCAGCAAAGTAAAAGCCAGGGAGGTGATAAAATGGAATATTGCCAGTTGGGGAATTGAAATCCTGACTGCTAAAACAACTTGTTCTCACAAGTGTGGGAATATTGTTAATTAATAATAACTAAAACAGACTAAACAGGAAGATCACATTAAGAAGCGTGGGCCAGGGCAGCCTGGAAGAATTCCTCCAGGTCCTCTGTGGCTGTGTTTTGTTCTGGATGTGAGAGGAAGACCTGATCCCTCAGCCTTGCTCTGCTGATGTTAAACTCCTCCTCACCTCCATCAGGGATGCAAATCACAGGGAATAAATACTGTCCTGAAGTCCAACATTTGCTTCTGTGTTCTTTGCCTTTCTGCACAACAGCAGGCAGAGGCACTGCCTATGATCACACACGTGCTCCGTGACTCTCAGTTTCAGAAATCTGCTGCTTGGCTAGAATCAGGAAAGAAGCAGCCCAGCAGGGTTAGCCCCTGTTACTTCCTTCAAACAGCTGGAATGGATTAGGCAAAGGCAAGTCTATTTTACTTTCCCTTATTAAATGCTGGAATCTGCTTTTGCTGTGAATTCCTCTGGGGCACTTTATCTTTCAGACAACAAATAGAATATTTTCTAGCCTGCTGCTATTCACCTGCTACTTGACACCTCTTCAGATGACTACCAAAGCACCAGAGAGAATAAAGCCTATAAAAATACTGGCAGAGTTTAGGAGCCAGCAGGTAACTGGGCATGTCCTCAGCAACTATACAAAACCGCATGAATATTTTGCTGGTGGCTAAAAAGATCTTGTGAAAGAATTTGCTTTGATAGCAGATTTTGAAACAGGATATAGTCTATCACTGCAGTGCTTCCTTCAGTGACTTGTAGGAGCTGCAATCTTGCCTGTGTCATGAGACATTGGTGCTGCAGTAGGTCGCTGCACACAGCCCACCAAAATCATGAGCCATTGTGGTGGCAGAGGAGTTAGTGCAGAGGCTGCTCTTGATATAATTATTTACAGTAAACAAGGGAAAAAAGCTGCTTCCTTTGATTTGAGGTAAATAAGATCTCAACTGAACATTTGCAGAATTACGAACTTCACTGAACAGCAATAGGATGATGCTGTTTTAAAGATGCAGAATTTTGCATCATAGGACCAAGCATAGTTTTTCATTTAGAGCCCCTACCTAGACTTTTATGTTAGACTAAATTTGGCAAGTCAGAGCATGAGTAATTTGGGTTTTTTAAAAAGATGAAAAAAAATTTAATACTTACATTGTGCTTTTTTGAAAGAACTCTCTGGGAATTGACATTACCTAGAAAATCTCTTTGGTTACAAAGATTAGGTAAGTGTGTAAGGCTACATCTACCATTATCTGTGGGCCTCCAATGTCTTTGGAATATATTGGGTTAGAATAACAGATAATGAGGAATGTATTTTCTTCTAAATATTCTTACCTTGCTTGCTGAGAACTGCATAACTGCTAAAATAGAAATTAGCTCTACCCCAGCCCAAACCAGCATATCAGGGCAGGAAGCCAACAGCACAAAGACACAGTGGGCTTGGAAGCAAACACCTCAAAATCTGCAGTGCTCCAAGTCTTACTTGCTTGCGTCAATACAACATGCAAAAATTTGGGAGATTTTGGTTCTATCATTTCCATTTCAATAATTAAGTTACTGAGTGCCTGCTTCCTTTCTTCCTTGTGTTCAGAAATTCACTGTTAGCATGTGACGTTAAGCCAACGTGCAAGGTTTTTGTCCAGTTCAGTCTAAGTCTTTGTGTACCTAGATATGCACAAACTGCATCTTTTGTTGATACATATGTAGTACACATTGTTCATTTCATGCCATATTCTCCTTTTCCTCTGGCTCTGTAAATTATAGACTTCATACTGATTTCTCTACGTTCTTGACTTCAAATTCATGGCATGTGGGCTTATTGATATTCCCTATTACAGCTGTTTCTCAGCCTTTTCATTGAGTTGGGACTGTTGCATTTATCAGCTTCAAGAAAATCCTTCTTTTAAAGGGACTGTACAGTTGAAGCAGTTTAACTTCAATATGATAATGAAGTGTGAGAAAATAGTAATTAGTAACTCACTCAAAAGTGAATGGTTAAAAGGTTATCTGAGTACTATTGCTGAATGAACTCTTCATACTGAGAAATGAAATCTAGTAAAATTATTGGAAACCAGAGCTGAAAATCTTCCATATTTAAATTTCATCATCTATTTCTCATCTATTTCTGGATAGAATTTTTTGCAGTGAAATCATGACCTCATCCCCATGATACAGCTATGGAATGATACTACTGAAGTAGCAGATAGCAGCATAAAATTTATGTGGAATCAGAACACTCCAATTAAGCCCACAATTTTACTGCATAATGTCACAACACTGTAGCATCACACAGGAAGGAGTTTGATATCCCAAAGTGTATCAACCAATTCCACCTCTTCTGTCACAATAGTAAACTTTAAAAGACTCTATAAATATTTTTATAGTTACAGAAGTCCTACCCCTGGCATCCTCTTAGGTGCTCGATGCTTAACAGTAATTGTGTAATGTTTTACACATTTTAAACATGCACAGAAAAATAAAATAACATCCTCACTTGGGTTCTGAAGTACAATAGAAAAACTTTAGCATCAGCCAAAGATCTTTCCAGGGATAGAAAGAATAAAAGGGGAGATGTTGAGAAGCTGGAGTTAATGATTTAAACAGACAATCCTTACTTTATGCAAAGTGGCAACAGGTTTCTAAGTAGGAGATTTAGTGTAATTCATTGTTCTGAACTGAAACAAAACATATTTCAAAAATAAAACAGAAAAAAAATATAGACAGGATATTGCCCATCTTCAGTAGTATATGCTGCAGAAACTACTTAAAATACCTCCAGAACAACTATCTATGTATACACTTGGTGCTTTTAACAGAAGTGAGGAGGAAGAACAAACAAGGAAGAGTCTCTGAAGTAAGATGCCACTGCTTTCACCTTGGAAGAGGAACTCCCAATGTATATTTTGAATGTCAAAAAACAAGTAACTCCCTAAACTCAAGGGTGTACTGAAGATCCTGTGCTGACCTATTTATTATTTTCAGAGTTATTATTAAGCAAAAAGCTATATGTAATAAATAATCCTTCGATGGGGTAGCAGAAGATCTTTTAAGTAAGCTAAAATTTCTGTGTGAAACGATGCCATATTATGGGATATCAGACATTAATGGAATAATCAGAAACTTACGTGATAATGCTGAAGGCGGGACTGTAAATGGTAACAACGTTAGGCAATTATTTTCAGTGAGAGCTGAGGTCAGGAGTCTACCGTATTGTTACTTTTATTGTCCCTGTCCCCTGATGAGATCATGATGAAAACAACCACAGTAGTCATTTCATCAGAGTGCTAAACTTGTCTGTATGACCTTGTTTTTATAATTATTCGTCACTGAACAGTTCAAAAAAAGAACTTAAAACAAAAGAACCAGAAATTAGACACAGATTTTCATCTGTGTATCAGATATATCTTGGATGTCTAGGTCTCAAAAGCAAAATAGATCAAGAAGCACTGAAATCTGTGTCATTATAGTCTTCATTGAGACGTGAGAGAATGCTGATGTCAATCAGCAAACAATTTTCAGGCACTTGAAAGCTTTTGGGAAAGTTACGTGATCAACACTGTCATAAATAAATGTGCACAGACACCTACAATTCACTGCAGGAAAAAAAACATACCTCTGAGGAGAGTTTGAAATCCACATAGAAAGTTTCTTGGAAATTTGCAATGCTGAGGAGATAAAACCAGCTTAAGACATGAAATGGCAGGAATATGGCATGTCACTGGAAAGCAATTAGAAATGCTGCTAATGTTAGTCCCACCTCAGGTGACAACATGATCCCAAAACAGAACAAGTGAGACACATGGCTTCAAACAACTGGGAGATGAGTTTAATCAGCACAACACTATGTAGCCTGCACAAAGCAGCAGCAGAGGAATAATTGGTTGGAACTTGGCCATCATAATATACAGGAACGCAAAAAATGTTTGTAAAAGGTGGTTATGTGTGGAAATATGCTACCTCACTTCACTTCCCAATAGGGTTATCTGTTTCCTGGTGTTTCTGTATAGTGGGAGCCTTTACTTAGGCTCCAGAGAATCTTGGAGTTGGAATGACTTGGGAGGCAGAGCTATTGACAGTAAATGTTAAAGGCAGAGATGGAAAGGTGTTTTCACAGCAACTCACAGCAGAAAAATGACTGTGGGACTCAAATCTGGAAGGGAGCAAGCTCCACCCACAATTTTCCTTCCCGAAGAACTGGTGCTCTGGTACATCAGGGAGGAGTTTATGCACAAAGGATTTGTCCTAGTTACAGGAATTGTGTGTATTAGCAACCTGATCATATCCCTGAGCTGAGCTCTGCTGGGCACACACCACACAGGCTGCTTCCTGTCTGCTGGAAATCACTGCTGGCTGTCATATGGAAAAGGAACTGCAGTGAGCTTCATCAGGAATTACATTAATTAAACAGCCACTAGGTATATTCTGTGTTGATTACTGTTACAGATTTTGGTCACTCACACAGAGGATGGAGGCAAAGTAATTTTCTTTTGCATTCACAGTCTTTGGAAAGTGGTGAGTCACAGGGAGCTGCTGAAGCCAGCAGGTGTTACCTGCTCATCCCCAGCACAGCTTCACCAAAAATGTTCTGAAGAAATTTTGACTGGAAGGCAGCCAGAGATCAGCCTTTCACTCACCAAAAACCTCCCAAACTTCTCTCATGCTGCTGAAGTTAACAGCAGCCAGAAGAACATCAGCCTGATTTGCATTTTAAGGCATTTTAAAGAAAATTACATGATGGAATGAGAGTTGACTCAATTTATTTTTATAAATATTCACTGAAACCTCTTACAGCATAATGAAAATAGGCATCCCAGTTAAAAAGAGGCCCGGTGTTTGCATGAACAACAAAAAGAAGACAAAATTGGGGATGCATTTTTGAGGGATGATGGCAAAACAAGCAAATTTGGAATTCTGGGGTTCATGGAGAGGAGATACCAATTAGAAGTAGGCAATTGTTGTCTCACAAGTAGTGTGAGATTGCCAGGGAATCACCACCTTCCCTAGGGCCTGCATCAGGAGAAATCCTTGTGACAGATGGGAAAGCATTCAGGAAGAGCTGCAGAACTTACTGGACTTCTGGAAAGTTTGTCAGACTATGAAGTTAAAGAAGCTCAAGGCTAAAAGAAAATTAAAAGAGAATTTGAGCTTGGTCTGTAAATTCTCCGTGGCCCAGAGATTTCAGATAGTAGAGGACTGTACAAAGACAGAAAAATATCCAATACCTGGAATGTCTAATTATACAAATCCTTACTGGTGATAAAGAGCAGGATTAAACTTAGTCAATTTAGCTATCTAAAAATCCTGTATCTACTAGTTATCCTCACTAACACATTGAAAGAGGCATTTCCACGGGACTATTCATTCCACCTATCTTAAGATGGATGAAATTGCTTGTAAGCCTGGCTTGATTTATTTTTTTGACATTATGCTGGAAGATGAGTTTACAGAAGTCGTTTATCCAGCTGAAATTTGCCAGTGGGATTTATCTCCTCCAAATGTACTTTTTTTTTAAAGTTGGCAGGTGATCAAGGAAATGTCCTGAGATGCAGCAGAACACCCATTACTTGTGTTTTTAAAATTGGCAAGGGAGCTTGTGGAACATAAGCAACAGTGGGAAGAATGGGAAGCTAGGTCTGCACAGGTGGCCAAATTGAGGACCCTAAGAGAACAAAAACCTTCAACAATCTGATTTATCTGGGGAACAGGTGAGGCTGCAGTCCCAGAAGATTTACACCAACATCAGTTTTCTTAGGATCATTAGGCTGGAAAAAACTCTTAAGGTCATGGAGTCCAGTCATTCCACTTGCGCTGTCAACCCATGTCCCCAAGTGCCACATCCACACAGCTTTGAAATCCCTCCAGGGATGGGGACTTCGCCACTGCCCTGGGTACCCTCTGCCAGTGCTTGGCAGCTCTTTCAGTGAAGAAATTTCTCCTAATATCCAACCTAAACCTCCCCTGGTGCCACTTGAGGGGGAGGCTGCTTCCTCTTACCCTATTACTTGTTACCTGGGACCAGAAATTGACCCCCAGCTGTTTTCAGTCTCTTTCCAGATACAGATAAAGAGCAACAAGGTCCGCCCTGAGCCTTTTTTACTCTAGGCTTGAGTTCCCCCCAGCTCCCTCAGCCCCTCCTGCTGCTCCAGGCCCTTAATGTCTGTCTTGTGAGGGCCCAGAACTGGACACAAGATTCAAGTTGTGGCCCCAGCAGTGCCAGCCCAGGGGACAGTGACTGCCCTAGCCCTGCTGCCACACCATGGCTGGCACAGCCCAGGTGCCATTGGCCTCCTGCCCCCCTGGGCACACCTGGCTCCTGTCCAGCCGCTGTCCCCAGCACCCCCAGGGCCTTTCCCAGCTTTCCAGCCCCTCTGCTCCAGCCTGGAGCTGCAGGGGTTGGCATGATGCAAGCATGACATTATCCCAGCATGGCAAGCTGATCATGCTCACTGAGCAGTCAGAAAACACAAACCAACAGCTGCACATCAAAACTCACACGATGCTTTTCTCCAGTTATATCACCCTCTGCCATTCAGGATGGCAGGGGACAAACATGTGGCCTTCTTCCTTCCCTACCTCTTCGAATAAATGCCTGATTATACAGCTGCTGCATAATAGCTGCTGATGCCAGTGGAACTGTGTGGTGATTGCATAATTACTCCAGAGAATGGGAATCTCTGGGCAAAGCCTCATCCCAGCACCACCTGCCCAGTCCTCATCTCAGATTCTGTGGGCTCAGAGAGCCAGTGGTGGTAACAGCTCTGAAGAAGTGAAAATTATTTTTGTATGTAACAGGCTTCCAGCTTTTTGTGTGGGAGCGCTGTGAGGTTATAGTGGACAAGAGAGCATTTTACAGTGTGTGCATGTAAAAGCTGTTGTGGAATTAATCATCCTGAATTCTTACAGCCTTTCTGCTTCTCCTCTAATATTAAGGTGCTCACGTGATAGCTGCAGTTATCACTGGGCACCTCTAAGAAGGTTAAATTTCTGTCATAAAAAAATGAGCGTATAATAGATCCACAATATGAAATGTACACACAGATGCAAAAAAAAAAAAGAAAAAGGGGGGGCAAATAATGAAAAGTAACCTAGAACAAAATAAGTATAACCCACCAACTAGCAGTCATAATGGTATGCAAAAAAAATTTCCACGCTTTGTAAGTTATCATTCAAACCATGCCATACCAAGTGGAATTCCTCAGTTCTGTGACACCAACCAAGCGCTGTTTTTCTTTCCCTGTGACTCAAGAAAGGCTGCTCTGCAGGGATCATACACTGCCACTGAGCCGTGCCTGTTGCAGGCAAAGGACGTTCAATGCCCCAGCACACCCATATCTAGATGCAGCTGTGAGACAATTTAAAAATAATAAACCAGTGACTGTTCCAGCACTGGCATCAAAACATGTTTCTGTGTAAAACCAGCCATACAGCTCAGATAACCACAGAAGAAAAATTGTTTTCTTGCATTTTGCACTCTGCTAAAATTGCCCAGGGTCCTTGGCCTCTTCTCTTTCCACATCACAGCACACCTCAATTTCTCCTATCACTTTTTTACATGGGAAGGGCAGGGAGGAAAGAGGGAAGAAGCATTTCTGCATAAAATTGCCTTTCTAGCATTGCTTCCAGTGTGTAGTGGTGTAACCAATGGTGGTATTGTGGGTGTTGCCCTTCTGCTCCCAACTGCAAAGAAACGAACTTAAAAGTTATTTATTGCTTGGATGATTATGTGCAAGTAAACATAGACTGGATCTACAAGGGGAAGCCAAACAGGAACCATATTAAATTTCAAAGGCTTTATTACTTCTATTGATTTTAGCTGTTGATACTTTTGTTAAGGTTAAAAAGCAGTTCTGTGTTGTTTATAGAAGTACCTTCAGAAACTTATTTTAAAATAAATAGTTTAAACTTTCCTGCTGCTAGAAAAGCCACAGAAATTCAGTTGTGAAAAGAAAAGAAAAACATACATAGAAAGAACAGTTGCAGGAAACATGACTGTTTTCATCCTACAATGAAAGCTCTCAACACAGTAATTACTACATATTTTCTCTTGAGCTCTGACTCAGAAGACTAGCCCTCTTCATGCTGAAAAGTGAGAGCAGAAAATAAAGCTCTTGGTAAAAGTAATAACTATTTCAAAAAATACTTTTTCTCACATGTCATTAATATGTATTTTATTTCCAGAAATGACAGAATCTCCTGTATTGTACAGAGGTAACTAAAAAAGCTAATTTAACTTGGACTAAATACACAGCTCTGGGCTAAATCATGGGTTTGGTGCTCAAAACTCGAGTGCTGAAACAGATTCCTCCCTCCTAAATAGATGGTTGTGCAGCTGGAGCAATTTGAACCTTTGGCAAGGCAGAGGGAAGCAGCACATGCATCTTGTCTCAGAAGATTGCTCATGCTCAGGAGAGGGAAATGAAAATAAGAAAGGGGAGGTAGCTTCTTGAGCCAAATGAAGTGCAGAGGCTGAGGAGCAGTTCCAGCACCCAGAGGGGTTCCCTGGTTGCTGGAGGCCAGCACAGGAATTGGGGGTACCTTCCTCCTCCTCCACTGTTCTGGCCCCTTTCTATGCAGCACCCACCGTCCTAGCAGGGGAACAAGAGCCTGGAGTATTTCTTAGTGATCCAGTTGGGATCCAGTTTAAGCAATATACCATTTGATCTGCTTTGTAAACCAACACTGCCACATTTTTCAATCTGGGACAAATTCTTGTCCTGCTTCTAACATAAGTCCCCTGAAATCTCAGTGGCTTTCAGTTTTCTTGACATCTGTGGGCTTCGAAGAAGTCAGCTCCTCAAAGCTCTGCAAACAGTACCAGAACATTCCAGTCTAATGTTTGGCTGACGCATTTTTCCTTGCAGCGTGTTTCAGCAGTTCAATTTCCACGCAAGTGGTTGGGTTTTCGCCTCTGTTGGACATCAGGATATGCTAGGCAGCAATTTTAAGAGATTGAATTTTGCTGATGCCAAGATGTTAGGGCAAAAAGAGCAGGATATTCACCTGATGTAGGCTGGCCTGAGCAGTTGTTTAGATTATTCTTTAATTTTACACAGAAACAAAGCTACACCTATATAAAAAATGTCAGAGATTATATACAGGAACTGCAGGCCAGATAAATAGATACACAAATAAACACATGCCTTCCTTACATCCGGCCACATTTTTCCTCTACTCACTAACGTTTCTGTTCAATTAATGCCAAGGTACAAACCACATTGTCCTGTATAACTGAGCTGCATTTACCCTTAGCTGTAACTTGCAAAGACCTGTTACAACACTTAGAATTGACCATCCCCATAGGTAAAGATACTGTGAGCTATACTGAGTATAGCTTGCACAGACAGGCTTTTAAATTGTCCTTCATTTATAAATAAATAGATTTTAAAAAATTAAAATGACCAGACTGCTCTATAAGTGCTCTTCTTTCTGATTTAAGGAATACTGTTGAACCAAAGTTTTGGTGCTTGTAGGTTTTTAAAAATCCCTGTCAGTATTTTCAGTGCATTAGGAGACTATGGAGATGGGGAAAGGCAGTGTCCTAATAAGCTACATTATAAATCACATGCCAAGTTTTACTGTTTTGTTTTTTTTTTTTTAACCTCACTTTCTAGAGGATCTGTTAAATTCAGATTGTCAGTCAGCACGAAAGGGGGATTTTTTTCTCCTATCATGTACCTGAATTTTAACACAGAAGGGCACACTCTTGTAAAGCCACCTGTATTTCCACTGTGCTCTCCTGGATCTAAGATGAATGGTTTGGTACTGCTGTATAAGAGCTCAGCACACATGGAGAATATTTGAGTGTCTGAGGGATGTCAGAGCTGCTCTCTAGGAACAGATTTTGAAAGCTGGTGACATCAGCTTTTGGGAAATTGGGAAGAGCTGGAATCAGAGAGAACTCAGTCCTTACCAGTGATGCAGAAATAGTTCAAGTTGACAGCTTTTTTAAGAGCTTTTACAGCACTACCAAGAACGAATTGAGGATCAAGCCCTGCTCCAGAGAGCGCTCATCTATTACCTCACTTACAGGAACATGCAGCACCTCTTGGCATGTCACAAGCCTCAGGGATTCACCTTTCCTGCCACTGAGTTTGTGAGATAGGGGGAAAAAAATCTAGGACTGCACATGCAGATGTGGATAAGAATCTGCTTCCTTTTCCAGAGGTAGCTGTGTTTGAGGAAATACCTACAGGCCTTGGGTTTTCCATCAGAATATTTTAGGATGTTAGGGGTCTGTTATATGTGTTCATCAAATCTGGTCGTGAATAAACTTGAGGGAAGTTTTCTAACCAGAACATGGAGACTACAGAAACCCTTCCACTTAGTGGTACTAGATTGTAAAACAGTTTCAGATATTTACATAGAAATTTACATATTTTCATGTGGCAGTGTGAGAGTGAAGATGGTGTTAAGAGAAATCTGTACTACTCCTGCACATTTTTGTAATTCAGTTTTTGGGGCCAGTGGGGCTTCTCATTTCCCAAGTTAGTCTTGGGACTCTGAGGTTCCTGCACTATCAGTTTCATTTGGAGTCCGTCTGAGGAGGAATAGAGTAGCTCTGCAGGTGTAGAGTAGCTCTTCAGAGTTGTTTTCTGTTGACAATAAAGGACCCTGAGGTGACTCTCTGGAAATTACCATTTCACCATTCTGATGTCTGCATTTAGGTGGGATTAAGCCCACTTAGAGTATCTCTGCCATTAAATTACACTACACATAGCAATAAGTCTCCTTTCCAATGCAACACACTTGGACCTAAAAGAAGCAGACAAAAAATACTCTCTGACCTCTAGCAATAGTTCCTCTGTTTTTAAATATCTTCCTCTATGATAGGAGTGCAGTTAAAACTATTTGGTCACTCCAGTTACATAAAAAAGATGTGAAAATGAGCACAGTCTCAAGTGGAATAATAAGTCTAGAGTTCTTCACATGATACCCACATTCAGCTTGGCATTATGATGCCTTGGGGTCTTGAAAAAACTTGAAAGCAGCTCAAACTGTTTACGTATCAAAACCAGGGTTGCAGGTTTTTTGAATCATACAAAGAAATTTTCGTTCAGGTGTATCAGCTGTTTAAGGACTGCCACATATTAGCAGGAAAATTCATCAACAATCAACCAGATTAATTTCAGCCCCAAGCCACACATCTGTTTCAGGCAGCCTGGTAGTGACACAAGGGTTTCATAAATATCTGGAGAATTAGTAAGCCCAACTAATTTTCAGTTTTACTAGTAATGGGCCATCCACACTTTTAAGACATTTTGAAAGGCCTGGGGTGTTTTGAGTATTTTTCTGAAATAACCTTAAGAGGAAAAAAGCATTTCAGATCATGAAAAGTCAGACTGCAGCTCTTCAGTGAGGAAAAACACAGCTTTTCAGTGATCATCTTTCAGTTTACGTGCTCAAACCTTCATCTGTTCCTCCATTCAAAACTTGTAAATCAAACTTTGAATGCTTCATATTTCCATTTAAAATAAAAACAAACCTCAGAAATTCTCCTGGATGTTTTTACTTTCCAGAACAGTGTCCAGGAGTATCAACCAATTCAGGAACTACCAAATGAAAAACACTGCTACTAATTGAAAAATACTTGACTTTCAGGAGCATAGGATTACTTCAGAAACCATTATTTACAGTAGGTAATGTTTATTTATGTTAGCAACCCAAATGGTTTCAAATCACTGCTCTTTGCAAGTGCGTATAGTAAAATATGGCCATTAGTAAAAAAATAGAGAAAATTGTATCCTGTGTGGTTTCATTCCTCTCCCACCCAACCCAGCTGATGGAACAAAATATTTATTTAATTTGTACAATTATAGATATTCCAGAGACTCTCTCTACAGGAAACCAGTTTTCCCTCCTAGCTTTGCTCTGTTGGCCAGGCAGCCATATGAATGACAGAAGTTAAGCCAGCTGCTGTTTTAACACCCGCAGTTTAGGGGAAGGAGCTGGATGAGGCCAGTCTTTGCCTGCTGCAGCTCTCCAGGCTCACTGCAAGTGCCAAACCTCCTGCATCCATTTGTAGGACAGGCCTTGGATCCAGGCAGATCCTAAGCCTCACTTCCCAAAAGAGCAGCCAGATCTTTGGTAGTGTGACCGTAGTGTTGTACCAAAACCAGTTCCTGACTGGTTGCAATTTGTTTCCCAGCTCTCTGGCTTCCAGATCACAGCACTGCCCTAGACTCAAGAGCAAACCAGTAAGTCTACCATTGTGAAGCCCAAACACATCGTATGGCAAAGTGTTCCCCTGAAAACCATCTCTAACCTCAATATTAGCAGCAAAAAGTCATGGAATCAAATTCAGAAGTAATTTAAAGAAGCAAAGAAAGCCCCTCCACTGGTGTGATATCGCAGTCGCATGGGTGAGTGCTCTCCAGTGGGGGGTACACAGCTATTGGTAATTAGAAGGTCTTAGTACTGTTTTCAGATTTATCTGGAAAATAAGCAGCAGTGGAGTTTAAAATCTGTCAAGTCCTTGTCTGTCCCTCTGACCTGCTGCCCTGCACCTCCTCTGACCCACCAACCTTCCTCTGCAGGACAGCAGGCACCTGCCTGACATCTGCCAGCAGCTCTCTCTGCCCAAGCCAGCCTCTCCCTTGGGAACACAAGAGCTTCCCAAAGTGTCTCAAGTTCCTCCAAAACCAGGGAGAAGCTCTCAGAAGTGATGTGATGCCGTGTGTAGTTCAGGTTATATCCCCTGAGCCCTTACGGGAGCTGCACAAGCATAGACTGGTCTGTAAAAGGTGAGATTCTTAAGAAATGTGGTTGTAGGAAATGGAAAGCTAGAAACTTCCACCAATATTGAAGGGTTTGATTTACAGCCTTGGAAGAAGCTTGGATTGATGTAAAAAGAATTACACAGACATTAAGCAGAAAAATTATAAACTGACGTTTCTGTAGTTGTAAGTAAGAATATACCTTAAGTAAGTAAGAAATGGTATTGGGTAAGATGGTGAAGGGCTTTATAGTGTAGTAATGTAATTGTACAGAGTATGCTAAGAGTTTAGATGTTATCATAGATACATATGTGTGTACGTGTAATAATAGCCCATTGGATAAGAGTATCTGCAGTGCAGCAGAATTAAGTTGAGGTGATAGGCTACAAAAACAAAATAAACTTTGTGGCAATTTTCTGTTGGATTGGAATGTTATATATTGCCTTGTAATGAAAAAACTTGTGGCTACCTTGAGCTATGGCCGACTTCTTACCCCTCCAAAATCTCACAGCCTTTGAGGTTGGTGTTTTATCTGAGTAATAAATCATTTTTAGCCTGACAGTAGTCCCATCCCTTCAAGTAAGGCATTGATAATAATAGTGGTGAACAATTTAAAAAGCAGACTTACCAGCGCTCATAACAAACTATTCAGATGGAAACCTCTTTAAAACTGCTTCACAAATTGTTTTTTTCTCATAAGTATTTCTAGTAATCCATTGTAAACAGTCAATGCTGGGACGTCTGAGACAGCTGACAGCAATCCCTTTTTTACACATGCTGCCCTTAGGTGATAATTGGCTCCCATTACACAGACAAGCGATTCAGCTGTGAAAGAGCAGTGGAAGTAAGCCCATGCCTGGTCCCCAGCTGCATTTCCTAGGTGGAAGGGAGAACAGCCTGACAGGTGACATTCACACCTTGCGTCTGAACTCATGGACACTGCTGATGTTAGCTCGTTGCAGCGTGAGCAAACACACTGCCCTAAGCATAATGCAAGGGAAATTTAAATAATCCAAATGCTTTCTTTCCACCTGCAAAGCAAGATTGTTTAACTCCGGTGAATCATGCATGTATTGCACATTTGTCCCATTTAAACCTGAACACCATCGTGAGGTATTTGCTTTCAAACATTTCTCTCCAATTTGGCAGAATTGTCAGCTACATGAGGAACAGCACTTGAGTTGAAATTTCAGGCTGTTTTCCAAGTTGAACATGTCCAGTGCCTGACTTTTGTGTAAACTCTTAAGCACCAGATGTCTGTCTTCCCTGAGCCAGCTATTATTTAGAAATATTAGCAGAGGCTGTCAGTGATGGTGGTCATTTTTAGCAGCGGCTGTGACAAAATTGATTTGCCACCACTTAAGGTCCTCCTCCCATCTGAACCTCATGCAGGTGCTGGGATGCATTTCACAGCTAGACCATAGGGAAATTTGTGATCCATCAAAAGTGAGGTAATTCAGCCTGAGGATGAAAATAGAGGCAAATCCAATGCTCCTTTATGGCAAGATGGCAACACCCAGGACTGTTGCTTAATGCCAAGTTGTTCCTTGTCAGTTCAAAAAATCCTGAATATTCAATCTCTTTGATATTGAGCCAAACTGAAGCAAATTTTCCTTCTTGTTGAAGTTTCCTCTGCATTGGAAAAACCTGAATCATTCAGCTATTTTGATGTTCTCACAAAAAAAAGATGAGGAGCCCCACCTAAAACATCAAGTCTGAGACTTTCCACTTTATTTCATGCAAACAAGATGGCCAAATTGAGATTGTATGAGCGGCATTCACTCTGGAATTTTGTAACTTTCAAGAATTAGTATTGGTAATGCAAGCAACCTTTCACTATATACTTTGAATATAATGTTACATGCTCTGTATAATATAGCCATAGGAGTCTACAGATTCCAAACGAAGAAAATTATTTCCCTGCTCTTTGGCAGACTCCACAGGCAGAGGGATTAGATTATATTCAATTTCTATTTCTTTCTGGTTTGAGATATATTTAGACATTTAGTGCTTGTCCTGCAATTAATTTCTCATGTCCTCCCTTTCAATCTGGTGAGGCTTTTACAAAGTCTTGTGCGTCCTCCCTTGTCCTTCCATTTCTGGGCAAGGGAGGCACATTCCTATTTCCTGTAACAATAGGTGTAGCCGCCAAAGGCTTCCTGTTGCAGAAAGCTGTTTGTTAGCCTGGCATCCCAGCTCTGCCTGTGCCAGAGAGAGCAAAAGCTTTTCTCCCAGTCACAGTGAGCAGGCTGGAAGGCAGATGCAGATAACAGCAGGCCTGCTCAGATCAGTATAGTGCCATTTTATGCCAGAGTAAAACCTGAACAGTTGCAGAGGCTGTTTGCTTTCATGTGAGGTGTGAGCCACAACTCGTGTAAGTCTTGGATCCAGGGTGTATCTGAAGCCTGAAGGGACTGTGATGATCCATGGCACTTTTTAACCGGAGGCCTTGTAATTGTGAATGTGGCAACTGTTTACCTCATTTGTTAGAAAAATGGCAGAAATCTCTGGAAAAACTTGCCTCCAGAGGCTCTGAATGTTTCCTTCATTATAACGGATGGCATTTCATTCCAGCAGAACTGAGCTACCAAGTAATTACTGCTGTCAAAGAGGAGGCAGTCTTTTAGTTGGCTGCTGCCTTGTCAAGCAGTGAGAATCACAGAATCACAGAATGATTTGGGTGGGAAGAGACGTTAGAGAGCTTATCCAGTTCCATCCCCTGCATGGGCAGGGACACCTTCCCCTAGACCAGGCTGCTCCAAGCCCTGTCCAACCTGACACTTCCAGGGATGGGGAAGCTATGGCTTCTCCAGGCAACCTGTGCCAGGGCCCCACCACCCTCATGGTAAAGAATTTCTTCCCAATATCTGATCTGAAGCTCCCCCCTGATGATGTGGCTTGCCTGGGTGCTTTTCATTGAGCAGTCTGGGGTGCTGTACAGTGACAATAACCTCTGCCAGGGAAAAGGAGCAACCTGAGCCACCTCCAGAGCACAGGCTTCAGCTCTAAGTGCATTAAAACCCTGTAGAAGTGACCAAAAGTGACAAACACAGGGTTTCTGTTGCCAAGCACACTGTGTGTTGGGGGACTGGAATATAACACTCTTGCACATGGAAATTAGCATTCATCTCTCTTAGGAAAATGCAGGTATTTTTATGGGATCCTGCTATTGCAAAATGATGTGAAGCAGTACCTCTCAACCTTACTGGTCCAGCCCCCAGTCAATCAATCAATCAATCAATCAATCAATCACACACCCCACTTCGTTTATTGTAGGGGAAGAGGACCTTTTAGCTTAGCAACTGTCCTGTCAGGGTTTGGTTTCATTGAGAAGCTGTTGATTTGGCCCAGACTCATCCAGCTTTGAAAATTCAGGGTAAATACTCCCTACTTGCTGTAAGAGGCTTCCAGAGCTGAGTGGGGTCTGGCTCTGCTGTCCACATCCTACCACTCATTCTCCCATAGCTTCAGACAGAGGAGAAGAATTGGCAGGAAATCAGAGCTACTCACAGGAGTGGTATTTTAGCTTCTGTGCTACAGACAAATATTCATGAGCTTTGCTATGGTCTTTGGGTCCAAGAACTCCAGTAACTCTCACTTTGGTGACACTCTTGATTTTACCTTAATCTGAAAAAGGACCTGGCCAGCAGCAATTTGGGGACACTCAGGTAGAGGAAAAGAGTAACGGGCTGATAGGTCTGATAGGTTTAAAATTACAGTCTGTCCTGGGACACACAAATGCCTGCTCTATCTGCTTCATCTCTAAACATTTATTTAAAAGCAAAGATAGATAAATAAAAGAAACTGCATCCTTTCAAACAGTCTACTGATTTAAATTATGTAGATAGCAGATTAATAAAGCATTTCACCGGAGGGGAAGCTCGTGTGGCAATCTACAAAAGAGATGAAACAACTGAAGGTGCTGGGAAGGACAGAGGTGCCTGCAAGCCATAATATCCACTCAGAGTGTGCAGTTTCTTTCTCACCAGGTGTTTTTTTAATTAGTTATAGCTAAGTCTCCTGAGACTCTCTCCTAGATATGAACAACTAATTTTTTACTTCATCTGTGTGCAGACCTTACAAGAGGCAGGCTTGCATGTTGAGTTAATATACATTTCTACCTATATCAGAAAAGGACAAGTGACAGAACAAAACAATTTTTTTTTTGGTTTTGTATTTCTAACATGAAAAATGACGTGTAGGCTATTTTATTGTTAGAAAGGAATTAGCTGTCAAACCTTGGCAGGTCTCATGTGACTGAGTTTTGGGTGAAGGCTTAAACCCTCAGAGTTGTAAGAAAATCTCAGATTTCTGTCTGGAGGTCCTCCCTGGCTGACAGTATGGTGAAAAATGCCTTAATGTGAACTAAGATAACACTGTTGTGCTATGGCTCTGGTAGCTGCATACCCAAACTAGCAGTGTCCAGCCTCTTGCACTTGTTACCTGCTTAAGCAAACAGATGTATTTCTTTAATTTGTTACTATGATTAGTGATCTTAGTCTGCCTCAAAACATTCCCTAGCTGGACGTTCAGCCCAGCCCCCTGCACCCTGCCATAGTTGTCTGTGGATGGACCCCACAGCCAGTTGCACACTTTGCACAAGATTTAAAGCAGCAGATATAAAGCAGCTGTAATGTCCAGAAAGTGCTGCAAGCAAAAAGCTTAGTAATACTTACAATACTTCTATTAGGAAAGCACATAAATCTATTATTTACCCACATATATGTGTGGAAATAGAAGTACATTTTCTCATCATAGGAAAGGAACAGGGATCAGAGTAAGCAGTCAGGACCAGTTTAATATGAACAGGGAGAAACAAGCTTAGCCTCCCACTCTGGCTATGCAGAATCAAACAAGAGAAGGAGAATGCAGCCATCAATAGCACACACAAGGTCATACCAGACCAAACAGAACTAACAAAGAAAAATAGAAGCCTCTTAAAACCTCCTCTTTCTTCCTCATGCTTTTCCTTCTTCTTTCTTGCCTCCCGAAATTAAATCTGCAGCTAGGAATACTACAAGTTTTTCTTTACAGGAAATACTTTTGTGTTGAGTGTTCCTGAAACATTATGGAAACCATTTGTGTTCTATGTCTTCCAGAAAATTATATTGATGTGCCTCAAGATGGGAGAGGTAAGACCAGACTTCAAGGAGCAGCTTTCAAGAAAATCAACTAAATTACAAGAGCTGAAAAAATTATGGATAAGTAGGAGAGAGAAAGACTACAAGAGGAAGATTGAGCGAGTCACCTGAAGACAGACACCATTCAAACAACTTCTCCAGGAAAATGATATAGAAAGAGTCTCCAAGAGAAAGTAGTCTGTAAGCAATATTTTAATTCTAGACTGACACTGTTATCTCTGAAAGGAAGCATCATATTTGTGAAAATGCTCAGTAGGAAGAAAATTATGTTGCTCTGGCAAATCCACACAAAGGTGGAAAATGACCACAAGACAAACCTTTGGTAGATAACTTTTCTTTGCCTCCCCATCCATCAATTGCCATTTGAGCCTAATCTCAGCCTAAGTGTCAGAATCCTGAATGTGAGTTTTTCCAAAGTTCTCTGGTGAACATTTTGTCACAATAGGGTAGATGCTGGTAATCCGCATCACTGTTAACCATATGGTCCTACACATTGCAAAGGTAAGCAGAGCCCTTTCATTGAGTCAGACTGCAGGCTAACTTCAACCATAATGCACATTTTTAGATCACTGGCAATGACTCTGCTAAGACTATCTGAGCCCATCTTAAATTCAGGTTCTTGAAGAGGGCATCCTTTATTAGGATGTAACACCATTCCACCCCCATACTCCTTGAAGCTGAAAGCAAAACAGAAAAAACCCCCAACAAATTGTATATTTCAAAAGCAATAATGCCATTGTCCCCCTCCTTTCCAAGGCAATAGTCAAATTCCCTCAGCCACTGCCTGACTGCAGAGTTTACCCCACACAAGTCTCAGAATCCATTTGTAAGCCAGAAAGGCAATGACTTTGCCACAGAGGTATGTGGAGCATTTGATCACTGGGTTGCAGTAGGTTAACTTAACTTTCCACAGGGCAGAGTTATTTTAAAAATCATACAGTACCAATTACACGAGTAAATCGTGTGAAATTCAGTTATTTAAGATATTTGCATGGAGAACCTGACAGTGACAAGCAAACAGAGGAGTTCATCTGGAAATCCTAACACAAAGCCATGATAATGCTAGTTTAAGCCTTCATGTCTAATATTTTGTCCAGCAAATCTCAGCAACTTTAAAATAACCTTACATTTTACCATTTAACCACAACATGAGGAACAGCTTGTTAATGAATAATCAAGTGCTCCTTTTGTACCTCTTTGGCTGAATTAATTTTAGTTTTCTATTGAACTCAACTGGGACACTTTTCTCAGTGATTTGAGTTAGCTCATGGCTACTGGAGTTCAGGATGGTATGTGACTAAAACCATGAAGGAATAAATAGTGTTGGAGGATCCAACAAGGCTGGTCACCACAGGAGTGGAAGCCCAGTCTTCAAACAAAGCCCAATCTGAGTAGGATGCCAACATGCACATGCCCCTTTTCTCTGTAAACCAACAACTAAACATGCCAGGTATCACTGAGTAGGGGCAGGCAGTGCCTAAAAGAACAAATTCACAGGTGGGAGTGTACCCTGCAGCATGAAACTCCATCCTGTCCCAGGAAAGCTTGAAGCCTGGCCCACTCTCACTCATCACAGAAGCTCCTGTACATTCCCCCAGCTTGGAGAGACCTAAGGGAGCTGCCACAGTGCACCTGGGGTGTTACACCTGTGTTACACCTTAGGAACTGTCCAAGAAAAGCAAAGCAAACCAAGTGGCTGGAGGTGATGCCATCCATGCCAGCATTGTGCTCCTCCACACTTCCCCATTGGCTCCAAGATCCATAACCCCTGCAGACACCCAAAAAAGTATCCACAGTAACCAGTGTGGCACTCTGCAGTAACTGCTTGGTCCTTTTACTTCTCCCAGCACCTACTTTCATTGTGAGGTGGTGACTGCCACAGAGAGCTTTGGAAAAAGCTTATGTTCATAGAGGAATTTGTATTAGATACTGGTTTGTGTGACTTACTGTATTTTGTAAGGGTTTTTTTCCCTTTGGGAATTGTGCGTTATTAATGAGCAGTTTTATGCTTTACTTCTAGTACATGTATACCTTGTAATGGATGTGCTTTTTGTTAGTTTGTTTTCTTTTATTCTCTATACAGAGCCAGTAAATATAAAGTAGATACTCTCTGTCTGAAATTCTGATTTTGCTTACCAATTAATTTATGGATAAATCCATGTCGTAGCTGGTGAACAATTTTTCATCAATTGTGTTGTTATAATCACCTGATAGTCTCTATACTTTAGCAGAATAAAAGATCAAAGATCCTGAATAAGACTAATGCTAGTTGGGCCTTAAATTAAAGGGAAATAATGCACTACATATTTCCCTACCATAATTTCTATCAGCCCTTCTTCCTTGCTGTTGGGACACTGGAGAAGAGCACTGGCTACACAAACAGCCGCCTGAACACCTCATCCACCTCTGTAGCTGTGCTCTAATATCCCTCTGCATTTACTTGATCAAAACTATGGTGGACCAGATAAACTGCAATGAATTTTTCAGTTATTTCTGCAGAGAGATTGGTTCAAATGCAGTCCTTCTCTAAAAGAAATTATCTGGACTAAAATTATTGTATTTTTCTCTATGCCCATTCAGATATGTTTGGAAAAATAAGGGTTCTGAAATTACCACTTTAAAAAGTGCATACATTATACCTCGCGTGTGACAATGGCAGCTGTCTATCTCAGTGGCTGTTAGGGAGCTTCCTGCACCAGAAGCCCCTTCCCCTGCCCAAATAATTTCCTCTCTTCTGTTTCACTGAGAACTGTGTCCAACTTCTTAGTAATTGCTGTGTATAACGTAGGACATAAAAAGTTAAGTTACAAAGCTTGTGCAGGACTTGGTGTTGTAATTTAACCATCTTTCATGCCTGGTTATGGATTTTACAGAAAACAGAGTGAAAATAATCTGGCCTCTTAATGTATAATTCAGCATATTGTAGCAGCTATTTTAGACACCTGTTTTTTAAAGTTTTACTACAGCTGTAATTTCTGTATGAGGACTGCCCACTTGAAGAAGCAGTGAACACATCAAAATGATTTTTTAAAGTCTGTACTATTCCACCACCTGTGACTGTGTATAAAAAGTAAAGCAACAAAAACAAAAGCTCAACCACTGCTGGGAAGAAACACCTTTTCTCAGCTTCAAAAGTTTTCTATAAGACAGGCATTTCTTCTAGTCCTCCTTTTACAAAAGCAGTAAATTACTAAGAAAATAATATATATATAGTACAATAGTCTGTTTGGATAGTCAGCAGACTATTTTAGGCTAATTAAGCTAACTAGAAATTGTAGGGTTGCAGTGATTTCTCTTTATTGATACATTGATGATGATACTGTTTCCATAACACTTGGTGTTTGCAATCAACACGTGCCAGAGTCCAGTGATTTGCTAATCTAGTTTCTGGTCTGATCCTGTCCGCTTTTTTCGCAGCATTCTCTAACTTCATATTATGAATCATGTTGTCCTTCTAAAGTGATAGCCAAGCAAACCAAAAATGTGTTTTACACTGCTATTGCACTGCTCTCATCTTTATATACAGTAGTTTTTATAAAGATGTCCTTGGGTTTTAATAAATGAGTGTAACGTAAACTAATCTCTGTAATAAAACTTGCTTTAGTGTTTCAAAGGCTGTCTGGAATAGCTGTAGAGATTTGAGCTTCTGAGTATTTCAGTAGCTTCAAAATTTGTGGCTTCCTTTCCCTCTGCAGGAAATCCCCAGATACCAGAGCTCCATAGTCTGTACAAGGGTAAAATGAAGAGAGTGTATTTAACCCAAAGAATGGACTTAGAGATGAGGGGAAGGGGCCCCAAGAAGCCAAACCACACCACAGAAAAAACCATTAATCAATACATGTTCAATTTAGTCTGCTTCACATTTCCAGCAATTGCTGATACCAGATATTTAAGAGGGAAGTGTGGGACACTGAAGAGAGATTGCTAAGAAATAAAGTTAATCTTTCCACTACTCGAGGCAAGCTGAGAAGGCCAAACTGCAACTGAGTAGAAAGAAAGCAACATTTTGACTTTCACACATGAAGTCCTCTGTCCCACATGGTTCAACTCTCCTGCTGAGGCAAACACATTTTAGTTTGCTCTGTACAAAAAGGCAGGACCAACAACTCTCAGGGAAAAGAGATTTAATTTGTTCTTTGCTTCCAGGCTGAAGGATTTGGACAGTTTCCCCAGGAAGTTTTAGATTTTCTAAACACTCTCTCAAGTCTCTTTGTCACCCGTTGTTTAGGAGGCATCATTGCCAATGTTCCCAAAATACTGAGAGCTTTGAGCTGAAATTTCAACTCTCCCATTAGTAAAAGGGAGTATTTTTGACAACATCACCTCTTGGAACAGATTGCTTCCTTTTACAGAAAGAGTTCTTGCTCTGTCTTGCTGCCCCCAAGCTTTAGTTCTCCTCAACTGTTTTCCTGTCCAGCACTTGCTGTCCTCCTTGGCCCATCCCAAATCCTTGATATCTGACTGAAATCCTGGCATTTATACGCAGCAGTACCTTTTCCCATTAGAAATCATCCTTTCAGCATCAAATCACTAGCCTCAGACTAGAGACTGTGCTGTAGGAATCTACCTAAACTGTCAAAAATAGATTTTATAGCCAGATTTTAAAGGAAGGATGAGAAATCCTTCGTAATGTCACTTACTTCATGAGCCAGAGTGCATTTCTGGAGCTTCTATAACAAAGGACACGAGCTCTAAAGTAGAAAAGTATCATTTTCATTAAAGCAACACTTCAGTAATTCTTAGGGGTTTTACACCTGTAAGAGACTACAATTGCACTCCACTGTGCTAAAATTTATGGAAGGTATTGCAGAAGGAAAGAGGACAAAAAAACAGCTTTAAAAGTACATAAATGTGTTAAATTACAAGTAATTGCAACCCAGTTCCCTTCTCAAACTGCACCTGCAATTGTGAAAACAGTTAAATATATGAGACTAAGGACATAAATCAATGGATTGGGTGTGTTATAGCTCCCTCACCAAGTTTCAACAATTTTTATTATGTGCTTCTAGTAATTGAGTACGGATTATATTCAGCACATTATGCTCACCAGGAACAGCTTTTATATACCAAGGAGCAAATTAAATACCTCTGGAATTTCCATGGGAGACGTTAAAATGCTGATATTGACTTGCAGACTGCCATTATCACCACATCAAAAACAAACAGGAGCATCACAGCCAGTTCCTTTAAACTGTTTATTCTTACTAGAAAGCAGATACTTCATTGATTTGCTGGTTGCTCACACATACAGAAGGACAAGGAGAGAAAAGAGAGCTAAGATTTGATTTTTATTTCCAAGAAAACAAAACTCTGTCACTCACCCAAGCTATTCCAAACAATTAGTTTAATTTAGAAAATAAAAAAAACGTTGCTTGAGGGGTGTGGGTGGGGGGACATACCAATACATTACGTATGAGTAGCTACTGCTGCTGCTTTGCTATAGTGATAATTAGCAGTGAAAATCGGGTTTAAATCCTGTTGACAACACACAAACTTGAAAAAAGCTTGATCTAGGTAACATTTGAGAATACTCTCCCCTTAGCCAGCCACAGAGATTTAATTTAAGGCATTTTTGGGAATTACATGGGTTTTGTTTGTTTTGACTGCCTCATAGTTACTGCTTAAAAATGCTGTTTTTTCAGGTAGGGCTACTGAAAACAGTTGAAATCTTTGAAACATCTGAAAAGCTGTGTTCCATTTTACCTCAAAGCTTTTGCTCCCCAGGATAAGGCCTACCTCCTCTGCTCTCCAGTATTTGCTGTCCTGAGGATTAAGAAAATTGCCTCATTACTACTATTACTATGCAGTATCAAACTGTTCCCTGCAAAGCCACCTTCATCAAGCATTCCTGGCTTTTGTTGGAAGAACTTATGTTGCAAAATGCTGCTGGGGTGGGTGGGAGCACCGTAGGAAGTGTCACCTTCAGTGAGCTTGTGATAGCTGGGGTTTGCTGTATAAACTCCATTGTCATTTTAACCACACAGTCCCCCTCCTGTTTCCCTGAGTGAATGTGCTCTCAGCAGCCACCAGAAAAAGCCAGTTGGGAATTTATCTAGCAAGGAGACACAGCATCCTTGTGCTGGATCTGCAATTATTATGCAGATAGAGGAGTTCAAGACAATTCACAACCTCTCCCTCTTTTCTTTGCTAGCTGCATGGATGTTTGTTAAAGAAATCATCTCTAGCTAATAAAAAACCTTAAAAGCCCTAAACCCTAAGGAAAGAAATCATGCAATACTGTGCGTCTCACAAATTTTGTTATTTTATAATACCCACAGAAATGCCACATAAATAAAAGGCACTGCTTAAACCCCAGTTGCATTTTTATGGAGTTTCTAGGCTGTAGCTCAGTGGCACAGGATGTGACTTCTGTTAGTGCTCTGCACTCATCATTTCTCCTTTCACATCTTCTCCCCACACTGCCCATAAACAAGGAGCACTCTAAGCATGACAGGCAATGCTTTTGCACTACTGGAGGTGCTCCCACCCTCCCTGAGACACAGCCATGCCTCACGGCCTATAGTAGAAATAGGCAATCCCCCAGACAGGGAATAATGTGCTCTGACTCCATGATTCAGGAGGCTGAACAGCTGCTTTATAAGCTATACTATATTACACTAATACTATACTAAATTACATGCTAAAAAGATACTATACTAAAGAATATAAAAGAAAAACGCATGACTGTCTGGAGATAGCCAGGACACAGCTTTGACCCAAGTGGTCAAGGAATCAAAAGGTGTCCAATTAACAAATCACTTTGGGTAAACAATCTCGGTAACAAATTTCACATCTGCAAAACAACAGGAGCAGTGAATAGAGATAAGACTTGTTTCCTCTTCTTCTCTAAGCTTCTTACTGCCTTCCCCAGGAAAAATCCTGGAAGAGTGTTGTGCCTGCTGCTCTCTGCGAAGAGAGCTGCAGCCACACACAGCCCTCAGCAAGCAAAGACTTCTCTGCAAGGACCAACAGCTTCGCCTTCTAAAGCATTGTCCCTCCCAGTCTGTGCAGGGAGGTCTCTGCTCACCCAAGGCATCTCTGACCACTGCCTTTGGCTGGGGACCTGCTCCACTGACTCAGGTCCTTCAGCACTGCACCGACAAAAGGGGAACCACAAGTTTTTGGAAAAAGTGCCCAGAAGTGGAACTGATTTAGGACAGAAATAAAACAGGAATACTTGGACTACTTGAACACACTTACAACTTCCGCTCCCAATCTCCAGTGTTCAGACAACAGGAAAGCAGGCCACAGGAGAACCACTGCTATTAAGAAATCTTCTTTCTTCTCAGCTGTAGGATTGTAGGCACTAAGGCTTCCAACAGCCTTTTGCAGAGATGCACATTCCTTGCTGTCAGGAATGGACAGTTTGGGCAAATCCAGTTTTCTGTTTCCCTTCTCCTTCTCCACACTTAGAGAAAGAATATTTTGGCTGAACTGTGCTCTTTCCTAACCAGCTGTAAAATGCCATTCTCTGCCTGCTGCAGCCCAAACCTGTGTAGTCACTATAGGCTCCCAAATGCAGTTCTAACACCAGCCCACACTGGAGGTCCAGTGTGCTCTGGACCAAGTCTTGTTCCTGAAAGAGACTCTGTCAGAGCTGTGTAAAACTTGCAACCTGATGCTATGGGCAGATTGTTATGTGGCCACTTCCCAAGGTTTGACCCAGGGTCCCTTGTGCTGTCCTCTCCTAGAGGGCACAATCCATGGAACACTGCCCTTCCCTTTGCCAGGTCTCCCCATGTCAGCAGGAGTTGTTTTCCAGCCCCATCACTCTCTGCCTCACTCCATCACCAGGCAATGAGGCACTTCCTTCTGTTTTTCAGGGAGCCAGGAACATCTGCATGCCCTAAGGGTAGGAAGCAGTTTCTAAAAACACTTTTAAGTTTGAGCTTTGCATCTGTGATTCACACCCACACTCTGCTGCCCCAGTGCTACTCAGTTTGCACCACAGGGTTGGGCTTTGGCTTTGCTGCTGAGGTGAATTGAGGAGACAAACCTCGGGGAGCTGGCAAGCAGCAAATAAATTTGGAACAGAATAGGGTAAAACCAGCAGGGTCCGAAGAAGGCCAAGCTGTGTGCCTGGTTACTGTGAGCCCCTGAGCCAGAGGGAACCCCCGCCCCCCTGTTTGCACATACCCAAGCAGCAGTCTCATACCTCAGCCAGGCTCCTTTCCCACGGTATGTAAAACGCCCAAAGATCACCCCGATCAAAGGGAGCCTGCCACTTGCCCAGGGCATGTGAGCACATACCAAGGGTGTGTCTGCAAGCATGAAGAACGGTCTGGCCCAGACCCAGAAAGTTTCAGCCTGCTTGGCTGAGAGACTGACTCTCCTCCTCTGTGCCGTGTCCCATCTCTTGCCACTGGCTTGGCCATCCCCTTCAAGCCTGTCTAACTTACATCATTAATTCCTCCAGTGGTGCTACAGGAAAACCAGCACTACAGATAGCTACTCAGAAGACACACAGAAAACTTCAGAACTAACAGGAAAATATAAAATTGGGTGGCAGGGGGCCTCTGCAAAAACATGAAGCTTTTGCCAAAGCAACTGCAGGATTTTTGTAGTGCTTTTTTTCTTCCCATTTCAGCCAAAAGTTTCTCATCCAAGAAAACCTACCTTGGCATACCCAAAGCCATTGGTTTTAGCTAAACTACTCATGGGTTTCCATGTGCTTTGTAGTTCTGAGGTACAGATCAGAGAGGTTGAGTGGGATACATTTGATGGCAGCCAGGTCTTAGCAGTTCAGTATCACACCTGGAGCTTGTAGGGCATTCAGAGAAGAGGGTATGAAGCAAAAAGTTGGGCTATTTCTCACCATAGACTGTATCAAAGAGAGGACACCAAGAAAATTGCCCTGCCTGCAGAATATTGCACAGTCTTCCCTTCAGGCCCTCCTAGTAGGGACTTCTTGGGTGTAAATATGAGGAGTTTCTTCTAATGTCTTCATTTGATCTCCACGTCAGGACATGTACATAACAGAACAGCAAATTCAAGTCCTTGAGGAAAGCTTTATGAAAACTGCTGTGGCTGATGTATTCCCAGCATCTGCTGCTTTAATCCTCTCTTGTTGGAAAAGAAAGGAGCTCAGCAACAGGCTGGTAATTAATTCTGCAACAATACTCAATAAGGAAAAGTTTGGTTTTAATAAACAGAACAGAACTGCTGATTTAACGCAAACATATTCAGTTAGAAGGACATCTCAAAAATATTTATATTAGAAGCAAGAACAAAGCAATAATAACCACACTCTACAGGAAGTATTGCTTGCTGTCTGGTGATTAATAAACCCCAGGAAAGAATAAAATGGATGGTCTAAATTTTTCTTCCCTGTTTCCCATAAACTGAAAAACACAAAAGAAATAAATGCCTATGGTGAAACCAAAGCCAAACTTTTGCTGTGAACTTATGGTGGTTACAGGAATGTCTTGAGATGCCCCTCCCCACGAAGCTCAAGTGATTTCTTATAATGGTGATAGAGGAACAATGGGGAAGACTTCTAAAACAGTGGAGACTTATCCAGTTTTTATAAACTGTCTCTCAAGCAGAGGAAGATTTCCTCCCCTGCCAGTCTCTGTGGCTGCAGCTCCAGCAAAAAGCAGTGGGAGCTCAGGCACATGCAGCCTCAGTTAGCAGCAGCAGTTAGTCCCTACCAAAACATGCTAAAGAATGTGCTAAAATTCAATTGTAATATTTCTCCCCAAAACATTTAGCTCAACAGGAAATACAATGTCATACAGGCAGTAAAAAATTTAATTTCTTTTCATTATCCTTTGTGTTTCAATAAACTGTTGGAAAACAAGCTACAGAAGACTCCTGGATGTTCATCTTGGAATTCTTCTTTTACCTAAAATATCCTGTCTCCAAATCTGCCTGGCAATATATTCTGAGGAATCAATCTGTCATCGAGAATATGCCAGACACATGTTATGACCTCAACGCCAAACCACAACTGGAGGTCGTGTGGGTTTTTGGCTGCCAGAAGCTTTCTCTGAGCCCCTGGGCTGCACAGTTCAGCTCTCACCATCTCAGGTCTTGTTATGGTCTAGCCCCAGCCAGCAACCAAACACCACCGAGTCACTCCCACCAGTGGGATCAGAGAGAGAATAGGAAGGATAAAAGCCAGGATACTCATGGGTGGAAATAAAGGCAGTTTAATAGGGAAAGCAAAAGCCGTACACAAAACCAAAGCAAAACAAGGAGTTAATTCCCTGCTTCCCATGGGCAGGCAGGTTTTCAAGCACCTCCAGGAGAGCATGGCCCCGTCCCGTGGAATGGTGACTTCGGAAGACAAACACCATCACCCCAAATATCCCTGCCCTTCCTCCTTCTTCCTCCCCCTTTACATACTGAGCAGGATGTCACGGGGTCTGGAGCATCTCTTGGGTCAGTCAGGGTCACCTGTTCTGGCTGTGTCTCCTCCCAAACTCCCAGGCACCCCAGCCCCTCCCCAGCGTGGCCTTTGAGGGGCAGGAAAGGCCTTGGTTCTGTGCACTCCCTGCTCAGCAACACCACCTCTGTGTTATCAGCCCTGTGTGCAGCACAGATCCAAACCACAGCCCCATCCTAGCCCCTGGGAAGGAAAGTAACTAGTCCCTAAAAAGAGGCATATGTCCAAGTCTGACATTGCAAGGAAACAAGCTGAAAACCTTTATGAAGTTTTCAAGTGCTCTGATGAAGATGACAGAGTCCATATGGATTTGCAGTCAGACACTGGTTTAAAAACAAAAAAAGATTGCAGTAAGTTAAATATGTTTGTCCATACCTCTCTTCCACACACTATGGATACAAATCTCCCCCTTGCACCACATCAGGAAGTTTTAAGAGGAGTCATTAAGTCATCTCTGTATTTGATGTGTCCTTTTTGAGTGTCAGCTTCCTTTCCACAGGCAAAATCCCCCAAGCCCAGCTGCGACATTCCTGTGCTGCATCCATCAGTCACTGCGGACACTGCTCCTTGCTTGCACCACAGCAGCTGGAACATGGAATCCTCATCTGGCATGTGAAAACTGCCTTTTCTAAACAGCTGGAATTGCTGTAGCAGCCTCCTCTGCAACGAGGCTGTCTGAAGTGTAGAAGTCACAAATATATAAAAGAGGAGGTGGAAACACTCTGGATCAAAGCAATGGGCGGAGGGGGGTTGTTTGCTTTTAAGTTCAGAGTTGGGGGTGTCCTTGGGGTTTTGCTTTGTTTTGCTTTGGTTTTTGAGCAGCACAGAGACAGTGGGGTCTGTCCAACATGGTTCAAAGGCAAAAGAGTTGGCAAAGGTCCCAAGTGCCAGGAGAGGGGGAGGTCAGAGCACGCGGCAGTCATGGCAGAGCTGCAAACTCCCTTTTGCCCATGGATTTTACTCGAGCAAGTTGTTCATCTGTTCCACACAGGGCTCTGCTTATTATTAGCCCTGGCCATGCTGCAAGTTTCTGTGCCAGAGTCACATGTGAAATGCTCAAAGGATTTGTGCCCAAAGTAGCTCCTCTGTGGCAGAGGAACTGGCACACCTGCACAACACCATGAGAGCAAAAGACTGTTTTGAGTCCAAAATGAAAAGGTTTTTTTTACACATTTTACTCTTCAAGTTTTCAGTTTCTGCCTCAAAAATGAAACCCTGACTCTTTATTTCTCATTCTTTAGGTGCTGGATGCTCAGTAGTTACCCCTCTTACTTCCATGAGGGCTTTGGCTGCGCTCCAGGATCAAACAGTAATAGATGGAATCTACAGGACACACAAGAATATTGTGTGGCACAAACACCAAACTATAAAAACGTCCCACACTCCTTGATTGTCTTAGGTCTAATGAATTCCCAGCAAATTTGCCATAAACAGATAAAATCCCTAAGAAATCAGAGCTACCAATGGTAGTCCAGGAGAGGGACAGGAGGGATTTGGGCAATATATTTCATCAATTCGACAGAAATAGAGGTATAGAGTAAGTTACTCTCATGACACTTATAAAGGCAAGTATGAAAAAAAGCAGAAGGAGATAATTTTGTAATTCTCAGTGTGAATCCCCAAAATAAAGAGCTTTATTCTTTGAAATAGAAAACAATTATTTTTTTCAGCTGTGTTCACATCCTTTTTGCTCTCTAGGGTTAATCTGCTGAAAAGCATTTAGCTAAGATTAATGTATATCCAGCTGTCTCTGGATTTTTCTGTTCTATCCAAACATTAACACACAGCAAACAAACAAACAAATATTGGCAATAACATATTAGCAAGAAAAGGAACATTCCAATTCAAACACAATTCCCCCAACATTGCCTTTCAGTCTGGAAGAATAAAGCCAATTGAATTTGTTTTCTAAAGGAAAAAAAATTGAGATGGGGTGAAAAAAGCTACTCTGCTAATTTATAGCATTGCTCAGAAGACAAGGAGATTAAAAGGTTTAAGAGCTGGGAGTATAAAATTGCTGGTTGCCTGCATGGTATGTGTGGAGATATTGCCAGTGGGGAAACTGGGGCTACCAATACCACAATAGTTTTACCTCATACCAGCAAACCCCTTAAAACCTGCAGGAGAACACAACCTTCACTTCAATGTGCTCAATCACTCCTTGTTGCCCCAGCCAATTCATGTTCTTCTGCACAGGATGCTAACTAGGCAAGTGTTTGCCCTCACGTAGCTGTTAAGATCTGGTTATTTAAATTTTTAGAGATGCCTCTGCCTGAATTAATGCAAATAAGACTATATGCCAAAGTCAATAGTATGGATTTTATTTAACAGTAAACCTGAGAGAGAGGAATAGAAAAGAGTAGGGGGAGAGAGAGATAGTGACAGAGACAGATTAAGCAGAAAATATCACTACTCTGTGGATCCCAACAACATCCCATGGATCCTCTACATCTTGTCTTCTTAGTGGGGAGGGTCCCCCAAAAAAACATAGAGTTCATGGATTAATACACATTTGGGGCAGGTGGGAACATCCAGATACCTCCCCTGGGGGTTCAGGTTTGACACTGTCTTGCAAGACTCTGGATCTGTTGCATCACTTTGCATCATGTGCAGTCTCCTGCTGCAAGGCCTCAGGAATCGCTCTGCGGGGTGCTTTGGGAGTCTTCAATGGATTATGATGCCCTTAGCAGCCAGTTTTGGTAAAGAATTTCTTCACCAAAACACCACAGAACAAAAAAAATAAAACATCATGGAACTGCACCTTTCAAAGCTGAGAAATTCAGCATGAACATCTGTAGCAAGAGCAGAGAGAAACAGCTGACCAAGACTGCACCAATGAGCATACCTTGATCTGGCCTCAACATGCCAGTTTTTAAGGTATCTTTCAGTCCTGCTGGATTCCCTGATTCACTGTCAAATACAGCCAGTGTGTATTTTGCTTACTATTTTTTACTTGTAGCTTTCCATTTACTTAGTCATCATATGGAATTTTATTCAGGGCTAAGTTGCTGTGATTTTGTCATTTCACAGCTGACACTGTGACTATCGCCCTTCCTTAAAAAACAAAACAAAACAAAAAACAAACAAGAAAAAAACAAAAACCCAAACAAAACAACAACAACAACAAAAATACTGTGCTTTTTAAAGCACCTTTATTGTTGCTCTACGTTCAATTAACCACCAACAAAAGGCCCTGGGATCTTTTTCTTTCTGAGATTTTGAAGGACTCATTTCCAACCCTTTGGAAAAAAAACAACCAGAGGCAAGGTTAACTTTCCAGAGGAGCACCACAGAATAGTGGAGAAAGTCTGTGATGTGGTGAGAGGTTAAATGAAGGCTGTGCAGAAATGCTGGCCAGCCTGAGAAGTAGGGATAAGGTCAAGCCCATAGGGACAAAAGGAAATGAAACTTTTTAACTGAGTTTTTTCACAGAAAAATACTGCTCCAATTCTACCAAAATTGGAAGGAAAAAAAAATCTCATGAAAATGAAGCTGGGCCTTGTTCTATCACAAATGTTTCAGAAAGACACATTGCAAAATGGATTTTTTTAAAAAAGCCTTGAATGTTTCAGGCTGTATGCAGCATATTACATTTTCCTCTAAAGCTCAAAATCGAAATAAAATAGATTCTTGCACACAGTCTCTGCAAATACTGAACTTGGTGTGAGGAGCAGGAGCTCTCCCCAGATCTCAGCTTTTTTTCAGATTAAACCAAGCTGTTCTCTGATCAGCACTGGAAGAGGATATATAACTTTAGATATTACTCAACTCCTTGTCTTTGGTGATCCACAGAAAATGTGCATCTGTTACAGCAAAAGGAAAGTTTAATTGGAGCTGAAGAAGCTCTAGTTTTCAGGCTGGGTGTTCCTCATGTCAGCAGCTAGTGCAAGAACCAGGATGAATGAGTGTTTTCCACCACCTTCCTTTGTGGGGCTGTGAAAAGATCAGTCTTAAATGTTATCACACACAAAAGTTTTACTAGTGTTCTTTCTAAATAAAGATTGATTTTTTTTTTTTTTTACATCAATTTACAAGGAAAATTCTTCAGGATGATCAGTTCTAAAGACGTGTAAAGGCTGACAAGGAACAGGAAATTCAAACTTCATAGAAGCTGTGGAAATATTCCCCTACTGTGTAAAAACAGTTATAAGAGGAACCCTAAAATATGAATCTGATTACTTTTTTGGTGGCCTGGTGATGTTTTCCTGCAAAAGCACAAGCCTTGCCAAATGCAAACCAACCAGCCCTAAGGAACAATTGAAAAATGGTAGGGAAACATTCCCAAATGTGCCAGGGCACTGCAATATCCAAGCACCTCCAAATGGCCTGGTAAAGGTACCAGGCTAAGTGATAACAGATGTGTTTTAGACTATACCAAAAAATCCAATTAAAAAAAAAAGAAAACAACAATAGAGTAAAGGACTTTAAAATGTAAATGTCTTGGACAAAATAACATGTCAGTATAGTTAAAACTAGTAATGCCATGTTATTGTTTGAATTTTGATGAAGGTACAGTGCACGTGGAAAGCAGCAAGTCACCTCTAAAGAGCATTTCACTTCTAAAGGGAAGTAAATACAAGAACCAAAAAGCAAACATAAAAAAGCCCTTTCTCACAGACTCCCAGGTTGAAAAGAGGCTCAGATATTGGTGCTATTCCTCGATCACTGCTACAATACCACTTCTCCTTCCTCCTTTGCTGCTCATTAATAGTTGCTGTTGCTTTTGCTTGAGAGTGCAGCAATTCAGAAACATATCAGACACATATGATGTGTATCCAAAAACCTGAGGGTTTAATATGGATTAAATCACTGAATGTCCTCTCAGCCATGCCAAAGTCTGGCCAAGTATCAGAAGACCATGAAAAAAATGGGTATTCATGATCTAGCCTCCCTCAAGACGCTGCTCCCAAATCTGTCAAGGCGCTTCCGCACCCTCTGAAGTGCTGTAAAATTTATCCTCAGGAAGGATTCCAGGCTGATGGTTCATCTTCTCTTACTTCCAGAAATCTGAGCCTACCCCGAAGCTGTGGGATTTCCACTGCAGCACCCTCCCCTGCAACTGGCCTACTCCTCACAACATCTTCTAGCAATTTTGTCTTGGCAGGTTTTCTGCAAAGAAGCAGACTGCAAGAATTAGATTTGTTCTCTTAAAACACATGCATGTAAAAAAATAGTTGGGGTCCTTTGAGTTCAAACAAATACTCCTCAACTGTTTTTCTTTGCATGGAAAACTCAGTAACTGGCTCCTCTGAAAAGCCAGAGTGCAGATGTTGAGGTATTGCTTCAAAAATTCAGCTTCTGTTGTTTCTCAGCATCGGGTGCACACGTGACCTCACGGCAACACGCACACCCAGATGAGGCTCCAGCAACTTCACAGGTCAAAATAAATACAATAAACCACAGAAAATTCAATATATGCTGCATGAGATACTCGCCTTTTCTTCAGGGGAAGTTCTGTTGAACAGACTTCCTGCTTTATTATTTTTGACAGCATCTGTCTCATTTTATCAGGCTTTTTTCCCAGCAACATACAGAGCCTTCTGTGGCTCACTTGCACAGTTAAAACAACAAATCATGAAAATGAGATGCAGGCAAGCAAGCAAGGGGTGGAGACTGTCCACGTCTTCAGAGCTGACAGGGTATGGTTCCATCATGTCTATCCACTAAGGGGTTACTGGTGGCATGGAAGTACACTGGAATCACTTGGGTGGGAAGCAGCACCCCTGACCAATGGGATTCCCTTGTCGGGGAAAAAAAAAAAAAATGGGAAAGATGCAGAGATGCCCTGCAGTCTGCTGCTGTCCAGCATGCTTCCTGTGGCTCCAGGATTTCCATTTGTGGCAGACTCATTATCATGGCCACCTTCTTAGCTTCTTCATCTTTTCATACCAGATTGCTGACAGTATTAGAAAATGTTAATATCTATTTGCTACCCACTACATTTTTCACTTACTTTGGTTTATTTTCAGTTAGACTTTTTCTTCCTCCTTTTATTGCCTTCTTTTCTCAACTGTGTAAGTGCATCAATATTTAAAGCTCCTTAAAGATTAAATTACATATATAAAGAAAAGCAAGGCAGCAGGCTAAAGATATATCAATTACTGTTGCCTCATGATAACAGTAAAATACAGATCAGCTACAGCTTCTAAAACATTTCCCAAAAAAGAATGGGTTTTTCCTCTACCAGCATTAAAGGAGAATTTCATGTCCCCATTGTGGCCTGTTTGCTTTCTTCTTTTTCCACTGTAATGCAGAGTCTGACAAGCTTGTGTAACCAAAAGGCCACAGACAAAACCCTCCACTCAGTCCCTCTGTCCATCCACTATGCATACCCAGATTACCTGGAGCATTAATGAGTTGTCAGCTCAGGAATTGCTGAAATAGCATAACTTCATGAGGGCTATGGAGGAATTTATTAAAAATAGCTCAAAGTCAAACACTGGAATCACTTCTGCCCGTACTTTCCAAAATTTTAATGCAAGTATAGTACTTGTGGAAAGCAGCACATCACCTTTAAATAGCATTTCACTTCCAAAGGGAAATAAATACAAGAACAAAAAAGTAAACAAACAAAACCAAAAAGCTCTTCTTACAAACAGTTTTCCACCAGTATACAGAAAGCAAAACAGAACAGATAAAGCCAGTGCCTTGGACTGAAATACTTCCCATGCAGCAGACAAGTGTAAATGCAGGCAGTTCCAGAGCCACAGTGATGGCTGGAATCTTGGTGGGTCACCTCATCTATGCCCAGGATACACAGCTGGACTAAGGCCAGCCCAAGAGACTGTCCTGACCCATACAGACCAAACCCCAGCCAGGGAGAAGTCTTTATCTCCCAAGGGCAGCTGCTCCTGTGCTCCCCCAGCCCAGCACACACTGCCCAGGGATGTTCTTTAGAGCCTGTGAGATTCTTCAGAACATCATTTACCACTGCCCAGCTCTGTACCTGGGATAAGAAAGGATGGCTAACTTATTCCTTTTTTTATACATCACTCAGCTGATCCCCCTGCCAGCTGGGGATGATACAATCCCACTGCCTGACACTTCACCATCAAGGAACTGGTTGTGTTTTCACAAGGCTTATGCAGAAAAAAAGAGAACAATAGTCTACATATATTAGACATATCTAACACTGTCTCTTTATGTAGTTGCACTAAACAGCTTTTAAACATCACTGAGCGGCCACCACCCAGGACTCACTTTTCAAGAAGTGAAATCCTGCTACATCCCATCTTTCCACACCACTTAATCCCTCTTCCCAGGTGCAGAGAATCCACCCACCCATCCATGTTTATCAGCCATTCACCAAACAGGAGGGAAATGTTCAGCATAGGGGATGGAAGTTTCCCCCAGCAGACACCCAATAACATCTGTGCCAAGCCAAATAATCAATGGAATGATTGGGAAATGTCATCCCATACTGGTTTTGTCTAGAAGTATAAATTCACATTAAAGGGGAGCCTCAATTCAAATGCCCTGCTATTTTCAGAAAACCCATTTGTGTTTGCAGGTGGCTGATGCTGTCTCTGTCAACCTGCTCTACTCTTCCCAACAGCTCTCCACTCCTCATATCCCCACTGTGCTTCCCAGACCTGGTGCTATCCATCAGTTCTCATTACAGGGGGGAGACCTCTTGAAAGTCACTGTCACAGAGAGAAGAGACAGCCATGAAGCTGAAACATACACAAGAATGGGCAAACTATACAGAATTTTTCTCAAAGGTGCAAAACTACGAAGCTGGGAATAAGTTGCTTGGAAGCTAAGCCTAACCTGAAGTTTGAAGACAAAAAAGGGCCAAATGCCAATGAGAACATTTTCTCAAGGGCCCTTGAACCACTTTGGTCACAGTCTGGAGCCTCCTCGGGGTCATCTGCAGCTGCAATGATGGTCAGTGTTTTCCCAAAGTTGTGTTACAAAATATTGTCACACAAGATTACCAGCAGCCATGGGGCATCACACAGCTGTAGAGGCAAAGGGACACAGGCAAGGGACAGAAGTTCACAACAGATGCAGGGTAATTGCTGCATTTCAATGAGCTGACCAAAACAAAGACTCTTCAGTAGAATGAAATTACTGATGTCATGAACAGAGGTAAAATACAATTGGTAGGAAGGAAAGAAGTCCTCTCCAGACAGGATTTTCAGTGGTTTTGAGGTTAAAAGAAAGGGGAAGGCAAAAAAGAGGTTTAAAATTCTAAAAATCAATGTGTTCGGTATACTTACATATTCAGCTGGGAAGACTTTGTAGCCCTGTGTCCTGGAATTCATCTTTATTGGAAAAAATTAAAAAGGAGCTTTCTACAGCTAAAAGATGGGATCTGAATCAGCAATGCAGCCAGCCACAGATGTAAAAATAGGAAAACAATGGAACATCAGTGTATTTTGGTTTACCTGTCACAGCCGCCTGGAGGAAGAGAAGTCTCTGTAGCTTCTTTGCCCCTGGGGTTTCACAAAGAGTATATTTAATCTTTTTGCCCTAACCTCTAAGTTAAAAGAAAATCTACACTGCAGCCTCCAGCCTTCCAGAGCTCCTGATGGAAAAAAAAAAGACCACTGAGTTTGCCAGTCTGCCCTGAGATTTGCTCCTGAGAGCTTGGAAATTGAAGGGTTTTGTGCCTGGTTTGCACTACACGAAAAGGAGGTGAGTGCAAGGGTCATGCTCTGCAGATGGTGCAACATGGATGCCAGACAAACTCTTCATTTTATTGTCCAGGACAACCACTAAGCTTTTGCTTCCTGGTCAAACTTGCAAGGCATCCAACAAGAGCAATTTACCAGCTAGAGGGATGTGTTTTTCCAGTGCAAAATCAGGTCTTAAGTTTGCTTATTCTTCTCATGTAGCACAACTGGCAGAAGTAACAGAGTGAGATCAAAAGGAAAAGAAACTACATGAGAGAAGATGAAGTATGAAATAATGCTGGTAACAGACAAGCTGCAATTCATGATCAAAGGAATGAATCTGGCCCCAACTATATAAATAAAGAAGTATCTTTCCCATTTCTGAAAGGAAGAATTCATTGTTTGCCTTCACATCATGCAATCCTTTCAAGTGCAGATATACCTAGGTAGCTGAAAGAAAAAAAAAAAGTAACAGAGCACCTCAAATTTTGTCTGTTTTACTTTATTCATCATGAAAGAGGGTTTCCCTGGGACCTCACTGCTTTCCCATTCATTTTATGTATAATCCACAAAATAAATAATCAAACCCCAGAGCATTTTCCATTCTACCTAAACAAGGTAAGTGTCAAAACAAGGTCTCCTGACCATTACCAGCTCAAAGCAAAGGAGTTCTTACCAGACAGATCAGCACTGCATGCCCCACATATTTCACCTCCACAGTCACAGACTGGATTTGTGAGACAGGTGCGTCCCACCACCATCTCCCAGGGAAGGCAGAACCCACTCCATGGGGCTTCCTGGTCCCTTGAATTCAGCTGGAGCAAGAGGCTCAGAGGGCATTTGATGAGGAGGTGGTGGAAGCACATGGAAAGAAATGATATTCCACCCATACAAACTGACCTCAAAGCCTGAGAAAGGAAAAGGGCCTCAAGCCTCTCACCCTCTGACACATGATCAGGTCTGCATTCAGAAAGCTGCCTCCAGGTCTGCTGCTTATGCTCAGGTGAGAAAAAGAGATCCCTCCACTGGAGTCCTGCAGCACCTCCACTTAGGAATGGACTTTTGGGCCTCAGGGAAAAGGAAATCTTTTCACTGCTTAAAAAAAAAAACAAAAAAAAAAAAAAAAACCAAAAAAAAAAGTGTTATTTTACTATTCAGACAAAAGCAAATCAAAAGGAGTACCTAGAATTTTTCACTTCAACTTTCAAAGTCTCAAACATCATTTACCTACCATCTTATTTATTAAGGCCACACAACACTGTGGAGACTCCCATACCAAAGACCAGGAAGCAGCAGACACATGCTGATTTTCCCCCTCTCCCTCTACCCCAGGCCAGAAATGGGTCCAGGCCCATCTCCCAACTTCAGGAGGGTTAATGCCAGAAGCAGCGCCAGCACCGCCTTCCTCGGTTTGTGCAGATGTCTTGGGCAGAGTCAGAAGAATGTTACAGTATTTCCTGCTGAAATGGATGGCCTCCCAGCACACCTGAGCAGGGAGATTTTGCACAGAGAAATGCATCAGCCTGATATCAGCAACGACTGATGGGCACTCTGCAAAGCTGAGAATTCAAAGCCTTTGTGTTCCCATGAGAAGGACCAGTCTTTGCAAGACCTGGGCTCATACTTTTGTTGTACCAACAACCCAATGTGCAGAAAGCTTTCAAAATCCAAGAGAAAAGGTGGAAGATTTTAGATTCTATTTTGGTCTTCAGAGTCAGCTTTGAAATACACAGAATGTCCTTGTGGAACAGAAATTTCCATGTAATTTGATGGTTGCATGCCAAGAGTTTTGGTGCGATTGTTCCTGAACATAAGGTGAATGTTAGGAAGCACATTAAAGGGAAATGTAGCAGAACCATTGGAATTAGGTCCTCTGTTCCTGCTGACAAAAGCCAAGGCATCACCACAGAAACCTGAACTTCTTGATGCTGCACCTCCAGAGAGAAAACAGCCCTTCTGACAATCTCTGCTGTGCTACCAGATCAAACACTTCATTTTAGCTCTTCTTCCCTCATATATTATCTCTTGCCCATTTAAATAAATCACTCTGAGGCATCTGCTAGTTTTTGAGGCTGTACTTGACTTCAGGGGAGCTCCCACCTCCATACAAGCCCCTTGCTAATTATTGTCACATCAATCATTGCAGCATAAATTTGGACTGGATATGTTTTCATAATTGCTTCCTTTATGTACATTGGTCCTGATTATTACATTATTGTACCTGATAAATAATTGGCAAGCAACAAATGATTCTTGGTACCCAGGCTGGTGGTTCTGCTCAGGTTTGGGGTTTGTTTCCTATGGCAGACTACAGTTACTGCTGTAGGATAATATTTAAAAAAATCATTTCATACTTGATAGGATTGAAGAGAAAATACTGTTCAAACTCAGACAGAGAGAAGACATTGTAAGATGGGACAGGGTTTATGCTGGAGAAAGGACAATATGGAGGCAGAAGGTGGGAGATGGAATAAAGAAAAAATAGAGCCCCCATTTTTCCCCTTTCTGTGTGCTGAAATACAAGACACTCATTTTTCCTTTAACAAAAAATGTTTGTACTTCAGAGCATGTCCTTCTACTAATGAACATTTTTAAACTAAATATCCTGATTTATTGAAAAGGTTTTTGTTCCTATCTAGGTTTTTTGTTGTCAATCAGTTTTTCTTTAAAACAGAGAATACCACCAAAAATAGGTATCTAGAGAAAGAAGTCCCTCAGTGCTTGATTATTGAGGCCCTTCTGTTAGAACATTTGCACACTTCAATAATTCCCTCCCAACTCGTGTAAAGTATCGATAAGAGACATTATTTTAAAAAATTATCCTAGACACACTTTCTTTCATTCAACACAAGTTTAATGCGCTTTCTCTAAGAAGCAGCAAAAGAGAATTATTTTTATCTATGGTCTTGTCTCTTTACCTGCTCCTATTAAAAGTCCATGAGTCTCAATGTTGGAGCCACTGGTTTTAAGAGAAAAACAGAAAAGAAAATAAAGCTTGACAGAAACAGAAAACAAAAACTGAGCCACTTTCTATTGCTGAGAGCAATCTGAGCAGAGCTGCAGCCCCCACCCAGCAGCCAATTTGACCTGTGCGACAAACTCTGAGGGACCCAAGACACTTATCCTTCTGAAATGCCACACCTCCCCTTAACCTGGGATTTGACAGCATTATAGCATTTATAATTCCTCAGTTTTATATCTGCCTGCCGCTCTAAGACTTTGGAGATACAAGATTATAATACAAGATTATAATCCTTGTTGCAAAACTAAACTCTTTGGAACCTCCTACACCAAAATAGTCCGACCTCAATTAGTAATTCATTTGCCCAATGAAGGAACAATATTTGCTTACAGTGTGAGTTTGGGGGCTGATTTTTATGGCCTGGAATGTCTAAAGAAGTATTCATAAAATTGCAAAATGTAAGGCATATCCTGGCAGGCTATTTTTAGAAAACTAGATCATCAAATTTTAACATTAAATCTATATCTGGAGCAGTACAGGATTAAGCAGAGACACAAAAATGTCACCATTTTAAAATTTATTAAATATTTGCTCTTTAAAGTAAAATTGTACTTTTGTAATCTCTCCATTCAAAGAGTTTGGAGAAATATTCATGCATACAGTCTGACAGCGGAATCACTTCCTTTTCCTGTGTGTCCCATTTGCTTTTTCTGTATTATTCACTAGCACAGAGACATGGTGATTTACCATTAATTTAATTTACATATATTAAATGTGCTAAGAGTATTTGCACAGCTTGACTAGAACTATGGGACCAGCTTTCCAAATTCAAATAAAATTTCCAAATTCATGACAAAGCCCACAGGATGCAGTCATTTTGCTATGCTGGCTGTGGAACAGAGTCACTTCTTAACTCCTCAAATTTAACTATTCATGGAGTTAATTACTTCTGTTCTGCATATCAGCAACAGCTGACAAACCTTATGCATTAGCATATTTTTCCTTTGTCAGACCCTTGCTCTGCATCTGTGTCTGCCTCAAAGCTTTTCAGAAAGCTTGTGTTGATAAGTAGAGTTTTCCTTTTGAAAATCATACAATTGGATGATTATAAAAAAAGATCATGTTTTGAGAGCAGAGAGAATCTGGACTTTCACAGTCACCTTTTTGTTCCTTGCAAAAATCCTCAGTGTAGGTCTAGATCTGTAATGCTGAGTATTCCAGATCCCATTCCTTGTCCCCTGGTACCACTGGGGTAGGAGGTAGAGCTGGGTAGGAGGGAGGGGTGGGGAGGAGGGTTTCTAAGGTTTTATTTTATGTCTCATTCTTCTGCTCTGATTGTGTCAGTGTAATAAATTCAATTAACATCTCTACTTCAAGCCTGTTTTGCTTGTGACAGTATTTGATGAGAGAGATCTCTCCAGTCCTTAACTCATGAGCCCTTGGTTGTATTTCCTTTCCCCTGCCCAGCTGTGGAGGGCAGTGAGAGAGGGGCTTTGGTGGGTGCTGGAATGCAGCCAGGGCCGACCCACCACACCACAACAGCACCCCCAATGCTTAGCAGCCAACAACCAGCTTTAGTGGAAGGTTAAAGCCACCAATCTATAAGGAATGGTTGTGAAGGAGATTAGGAGATCTCAAGAACATTGCCAGGGTCCTGAGTGTCTATAATAGTAGCAACATGTTTCATTTAATGCACAGAACAACTTAGACTAGCCACACTCTATTTTAGTACAGAAAGCCAGAAGGGAATTGGTGTAGTTTTTGCCAGTCTCACCTGAGGAAACTGGTTTTGGTCTCCAAATGAGGTGATGTCTTTCACTCCGAGTCAGTGTAAGTAGGACACACAAGCACCACTATCCCCTGGGTGAAGTTATATCCCAAAGAAAAATTAATTCCTTTTTAGTTTCAGCAAGCAACCAGCTGGAGCCTAAGGCATGGATTAGTACAATATCAATATGATGCAAACAGCAAACCAGTCTGCTTCTGCAGCCCCTCAAAAATACTTACCCATGACACATGGGTAATACATGATACTGAATGCATGAGCCACAAGTTCTATTTTCAGTTTATATGGATTATTCTGCTGTGTTATAAAACCCCTTCTATAAATTTATGAAGTTCTATCACAGATTTCAAGTCCTTTTCCTCAGCAATTTGCAGGGCTGTGTGCTGTGTCTCCCAGCTCCCTTGAACTTCATCTTTGAGATGGCTGGAAACTTCTACCCTGCAAATTGGTGGTGTATCAATTGAAGCAGTTAATTCTGTGCCAGTAGTCCCCCTTCAAGTGTTACTTTTTAAATTCAGCAGCCTGTAGTAATCTTAAAATTCCAGATGGGTGGTGGTCAGCCTCTTTCACCTCTGCCAGTAAAGAATACTGGAACAAGCAGCAGAATCCCAAGTACAGCCACTCCCTAAACTAAAACACATCAAAACTACTTGGTCAGGGGGATCAAAACAAAGTGGTACAAGTACCATAAGAGGCAAGTACAGCTATAAAACTGTGTATGACTCATTGACTGACTACTGCAAATAGCAGAAATTTAACCAATAGTGTACTAAGGAGCCAAAAGCCTTAAAAATCAGCTGTGAATGTTACAAAAAGGTGAAATTTGAAATTACTATAATAACCCCAGAAATGGAAATACCCCTGTGTTGACAACACAGTTTCCAGCAGAAATCTAAAATAAAGCCCCATACTATTTACTATGAAGATTATTAACTCTATCCCAGAAAAAAACCAGCACAGTCCTTAAGGGGAATGCCAACATTTTTCTGTTCCCTGAATCTTTTTCAGTAGAATCAACTACATTAACCTCTGATGAACCAATACACTCAGATGCACCATCCTATCATCTTTTTAAATGAAACAATTTATAAAGCAAGTAAGAAATTGTCCCCTGTTGTGCTGTGTAGGTATCAGAGAGGTTCAGTAAATTCCAAACATCCTCTTATGGCTGGCTTAGGAAGCAAATCTTTGGGGCTGTGACTTTGCCCAGAGGAAGGCCTGCAAAGGCAGGGACACGCTGCTGGTTGTGCACTGCTCCTCCCATGGTATAGAAGCTTGGCAAGGGGAGACAAGCTCCTAACTCATTTTAGGAAGAGGGTATGTATGTGAAAAGGGAATAATGGCATATATTAAAAGGAAACTGTGAGGGTGAGTAGGAAAGGCACAAGAGCTGGCAGACAAGCACCAAGAGGATTTGCTAATTAGCCATCAGCTGCTGCCAAGGTGAGTGGTGGGGGAAGCACAGCACCTCTTGAGTTGTCACCATCGCCTCAGCAGAGCTCACTTCTCCCAAAATTATTCTCTTCATCTCCCCTCCATCAAAAGAGTCCTGGGGGACTGCAAAGCACAAATCTTGGCAGCCAGGCAAGCCTGCCACTGAAGCACTGACAGCTCAGAGATGACATCTCCATGCAAGCTTGGTAGACTTGCATCCCAGCATGAAGCTGAGCTTGATTTTTGGTCGCCTACATGGGCACCATCCTTCAGTCAAGCCAGCCTGAAGCCAGGTAGATCTTCTCCTTCACTAAGGCTTTCTCTCTATTCAAGCTTTGTTTCTTTTCCTCATGTCAACCTGGATATGCAGGAGAAACTACAAATGAGAAATCTGTTTATTTAACTGTGTTAATAAAAATTACTGTGTCACATGTCATCTGTGTTTGTCTACTGAAAGCAAACATGGAAAAATTAAACTGATGTTCTGTAAAGCCAGTTTGTGCTAAACAATTCTCCATGGTAAAGGTTTTACTTAAAAAGTGATTGGGAAATCTAGTGCTAAGGTAGTTGACCAAGTTTTGTGTGAGCACCAATTAAAAACTATGAAATGAATGTATGATTTCAAATATATTTACAAAAGTCTATCATCTGTACTTTAGCCCATACTTGGGATGAAGAGCACTCTTGAAAGTTGAAATTACTGTCTACTAAAAGCATTAGTCTCAGAGAATTTTATCTAAGCATTTTTTTAGGTCAGAGTTATCACTTTTTTAAAGCAAAATAGATCTAATTTCCCTTCTACAAAGCCCAATCCCTGCTTGATTTGCAGTCCAGATTTTGCAGTATTGTGCTAATTCATGAGAATAATAGAGATAAAATCACCAGAAACAAAAGGAAAACCAGTTTTGTTTCACTGTGTTAGGAGCAGAAAAGACAAGGAATTAACAGGAGAAATAGGAGGCAGAGAGACGGAGAAGGCAGGGCAGAGAGAGAACAAAAATTTCCCCTGGCTCCCTGCTTTTCCATGCCTATGAACAGCCCCTCCTGTCTATCCAAAAACACTGCAGAGAGACTCCTGGGTCCCACAGGACATCAGCTGTGCAAAGATGGGGCATGAACACAAAGTGAGTGACTGTCTTTGTGTCTTCGTGGACTCAAACAGCCTCCACTCCACTTCCCAGGCTGCAGGGCTGCCTCCTAGGTCCCTAGAGCACAGCTCTGGCCTTTCTGGCAACCCTCTTCTTCACCTGCTCTATCCCCTAAATTTAGGCAGGAACTTACAGCAGAGCCTCCTGGATAGCCACTCAATCCCTTTCAGGAAGAGAAAAACCATTTAAAATCCATTGATCACCACCACCTGCAGGAGAGAATTGCAGGTGGGGTTTTTTTAAAACAAAATAATGGCCCAGTTTCCCACTGAGTGGCATTATTCTTCTGTCTTCAGGGAATGTGTGCACAAAACAAAAAGCACCCCAATTTCACTCTACAATTTCCATCTCATTTATGACGCCAGCCCCCCTCTTATGTCTGTGATGAGATTCCTTCCTTTCTCAGTGATTCCAGAATTGCTACTACTTCTATGATGCCAGACTCTTTTCCTCCTCCATAGTGCCACACTCCCTTGAACATCCAGGATGGCAGAAACCCTCTTACCTCTGTGGGGAGAGAATCCTTTCTCCCTTCCTCAACAAAGCCAGACTGCCTCCATCCTCTATGAAGCCAGATTCCATCTTTCCTCTGTGATGTGAGATTGACTTCAAGCTCTGTGATTCCAGACTCCTTTCTTCTGCTATGGTCCCACATTCCTTCCATCATTTGTGATGGCAGAACTCCCTTCTTTTTGATACCAGATTACCTCCACCCTCTGTAATATAAGACTCTATCTATTTCCAAAACTATTAGAAAGGTAAATGTTGTTAATCCTCATTCAGAAGGTTTGGATAAAGCTGAAGATTAAGTTTAGCTAATAATATCCCATGGCTAAGTGCTTGAGGACGTGCAGAGAACCAGGAAAGAGTGATATAGGAGCATTGTGTTCCCAGGGAAGGGTCAAAATTACTTCAATAGTTTCTCTCTGTTTGTAATTCCTGTAATTTTCTTGTAACGAAAATAACCTCCAGGATGTCTGAGTCAATGACAGCCATGTTCAACCACAGCTTTCTCAGATCAGTTTTGTCATGTAAAATATCTATCAGACATATTTTGTCCTATTCTTCCCCATCTGTCATGCGACAAAAAAAGGTCACCAATGTGCAAGTTAAATGCAGCTCCATTGACAGCAATTAGATTGGGAACTTTATTCACAAACAAATATGACGTTGGTGGGTACAAAAATTAATCCACTGGAGACCTGAGCACTGACTCTCAGGAAGTTATTGCACAGCTAAGCACTTCATAAGCTCTTCTGCTCCCCATAACCCCACTCAACACTACCAGCACCAGGACTGGAGGCTGAGCCTGAGTATCCAAACATCATTAAAAGTGTCCCTGTAGAGCCCTTGGCACAGGGACTGTTGGGAGCAAAGAATGACAACGTTTCCCAGGACAGGGAAGAAGCTGGGACAGCACCTTCACAGCTTCAAAGTGAGAACAGCCTGCAGGTATTGTTGGGTGGGCAACACTAAATGGTCCATGGGGTTCAAGAATTAACTTCCTCAGTTTTGCTTCTGAAGCCTTCAAGTTCAACCATGCCTTGTGAACACCAACAAAAGACTTGCCTTGTTTTCAACACAAGAACTTCCTTGTGTTAGCATCTGGATTTTATCACAGCACTACACACCTTGCCACCTTGGATCCTACAGATCTTCAGACTTCACCCCTGGGCCAAGTATTTCACTCAGGGAGGCCCTGTCAGAGAATTTCTGCACTGGGCAGCAGCATTATTATTTTTTTTTTAGCATTTGTCTAGTGAAACTGGAGAAAACTTTTTTCTGTCAGGATTACACAGCAATTCTGTGTGAGGTAGCATTAGTCTGTTGCTCAATGTCAAAGCAACAAATGGCAGTGTCTCTCCTGAGAGCCACAGCCAAGCTTAATCTATTTTGTCACTCCCCTAACCCTTCCCAAGCACTGTGGGTTTGTAATTTATCCTTTTATCCTTCCTTAAGGTGTCCCAATAAACAGTTGCTTTTCTTTCCTCATAGGGCTGCCTCTTCTCAGCAGCCCCAGCCTTTGTGTAAGTTCTGTTTACTGTAGGGAGCAGCTACTCCATTCCCTTTCCTTTCTCCTGTCTTGGCTCTCCAGGTGGTGACACCTCCTGCGCCTTATTTTGGTCACTAGACAAGTAGGTAAACTTTCCTGCATAAATATTTCTTTCCCAGTGAAAGCAAGCATTCTTCTACTTGAATGTGCTGGATGTACTTAGTTTCTTTTTAAAGGTACACTTTAGCACAACCTTTGTAGAAGAAAGGGAAAGAGATCAATAAATAAAATGAATAAATCATAAAGGCATCTTTTCCACAGTCAAAGGGATGAAGGGAAAAGGGTACCAAGGAAGTCACAGGGTTATTTGTGCACTTCTAAAACATTCCAGAAACAGGCACCAAAACTGGGGAACACTGTATTGTAGAGGTCAGAAACATTGCTCAAAGGCTCAGCCCCTGGCCTCATAGGAGTATATTGAAATATTAATATCTTTGAATAAAGAAAGGTCAACCAAGAAAACTCCTGTTCATTCCAGTTGCTGGGAAAACTGGACATGTTAAAATATGGTCCAAGGAGACACAGAATATAACTATTAGAAGGTAGAAAACCTAGAGTTTTGCTTCTCAAATAAGATCTTTTAGCCAACTGGAGCACATCAGCATCATACAACTAATTATTGTTGTGGGAATAGCACTGTAATGCAATTAGTATTAATTTGGAAATGACTCAGCATGACCATGCATAAAGGATGAATGAATCACTCCTACAGAGTCTCTGGCTATAAGTAGTCCAGTCATAAGTGTGAGAAGCAAAGCAGTATGGCTAACACTGAGATACAAATTTAAGCTGTATTTGAAGCTACCTGACAAATTTATTGTCAGTCTAAAGAGGCAAAGGCATTTAGGAATGGAAAATAAAGTCAACTGAAAATGACAGAAGATCACTTGGATGAAATTAACTTGTACTCGGGGGCTGAAATTAGAAGTCAGGGAGCAAGACCATGCAGGCAGAGGTGCTGTCAAAGATTCAGTCAGGCACAGGTGGAAAATAGCAGCTTTCACAAAGAAGAGATACTGGCTGTGATCCGGAGAACAAATGGGTCCACCATTTACCTAAGTAAGAGGACCAATGTGAGGGAAAAACATTACTCTCAGAGTCATATTTTACCATTTTTCTACAATTCTTTTGAATCTGATGGACAAGTCTTCAGAGCAGGGACCAGATCCTTCCAACACCTACCAAAGGAAGAGAAGCGGAATTTGAAGTTGCAGAACAGACCCTTCCCCCACATAACTTGTGCAAAGCTTACTGCAAAGACACCAGCAAACCTGGTTTCCTTCTACAACCTGGTTGATCAAGGGAAGCTGATTGATGTCACTTTTTTGGATCTTGGCAAAGCTTTCAGTACTGCCTTTCCCAGGATCCTTCTGGACAAACTTTCCAGCCCACAGCTGGATACACACGTCCTGTGATGGGTGAGCAGCTGGCTCAGGGGTCAGGCACACAGGGTGACAGCGCCTGGGGTGACACTGGGCCGGCAGCGGTCACTGGTGGGGTCCCACAGGGCTCCATCCTCAGCCCTGTGCTTTTAAACATCCTCATTAATGATTTGAAGGAATATTAAGTAATTTTGCCAACGACACCAAACTGGGAGGGAGTTGTTGACTCCCTCGAGGGCAGAGAGGCCCTGCAAAGAGCCCTGGACAAATGACAGGGCTGGACAGTTCCCACTCTGTGAAGTTCCAAGGGGATTTGGCCCCTGGCAAGGAGCACCCCTGGCTGTATGGACAGACTGGCAATGAGAGGCTGCAGAGCAGTGTTGTGGAAAGGGACCTGGGGGTTCCAGGCTGTGGCCAGCTGGACATGGGCCAGCAGGGGCCTGGTGCCAGGGGGACAGCCCTGTCCTGGGGCACCGGGCCCAGCATGGCCAGCCAGGCCAGGGAGGGGATTGTCCCGCTCTGCTCTGGGCTGGGTCAACCTCACCCCCAGTCCTGGGGGCAGTTTTGGGTGCCACAACATAAAAATCATAAAAAGCACATTAAGCTGTTGGAGAGTGTCCAAAGGAGGCCAGAAGGATGGGGAAGGGTCTGGAGGGCAGTCTTTAGAGAAGTGGCTGAGGGCACTTGGTCTGTTCAGCTGGAGAAGAGAAGAATGAGGCCAGAGCTCACTGTGCTGTTCAACACCCTTGTGAGGGAAAGCATTGATCTCTTCACCCTCCTGACCAGGGACAGGACCCAAGGGAATGGCTGGAGCAGTGTCAGGGAAGGGTTAGGTTGGCGTTTAGGAAATTTTCTTCCACAAGAGGGTGGTGGGGCACTGAACAGGCTCTCCAGGAATGGTCATGCCCCCAAGGCTGCCAGAGATCCAGGAGTGTTTGGACAACACTCTCAGGCACAGGGTGGGATTGTTGGGCAGGGCCAGGATTTGAACTTGATGATCCTGGCAGGTGCCTTCTAACTCAGCATATTCTATTACTCAATTAAATTTGGCCCATAATACTAGATGATGAACATTTTTCTCTTTTGCAGACATGTAAGTGACCTTGGAAATTTGTTTATGCTCACCCAATTTTTTTTCCCCTTGTATTTCCTGTATTTGAATAAATTACTCCCCTCAGTGACTGATGGTGCATTTTCCAGCAACACAGGCCAGCAAATGCTTTGATCCCTTCCAATCAAGGGGTGGAACAGAACCCCTTGGACTGCACTGCTGCAGCACATCCCAGGATAGCATAAAAATGAAGATGGTTACAAATAAGGAACTGGCCTCCTTTGCCCAAGCAGGATTCAATCATGGAGTGATTAAATTTAAGCATGGTTGCCTCCTTCCAACCCCCTGCCATAGGCAGGGGTACCTTACACTATCCCATGTTGCTCCAAGCCCTGTCCAGCCTAGCCTTGAACAGTTCTATAAAACATGAACACTGCCCCATAAACCAAAGTTACCAGAAAAATAGGATTGTACTCTTGAATGGTCCAAATTCTGAGACTCACTCTATTTGGTTCAGTTAAAGGTCAAAATAAACATATTTATCTTAAAAACAAGATCACTTTAAATTTCTAATATCTGAAAAAAATTCAGATCTATCAGAAAGGAAAAATAAATTTAATCACTACTGTAAAAAAACAGCCACTCGTATTCTGGTTCTGACATCCTAAAAAATACTAAGCCTTAAAATTTTATTCTGATTGTATTAGGCCTTTCTAAACACTCTGTTACGACACTTCTAGGATTTAGTATTTCCTAAGTACGGAAAATTAAGGCTTTTTTCTTTTGAAAAATACAAGAAAAGCCAATCCTCAGAAAAACCCCACAAGGTTAATCTTTAACTGTAGGAGCCCATGAGAAACCAGATGCTGAAATCAGCTGGATGCAAGTAAAAATGGTGTGAAACTGCTCACATTCAACAGACTCCTCTAGAGGCCTTCAGAAGGAGTAAGCATTTCTAAATCCTGGCCTGTAATCACCAGAGAAAAAAAAAACAAAAATCCCTCTGGTACAGGCCACAGAGATAGGGAATTGTTTTGTTCAAGACAGAAAAATCAAGATCTTGTCCTCATGTAGTTAGGGTAGTTAAGATCCTCTGGCAACCTTCTTAAAACAGGACTATCCAGCTTTCTGCTTTGCTTCTAATTTGACTATTTCCTCCCTCCACTGCCCCTTGGGAATCATTTTATACAATTTCAGTTTGGAAAGACACATTTGCTCCATGTCATTATTTTCCTGTAGCATTGCAGCATATTGGCATGTATCACATCTCCTCGATTCCAGGTATTCAGGTGCTGCACATACAGGTGAGCAAAATGCACTCAAAAAGTATCATGAGATAAGGAACCATAACCAGACTCAGGCTCATTTTTCCAACAGCAAAAAAAGGATCAATTTCTCACATTGCTTTGATTTTGAAAAGCACATTTTTCAAAGGGCATCTATATTTATGCCTCCTAATTATAAGCACCATTATTGGGCACAAACAAGACAGTTCAACAGCCAGCTAAGTGGTCTGCACACAGAGTTGCTTATAGATGCAGAGTTCACGTGGGGAAGACATATTCACCATACTCATGACGCCTCTTCGAAAATGTCAAGGTACTGCCCTAAAGCTCTAGGGACGAAGCTCAGCCAGTGCAGAACACCAGCTCTGAAAATGAGCCTGTGAGGACTTTTTGAGTCAACAATTCTGTTCACATTAACAATTCCCAACTTAAAACCACAAATCACAAAATAAAGACAAGGTTTTACAATGCAATGCTTTCAATTCAGAACACCCTAACACATGAGTAAGGAGGTTCCTCTTCCCAGACATGCCCTTTCTTTGTAAAATTCAGTATAAAATGCTTGAAAAGCTTGAAAAACTGTAGTACCTTTACAGTATAAAGCATAATTTCCCCCATAATTATTTATCATTCTACTCCTGAATTGTAAGGGATGGGTTCTTCATGAGAATTTATAATATGCCATTGTCTTCCCCAAAGTTCTGGCAATTTATAACAGCAGAAAACTTAGCCATTCATAAATGCAGAATTAGAAAAAGAGTTATTGAAAATCCCTCCAAGTTCAAGGCCTAGGAAATCATACTTGCATGACAAAATATTAGAAGAGGGTAGCTCTGTTTCCTAGCCATCTTCTAAATTTCCCTATTATCCTGAAAAGTATTTCTACAACAGAATTACAGTGGTGAGTAAGCCAACAGCTGTAATGATGGAAATGAGATGGAATTTATTACATCACAGAACCCTGACACCCTTTAAGTGTATGAAGAGTGCAGAACAGCACGGTCAGATGCAGTTAGCCCAGCCTTCCCTGGAAGGAACTCGATGCTTTGAGGTGGGAAAAAACATTCTGAGTGCAAGTTAGGAGTCAGAAGGCATGAATTCCATGTCTCCTTCATGTGGCTGGGAGCCACGCTTGGTGCTCAGCAACACCAGTGGGACCCACACACGGCCCATGCGCAGAAGTACCAGCAGCAGTGGGCAAAGGTGTAGAGGAAGGGCTGAAGTGTTTGAGTAAGCCTGGGAGCTGTGTAGTTACACAGAAGCAAGGTATCTGTAGATTTTGGTAGTTATGCAAAGGGCATTTGCCAATTAAAAAGCTGAAAGATTTACTGGGGGCAATAGCACTGGCAGGAGATTCCTCCTGCTAAGGAGAAAAAGTAATAAAACAGGTACTAGAAATGCAAATGCCATTTAATTAAAACCAAGAGCTCTGGGCACTATTTAGAATTAGCTGCACAGATTCCTTCAGACCAAATACCCAGCTTAACACAAGTGTGTATATCCTGTCACTAACAATTTCATAATGTTTTATAACAGAAGCTTTTTTGCACTTCTTTCTTTTTGAAGAATAAGCCATCCTCTTATAAGATGAGAGTATGGAAAACCATTTCAAAGTTGAATAACATCAAACTCTAAGTGACCCCGTAATGATCGGTTGCCCCTCTGTGAGAGGCATCATTGCTCAGCAGCCTCATGCTGATCCACCTTTCGGATACCACTGCCTGCCCAAAGCTCACTAAAAGGTCATTCTTGGTCTCTAAGGATGCAATTTAAAACTTAGCTCTGAACATAACCTTTCATCTTTAATGATGTGTTATAATCCCTCTGCAAAATACTATTAATTTGTAAGCCTTGTGGAGGTAATTGTGTTTACCCAAACCCATAGTCTGAAGTATTGAAGTGCTGGGGTTTAGATATCAGTGGCCAGGTCCCTGTGCAAGCACACTCATTTTAATTCAACATATTGACTTCTTTCCTCTCCACACATCTTCCCCTGTCATTTAGTGCCAAGGAAAGTAAAAGCTGTATCTGCTGGCCTTCCTCCCCCTTCCAGCTTTATTTTTGTCTTCTTTCAGAAAAGGTCTCCTGTGAAGGACCACATCAAATTCGTGTGGCAGAAAACAGCAGCTGCAGGCAAATTCAAAGAGTAGAAAGACAGTGAATTTGCCATACCAATTAAATATGTACTTGCACACTGAAAATTAAGACATTCAGTATACCCAGTTGCCATGAAAAGAAATGCAGCTCTTGGCTGCTCTGATCATGGTCAGCATCTCAGAAGAAAAACAGTGCAACAAAGCTATGAACAAATGGGTTGGATCCCAGAAATTTCTCATGTGATGGAGCAAACTTGCACCCTCATGTAGCTCTCTTTGTATATCTGATGTCTTTCCTAAATGCCATGTTTTAGAATTACATTCCTTCAAATGGGGAAAAAAAAGACATCTCATATTTCCCTCTATTATTTCCCCACAAAGAAAAATTAGAATAATGCACATGTTCAAAAGCTCAGAGGAAGAATCAAGAGTTCCTGATATTTGTTTCTTAATCATCCAACATTTTCTAAGTGTTCAGGGCTGAAAAATCACATTTATTTCACTCCTTTCTACCTTATATTCAGACAAGCAGCAATTATCCAAAACTACACTGAACAGACCAGTTAGTTGGGGTTCTTTTTTATACAAAACAATAAATTACAGAAGGTTACATAGAGCAAGAAAAAGAGTTCACTGTGGTCACATCATCAGGAACCAAAATCACAGAGCATGAACAAATAGAAATTAGTTATAGGCACTTGCTACTATTTCTACAGTGTTGAGCCATCATAGATGAGATTAAATAATGTCATGGTGGGGAGGGGGAGGGGAAATAGCTTCCTCTAATCTCTCCTGTCAAATTACATCCAGGTTAAGAAAAGAATTAAAGGATCTCCTTTTACATTTCCCAGAAGATAAAGGCAGACAGATCACCCCACACTGGCGGTAGGGAGGCAAGATGGGATTCTGGTCTAGCACCTACATCTTTTGACAGTTAATGCAGGGAAATCAGGGGTTACAGTCTGGGTGTCCTGGCAGAATTTTGGATGCCCACAGGAGAAGGCAGAGATGCATTTCCTGCAGAAGAGTCCTTTCTGTCCTGGATGAGTAGCTCAAGGCTGTGCATACTCAGGGTCCCTAACCTAGCTGAGATCCCACCTGTGGAGCTTTCCAGGCTGTGGGCACAGGTTGTCAGCACCTGGCAGATATTTCCACAAACTGTGTATTTGGAAAGTAAAGCCAAGTCTATTTGAAGAACTAGAATCCCCAATACATGGTCTAATCCATCCAAACATCTTCCCCTTCACAGAAAATGAAGATTATGAAACTCAAACTTTCCTCATGTTTTGGGTTCTTTCCCTCAAAGCATCCCAGAACAGTTATTCAAATACTGGAGAATCACCATTAGGATTTCCTTTGTCCACTTTTTTTTTTTATAACAGGCTCCTGTAAACAGCACGGTAAAAAGAAATCTAGGTAGTTAGATTTTGAGGACATAATTGCCTATCCTGGCCTTAATTATCACAGACCACTTCACTTTTAGCAAGGATCTGACCACCCATACCTTCAAGCACATTTGCTCGTTTCTGCAAAACTTATCTGAAAATTTTGCTAATGTCAATCAGAACTTAAGGCAGGAAAAAAAGACCACCACTCAACTGCACCTCAAGGAACATGGTCTGTGCAAGATATTACATCTCTCTTTTTACCTTATTACATAAAATCTAATCACACTGAGTATTGCTTCAATATGCTCAACATTCACCACTAAAATTTTCATTAGTTAAAATTCATTCACATCAATAAAAAAACAGATGGCTTCTTCTGTACCAGATTGTTCTATCCATCTTCACCACACACTTTGCAGGCACTTAACAGAACACCTGTAAAATCTGGGCTCCTGTGAGGTGCAATGGTGAAGTAAATGCTGTCATTTTATTATCAGCAGGATTACAATGAATTTGATTAAAGGGGTGGTGTCAATGGGGCTTTCTGAGATCTTTGGCATGAGAGCAGCATCTCAAAAAGCTCATAGTAATTCCTGTAAATGAATTCACCAGCATCTACTCTGTCACTGTTAATGAAGAATCATTTACTCCCTTAGGCTCCCATATAGGAAATTTTATTACATTTCATGAAATATCTTTTAAAATTGTAGCTGTGATGCAACAGGTTTGCCAGTTTGCAAACAATCTCTACCACTGTCACTCTCTTCGCAAATGGTATTGGAGAAGGTAATGGAGGCAGGCTTCCTTCCCTACCTGCTCAGGCAGACAGGCTGCCCCCATGGGGCTGGTGCAGAAGTTGTTAAGTGAGGCATGAAAGCTCAGTGATTTCCTTTTTCCTGGCCTTTTCTGCACATGCTCTGTTTTTCTGGAGATGTCTAGCACTGAGGCAAGCCTTCACAATACCAGCACTGGTAGCAGAGTGACACAGCACTAATGAACCACTTGGAATGATCATTATTCTTACAGAACTAATGAGAATCAGAGTGGAAAACCCCAACTGAATCATTTACAAGCGGATATATTTATAAAAATTAGATGTACCTATCTGGTCTGCTTCCGCCAGCTGCTTTTGGTAAAGCTGGATCAGAAAGAAGATTGTCTTAAAGAGAGAAATGATATGCAGAATAATTAATCCTCTTTCCCTTTACTTGTTTACAAAGTATGTTCACACAAAAAAGCTCTCCCTTTTCCATATGTTCATACATGCTCTCATTCTTCTTTCCACATCTAAAATATTAATTTACTCAACAGTTTGTGGGTATAAAACATTAGACTAACATCCAGCAGATGTTATTAAAAAAGCTACTGATCAGCCCAAATTATCTCTGCTAGTATTCAAATTAGCATCAAAGTGATAAATGTGTGTTAGTCTTTAATGGCTGGTCCTGCAAAGCATGAATGGCTAAAAGGTCATCACCTAAATTGCCTCTGTGCCTTGTAGCACATCAGCAACAGTCAGGATGTCATCCACTCCCTAGGAGACAAAGTTTAATAAAATTTGGAGAGCGAAGGACTGAATTTCAGAAGAGAGTTTCCATTTCCATCAAAACCCAAATATTACTCATCTTTTCAAAGAAAATTATAATGAAAAAAGCCATGCACATTCTAATATTTAATTAGGGGCAAAAGTATTTCAGCAAAATTTCCTCATTAGAAAGACAGGGATAGAGGAGAATTTAATTACAACACTTATTGAAAATGTGTTAGCTTTACAATTCTCTCTCCTTCTGTCACAGTTCTCCATTAGGCATAACAAAACAGCTCACAGATCAGGTACTCTGATTAGAACAGCAGCTTATGAATATAATATAAGCTGTTGAACTTTGCAAGCAGCAAAGTTTTAAAAAAAAATCTCTCTTTGTCTGCAAGACAAATTACCTGTCCCCACAACTGCACTGATACACTGAGTCCTGAATATGCTGAATATAATATGTGGCACATAGGGCTTTGCTGGTTTTCTTTGTGTTAGATATTTCCACACACAGACCCCTCACTCTCACCAACCGCTGCTGTGGTGCCTCACATTCTGACAGCTATTTGCAGTTTGCAGTATATGACTGATCCTTTAAGTCACTGATTAATATTTCTCCTCTCAGAGACCTTTCAAAATGGCTGATTAGCATTTTTAGAGGAATTTTGGGAAACACTCCATTGCCTGGTTAATTGATGGCAATTTCTTTGTCCCCTTCACAAGCACAAGTCCCTTCTACAAATTCTAGAAATTGAAAGAATTTAAAAGGTAGGAAAATAGTTTCCAATCCAGCAGGTCAGAATGTCATATTCATTTGATTTTAAGTAACACTGATAATCTATCAGAAACAACAGCAAATGTAAGAGTCATAGAAATTAATGTGGTAATTGTGGGATGATTTGAACAAAATTTGGAGAAAGTACATTGTAAGGAAAATTATTGCTTTAAGAATAATTTGTTTCATGTATTGTTTTACACCTTGAGTGAATTAAAAAAAAAAAAAACAAAACACAAAACCCTGCTTTTCTTTACCATTTTGAATTTTAAAAACCTTAGCTTCTTATCTTGAATATTAATTTCATTCAAAGGGTTGCTGTGCTTTAACCAAAGATGATAAAAAGTATTAAGCCACATCAGGTTTTATGAAGTCAGAGACAAAAGCTCATTAAAGATTAAATTCTGCTGCAATCCATCATGCTGCCTTGAAGGTAATTTTGAATTGGTATTAGGCTTTGGGAATACATCTCTCTACCCAATTCACACACTGTCATTCTTCAGCTCCCATTAGAAGAGGTTACCAACATGTTCCCCTGATTACACGAAGAACCAGCTGCCTTGACACGTCTTGAAACACCTCTCAGTCATACTGGGAATGGAATTGCTTTAGAATCCATGACTTGGGAAGCATCAGTGCTTCAGCTCTTTCACTGCAAAACAGGACTGACTGCACACTGTTTAAGACAGCACCTAAATAGATAAAAGAGAAAGCTGGGGAAAGATAAGATCAGAAACTCAACCAGGAAAAAAAGGTTAAAAAAAAAAAGTAGGATGTGTAATTTGCCTAAGTTCAGAAGGAATGAAAAGCAGAACTGGGAATTGAAAGCAGAAAGCAGATCTTCTGGTCTTAATTTTGAAAATATCTGTATCCAGCACTACCTTTCCCAAATGAGAATTGATAGAAAAGCAGCTGTTTGATTTTGTCTTTCTTCTAAGGAATATCTCACTGTAAACAAGATGATAAAGCGAGGCAGGGTCTAATCAGGACTGAGATAAGGTCTGGCAGAACTATCAGTCTTGATGTTCCAAGAGATTTTCAAGGACTCAATGGAAGGCATTTTCTCCCCAGTCCAAGAGTCTGTCTCAAAATTAGCTTTGCCCAGCAGTTGTGGTAATTGGATAAAATAAGCCGCTATGGGAGCTGTAAGTGTTCAAGCAGGTGGCAAGGAAAAATTTAGCTTTATATGTAGCTGGGCTTCAAAATCCATGCTAATTTTCACCCTCATCCCTCCCCTTCAAAAAATAAGGGGAAAAAAAAAAGGTTGATGATAATTCAAGGTTAGGTTAAAAAACAACCACCCAAAATCATGGAGAGGATGTCCACAATAGTAAAGCAATCTGATTTTTGATGAGTTTAGAGACATTCAACATAACAGCAAAGAGCCTCATGACAAAAGAAGGCCTTATCTCTATTTACGCTCCAGCAGAATTGCAAAATCAGAAATCAGTAATGTTCTGACCGTACTATAACAAAACTACATCTGCCAATCCTTACCCAGCTGTGTCTGGAATAAGCCAAGGTGCAGCATATCTCTGTGGGCACTGAAACCACTGTGTAACTCAGAGCCTTCCCAGCTGTAAGCACCCACTGCAAACAGTCTGTGCAGTCACACTGCTCTGGTGTCCAGACACCATTTCAAACCCTCCTGTCCTTCCACCAGAGCCTGTTTCTCCCAGGAGGACTGTACAGTCAGATCCTAGTCTCATGACATCCTCCTCTTTTTATTTTAATCACATAAAACACATTGCTGAGTTTTTTCCCAAGCATATTTAGTATAATTTTCAAGTGTGACTCTAGTTGTTTCTCTTTCCCACGTCACTAGCATTGATATTTGCCAGACTAAACATGCCTCCTAATCTGCAAGCAAAGGAGCTTCAGCAAGCTAAGGGCCACTGGTTCTCTGCAGATTTAGATCCAAAAGACCTGAATTCTGTTACTGAGCTTCAAATTAACCACAACAGTACAGAAAGACTTTGCCATGGAAATGTAGATAACAAAGAGCGCAGAGATTCACTGACAAGAAGATATTTTGTGGTAATAGATTAATGGGCTCAGGTATTTACAGAAGAGAGACGGGGTGCCCAGCTTCAAGAGACACTTTCTTTCTTTGAAAAAAATCTCAGATCTACTTCTAAATACAACCACTGACAACAGCACTAGCCTGCTGCCCTGGTACAGCATCATGTTTGACATTTACTTTTCCATTGCTAAATGGTGATGAATGGGTACAGACCAACAGTGGCAGGTGGCTCTATACCATGGTCAATTTGAAAAAATAAAAAAAGCAAAGGATAACCAAGAATAAAGGAAAAGAAAGAATATTTAAAAGTGCCTTTGAGATGAGGCAGATGGAAGCATCCCCAGAGAAGCAGAGGGGAAAGCAGTACAGTTAAAACTGAAGCAGAGACTGAAGATTGCACTGCAACCACTGTTTCATTTATGATCACATGAGGAAATTACAAACTACTGTCAAGGAAAATTAATTTGACTTTTTGTGAAGATATAGTAGGAACTAGGAAAAACCAGGCAGATTACAAAAACACTGGGCCCCTACAGACTTCAGTCCAGTGGAAGAGAGTTTCTGTGAGGCTTGACGAGCTACCCTGGGCTGGAGGTCAGAAATAGGTCCTTATCCCAGCTCAAATGTCCCTTGAGGGATGACCCACATCAAATCTCAGCTCTTTGTTTCATTTTGGTTATTTTCAAGCAAACTCTTTGGGGGCCAGTGGTATTTGTCACTCCACGGGCAGCACACCTCCAGTACAGAGCCAGAACATAATGACGTAATTGTCACATAAAAGCAATGAAAACCAAAGACAATAGGACATAAAAAATGCAGCAGATGGCTTTGTGACTAGAAGAAAATCCTAGAAACACTTACTGAAGTGCAAGAAGAGTTGCTGCAGAAGAGCCATGGGAGAAAGCCACAAAGGCTGTAGGTGTTATCACAGCACATCCTATCTCAACAGTGAGATGCAGCACATGAACAGGACAGGGCAGAAGACAGAAGGGAGTAGGAGGACTGTCAACACCAGAAGATACAGTCTGCATAACATGCAGCCTGATGCACTTAAATACTCACCTCTCCCTGTCAGGGGAAATGCCAGACATGCTCTCAGAAGAAATTCTCATAAGCCTTCTTGACCTAGGTAAGCATTTCATGCAAACTTCCCACGCTGTTGTACGGTGGGTGCAAAATTCTTATACTATTTCCTCTTTTCCCAATACATAGGCATAGTCCTTAATTAGATTTCCTTCGTTGAAAGGTGTTGCCAAACTTCTCATAATTAAAAAAAAAAAAAAAGAAAATTTCAGTTATTTTCCATCTACTAATCTTCTTACAAAAGAAAATGAAAATGGTATGAGCAAACGAAGTAGAACAAATGCACTGTAGAATGTATGTATTAGCAATCTTCAGTTAGGTAGGGGAAAAAAGGCAGGTAGATGACATATTCTATATATTTATGGTATAAGTTGCAGCACTGTACAGAGCAATCCAAGCATACTTTAAAAGAGTTGGGTCATGCAAACCTCCAGCAAGCTATTGCAAAGGATGGGGTAATTCTCCTGCCAGCAGCAGAAGTGGAACCAGTTTGCTTTGAAATGCCCCTCCCTTCATTCAGGCCATGAGGAAATAAACTGCCTTAGTTGCCAGTGGTCTGAGTTGACACCAGGTTAAACTCAGTGACGGCAAGATCTTTTCCTTTTGCTTCTGGTGTGAACAATTATAGATAAGCAGTTGTGAGAGGTGAGATAATCCACTGAGTTGGAGAGGTCAAGAATCCCCATCAGAGTTGAGGAGTTTCCTTGCTGTTCGCAAGGAGAGAGGAAGGTTTTCTCCCAGCTCAGCATCAACAGGAGCCTCCTAACCCAGCTGTCCATGAAAGCTTGTTATCTCTGGGTTCCATTGCATAGGACAAACACACTCAATTTATTTTCAAAAACAAGAGGTCACTTGCAGGGTTTCCAGAGCATATTAAATAAAATAGAGTCTTTAACCCAAGGACTAAATCTTTTTCCTCTCAGGACTGTGCAAAGGCCCTGTGGGAGTGGAAGCTTTGTGCTCCCTCTCATCTCCCAGAGGTTGGGTGCTTACCAGGATTTGGCCTATTTTGGTCGCAGTGACAACTGCCCAGAGGAGGTACCCAGCCCTCATGGGGGCACATGCAGGTCGCACCATGCTTCACCCACACACTCACACAAAACCTCTTTTGGCTTAATGATTGAGGGTTTCATGTTTCTTACAGAAAATCTGTGAAATTGCTTTCCCAGTAGCTTTAAAATCTCTGAATCTCTGTGTTCCTTAGGAGGGCTCAAGGCATATTCAGACATCCTTGTTATACTTTAACCAGTGTGACTGCATAAGAAAAATGTCCTATTTAAAGTCAAAAATGGCCAAAACCTGCACATACAGCTCAGAAAAAAAAGAAAAAAAAATGTAGTGCTGAAACCATCATTAAGAATAATCTATTAGCTAATGTTGTAAAATAGTGGCATTGCATTTAGGCTGTCTTACTAAGGATGAAAAAATACAGAAGTTGGATAAAAATGTAATGAAAGTCATAGATTTAGAAAGATTAGCTGTGCAGAAAGTCCTAATAGCTCTAGTCCCTATATAATCTTCTTGTGAAGGAGGAAAAATGACACTTAGTGAGACTGCATTCAAAAAAAGACCTAAACAGTCCTAAAAGACAAGAATTTATGTCACTGATTAGAGAAAAAATACAGAAAGGGTCAGGCTGTCAAGGAAGTTCAGTAAAACATCCTTTTGTGGAGACCAGATGGTCTCCTGTGCTAGTGAATTTGGAAGGGCTGATTGGTGCACCACTTCAGACCAAGCTGAAAACCAGAGGTCTTGACAAACATCTGAATATCTTCTACCTTTCCTAGTTATTATAATTTTAAAGTTCATGTCTCTAGCTCAGAGAAGCCAAGGGCTGTCTTCATTTTATTTCTCGTCTTCCCCCCTCCCTGCACCTTTTAAATATTTTTTTTCTAACTAGCTGCAACTAGTTTTAATACCATGATCAGATGTTTACTCCTTCAAAAGGAGGTTCCTGTCTTAAATAAGGGATTCAAATTCTGAAATCTGAATTGACACAGAGTACCAGTCTGTGGGGTCCTCCCATATACAAGAGATTTGGTGGATTGCACTTTAGGTTATTAAATCTGCCTGACTGTTGAACAAGATGATTTGGTTTAAAAATTAGCACACAACCATCAGCATCTTGCACATTTCAATGTCTTTTTTTTCCCCCACAAAATTAGTTTCCTTTCCATATGGAGCATGTGGGAATTCCCCCTCATCACTCCCATAATTCTCAGGAATTATTACAGTATTGGAGTACAATTGCATGTAGAAATCGCAGCTTCAATCAGGGGCTCAGTGCAATCCACAAAGTTAAAATATTCCTTGTTATAGTCTAAATATAGAAAAGCATAAATAAATAATTTAATTTTGTAGCCAGGGAAGTAAAGCTCCAGGACATTCAGAACCAGCCCCCCCCCCAAGTTAACATTTTCAAGAGTCTTCAAACAAGACTCAGTGCTACACGACAAACATCCAAAAACTGCAGTTCAATTTTCGGACATTTCTGCCCCACTGTCCAGGTTTAGAGCAAATTTGGGAGAGAATCCCCCAAAGGAGCTCCAGTAAGAAAGCTGATTCAATCAGCCCCTCCCCCCCCCCCCAACTGGTCCGGGAGAAAATATCTCCTTGGAGAAAGGTGGGAAAAAACTGTTTATTAAACAATAAAATCTAAACAATATCAAGCAATAAAATCCCTTGCCGCTCCAAAAGAGATGACAAACTGAGAAAAGTCCCTCCCCGGGTTGTGGCTCAGCTCACTCAGTCTCTGATGGGTTCTGCCGGTGCTGGAATGTTGCAGGCCAGGCCTGGCCCGGTGGGCCACAGGTGTGAGCCACTGGTGCTCCCCTGGGTGTTCAGTCCAGAGCAGGTTTCAAGAGGTCCAAAGAAAAAGAAAAAAACCCAAAAATCCAGGGAACTTCTTTGCCTCGACTAGCTAAACTAACTCAAAGCAAAGGAGAGCTCTGTCCCGCTGTCTGTCCATCTGCAGACAACACAGTCCAGGAGCAGGAATGTGGAGGAGGAGTGCAGTGTCTGAAAAAACAAACCTGCCGCTTCTTCTCTCCCCCCCTTCACTATCCAGAGCACTGTCTGAAAAAACAAACCTGCCGCTTCTTCTCTCCCCCCCTTCACTATCCAGAGCACTCTTAAAGGCGGAAAACTCACCATTCAGAATGAGACAATTGGGGATAAAAGCATCATATAGTCAACCCAGCATACCCACCTGAACCGAAGCTACTCAAAGAGTCCCTTGTAGCAGTGTGTTTTTTAATTGGAATGCATTTCTAGCAGTCAGTTTTATAATCTTTCCTATTTTGTACTGTTATATTATTGATGGATTGTTCCTTTCCCCCGTGTTACTGGCTTTGCCCTAGCTGTCCATCTCTCCAAAGATCTGCCCCTCTGTTCCCTGTTCCTCCTCCTGTTGAATGTCACTCCCCCCCCAAGCCTGTCCCTTTCTCTAGAAACTTCCCTATCAATTTTGTGTCCTTTGAAACCCCATTGGTTTGTTTAAGTTATTCTCCTCTCCCGCAGTCCCCTTTTGGTTTTACCGTTGTATTCCCCGCCTTGTGTTCCACCCTCAATTTCTCCCAATTGGTCAAAGATTGTATCCTCTCCTGGGACCTCCTCCCCCTTATAATCTGATGTATACTCTTGAGTTTGCCTTTTCTGTTACTGAACCTCCAGGAATAAACTTCTTTAGAAACCATACAGAAGGCCTCTCCCTGATCCTTGTCCCTACCCTCGGCGCAGTCCGCAGTGCACCTGTGCTGTTGAGCTGCTGTACCCTGCCACTGCACCCTGGATTGGACAGCTTTCTGGGGGCAGCCCACCCGTGCTGTTGGTGCTGTGAGCTGGTCAGGCAGAAGAAATCCTGCACCGCGGCAGTCCCTGAGCTGAGCACCACATTATGCACCTTTTCTCTTCCTCTGACCTGTCCAGTAGAGGAATCTCAGAGTGGTTTTGCCAATATTTGTCACATGGCTGCTATCGTTGCAAAGAGGAATAGATCCCATCTTTCACTATGGCCCCCAGTGGCCCATAGGAAATTAGGAGAAAAAATAATAAAATAAAACAAATCTTCCCTTAAATCTTTTTTCTTCTGCTTTTCCTTTCTCATTTTCAACAAGTCAACTCATCCGGATTCTCCTATCAGTGCTTTGATCTTCAAAGCAGTATAGCATCTATGTTTATTTCCATTTCTATCCCTATTTAACCAAGCAGAAAAAGACGTTTGACAGTAATGTTTTGCTTAAGTCCTGTAGGTCTCAGTACCTTTGGAAGGTGTTAGATGTACAATAGGAGCTTAATATTTTTCCTTCTCAATCACATGGAGCTGATAAAAGATGATGGCTGATAAATAAATACATGACAAAAATTCCTGCTCTTTTTATCAGTAGTGGTGAAGATGTCAGATTCACCTTCTTAAAAGGCTTTCCCTCATGAACAAATTCATTTAATGCAGAGCACTGGAGAGTGAACTTCTAGACTGGTTTAGGAATGTGACAAAAACAATAATGCTCTTAGCATGGACAGGGTGCAGGGACAGACACGACATTGCTTTGCTACTTAAAACTTTGAAAAACTGTTTTCCTGAGAAATCATTGGGATTCCATGATATCACATGTTCTTTGAAAGATGGTCTTATGAAATTTCAGAGGTTATTTCAGTATTTGGCCAGGTCTTTGGCTCTCTAGCAAAACACAATACTAACTTGGCTAATAGCACATCTCAGAATACAGTAATTTAGATATGGTTGAGAGAGAGAGTTCCACAGCTACATTCCCTAAGTATATTATTTACTCCTGGTTTACTCTGTCACAGGCCTGCAAAAGAAAATCCAGCTTTCCTACCTGCATTTCTTCTCCAAAGTGCAGTGTTCACATGTGGAGCTGAGACAATGTGAAAATGCTGGGAGTGTTTCAAGAATCATCAAGGCTGTTGCTATCAGGCAATGGTATAAATAATGTTGTAGCTCTACAACTTTTGTCTCAAGAGCAGTTTTCCTCCACTACCCTTAAACAAGGTTTACTTCAAAATATTATTTTTCTGGCAGCTGGATACCTCGAAATTTTCAGCCAGGTCACAAACACCTGTTGCTCTATCAGTGCAAACAGCTCTTTTTTTTTTTTTTCCCTGATGCCTGCTACTCTTCCATCCCCACACAAAGAAATGCTCCCAGCTTTGTGCCACAGGCAATTCCATTAATGCACTCTTACTTTTTCTGGCTTTACCATTAAAGGAAATGCTAAATAACAACAGAATCAACAAATGAAGCCCAACTAGCATATTTTCTTTCAAAAGCCCCTCTTGCCACCCCACTCCTGTTCTCTCTAGGACAACACCACAGAAACACACCCACACTGCCTTCCCCCTTGCACCCGAGCACCAATATTTAAGACCTCTTTGCACCCTGGGGGTTCTTCCCCAGCAATGCAGTTACACAATATTGCTCAGTTTTACACAAGGATTTTGAGCAGTCAATGACTCCACTGAACAGTTTTGGCAATGGACTGTAATGGCTTTGGAAAGGAATGTGTGTCTTTTCTCAAGTGCAAACCATTCCTTAGAAATAAGTAGTTTTGTGAACTGTTGTAGTGCGTTATGTTGGTTTATCCGGTTGCTTCCCCATTTTGTATAATGGTTCTACCCTCAGTTGTTTTTCCCTGTCTGTTTTATGTCAGTCATTTAGTTGCTATGGTTACTCCCGCCTTAGGTCTTGTCAATCCCCTGCTTTTGTTAAGTCACTCCCGGTTCTCCTCCCCCTGTCTCCCCTATATGGGAGCATGTTCCTCCTTTTATCCCACCCCTGGTCCCAGTCAATCACTCCCAGCTCCATCATTTTCTCCAGAAAGTTCTCCACTCTGGGAGCTATGATTGGCTGTGAGGCCGGGGTCCCTCCCTCATTTTGTATTTATTGGTTTTCCCCTCATGTCTGTTATTCTAAGTTTACTCCCTCACCTCCCTTGATTGGTCCTATTGTAAACCCCTCCCTTTGGTTCCACCCCCTTTATAACCCCCCTGCTCCTGGGGGTCCTTGTCACTCTCTGGCTGACTGGGGTCTCTCGTTGGCTGACTCCAATGAAACCTGACCGTCCCCAGAGGGTGTCCATCTCCTGCCTCGTCCTTTCTAGCAGCTGGATTATTATTTCTTAGCGCGATCTCGTCCCCACGGACACAGCCCAAAGCCTTTGGACGCTGAGGGGTGTCTGTAGGAGCAGTGCTGGGGCCCTGCCACCGGGACTGACTCCCCCCTGCTGCAGTGGCCTGCTGGTCGCCCCTGCTAGCCAGACATTTAACACCTAAGGATCGCTGGCCGCTGCAGTGAACCATGAAAATCAGACGGTCAGGTAATTTGTGCTGATCAGACACACAATCAGTTGATTAGCTCCAATTAGTTTGGAGTTTCAGTTCTTAATTCTTCAGCCACCTGTTCTCAGGGATCTTTCAACACTTCCCACAAGTAAGTTCCTCAAAAGAAATAAAAAAAAATCAGGTGATACCACTGATTTTTGTGTAAATATCTTCCTTCAGGAATTAAAATCTGTATCACTTCTTACTAATACAGGATGTCGCAGACAACTTTTATGGAAAATCCTTTCCTTAGGATTTTTCCTCCTGAGAAGCTGAGAGGCCTCAGGAACAAAATGTAAACAATGATTTTCTGCTGCTGTGGAATGCAGCAGGTGGATCTGTGATTGGTCTTACAGAGTTGTTTCTAATTAATGGCCAATCACAGTCAGGTGGCTTGGATGTTCTGTCCGAGACACAAGCTTTTGTTAGCATTCCTTTCTATTCTATTCTTAGCTAGCCTTCTGATGAAATATTTTCTTCTATTCTTTTAGTATAGTTTTAATGTAATATATATTATAAAATAATAAATCAAGCCTTTTGAAACATGGAGTCAGATCTCCGTCTCTTCCCTCATCCAAGAACTCCTGTGAACACCGTCACAAGAGGAGAAAGAGGAACATGAGAAAAGCCACATTCAAGAGTCCTTGGACACAAGAAACCTTCTTGGAGGAACTGCAGTGCAGTGAACTCTGAAGCCACAGCCGATGTTCCTGTGTGCACTGAGTAGAAAATGTCCAAAAAAATACTCTTCTAATCAGTAATTTTTCATCCCTTGCCCTTGGCTGGTTATTAAAAAAGCATTGTATTTAAAAATTTGCCCAGATGCTTTTTTTTGCCATGATTTGCATTCAGAAACAAGCCGTGGTTTAGTTTTGATTGGACTTTCCTTATCCTTGCCTGTCTTTCCAGTGAAAACAATACCTGATTTCTGGAGGCAAAGTTTCACAGCTACAGCAGAGAAGTAAAAGTGTGAAAAGGCAGAAAAGCGGTAGAAGGTTGACATTCTTTACCTTCTTCTTCCAGTACTTGATATTAAGTGTCATTAATTCAAACTCTGCATGGATCTGCAGCTTACTGCCTTCCTGTTTGTCACCCAGTATGGCAACACTGGACCCTTTAACTTATCGCTCACTCTCAGAAAATTTAAAAGGTGGCTTAAAAACCTTAGAAGAAGAAACATAAAAAGATGAGTGGGGAAAAATAGATATTCTACTTTCAACATTACCCCTGTTTTAAGAGGAGACAGCCCAAAGCTCCTGCTGTTTCCAACCAACAAAAGTAGATTTTTTTTTTTAAAGTTTTATGGGGACATGGCTGGACATTTCATTCTAATGGACAGAAGAGCAGATGCATAGTGATGTGTCATAGTCATCGGTATTAAGGGAATCTAGAGGCACAAAGACTGTACTCACACCAAATATAAATGTTTAGGTACCAATATAAAAATCATTCATTTATATGATTTTTCTTTGTGTCCTGGTAAATTCAGTTTGGCAGAAGCTGAGCTCTGCATCTCACAGGTGTGAGATGCCACCAATTTCCTGCCTGGTTACAACTTGCTTCACATCTCTCACTACATTCCCCAAAACAGCCCTCTGTAATTTCCTTTTTTACCTGAAATAATTAGGACTGCTCTGATGCTCACAGTAAGCCTCCATGGAGCACCTTATTTTCAGCTATGCTTACATACAGATGAGGATAAAAATAATTCAGGAGGGCAGGGTGATGAAGTGTTTCCTGAAAGAGATTCCAGTAATTTATTTTGTTTTCACTGAAATGACCCCATGGAGAAGTTTACCACACAGCTCAAGTGGCTTAGTCATAAAAAACACATGTGCACCAAAAAGCCTCCTACATGTGAGGACCACCAGCTGTTAAGAGACCCTTGATATCATATACATCTCAAAACAGAGCAGCTCAGGGACAAAAAAAAAGCCTTTCAGCATCAGTGAGAGCCCTGTTTCACTGCTCAAGCAAGCAAGCGAGCATGTGCCAGAGAACTGTCATGGAGCTGGCACCATGTTATTCCTCTCACAGGGACTCCTCTGTGCTTGGAGATGCAGCAGTGCTGCTGAAATATAACATGTTCAGTTGTGCCAGGTCTGATATGGGTTATGCACTAGGTGTCCCCTGCAACAAACATTCTCTAAACTGCATAAACCCTGCAATAATTTTAAATATTGTAATATGTTAATGCATTATCCAAAACACATCTGCTCGAAATACTGACTCCTCACAGTAAATGATGGGCACACACAGAAAAATCCAGGTTTATGACCTTATGACTTAAGGACCTTGAAATAGATGAGCTATTTGCACAGAAAACAAGGGCATACACAGTTTAAAAAGAGTCTGTGATTTGATCCAAAAAGGAAATTATTTACTCTGAGAAAAACACTCTCTAGGAACTGCCAAGGGCTTCTGTATGAAATAGTGATGAGTCCCAGTTCCTTCTTTCAGTGCCCCATCAGGCTGCACAGCAGTGCAATGGCAGGAGCTCTTTAGTCCTACAGTACCAGGCGTGGGTATGTGCAGTGGCTTGTGCCAGTGGAAGGCAGAGGAACACCTCACACCTAACACTCCCATTCATGCTCCTGACTGGGAGGAAAAAACATCCATCTCCCCTCCAACACTACATATACCCTCCAGACACAAACCAAGCCCTGGAGGGGGGCAGAAACCCTCCTTGGATTCCCCTCACTTTCAGTTCTCCAAGTCCTGGAACAAAGCCTTGAAAGAAGCAGACAGTTCCTAATGCTTCAACAACATAATATTAAATATTGTGGTTTGTGAAATGCTTTTAGGTGTCTGAGGGCATCATCCAGCCAATGCTCAGATACCACCACCAACCCAGACATCCTCCTGCCTATTTGACCTTCCACTAGGAAGAAAAGTAGGAAAGGGATGTAGAAATACAACTGTTTTCTGACTTCCTGCCAGCAACATGCACAAGGATGTTTCAAACAAATTTTTTTGAAACAATTTCCATAGAAATGTTGTGGGAGGACTTCAAGGGAGATGAGTGATACCCTTGATTTCATTTCAGGAAAACCATATGCTAAATTGTAGGAATTAATTTTCTCAGCTAATATTTTGACATTTCTACAATATGGTCAAAATTAAAATGATAATAACAGTATTTGGCTTATTTATCCTGCGTGGTGTCTGAATGTATAGTGGTGGGGGAGTGCAGATATATTAATTAGTGCAGATTTATATAAGATTAAAGCATTAGTTGTGTAGAAGCCATGAGACACAGCTTAGAGTCTTCTTAAACTTCTGAGGAGGAACCACAGACACACTCCCTGGCAGCATCCTGAGCTCAATGTAGGGAGCAAATACTTAATGGGGAGGAGCTGCACCAAACCCATGGGCATTTCACTCTCTTGTGCAGAATATCACCATCACTTCACTAAAGGGAGAATATTTTGGTCAAAATCAAACCCCTCCCTATGACAAGTTAGAGGGGTTTATCCATGTGTTTGTGCATCCATAAATCTCCAGCTCTGACCAAGCAGGATGGTGCAAAGGCCAAGGTTTAGGCTGGCACTCTCACTGGTCTTTCATACAGGATTGTTTCAGCTCTATTTTACACTTCTTGGTTTATTAATTCACCAGGTATGAGCTCTTCTAATAGTGTACTCAGCCTTACTCAAACAAATAGCACTGGATTCCTGTGGTGTAAGTAGAAATAAGATCAAAGATTAGAAGTAAAAAAAAATCATAACATGACAAAGCAACTGCCAAAAATACTTCCATAAGCACTGATCCTGTTCCTTCAGAAGGTGACAGAAACACTGACATATACACCAAAGCTAATTCAAACATTACAGAAAAACATTTTCTCATAATTTACTGTAATTTGAGAGAAGCTGCTTGGTTTCTCCAGAGGGCTGCTGAAGTGGCAACTTTTGGATTTTGCATCCTACAAGCCTGACTGGCACCAGGTGCTATCTATTGTTTCCCTCTCAGAAATCTGTATATTAATAAATTATCACTTTCTTTTAGGAAGCCCTCAGGTCTGGCTGCCTAGGTTCACTCTGGATTTTTCTTCATTGGACACATTTTAAAAGTTATTTTAAAACTGCCAGTGTACAGGACTGAGGCCCATCCTAACATCATCCAAATAGCAAGCCTGTCTCTGACCCCCAAACCCTGTTTTCTCTCTAGTATATCCAACAGTCCAGATTTTGGGTGTTAGCACTGCTGGCTAAAAGGTTGTAATCTGATGCCCACTCAAACTGTACTACTCATAAAACTAAATCTACCCCGTATCCACTGATAATTAGGCTGCAACTAAAACTCATAAATATATCACGTGACTCACTTTCTTCAATTGGTTTGGTCCCTCAGGGCCCAAAGAAACAAGCAGCTGTAAAAAAATTAGTTTCCATTACTGACATGAGAAGGCACAGCTCTGACAACACAACATCCATTGATGAAGGGAATGTCATATACGACCATGCAGCCTGTAGGACTTACAAACACTGACTGAACATAAAGAAGAAAGAGAAATTATATTCTACAGGTATTGAATATAATTCCTGATTGGCAGCCAGCTGTTGCTTACTCCAGATTAACAGACAATGCTCACATCCAGCCTCAGGTAAAAACCAATGCAGAAAAAGTTTGTCCAGAAGGTGATTAAAGGAAATGTGCATGTTGACAGTTTTCATACTTTGTTTTTTTGCAAGCAACTTCAAGATGTCATTACTAAAGATATTACACTATTTGTGCTTTAATTCAGAGGTTACACACATTTTCAGCCATCACCCCTCACCCTCTCCTACCATACAAACACGTGCAGCAAACCATTTTTTAGGTAAAACATACACTGGGAAACAATGGGTAATTGAGATCATCACAGCACATTGTAAATGAGATTCTAAACTGGCAACTAACTACCAAACTACCTCTATGAGGGCATAAACATTGGTGGAAGCATATTTCTAAAACTTCTGGCAGCAGCACATCTTATGAATGGAACATATTTCCTTCTTCAGCAGATCATATAGCAAAATCCTAGTACAGAACTTAGTATAGGCAGGGCAATAAAATATAATTTTTTGCATTCCATAAAGTTAAAATTAAGTTTTAAATCTAGGTAATGTAAAAAAAAAAAAATAAGAGCAGTATCACTTCTGATTCAGTGTTTCAGGTAGATATTCCTGGATCTGGATTGTTTACTGCTGAAAACCATTTTCATTTAAAAATTGCCTTAAATATGTCCCATATTTCCCTGAGCTAACACTTTCCTGCCTTAATGACAGTGTTATATCTAATGCATAAAAAAAGTACCAGGAGATATTCTTCTCCTTCATTGCCCCTAAGAAGTGTGACTTTTAGAAAAGAGCCATTTTAAAAGCTGCACTTCCCACAGTCAGCTGGGTTGAAGGAGGCCTTTAAACTTGGTCAGAGCCTTTTAAAAGTCATTACTTTGAATTACAGAAGAGGTGGAACATTTTAGCTCAGCATCTTCATGCTTTGAGTTCTGCAAGACTTCCTGAACTCTGATGTGTACACACTCTGATCTGTGCTGCAAATCTACCATTTCAAACCCCACCAAACCAGTGCAATGTCCCAGTCCAAGGGGGGCTGAGGGGCAGAGCACCCACGTTGTTCCACACCCCTGTGCTCCCTGAGGTGTTATTTATTCTGGGGAGGTGCAGCCCCATCCCCAAGCCAAGCAGATCCTGACACCAAGGGAGGGCAGGCAGGGATGAGGAGAGCAGGGACAAACCCAGCAAAGTGGCTGCACACAGGTTTTGTATGAGAGGTGTTGAATCGGAGGGAGCAGAGGCCAAGGAAATCCAAAGATCCATCATGGAATCCTGTCATCTCCAGAGGTGAGGAGGGATGCTGTGGAGCAGCCATCCAGCATCCAAAGCAATCTGGGGCGAGGGAAGGGCTCATCCACTGCCAGCACCCAGGTAATTCTGGCCCCAGGGTAGAAAAATGCTCAGGACAAAATATCAGAGCTGAGAAAAACACACTAACATCTAAAGCGTACTCTTTTCTCTTATGACATGCAGGATATGCATAAGCTAACTCTTTTTATTTGTTTTAAAACTGATAGCATAAGGAAGCAGATGCTGCTAACCTCAACTGGGTTGACTTGTCCTTATGCCTACTTAGTCCCAATGAAATTAATTATTATTTTCAAAGAGCAAGACACTTCTTTACAAAGAAAAGCTAGAATCAAAAACTAAGGAATTTTCAAACTTTGTATACATGGACTCACTTTATCTGCCATGATATTAAAAGGAAAAAAAAATGGTTTAACAGTGAGATTAATGAGAAAATGTCTTTCCCACAGCAACATAACCAGAGAGTGAAGGAGGTGACTGCTGACACTTCATAGATGCATTACAAGGTAAAAAGTGCCTGGTGGAAGAAATACTGCATTGTGACAGTCAAAGTAAATCTTTTTAACAGTCCCCCAGGAAAAAAATCCCTTTGCCATAAGGAACTCAGCAAACAGAAAATGATGATATGATAATGATACAGTGAGAATTACCAAGAAGGCAGAGCAACCTGCAAACTGGGTTAATACTTTGACTCTAATTGAAAAGCTAAAGAATAAAAGACGATCCCAGAGCCCTGCAATTTAAAGCAAGCTGCACTTTGTGAATGCTTTCTGATAGCAGTATTGACAAAGGGGTAGTAGAGGTTCACAGAAGCATAAACTTTCTCTGTATTCAATGCCTTTCAGCGTGGAAAATTAGGTGAGTCAATATATAATTTAATATTTAATATACCATTTGAACATCATAAATGTAAGGCAGTGTTGGCATTTGGGGGATGATAGTGGCTAATGAAAGCAAAAATTAGTCATAATAGAATGAAGCTAATTTGCACATCATTAATCTTCCTGCCCAATAATTTAAATGCATAATAACACTCGTTTCTCCCCATGTCTCAGCAGCAGCTGAATAACAGTGCCGTTCTGTATTCTCACATTATGTATTCAATTCTTTTGGAGGCAGGGTTGATAATACCAACAATTATTGAAATTGCTCAGTATCACCTGCACAGAGCCCTGCTTATGGTTGCTTTCAGAACCATACCTCAGTTTAGCTATCTAGATGGATGTTAGATGTCTTCCTTACAGGAGATTATGTTTTTTCAGATCAAAACCTTCAGACAGGATAATTTACTTGCTTCAGAAAATGTGAGCTTGTGAATGGGAATGTGTTTTTCTCTGCTAATTTTTTTGAAAAGCTGCTACTTTCCGTGTGAGGGTGGCAGCTTGAAGAGGGCAGTAGGTGCTTTTCATGATCCCATATTGTTTTTGCCATCAGCATAAGAGTTACAGCCTGAGAACTGAAAAATCACCAAAGCCTCAGCCTCATTTTGTCTCGCAGAGTTGCCAGGGCTTAACTGCCAACAAACTCACCATCTGCTTGGTGCCACCAAGTGTGTTCCCACCTCAGGAAGGCTTCACGCCTGTTGGCGGAGGACAGCCAGGCTGTGTACATCCCAGATCTGAAGTTTGGGATCTTGAGACTGGATTGGGCTATATAAGAATGAGACAGTTGGTCAGAAGGGGATTGTCCCTCTCTGCTCTGCACCGGGGCACCCTCACCTCGAGTTTCAGGGCAGCTGTGGGCACCATGATGTAAAAAAGACATTAAACTGTCAGAGTGCATCCAAAGGAGCCACAGTAAAGGGTCTGGACGGGAAGCCACATGAGGAGCAGCTGAGGGCACTTGGTCTGTTCAGTTGGAGGAGACTGAGGGCAGAGCTCGTTGTGCTCTTCAACACCCTCACAAGTGGAAGAGGAGGGGCAGGCCCTGGTCTCTGCTCTGTGTGACCAGGGACAGGACCTGAGGGAATGGCTGGAGCTGTGTCAGGGGACAGTTAGGGTGGATATCAGAAAAAGTTCTTCCCTCAGAGGGTGCTGGGGCACTGAACAGGTTCCCCAGGAATGGTCACAGCGCCAACGCTGCCAGAGTTCCAGGAGCATTTGGACAATGCTCTCAGGCACAGGGTGGGATTGTTGGGGTGTCCTGGGCATGACCAGGAGTACTCAGGGGTCCTTGTGGGACCCTTCCAACTCAGCATATTCTGTGATTCTACAGTTTGATTTTCTTTCCCTCAACTTCAGATAACACAGAAACATACTAAAAGTCAGAGCGTAACAAGGGCAGAGCCGCAGGCAGCCAGCAGCTGGGATGTGTAAAATTGAAGGGGGGGGGGGGGGGGGGATATGAATTCATTTCTGTTACACACATACAGGAAGATACACTTTTTAAACATCTGATCCCAGGCAGTTTTTCCACAGGGTGCCTCAGAAGGCCTCTGCACACAGGACACCCCTCCTCCTTCTGATTCCTCTGCCCCCATCTCTCTTTACTGCCTGCTGCTCACATTTCTTCTGAAACCAGAGCAATTAGCTTTTCACCTCTATGACATTATTGCCCATAATACTGTACCTTTTTATAAATAAATAGCCTTCGCTCAGAGAACAAATCCAAAAATGAATACACAAACAGCCTAGCTTGATTCCAGTTGTGCTCAGTGTGTCAGTGTTCTGACAGTTCTGTCACATGGAAGTCCAGATACCCAAGCCTCAGGTGAGGATGTAATTAGTGATTGCCACTGAAAAGCTGATTTAACAGGACCAGGGATCAGATGGGAACACACCACATGGGCAAGGAAAGTATTTATGTATTGTTATTATTTTTTCTATTAGTTCAACTTAGTGGCTAGAGCCAGGTTTTCTATACCCAGGGTTTCTTGGTTTAACCAAAAAAAAAAAAGAAGCTGTATAAAATTTTTCAACAATAACAAATGAATTTCCAGTCAACCTGCAACCTATTTCTTTCAGATAGGAAAAAAACCTGTTTAATTTTAGAACAGTATAACTAATTTAGAGACCTTTGAAATGTCTTTAAGACCAACTAAATTTTTAAATAAAAATATAATTTCACACTAAGAAGTCAGCAAGTTTAATTTCAAAACTCATGAAAACCAAGATCTGTCAGAGTTTTGCCAAGGAAAAGGCCAGAATCCACACATTTTACAAAAAGTGGAAAAATGCTGATGCGGTGGTTATGGCTTTCTGTAGTTTGTATGCAGAAGCTGGTGTGTCAGCTGAGCAAGTTTTCTAAACAATAGCACTCCCTGACCTTGAAGATTTTGGAGGTTTTGGTTTTAAACCTACTTTGGTGCATGCATTGTTCTCTCCAATTAGTTGCAGCTTCCTGATGAACTCTTCTATTTCTAAAAAAGGGTCTTGGCTAGTTTGATTTTGAAGCAATTGGTCATTTCTATGGGGAAAAGTTAAATGATAAATTCTCAGGATGTTAAAAAAAAAATTAAATTATCAATTTTCAACAAAATTGCAAAAGAAGAAGGCATTAAATCTTGGTGTCTCCATCAAAGCATCCTCCTCATCCTGCAGCACAGGTTTCCAATACTCAGACTTTCTTCTGTGCCTCAGGCAACCACAGACTCGGTGTGAAGGCAGGCAGGGAAAGAACAGTTAGATACAACTCTAAAAGCTGAAGCTAAAAAACTCTTGCTTTCCTACCAAGTTGAATATCATTGCCTCTCTTTGAACCTCCATAGCTCAACATGCTCCACCTGTTCCAAAATTATTCAGGGGGAAAAATTGACCTTGATTTTACATATAAAATCTAAATCTGAAGTATTTGTACACACATATGTGTGTGTTTGGCAAAACACAACATAAATAAATAGTCCATGTTTAGTCACACACAAATTGCATAAAGGGCATGCCATGGATTCAGGGTCCTGTTCACCCCAATTTCTAGATTAGGAATGGGGTCATCTGGATGGCTGTCAGGATTCACAGAATGACTGCCACACTGACCACAAGTGCCTGAGATTTCTACCAATCATTACAGCACTGAGGAGATCCTGAGAATTTAGTGGGAGAAAAGCTCCCAGGTTGGAGCTTCTTAGATTTTAATGGTATTTGTCAGCATGCAAACATCTCATTCCTCCTTCCCAGCCATTTTGAAGCCGAAGTGAGTCAGAAAAGACAGCCAAATTGAGATATTATTTCCATGGCATGTTTATAAATACTCACTTCCATAAGACAGCAGATTCACAGAGCACTCCAAAGGATTGTCCTTGTTAAGGCATAAGGCATCATCATGGGAATATGCCTTTGGCTGTTGAAGAGATTTCCCTGGATTACAACTGAGCGTATGCCAACAAGCTGGAAGGGTTCCATAGCATGGGAGTGAAGTGTTTAAGGCATCCAAAGCTATGCTTTAGCACATGTTCCTGCCTAAATCTACTCAGAAAGGAGTCCTTTTGGAGATGGATAGTCCTGCAGTGAGAGGAAGCAATCATTTGTTGAACACCAAGAATGCCTCTCAGTGTTATTCAAGTTATGTGGAAATTAGAAACCCACAAACCAACAAAAAGTGAACTGAATGTAAACAGTTTGTGGTGTTACCTGGAAAATCTCAAAAAATTCAGAAGTAGCAACTCCAATTGCTAACACCTTTTGGAAGGCCTTTAAGTTCATCTGCTTGCAAGTTAAGAAAACAGATGTACTTGGATTTTGTTTTCACTATTTTACTGAAAATTAGGAAAGGAACTGGACAGAAGTCAGTGCCTAAGCCCTTGAGAGTGAATAGGTTTTGAAAAAGACCTTTTTTTATACCTTTTTCCTTTCAGAGGCTGAGCACCAGAGAAAACAAGATCAAAAAGGTAGAATTGGCTTTGGTTATGTCTGTGTCCCTTTTACCTTGGCCTCTGCTAATGCTGTGGTCAATCAGCACAGGAGCTTGTTTCAAACAGATTTTGGAGAAAATATTTATTTCCATGGGAAATTTGATAAAGTACCACAATTAGTTCAGCTATAGTAAGAGATTGTGATTCCAGGCACATTTCAGCCTCACTGTCAGGGTGATTTCTCTCTACAGAAGAGATTTAGCTTTTTGTTGTGCTAACAAAACTAAAGAAATTCAGAACAGAAATTAGTAAAAAATTAACCCACTATAAAGTGTTAAGTCATCTTATACCAATTCACTTCAAAATCCCATTTCCAGCTAAATTAGTTTTAATCTCTTAATTAAATAGTCAATCACAGAATTTCATTAAAAAGAAACATGCCCTAATTTTTTTTTTTTTTCATTTGTTTTCAAGACTCCCAGTGAGTCCTTCTCCACTGGCTGGCAGGACACAGTAACACATTAAAGATTGGAACTTCTTGGCCACATCTGTGTGCAGATCCCAGCCTCCCTACCAGCTCATATCCCAAGTTGTGGGCAAACAACCACACATGTACTCCTCCCATGGGTGCACAAATACTCAGCATGGTGTTTCCTGGGGTCTGTGCTGCAACATGCCATTAATGAAAGTTCTGAGATGTGTTCAGAGTGATTCTTGCCCCCGTGGTGTAATTAAATATTTTCTCTTTTGTGAGCAGAAGTGTTACATATAGTTTCCCAGTTCTTGGATGTCTCAACCGAAGTACAAAGTTGCCTTTGAAGTATCCATGAAATCACAGAAACAAAGTTTTGGGGAAAGGAGCGTGTCATGAAGAAAAGTTAGGCTTGCTAAATGTGGTGGGCTGGGCCCAAGAAAAACTAAAAAGCCTGTAAAAGTAAAGATAAACTGGAGAACTGCAAAGCAGGAATACCGCTGAAGCAATGGAATGGAACCAAGCAGAAGAAAATGTTGATAAAATATCCAATAAAAACAGAGCACTGATGCTGTTTGTTCCTTGGAATGGCTCTGCCCCCTCTTCTGCAAACCTCCAGCACAGAGCAATTCAACAGGCTGTGTCAGGAAACGATTCTGCCAGCATAGGGTATACTATGTAGAAAGATATGGATGGGGAATGTGTGTATTGTATTATTTTATTCTGTGGTGAAATCCACTAAGCAGGCCCCCTTTCAGAAGTGAAAAGCCCTGGAATAAGCTCAGTGAGTAGAAGGCAGGTGCTCTCCTTGGGGTAGCTTAGAAATTCAGTGTAACTTGGATAAAAGGGAAAGGAAGATACAATGATCCTTCTTCAATTGGTTGCCAAAACCTAACATGGACATAACATGCATGACCTACTGTGAAGAAAACTACCTCAGCGGAAACCAATGCACACCTACCTTACAGAAAAACTGTGCAGATTAACTAACTGAGATTTCTGAAGCACTTCAGGGGCGTCTGAAAAAAAAAATAATAAAATGGATTTGTGATGTAAAGTGCTTGTTCTTGGGAATTACCAAAAAAATATAGATGACAGTGGGGAGCTTGGCAGTGGTTAAACACTCCCAGGGAGTTCTCGATCCTTGCCATTCCCACCCTGAAAAAAAAAGCTTGTAGATAGGAGAGTGAATGAAAACACTTGTAATAGAAGAGTGGAGCAGTGATGTGAGGCACAGTGGCTGCCACAGCATGGCTGGAAAATTGGACTCATGCTTTCCCAGGAGCTGTTGCATGCTTCAGGAAAAGGAGAATATTGCTCAGTAATGAAGAGGTGGCTCTCATTCCACATGTAGGATTTGGACTGGTGGGGGAAGCTCTTTGAGTCCCTCTGGTAGTAAAAGTAGCCCAACAGAAGAGATTCTGCAATCCCTTGTAGAAGCTAACTGTTCTTTGGGATTTTTCCCTGTGTCCAACAAGGTGTGGAGCCCCATTCTGCACCTTTTGTCATGCAACAACCATGTGTTTACTAAGATCAACCCAGTTGTGCATTTCCTGCCTGTCGGCATCAGTCCTTCCAGCCCCTTCCCCAGACATCACTGATGTTTCTCCTCCCTCTCAATAGCTGTCATCTGCAAATCCATCCAGAGATGCTTAGAAATAAAATGTGTTCCCTCGAAATTGCCCTTTCACCACCAAAACTGGCCCAAAAATTCCTATTTGGCCCTCAAAAAAATGCCATTGGGAAAGATTTTTGACCAGGCATTTAAATGCCTCTAAAAACAAAGATTTTACTTTCCTCAGTACTTCTTTCATGGAAGAGAGGGGGCTGAAAGAGAAAATGTTGAAAATATTTCAGTTCTCTGTATTAAACAGATGGCTCATGAAGGAAACAGACAATAAGGAAGGGATTTTTTTCTTCAGGAAAAGAAAGAGAAGAGAAAGCAGACGTGAGCAAAGGGAAAAATAAAGCAACTTTGCATGATTTTACATTAATTTTCCTTCAATAGGCAAAAACAGCATTTCAAAGCTTCCCTTAAGAAGCCTTTCATTAAGAACAGTTCCATTTCTCTTTCTAAAAGATAACATATAAAAAGGGTATTTTCCTTTCACATGGATTATAGTTGGCTTATTTATCTGTTATATAGCAGGTTCCTTTGCAATATAGATTAAACTAGCTTCTGGCTTCATTCTTTTGTACTTTATAGCCCTGGCAAAATTGATCTAAAAAGCAAATTACAACATGAGAGTCAAAGGAGGAACAAAACCTAGAAAGAATCTGAATAAACTGTTGGTATGCACACATAAACACAAGAATATCCTTCCACACTTGCTCAAAAATGGCAGTATTGCCTATTACCAGCTATAAACTGTGCCGTTTGCTTTCAGCCTTGCTGCTTTTCTGAAGAATGAGCATGACAGCATCCTCCTGCTTCCCCACAACCACTTGTGTACCAGGCCTCTGGAAGAGCGCTCCTTTTTTCTGCTCCAGAAAAAGTTTCTCAGCACAACTGTTCTGCATTAGAAAGATGTATTTTGGGTGACCAGTTCCGGATGGATTGGTCTGTCTTTCTGTGCATAAACAGGCACCAGCTACACAGACTGCAATCATGAACCGCAATCTAAGAGCCACAGGCTGGTGTTGCAGGTCTTCCCCCTGATTGCTACCCAAAAATGCCCAACCCCATCAGCACCATCATTAAGCTCTAGACAGTTGGGATCCCGCCTTTACATAGAGGGTGACCCCGGCGCCTCTCCTTCACTGCCTGTGCCTTCTGCATGGTTACAAATATATAAAACAGAGGGAGCATAAAACAGAGGGGTATTGTGGTGGCCAACAGCTTGCCTGAAGGCCTCACACTTTTATTTCATCCTAATTTTATAGCTGAAGCATAAGTAATTCTATAAGTACTTTAATTACGAAACTTAAGCAGTGTGGACCGTTTGGAAGCAGGCCCGGACCGTTGGGGACTCCAGCAGCTATTGGCTGTTTGGCCGGGTGGCAACAGGTTCAACCAGTATGGACTGACCAGGCAGACATTCAGATCTGCAAAGGAAGAGAGCACTCAATAGAAGTTGGTTGCTGTGCATGAACCTTGGTGTGTGTGCATGGTCCCATTCCTGCCTCGGCAATCAAAGTGACAGAGGGCTTCCGTGCAGTAGGCATCTCGGGAAGTCTTGTACCTTCCGAGTACCTCAGGCAGTGGGGGAAGGAAGAGGGTGATGCACTGGGGATAAAAAAGGAGGCTGCACCCTTGTCCTGGGTCTCAACAAATCCAGACACCCCAAGGGGAAATGGCCCTTGGCCTCTCCCTTTATTCCAATAACATTACAGGGCTCCTCTGTGTCCTCTCTGGACATAACCTCTGGCGTTGTGAAGTTTTTTCCCCACAGGGAGACACCCTACTCCTTCAGCGCCCATTCTAACACATCTAGAAGCCCGCGTCCTTGCTGCTGCACGGATCTCCCACGGCTCTCTGCCAGCCGCACGCCAGAGCTCCCAGCTCCAGCTGGCAGGGCCTCAGCGCCCGCCCTCTGCCCTCCCGCCCCGACGGCCACACCAGGCCCTGCTTGCTGCCCTCATGGTGGCACTCCTGGCCCCAGTGCTCTCCAAGGCCTTCTCCGGGGGCACCCTCCTGCGGCCTTTCACTCCCTGCACCAGGGCCAGCAGAGACCTGAGAGGGGCTGTGGACAAGGGCCTGCAGGGGACAGCACCAGGCCCAGTGGCTTCCCACTGACAGCGGGCAGGCTTGGGCCGGAGATGCACAAGAAATTCTGGCCTCTCAGGCTGCTGAGGCCCTGGCCCACGCTGCCCACAGAAGCTGTGGCTGCCCCGTCCCTGGCAGTGTTCCAGGCCAGGCTGGATGCGGCTTGAAACAACCGGGCCTACAGGAAGGTGTCCATGCCCTTGGCAGCAGGGTTGCAACAAGACCATTTTTAAGGACCCTTCCAAGGCAGGCCCTTCTGGCATTCTGTGATCACAGGGGCCGGGGGCAGCTGGACTTAATGTCTGATTAGAACCAATTCGGCGCTGCAAGTTTGGCTAATTTCAAGGAGACTCTTCACAAGCCCCAATAGACAGCTTGTCACTTTTACCTATACTATAGGTCTGGTTGAGATCAATAAAGTCTTGCACGATCCAGGTTCTGGAATATTGTAGTTTATTGAAGCAAGAGCAAAGCAGTTTCCAGGTAGCTACTCACAAAAGCACTAACTATAGAGCATAATTGTGGGTCTCCAGCAGGCAGAGACATGATATATGGCTTTACTACTACATAAAATAATTTCTTATATGCAATATAGAAAATAAAATTGTTGTGTATAAATATATCTACTTATGACAATCTTTCCAGATATAAATGCCCTAAGAGCATTAATATGTATCACAACTTTGAGTGACGCTAAATATAGGCTATATTGCCTTCTTTAAACAAAATTACATATTTGACTCTTTAGAATAATTTCTTATCATGATATAATAGTTACATAATTCCTATCATTGATAATATTTATATTATTCTATAGGCTTTTATTATATTTAACTATTCTATATGATAATTGATAACTTTTCTAGCATATAGTATGTGCACACGGGATATATATATATATATACACACAAATTAGCAACCTAGATCTTTACATATAGAAAATAGCAGGTCAGCTCCAACACAGTTGGTACAATGCTGACCTGAAGGATTCCCATGCAGGAACAAGAAGAAACACCGTGCACTGACTCATCCGAAACATTGTCCAGCGATCGTGGAGTCTCTGTCCCCAGAGAGAGTCAAGAACCTTGATCTGAACACAATCCTTTGTATTGTAGAGCAGGATCTTTTCTAGTGTAGCGCAATCCTTTGTAGTGTAGTGCTCCTGCCTGGAGCACCCCTGAACCAAATGGTACCACCAGCGGTCCTTTCAAACATTCTCTCATCTGGGATTCTGAGATCAGCGTCTTTGCAAAAGGTGAAGCTCTCAGAGGGAAAATGGACTCAAAGGAAGAGCTGGGCGAATAATAGCATTTCCTTGTACGTGTTCCTTGGATCTTTGTGATCTTTGTAGACAACCTGTTCATCACCGGATGCAGCGCTGGGGAGGCTCTTGAGACAACACTGCTGCTGCTGATGGCATAGTGCTGCTACGCAGCGTTTTCCCTTCCCTCTCTGCAGCCCGCATTCTTCCTTCTTTTCCCTACTCTCTACTGAGAGCTAGTTCTCTGCCACCAGGTGTGAGCCTCACAAGCACAGCTCTGTGCAGGAGAACCTCTTTCACTGTTCATTTCTAAGGATCCGTTTGAGCCAATGGTGCAGATCCACGTACTGGCTCATTGCCTGGGAGTGAGCAACCGGATCCATCACCAGGTCATGGAAGAGATTGCATGAGCTGGCCATTAGGATCTCTGGGGGCAAGCTGATCCCCTCAGGAAGCCTCTGGTTGCCCACAATGAAGTGATTGAGGTGTCTCATTTCCACACACATGCGCAGGCTCTCGCTGATATCCATCAGCCGTCTCACAAAATGTCTCCTGCGCCACTGTGACAACGGGTAGGATGCTCAGGAGGTGCATGACAATGGTCTTGATGGTATAGGTGGAGAAGCCTAAGCCCAGCTGAAGACGAGTGAAGAACTGCAGGCATTTCAGGTGCAAGCTGTCAGGGGGAGCATGCCTGGCGATGTACGTGAAGAACTTCATCTCGTGCCACAGCGTAGCTCTCCGCCAGATTGTGCTGGAGGTGTGGGCTTGCCTAGGCTGGCTGCTTACAAAGACGTCTGAGTTGCCTTGCCGCACCCCAAACAGCATCTCGATCCGGTAGCTTTTTCTGCCATTGGTCACCTTGAACTGGCAGGAGCGTCTGGAGGGCAGCAGCACTAAATGCCAGAGGTGTGACTCAGGCAAAGCCGGCCAGATCGCTCTCACCAGCTGGTAGAACCAGCGGGCAGTTTTCTCCACGTCCAGGTAGGAGCCCGTGCACAGGGGTACGAAGGAGGCTGGGATCCTGATGCCTCCTCAGCTCCTCCTGAGGGTGGTGCAGGAAGCACAGCATGTTCTCAACCTGCTGCTCGCTCCTGCAGGTGCACTCCTGCTGCACGCGGATGTGGAAGTTCCTCAAGCGCCTCTGCCCTGCAGTGCCCAGCTCTAGGTGGAAGCTGTGCCCTCGGGGAGGTGTCATGGGTATGAGCACCTGGTACACAACATCCTGCTCACGTGGACTCCAACCTTCGAAGGCACTGCCCACCCCAATGGCTCCTTGCAGCACCGGATAGAAACTGCTGGACAAGACCCGCTTCGAAAATAAATTGCAAAATGCTTCATCAGGGTTCTTGTCCACATGCATCCTTCCTGCAGGTCCTGCACAGGCCACTGTATGCGCTCCATTATGATTCTTCCAAAGTTATCGTAGCGATCACGGTATTCTTCCACTTGATTTCCAACGTCATTGACGTTTGCTGCATTGGCAGCATCACGTTCTTCATTCGCAGCAGCATTGTCGACTTCCTCTGCACGGCCATCATCTCTGTTGTCTTCCTCCTCATCCATGTCACTGTCTCCTTCATCTTCATTTCCAGCGTCTTCATATGCATCTTCATTTCCAACGTCTTCTTCATATGCATCGACATTTTCGACTTCCTCTTCATTTACGCCATCGTGTCCTTCTCCTTGCTCCTCTCTCCTCAGGCTCCCTTTCCTCCACTTGCACCACAGTGCCAAGAGAAGGAGCAGGAGCCCAGCAAGAGCCCAGACCTGCCAGTGCTGCCAGGCAGAGCAGAGCAGGTCTCCCCAGGCCAAGACACCCTGCTTCACCAGGATGGGCTGCTCCACCTCCCCGCTCCAGACGAATCTTCTCCTCTTCCAGGAGCTTGGCACGCACCTCCATTCGCAGACGTGTCACTCATCATCCAAGCCATCACCCACGGGCTGTGGGTACTGGACTACACATTGCAAGAGCAAGAGCCACAATACCCAGGTATCCATGGTCTGCAGGAGGATGGAGAGAAGGCCTTGAGAGGGAGGCAGCTGGCAGCAGGCACCGGGAGGGGCAGCAGGGACGAGGAATCCCAAGGATCTGGGAGAAGGAAGGACAGGACCCCAGACAGCTGGCAAGCAGCCAGGCCCGTTCCACTGCCCGAGCAGCAGCAGCAGCAGCGGCACGGTGCCCTGCCCAAGGCTGTGCCATGAGGGGCTATTCCTGGACGCAGGGGGAAAAGCCAGCCCCGGGTGCAGCGTTTCTGCCCCGGCCCTTGTCCCCAGCCCAGCCTCCCCACCACATGTGCACTCACCGCTTGCCCAAGCAATAGAGGGCCAGCGTTACCTGCTGGGGCCTTGTATAGCTGCCCCCGTTTGTGACATGGCCCCATGATGTCATGGATGTCACAGGACACCACAGCCAGCCCAGCGCCTCGCTTTGTCCCCCACCCCAGCTCAGAGTGTCGGCGAGGCCCTGGAGTACTGCCTTAAGGCAGCCTTTGAGTGAATCTTCTTCAAAGACCTCTCTTGGTCCTTCTCTTTGCCTTTCTTCTCAGCTGCCCTCCACTGGCAATCTCATAGAAATCCATGTTGGAAGGCACCCTTTTGGATCATGGAGTCGAAGCCTTGACTCCATGCTGAGCTTCAGTTAAATCTCTGAGTCTATAAAAGCTGCACTTTGCCTTCAGCCTTGCTGCTTTTCTGAAGAATGAGCATGACAGCATCCTCCTGCTTCCCCACAACCACTTGTGTACCAGGCCTCTGGAAGAGCGCTTCCTTTTTTCTGCTCCAGAAAAAAGTTTCTCAGCACAATTGTTCTGCATTAGAAAGATGTATTTTGGGTGACCAGTTCCGGATAGATTGGTCTTTCTTTCTGTGCATACACAGGCACCAGCTACACAGACTGCAATCATGAACCGCAATCTAAGAGCCACAGGCTGGTGTTGCAGGTCTTCCCCCTGATTGCTACCCAAAAATGCCCAACCCCATCAGCACCATCATTAAGCTCTAGACAGTTGGAATCCCGCCTTTACATAGAGGGTGACCCCGGCGCCTCTCCTTCTCTGCCTGTGCCTTCTGCATGGTTACAAATATATAAAACAGAGGGAGCATAAAACAGAGGGGTATTGTGGTGGCCAACAGCTTGCCTGAAGGCCTCACACTTTTATTTCATCCTAATTTTATAGCTGAAGCATAAGTAATTCTATAAGTACTTTAATTACGAAACTTAAGCAGTGTGGACCGTTTGGAAGCAGGCCCGGACCGTTGGGGACTCCAGCAGCTATTGGCTGTTTGGCCGGGTGGCAACAGGTTCAACCAGTATGGACTGACCAGGCAGACATTCAGATCTGCAAAGGAAGAGAGCACTCAATAGAAGTTGGTTGCTGTGCATGAACCTTGGTGTGTGTGCATGGTCCCATTCCTGCCTCGGCAATCAAAGTGACAGAGGGCTTCCGTGCAGTAGGCATCTCGGGAAGTCTTGTACCTTCCGAGTACCTCAGGCAGTGGGGGAAGGAAGAGGGTGATGCACTGGGGATAAAAAAGGAGGCTGCACCCTTGTCCTGGGTCTCAACAAATCCAGACACCCCAAGGGGAAATGGCCCTTGGCCTCTTCCCTTTATTCCAATAACATTACAAGGGCTCCTCTGTGTCCTCCCTGGACATAACCTCTGGCGTTGTGAAGTTTTTTCCCCACAGGGAGACACCCTACTCCTTCAGCGCCCATTTCTAACACATCTAGAAGCCCGCGTCCTTGCTGCTGCACGGATCTCCCACGGCTCTCTGCCAGCCGCACGCCAGAGCTCCCAGCTCCAGCTGGCAGGGCCTCAGCGCCCGCCCTCTGCCCTCCCCGCCCCCGACGGCCACACCAGGCCCTGCTTGCTGCCCTCATGGTGGCACTCCTGGCCCCAGTGCTCTCCAAGGCCTTTCTCCGGGGGCACCCTCCTGTGGCCTTTCACTCCCTGCACCAGCCCAGCAGAGACCTGAGAGGGGCTGTGGACAAGGGCCTGCAGGGACAGCACCAGGCCCAGTGGCTTCCCACTGACAGCGGGCAGGCTTGGGCCGGAGATGCACAAGAAATTCTGGCCTCTCAGGCTGCTGAGGCCCTGGCCCCACGCTGCCCACAGAAGCTGTGGCTGGCCCCGTCCCTGGCAGTGTTCCAGGCCAGGCTGGATGGGGCTTGAAACAGCCGGGCCTACAGGAAGGTGTCCATGCCCTTGGCAGCAGGGTTGCAACAAGACCATTTTTAAGGACCCTTCCAAGGCAGGCCCTTCTGGCATTCTGTGATCACAGGGGCCGGGGGCAGCTGGACTTAATGTCTGATTAGAACCAATTCGGCGCTGCAAGTTTGGCTAATTTCAAGGAGACTCTTCACAAGCCCCAATAGACAGCTTGTCACTTTTACCTATACTATAGGTCTGGTTGAGGTCAATAAAGTCTTGCACGATCCAGGTTCTGGAATATTGTAGTTTATTGAAGCAAGAGCAAAGCAGTTTCCAGGTAGCTACTCACAAAAGCACTAACTATAGAGCATAATTGTGGGTCTCCAGCAGGCAGAGACATGATATATGGCTTTACTACTACATAAAATAATTTCTTATATGCAATATAGAAAATAAAATTGTTATGTATAAATATATCTACTTATGACAATCTTTCCAGATATAAATGCCCTAAGAGCATTAATATGTATCACAACTTTGAGTGACGCTAAATATAGGCTATATTGCCTTCTTTAAACAAAATTACATATTTGACTCTTTAGAATAATTTCTTATCATGATATAATAGTTACATAATTCCTATCATTGATAATATTTATATTATTCTATAGGCTTTTATTATATTTAACTATTCTATATGATAATTGATCACTTTTCTAGCATATAGTATGTGCACACGGGATATATATATATATATACACACAAATTAGCAACCTAGATCTTTACATATAGAAAATAGCAGGTCAGCTCCAACACAGCTGGTACAGTGCTGACCTGAAGGATTCCCATGCAGGAACAAGAAGAAACACCGTGCACTGACTCATCCAAAACATTGTCCAGCGATCGTGGAGTCTCTGTCCCCAGAGAGAGTCAAGAACCTTGATCTGAACACAATCCTTTGTATTGTAGAGCAGGATCTTTTCTAGTGTAGCGCAATCCTTTGTAGTGTAGTGCTCCTGCCTGGAGCACCCCTGAACCAAATGGTACCACCAGCGGTCCTTTCAAACATTCTCTCATCTGGGATTCTGAGATCAGCGTCTTTGCACAAGGTGAAGCTCTCAGAGGGAAAATGGACTCAAAGGAAGAGCTGGGCGAATAATAGCATTTCCTTGTACGTGTTCCTTGGATCTTTGTAGACAACCTGTTCATCACCGGATGCAGCGCTGGGGAGGCTCTTGAGACAACACTGCTGCTGCTGATGGCATAGTGCTGCTACGCAGCGTTTTCCCTTCCCTCTCTGCAGCCCGCATTCTTCCTTCTTTTCCCTACTCTCTACTGAGAGCTAGTTCTCTGCCACCAGGTGTGAGCCTCACAAGCACAGCTCTGTGCAGGAGACCCTCTTTCACTGTTCATTTCTAAGGATCCGTTTGAGCCAATGGTGCAGATCCACGTACTGGCTCATTGCCTGGGAGTGAGCAACCGGATCCATCACCAGGTCATGGAAGAGATTGCATGAGCTGGCCATTAGGATCTCTGGGGGCAAGCTGATCCCCTCAGGAAGCCTCTGGTTGCCCACAATGAAGTGATTGAGGTGTCTCATTTCCACACACGTGCGCAGGCTCTCGCTGATATCCATCAGCCGTCTCACAAAATGTCTCCTGCGCCACTGTGACACGGGTAGGATGCTCAGGAGGTGCATGACAATGGTCTTGATGGTATAGGTGGAGAAGCCTAAGCCCAGCTGAAGACGAGTGAAGAACTGCAGGCATTTCAGGTGCAAGCTGTCAGGGGGAGCATGCCTGGCGATGTACGTGAAGAACTTCATCTCGGCCACAGCGTAGCTCTCCGGCCAGATTGTGCTGGAGGTGTGGGCTTGCCTAGGCTGGCTGCTTACAAAGACGTCTGAGTTGCCTTGCCGCACCCCAAACAGCATCTCGATCCGGTAGCTTTTTCTGCCATTGGTCACCTTGAACTGGCAGGAGCGTCTGGAGGGCAGCAGCACTAAATGCCAGAGGTGTGACTCAGGCAAAGCCGGCCAGATCGCTCTCACCAGCTGGTAGAACCAGCGGGCAGTTTTCTCCACGTCCAGGTAGGAGCCCGTGCACAGGGGTACGAAGGAGGCTGGGATCCTGATGCCTCCTCAGCTCCTCCTGAGGGTGGTGCAGGAAGCACAGCATGTTCTCAACCTGCTGCTCGCTCCTGCAGGTGCACTCCTGCTGCACGCGGATGTGGAAGTTCCTCAAGCGCCTCTGCCCTGCAGTGCCCAGCTCTAGGTGGAAGCTGTGCCCTCGGGGAGGTGTCATGGGTATGAGCACCTGGTACACAACATCCTGCTCACGTGGACTCCAACCTTCGAAGGCACTGCCCACCCCAATGGCTCCTTGCAGCACCGGATAGAAACTGCTGGACAAGACCCGTCGAAAATAAATTGCAAAATGCTTCATCAGGGTTCTTGTCCACATGCATCCTTCCTGCAGGTCCTGCACAGGCCACTGTATGCGCTCCATTATGATTCTTCCAAAGTTATCGTAGCGATCACGGTATTCTTCCACTTGATTTCCAACGTCATTGACGTTTGCTGCATTGGCAGCATCACGTTCTTCATTCGCAGCAGCATTGTCGACTTCCTCTGCACGGCCATCATCTCTGTTGTCTTCCTCCTCATCCATGTCACTGTCTCCTTCATCTTCATTTCCAGCGTCTTCATATGCATCTTCATTTCCAACGTCTTCTTCATATGCATCGACATTTTCGACTTCCTCTTCATTTACGCCATCGTGTCCTTCTCCTTGCTCCTCTCTCCTCAGGCTCCCTTTCCTCCACTTGCACCACAGTGCCAAGAGAAGGAGCGGGAGCCCAGCAAGAGCCCAGACCTGCCAGTGCTGCCAGGCAGAGCAGAGCAGGTCTCCCCAGGCCAAGACACCCTGCTTCACCAGGATGGGCTGCTCCACCTCCCGCTCCAGACGAATCTTCTCCTCTTCCAGGAGCTTGGCACGCACCTCCATTCGCAGACGTGTCACTTCATCCAAGCCATCACCCACGGGCTGTGGGTACTGGACTACACATTGCAAGAGCAAGAGCCACAATACCCAGGTATCCATGGTCTGCAGGAGGATGGAGAGAAGGCCTTGAGAGGGAGGCAGCTGGCAGCAGGCACCGGGAGGGGCAGCAGGGACGGGAATCCCAGGGGATCTGGGAGAAGGAAGGACAGGACCCCAGACAGCTGGCAAGCAGCCAGGCCCGTTCCACTGCCCGAGCAGCAGCAGCAGCAGCGGCACGGTGCCCTGCCCAAGGCTGTGCCATGAGGGGCTATTCCTGGACGCAGGGGGAAAAGCCAGCCCCGGGTGCAGCGTTTCTGCCCCGGCCCTTGTCCCCAGCCCAGCCTCCCCACCACATGTGCACTCACCGCTTGCCCAAGCAATAGAGGGCCAGCGTTACCTGCTGGGGCCTTGTATAGCTGCCCCCGTTTGTGACATGGCCCCATGATGTCATGGATGTCACAGGACACCACAGCCAGCCCAGCGCCTCGCTTTGTCCCCACCCCAGCTCAGAGTGTCGGCGAGGCCCTGGAGTACTGCTTAAGGCAGCCTTTGAGTGAATCTTCTTCAAAGAACCTCTCTTGGTCCTTCTCTTGCCTTTCTTCTCAGCTGCCCTCCACTGGCAATCTCATAGAAATCCATGTTGGAAGGCACCCTTTTGGATCATGGAGTCGAAGCCTTGACTCCATGCTGAGCTTCAGTTAAATCTCTGAGTCTATAAAAGCTGCACTTTGCCTTCAGCCTTGCTGCTTTTCTGAAGAATGAGCATGACAGCATCCTCCTGCTTCCCCACAACCACTTGTGTACCAGGCCTCTGGAAGAGCGCTCCTTTTTTCTGCTCCAGAAAAAGTTTCTCAGCACAATTGTTCTGCATTAGAAAGATGTATTTTGGGTGACCAGTTCCGGATAGATTGGTCTTTCTTTCTGTGCATACACAGGCACCAGCTACACAGACTGCAATCATGAACCGCAATCTAAGAGCCACAGGCTGGTGTTGCAGGTCTTCCCCCTGATTGCTACCCAAAAATGCCCAACCCCATCAGCACCATCATTAAGCTCTAGACAGTTGGAATCCCGCCTTACATAGAGGGTGACCCCGGCGCCTCTCCTTCTCTGCCTGTGCCTTCTGCATGGTTACAAATATATAAAACAGAGGGAGCATAAAACAGAGGGGTATTGTGGTGGCCAACAGCTTGCCTGAAGGCCTCACACTTTTATTTCATCCTAATTTTATAGCTGAAGCATAAGTAATTCTATAAGTACTTTAATTACGAAACTTAAGCAGTGTGGACCGTTTGGAAGCAGGCCCGGACCGTTGGGGACTCCAGCAGCTATTGGCTGTTTGGCCGGGTGGCAACAGGTTCAACCAGTATGGACTGACCAGGCAGACATTCAGATCTGCAAAGGAAGAGAGCACTCAATAGAAGTTGGTTGCTGTGCATGAACCTTGGTGTGTGTGCATGGTCCCATTCCTGCCTCGGCAATCAAAGTGACAGAGGGCTTCCGTGCAGTAGGCATCTCGGGAAGTCTTGTACCTTCCGAGTACCTCAGGCAGTGGGGGAAGGAAGAGGGTGATGCACTGGGGATAAAAAAGGAGGCTGCACCCTTGTCCTGGGTCTCAACAAATCCAGACACCCCAAGGGGAAATGGCCCTTGGCCTCTCCCTTTATTCCAATAACATTACAGGGCTCCTCTGTGTCCTCCCTGGACATAACCTCTGGCGTTGTGAAGTTTTTTCCCCACAGGGAGACACCCTACTCCTTCAGTGCCCATTCTAACACATCTAGAAGCCCGCGTCCTTGCTGCTGCACGGATCTCCCACGGCTCTCTGCCAGCCGCACGCCAGAGCTCCCAGCTCCAGCTGGCAGGGCCTCAGCGCCCGCCCTCTGCCCTCCCGCCCCGACAGCCACACCAGGCCCTGCTTGCTGCCCTCATGGTGGCACTCCTGGCCCCAGTGCTCTCCAAGGCCTTCTCCGGGGGCACCCTCCTGCGGCCTTTCACTCCCTGCACCAGGGCCAGCAGAGACCTGAGAGGGGCTGTGGACAAGGGACTGCAGGGACAGCACCAGGCCCAGTGGCTTCCCACTGACAGCGGGCAGGCTTGGGCCGGAGATGCACAAGAAATTCTGGCCTCTCAGGCTGCTGAGGCCCTGGCCCACGCTGCCCACAGAAGCTGTGGCTGCCCCGTCCCTGGCAGTGTTCCAGGCCAGGCTGGATGGGGCTTGAAACAACCGGGCCTACAGGAAGGTGTCCATGCCCTTGGCAGCAGGGTTGCAACAAGACCATTTTTAAGGACCCTTCCAAGGCAGGCCCTTCTGGCATTCTGTGATCACAGGGGCCGGGGGCAGCTGGACTTAATGTCTGATTAGAACCAATTCGGCGCTGCAAGTTTGGCTAATTTCAAGGAGACTCTTCACAAGCCCCAATAGACAGCTTGTCACTTTTACCTATACTATAGGTCTGGTTGAGGTCAATAAAGTCTTGCACGATCCAGGTTCTGGAATATTGTAGTTTATTGAAGCAAGAGCAAAGCAGTTTCCAGGTAGCTACTCACAAAAGCACTAACTATAGAGCATAATTGTGGGTCTCCAGCAGGCAGAGACATGATATATGGCTTTACTACTACATAAAATAATTTCTTATATGCAATATAGAAAATAAAATTGTTATGTATAAATATATCTACTTATGACAATCTTTCCAGATATAAATGCCCTAAGAGCATTAATATGTATCACAACTTTGAGTGACGCTAAATATAGGCTATATTGCCTTCTTTAAACAAAATTACATATTTGACTCTTTAGAATAATTTCTTATCATGATATAATAGTTACATAATTCCTATCATTGATAATATTTATATTATTCTATAGGCTTTTATTATATTTAACTATTCTATATGATAATTGATAACTTTTCTAGCATATAGTATGTGCACACGGGATATATATATATATATACACACAAATTAGCAACCTAGATCTTTACATATAGAAAATAGCAGGTCAGCTCCAACACAGTTGGTACAATGCTGACCTGAAGGATTCCCATGCAGGAACAAGAAGAAACACCGTGCACTGACTCATCCCAAACATTGTCCAGCGATCGTGGAGTCTCTGTCCCCAGAGAGAGTCAAGAACCTTGATCTGAACACAATCCTTTGTATTGTAGAGCAGGATCTTTTCTAGTGTAGCGCAATCCTTTGTAGTGTAGTGCTCCTGCCTGGAGCACCCCTGAACCAAATGGTACCACCAGCGGTCCTTTCAAACATTCTCTCATCTGGGATTCTGAGATCAGCGTCTTTGCACAAGGTGAAGCTCTCAGAGGGAAAATGGACTCAAAGGAAGAGCTGGGCGAATAATAGCATTTCCTTGTACGTGTTCCTTGGATCTTTGTAGACAACCTGTTCATCACCGGATGCAGCGCTGGGGAGGCTCTTGAGACAACACTGCTGCTGCTGATGGCATAGTGCTGCTACGCAGCGTTTTCCCTTCCCTCTCTGCAGCCCGCATTCTTCCTTCTTTTCCCTACTCTCTACTGAGAGCTAGTTCTCTGCCACCAGGTGTGAGCCTCACAAGCACAGCTCTGTGCAGGAGACCCTCTTTCACTGTTCATTTCTAAGGATCCGTTTGAGCCAATGGTGCAGATCCACGTACTGGCTCATTGCCTGGGAGTGAGCAACCGGATCCATCACCAGGTCATGGAAGAGATTGCATGAGCTGGCCATTAGGATCTCTGGGGGCAAGCTGATCCCCTCAGGAAGCCTCTGGTTGCCCACAATGAAGTGATTGAGGTGTCTCATTTCCACACACATGCGCAGGCTCTCGCTGATATCCATCAGCCGTCTCACAAAATGTCTCCTGCGCCACTGTGACACGGGTAGGATGCTCAGGAGGTGCATGACAATGGTCTTGATGGTATAGGTGGAGAAGCCTAAGCCCAGCTGAAGACGAGTGAAGAACTGCAGGCATTTCAGGTGCAAGCTGTCAGGGGGAGCATGCCTGGCGATGTACGTGAAGAACTTCATCTCGGCCACAGCGTAGCTCTCCGGCCAGATTGTGCTGGAGGTGTGGGCTTGCCTAGGCTGGCTGCTTACAAAGACGTCTGAGTTGCCTTGCCGCACCCCAAACAGCATCTCGATCCGGTAGCTTTTTCTGCCATTGGTCACCTTGAACTGGCAGGAGCGTCTGGAGGGCAGCAGCACTAAATGCCAGAGGTGTGACTCAGGCAAAGCCGGCCAGATCGCTCTCACCAGCTGGTAGAACCAGCGGGCAGTTTTCTCCACGTCCAGGTAGGAGCCCGTGCACAGGGTACGAAGGAGGCTGGGATCCTGATGCCTCCTCAGCTCCTCCTGAGGGTGGTGCAGGAAGCACAGCATGTTCTCAACCTGCTGCTCGCTCCTGCAGGTGCACTCCTGCTGCACGCGGATGTGGAAGTTCCTCAAGCGCCTCTGCCCTGCAGTGCCCAGCTCTAGGTGGAAGCTGTGCCCTCGGGGAGGTGTCATGGGTATGAGCACCTGGTACACAACATCCTGCTCACGTGGACTCCAACCTTCGAAGGCACTGCCCACCCCAATGGCTCCTTGCAGCACCGGATAGAAACTGCTGGACAAGACCCGTCGAAAATAAATTGCAAAATGCTTCATCAGGGTTCTTGTCCACATGCATCCTTCCTGCAGGTCCTGCACAGGCCACTGTATGCGCTCCATTATGATTCTTCCAAAGTTATCGTAGCGATCACGGTATTCTTCCACTTGATTTCCAACGTCATTGACGTTTGCTGCATTGGCAGCATCACGTTCTTCATTCGCAGCAGCATTGTCGACTTCCTCTGCACGGCCATCATCTCTGTTGTCTTCCTCCTCATCCATGTCACTGTCTCCTTCATCTTCATTTCCAGCGTCTTCATATGCATCTTCATTTCCAACGTCTTCTTCATATGCATCGACATTTTCGACTTCCTCTTCATTTACGCCATCGTGTCCTTCTCCTTGCTCCTCTCTCCTCAGGCTCCCTTTCCTCCACTTGCACCACAGTGCCAAGAGAAGGAGCAGGAGCCCAGCAAGAGCCCAGACCTGCCAGTGCTGCCAGGCAGAGCAGAGCAGGTCTCCCCAGGCCAAGACACCCTGCTTCACCAGGATGGGCTGCTCCACCTCCCGCTCCAGACGAATCTTCTCCTCTTCCAGGAGCTTGGCACGCACCTCCATTCGCAGACGTGTCACTTCATCCAAGCCATCACCCACGGGCTGTGGGTACTGGACTACACATTGCAAGAGCAAGAGCCACAATACCCAGGTATCCATGGTCTGCAGGAGGATGGAGAGAAGGCCTTGAGAGGGAGGCAGCTGGCAGCAGGCACCGGGAGGGGCAGCAGGGACGGGAATCCCAGGGATCTGGGAGAAGGAAGGACAGGACCCCAGACAGCTGGCAAGCAGCCAGGCCCGTTCCACTGCCCGAGCAGCAGCAGCAGCAGCGGCACGGTGCCCTGCCCAAGGCTGTGCCATGAGGGGCTATTCCTGGACGCAGGGGGAAAAGCCAGCCCCGGGTGCAGCGTTTCTGCCCCGGCCCTTGTCCCCAGCCCAGCCTCCCCACCACATGTGCACTCACCGCTTGCCCAAGCAATAGAGGGCCAGCGTTACCTGCTGGGGCCTTGTATAGCTGCCCCCGTTTGTGACATGGCCCCATGATGTCATGGATGTCACAGGACACCACAGCCAGCCCAGCGCCTCGCTTTGTCCCCACCCCAGCTCAGAGTGTCGGCGAGGCCCTGGAGTACTGCTTAAGGCAGCCTTTGAGTGAATCTTCTTCAAAGAACCTCTCTTGGTCCTTCTCTTGCCTTTCTTCTCAGCTGCCCTCCACTGGCAATCTCATAGAAATCCATGTTGGAAGGCACCCTTTTGGATCATGGAGTCGAAGCCTTGACTCCATGCTGAGCTTCAGTTAAATCTCTGAGTCTATAAAAGCTGCACTTTGCCTTCAGCCTTGCTGCTTTTCTGAAGAATGAGCATGACAGCATCCTCCTGCTTCCCCACAACCACTTGTGTACCAGGCCTCTGGAAGAGCGCTCCTTTTTTCTGCTCCAGAAAAAGTTTCTCAGCACAATTGTTCTGCATTAGAAAGATGTATTTTGGGTGACCAGTTCCGGATAGATTGGTCTTTCTTTCTGTGCATACACAGGCACCAGCTACACAGACTGCAATCATGAACCGCAATCTAAGAGCCACAGGCTGGTGTTGCAGGTCTTCCCCCTGATTGCTACCCAAAAATGCCCAACCCCATCAGCACCATCATTAAGCTCTAGACAGTTGGAATCCCGCCTTTACATAGAGGGTGACCCCGGCGCCTCTCCATCTCTGCCTGTGCCTTCTGCATGGTTACAAATATATAAAACAGAGGGAGCATAAAACAGAGGGGTATTGTGGTGGCCAACAGCTTGCCTGAAGGCCTCACACTTTTATTTCATCCTAATTTTATAGCTGAAGCATAAGTAATTCTATAAGTACTTTAATTACGAAACTTAAGCAGTGTGGACCGTTTGGAAGCAGGCCCGGACCGTTGGGGACTCCAGCAGCTATTGGCTGTTTGGCCGGGTGGCAACAGGTTCAACCAGTATGGACTGACCAGGCAGACATTCAGATCTGCAAAGGAAGAGAGCACTCAATAGAAGTTGGTTGCTGTGCATGAACCTTGGTGTGTGTGCATGGTCCCATTCCTGCCTCGGCAATCAAAGTGACAGAGGGCTTCCGTGCAGTAGGCATCTCGGGAAGTCTTGTACCTTCCGAGTACCTCAGGCAGTGGGGGAAGGAAGAGGGTGATGCACTGGGGATAAAAAAGGAGGCTGCACCCTTGTCCTGGGTCTCAACAAATCCAGACACCCCAAGGGGAAATGGCCCTTGGCCTCTCCCTTTATTCCAATAACATTACAGGGCTCCTCTGTGTCCTCCCTGGACATAACCTCTGGCGTTGTGAAGTTTTTTCCCCACAGGGAGACACCCTACTCCTTCAGCGCCCATTCTAACACATCTAGAAGCCCGCGTCCTTGCTGCTGCACGGATCTCCCACGGCTCTCTGCCAGCCGCACGCCAGAGCTCCCAGCTCCAGCTGGCAGGGCCTCAGCGCCCGCCCTCTGCCCTCCCGCCCCGACAGCCACACCAGGCCCTGCTTGCTGCCCTCATGGTGGCACTCCTGGCCCCAGTGCTCTCCAAGGCCTTCTCCGGGGGCACCCTCCTGCGGCCTTTCACTCCCTGCACCAGGGCCAGCAGAGACCTGAGAGGGGCTGTGGACAAGGGACTGCAGGGACAGCACCAGGCCCAGTGGCTTCCCACTGACAGCGGGCAGGCTTGGGCCGGAGATGCACAAGAAATTCTGGCCTCTCAGGCTGCTGAGGCCCTGGCCCACGCTGCCCACAGAAGCTGTGGCTGCCCCGTCCCTGGCAGTGTTCCAGGCCAGGCTGGATGGGGCTTGAAACAGCCGGGCCTACAGGAAGGTGTCCATGCCCTTGGCAGCAGGGTTGCAACAAGACCATTTTTAAGGACCCTTCCAAGGCAGGCCCTTCTGGCATTCTGTGATCACAGGGGCCGGGGGCAGCTGGACTTAATGTCTGATTAGAACCAATTCGGCGCTGCAAGTTTGGCTAATTTCAAGGAGACTCTTCACAAGCCCCAATAGACAGCTTGTCACTTTTACCTATACTATAGGTCTGGTTGAGGTCAATAAAGTCTTGCACGATCCAGGTTCTGGAATATTGTAGTTTATTGAAGCAAGAGCAAAGCAGTTTCCAGGTAGCTACTCACAAAAGCACTAACTATAGAGCATAATTGTGGGTCTCCAGCAGGCAGAGACATGATATATGGCTTTACTACTACATAAAATAATTTCTTATATGCAATATAGAAAATAAAATTGTTATGTATAAATATATCTACTTATGACAATCTTTCCAGATATAAATGCCCTAAGAGCATTAATATGTATCACAACTTTGAGTGACGCTAAATATAGGCTATATTGCCTTCTTTAAACAAAATTACATATTTGACTCTTTAGAATAATTTCTTATCATGATATAATAGTTACATAATTCCTATCATTGATAATATTTATATTATTCTATAGGCTTTTATTATATTTAACTATTCTATATGATAATTGATAACTTTTCTAGCATATAGTATGTGCACACGGGATATATATATATATATACACACAAATTAGCAACCTAGATCTTTACATATAGAAAATAGCAGGTCAGCTCCAACACAGCTGGTACAGTGCTGACCTGAAGGATTCCCATGCAGGAACAAGAAGAAACACCGTGCACTGACTCATCCGAAACATTGTCCAGCGATCGTGGAGTCTCTGTCCCCAGAGAGAGTCAAGAACCTTGATCTGAACACAATCCTTTGTATTGTAGAGCAGGATCTTTTCTAGTGTAGCGCAATCCTTTGTAGTGTAGTGCTCCTGCCTGGAGCACCCCTGAACCAAATGGTACCACCAGCGGTCCTTTCAAACATTCTCTCATCTGGGATTCTGAGATCAGCGTCTTTGCACAAGGTGAAGCTCTCAGAGGGAAAATGGACTCAAAGGAAGAGCTGGGCGAATAATAGCATTTCCTTGTACGTGTTCCTTGGATCTTTGTAGACAACCTGTTCATCACCGGATGCAGCGCTGGGGAGGCTCTTGAGACAACACTGCTGCTGCTGATGGCATAGTGCTGCTACGCAGCGTTTTCCCTTCCCTCTCTGCAGCCCGCATTCTTCCTTCTTTTCCCTACTCTCTACTGAGAGCTAGTTCTCTGCCACCAGGTGTGAGCCTCACAAGCACAGCTCTGTGCAGGAGACCCTCTTTCACTGTTCATTTCTAAGGATCCGTTTGAGCCAATGGTGCAGATCCACGTACTGGCTCATTGCCTGGGAGTGAGCAACCGGATCCATCACCAGGTCATGGAAGAGATTGCATGAGCTGGCCATTAGGATCTCTGGGGGCAAGCTGATCCCCTCAGGAAGCCTCTGGTTGCCCACAATGAAGTGATTGAGGTGTCTCATTTCCACACACGTGCGCAGGCTCTCGCTGATATCCATCAGCCGTCTCACAAAATGTCTCCTGCGCCACTGTGACACAGGTAGGATGCTCAGGAGGTGCATGACAATGGTCTTGATGGTATAGGTGGAGAAGCCTAAGCCCAGCTGAAGACGAGTGAAGAACTGCAGGCATTTCAGGTGCAAGCTGTCAGGGGGAGCATGCCTGGCGATGTACGTGAAGAACTTCATCTCGGCCACAGCGTAGCTCTCCGGCCAGATTGTGCTGGAGGTGTGGGCTTGCCTAGGCTGGCTGCTTACAAAGACGTCTGAGTTGCCTTGCCGCACCCCAAACAGCATCTCGATCCGGTAGCTTTTTCTGCCATTGGTCACCTTGAACTGGCAGGAGCGTCTGGAGGGCAGCAGCACTAAATGCCAGAGGTGTGACTCAGGCAAAGCCGGCCAGATCGCTCTCACCAGCTGGTAGAACCAGCGGGCAGTTTTCTCCACGTCCAGGTAGGAGCCCGTGCACAGGGTACGAAGGAGGCTGGGATCCTGATGCCTCCTCAGCTCCTCCTGAGGGTGGTGCAGGAAGCACAGCATGTTCTCAACCTGCTGCTCGCTCCTGCAGGTGCACTCCTGCTGCACGCGGATGTGGAAGTTCCTCAAGCGCCTCTGCCCTGCAGTGCCCAGCTCTAGGTGGAAGCTGTGCCCTCGGGGAGGTGTCATGGGTATGAGCACCTGGTACACAACATCCTGCTCACGTGGACTCCAACCTTCGAAGGCACTGCCCACCCCAATGGCTCCTTGCAGCACCGGATAGAAACTGCTGGACAAGACCCGTCGAAAATAAATTGCAAAATGCTTCATCAGGGTTCTTGTCCACATGCATCCTTCCTGCAGGTCCTGCACAGGCCACTGTATGCGCTCCATTATGATTCTTCCAAAGTTATCGTAGCGATCACGGTATTCTTCCACTTGATTTCCAACGTCATTGACGTTTGCTGCATTGGCAGCATCACGTTCTTCATTCGCAGCAGCATTGTCGACTTCCTCTGCACGGCCATCATCTCTGTTGTCTTCCTCCTCATCCATGTCACTGTCTCCTTCATCTTCATTTCCAGCGTCTTCATATGCATCTTCATTTCCAACGTCTTCTTCATATGCATCGACATTTTCGACTTCCTCTTCATTTACGCCATCGTGTCCTTCTCCTTGCTCCTCTCTCCTCAGGCTCCCTTTCCTCCACTTGCACCACAGTGCCAAGAGAAGGAGCAGGAGCCCAGCAAGAGCCCAGACCTGCCAGTGCTGCCAGGCAGAGCAGAGCAGGTCTCCCCAGGCCAAGACACCCTGCTTCACCAGGATGGGCTGCTCCACCTCCCGCTCCAGACGAATCTTCTCCTCTTCCAGGAGCTTGGCACGCACCTCCATTCGCAGACGTGTCACTTCATCCAAGCCATCACCCACGGGCTGTGGGTACTGGACTACACATTGCAAGAGCAAGAGCCACAATACCCAGGTATCCATGGTCTGCAGGAGGATGGAGAGAAGGCCTTGAGAGGGAGGCAGCTGGCAGCAGGCACCGGGAGGGGCAGCAGGGACGGGAATCCCAGGGATCTGGGAGAAGGAAGGACAGGACCCCAGACAGCTGGCAAGCAGCCAGGCCCGTTCCACTGCCCGAGCAGCAGCAGCAGCAGCGGCACGGTGCCCTGCCCAAGGCTGTGCCATGAGGGGCTATTCCTGGACGCAGGGGGAAAAGCCAGCCCCGGGTGCAGCGTTTCTGCCCCGGCCCTTGTCCCCAGCCCAGCCTCCCCACCACATGTGCACTCACCGCTTGCCCAAGCAATAGAGGGCCAGCGTTACCTGCTGGGGCCTTGTATAGCTGCCCCCGTTTGTGACATGGCCCCATGATGTCATGGATGTCACAGGACACCACAGCCAGCCCAGCGCCTCGCTTTGTCCCCACCCCAGCTCAGAGTGTCGGCGAGGCCCTGGAGTACTGCTTAAGGCAGCCTTTGAGTGAATCTTCTTCAAAGAACCTCTCTTGGTCCTTCTCTTGCCTTTCTTCTCAGCTGCCCTCCACTGGCAATCTCATAGAAATCCATGTTGGAAGGCACCCTTTTGGATCATGGAGTCGAAGCCTTGACTCCATGCTGAGCTTCAGTTAAATCTCTGAGTCTATAAAAGCTGCACTTTGCCTTCAGCCTTGCTGCTTTTCTGAAGAATGAGCATGACAGCATCCTCCTGCTTCCCCACAACCACTTGTGTACCAGGCCTCTGGAAGAGCGCTCCTTTTTTCTGCTCCAGAAAAAGTTTCTCAGCACAATTGTTCTGCATTAGAAAGATGTATTTTGGGTGACCAGTTCCGGATAGATTGGTCTTTCTTTCTGTGCATACACAGGCACCAGCTACACAGACTGCAATCATGAACCGCAATCTAAGAGCCACAGGCTGGTGTTGCAGGTCTTCCCCCTGATTGCTACCCAAAAATGCCCAACCCCATCAGCACCATCATTAAGCTCTAGACAGTTGGAATCCCGCCTTTACATAGAGGGTGACCCCGGCGCCTCTCCTTCTCTGCCTGTGCCTTCTGCATGGTTACAAATATATAAAACAGAGGGAGCATAAAACAGAGGGGTATTGTGGTGGCCAACAGCTTGCCTGAAGGCCTCACACTTTTATTTCATCCTAATTTTATAGCTGAAGCATAAGTAATTCTATAAGTACTTTAATTACGAAACTTAAGCAGTGTGGACCGTTTGGAAGCAGGCCCGGACCGTTGGGGACTCCAGCAGCTATTGGCTGTTTGGCCGGGTGGCAACAGGTTCAACCAGTATGGACTGACCAGGCAGACATTCAGATCTGCAAAGGAAGAGAGCACTCAATAGAAGTTGGTTGCTGTGCATGAACCTTGGTGTGTGTGCATGGTCCCATTCCTGCCTCGGCAATCAAAGTGACAGAGGGCTTCCGTGCAGTAGGCATCTCGGGAAGTCTTGTACCTTCCGAGTACCTCAGGCAGTGGGGGAAGGAAGAGGGTGATGCACTGGGGATAAAAAAGGAGGCTGCACCCTTGTCCTGGGTCTCAACAAATCCAGACACCCCAAGGGGAAATGGCCCTTGGCCTCTCCCTTTATTCCAATAACATTACAGGGCTCCTCTGTGTCCTCCCTGGACATAACCTCTGGCGTTGTGAAGTTTTTTCCCCACAGGGAGACACCCTACTCCTTCAGCGCCCATTCTAACACATCTAGAAGCCCGCGTCCTTGCTGCTGCACGGATCTCCCACGGCTCTCTGCCAGCCGCACGCCAGAGCTCCCAGCTCCAGCTGGCAGGGCCTCAGCGCCCGCCCTCTGCCCTCCCGCCCCGACGGCCACACCAGGCCCTGCTTGCTGCCCTCATGGTGGCACTCCTGGCCCCAGTGCTCTCCAAGGCCTTCTCCGGGGGCACCCTCCTGTGGCCTTTCACTCCCTGCACCAGGCCCAGCAGAGACCTGAGAGGGGCTGTGGACAAGGGCCTGCAGGGACAGCACCAGGCCCAGTGGCTTCCCACTGACAGCGGGCAGGCTTGGGCCGGAGATGCACAAGAAATTCTGGCCTCTCAGGCTGCTGAGGCCCTGGCCCACGCTGCCCACAGAAGCTGTGGCTGCCCCGTCCCTGGCAGTGTTCCAGGCCAGGCTGGATGGGGCTTGAAACAGCCGGGCCTACAGGAAGGTGTCCATGCCCTTGGCAGCAGGGTTGCAACAAGACCATTTTTAAGGACCCTTCCAAGGCAGGCCCTTCTGGCATTCTGTGATCACAGGGGCCGGGGGCAGCTGGACTTAATGTCTGATTAGAACCAATTCGGCGCTGCAAGTTTGGCTAATTTCAAGGAGACTCTTCACAAGCCCCAATAGACAGCTTGTCACTTTTACCTATACTATAGGTCTGGTTGAGGTCAATAAAGTCTTGCACGATCCAGGTTCTGGAATATTGTAGTTTATTGAAGCAAGAGCAAAGCAGTTTCCAGGTAGCTACTCACAAAAGCACTAACTATAGAGCATAATTGTGGGTCTCCAGCAGGCAGAGACATGATATATGGCTTTACTACTACATAAAATAATTTCTTATATGCAATATAGAAAATAAAATTGTTATGTATAAATATATCTACTTATGACAATCTTTCCAGATATAAATGCCCTAAGAGCATTAATATGTATCACAACTTTGAGTGACGCTAAATATAGGCTATATTGCCTTCTTTAAACAAAATTACATATTTGACTCTTTAGAATAATTTCTTATCATGATATAATAGTTACATAATTCCTATCATTGATAATATTTATATTATTCTATAGGCTTTTATTATATTTAACTATTCTATATGATAATTGATCACTTTTCTAGCATATAGTATGTGCACACGGGATATATATATATATATACACACAAATTAGCAACCTAGATCTTTACATATAGAAAATAGCAGGTCAGCTCCAACACAGCTGGTACAGTGCTGACCTGAAGGATTCCCATGCAGGAACAAGAAGAAACACCGTGCACTGACTCATCCAAAACATTGTCCAGCGATCGTGGAGTCTCTGTCCCCAGAGAGAGTCAAGAACCTTGATCTGAACACAATCCTTTGTATTGTAGAGCAGGATCTTTTCTAGTGTAGCGCAATCCTTTGTAGTGTAGTGCTCCTGCCTGGAGCACCCCTGAACCAAATGGTACCACCAGCGGTCCTTTCAAACATTCTCTCATCTGGGATTCTGAGATCAGCGTCTTTGCACAAGGTGAAGCTCTCAGAGGGAAAATGGACTCAAAGGAAGAGCTGGGCGAATAATAGCATTTCCTTGTACGTGTTCCTTGGATCTTTGTAGACAACCTGTTCATCACCGGATGCAGCGCTGGGGAGGCTCTTGAGACAACACTGCTGCTGCTGATGGCATAGTGCTGCTACGCAGCGTTTTCCCTTCCCTCTCTGCAGCCCGCATTCTTCCTTCTTTTCCCTACTCTCTACTGAGAGCTAGTTCTCTGCCACCAGGTGTGAGCCTCACAAGCACAGCTCTGTGCAGGAGACCCTCTTTCACTGTTCATTTCTAAGGATCCGTTTGAGCCAATGGTGCAGATCCACGTACTGGCTCATTGCCTGGGAGTGAGCAACCGGATCCATCACCAGGTCATGGAAGAGATTGCATGAGCTGGCCATTAGGATCTCTGGGGGCAAGCTGATCCCCTCAGGAAGCCTCTGGTTGCCCACAATGAAGTGATTGAGGTGTCTCATTTCCACACACGTGCGCAGGCTCTCGCTGATATCCATCAGCCGTCTCACAAAATGTCTCCTGCGCCACTGTGACACGGGTAGGATGCTCAGGAGGTGCATGACAATGGTCTTGATGGTATAGGTGGAGAAGCCTAAGCCCAGCTGAAGACGAGTGAAGAACTGCAGGCATTTCAGGTGCAAGCTGTCAGGGGGGAGCATGCCTGGCGATGTACGTGAAGAACTTCATCTCGGCCACAGCGTAGCTCTCCGGCCAGATTGTGCTGGAGGTGTGGGCTTGCCTAGGCTGGCTGCTTACAAAGACGTCTGAGTTGCCTTGCCGCACCCCAAACAGCATCTCGATCCGGTAGCTTTTTCTGCCATTGGTCACCTTGAACTGGCAGGAGCGTCTGGAGGGCAGCAGCACTAAATGCCAGAGGTGTGACTCAGGCAAAGCCGGCCAGATCGCTCTCACCAGCTGGTAGAACCAGCGGGCAGTTTTCTCCACGTCCAGGTAGGAGCCCGTGCACAGGGTACGAAGGAGGCTGGGATCCTGATGCCTCCTCAGCTCCTCCTGAGGGTGGTGCAGGAAGCACAGCATGTTCTCAACCTGCTGCTCGCTCCTGCAGGTGCACTCCTGCTGCACGCGGATGTGGAAGTTCCTCAAGCGCCTCTGCCCTGCAGTGCCCAGCTCTAGGTGGAAGCTGTGCCCTCGGGGAGGTGTCATGGGTATGAGCACCTGGTACACAACATCCTGCTCACGTGGACTCCAACCTTCGAAGGCACTGCCCACCCCAATGGCTCCTTGCAGCACCGGATAGAAACTGCTGGACAAGACCCGTCGAAAATAAATTGCAAAATGCTTCATCAGGGTTCTTGTCCACATGCATCCTTCCTGCAGGTCCTGCACAGGCCACTGTATGCGCTCCATTATGATTCTTCCAAAGTTATCGTAGCGATCACGGTATTCTTCCACTTGATTTCCAACGTCATTGACGTTTGCTGCATTGGCAGCATCACGTTCTTCATTCGCAGCAGCATTGTCGACTTCCTCTGCACGGCCATCATCTCTGTTGTCTTCCTCCTCATCCATGTCACTGTCTCCTTCATCTTCATTTCCAGCGTCTTCATATGCATCTTCATTTCCAACGTCTTCTTCATATGCATCGACATTTTCGACTTCCTCTTCATTTACGCCATCGTGTCCTTCTCCTTGCTCCTCTCTCCTCAGGCTCCCTTTCCTCCACTTGCACCACAGTGCCAAGAGAAGGAGCGGGAGCCCAGCAAGAGCCCAGACCTGCCAGTGCTGCCAGGCAGAGCAGAGCAGGTCTCCCCAGGCCAAGACACCCTGCTTCACCAGGATGGGCTGCTCCACCTCCTGCTCCAGACGAATCTTCTCCTCTTCCAGGAGCTTGGCACGCACCTCCATTCGCAGACGTGTCACTTCATCCAAGCCATCACCCACGGGCTGTGGGTACTGGACTACACATTGCAAGAGCAAGAGCCACAATACCCAGGTATCCATGGTCTGCAGGAGGATGGAGAGAAGGCCTTGAGAGGGAGGCAGCTGGCAGCAGGCACCGGGAGGGGCAGCAGGGACGGGAATCCCAAGGATCTGGGAGAAGGAAGGACAGGACCCCAGACAGCTGGCAAGCAGCCAGGCCCGTTCCACTGCCCGAGCAGCAGCAGCAGCAGCGGCACGGTGCCCTGCCCAAGGCTGTGCCATGAGGGGCTATTCCTGGACGCAGGGGGAAAAGCCAGCCCCGGGTGCAGCGTTTCTGCCCCGGCCCTTGTCCCCAGCCCAGCCTCCCCACCACATGTGCACTCACCGCTTGCCCAAGCAATAGAGGGCCAGCGTTACCTGCTGGGGCCTTGTATAGCTGCCCCCGTTTGTGACATGGCCCCATGATGTCATGGATGTCACAGGACACCACAGCCAGCCCAGCGCCTCGCTTTGTCCCCACCCCAGCTCAGAGTGTCGGCGAGGCCCTGGAGTACTGCTTAAGGCAGCCTTTGAGTGAATCTTCTTCAAAGAACCTCTCTTGGTCCTTCTCTTGCCTTTCTTCTCAGCTGCCCTCCACTGGCAATCTCATAGAAATCCATGTTGGAAGGCACCCTTTTGGATCATGGAGTCGAAGCCTTGACTCCATGCTGAGCTTCAGTTAAATCTCTGAGTCTATAAAAGCTGCACTTTGCCTTCAGCCTTGCTGCTTTTCTGAAGAATGAGCATGACAGCATCCTCCTGCTTCCCCACAACCACTTGTGTACCAGGCCTCTGGAAGAGCGCTCCTTTTTTCTGCTCCAGAAAAAGTTTCTCAGCACAATTGTTCTGCATTAGAAAGATGTATTTTGGGTGACCAGTTCCGGATAGATTGGTCTTTCTTTCTGTGCATACACAGGCACCAGCTACACAGACTGCAATCATGAACCGCAATCTAAGAGCCACAGGCTGGTGTTGCAGGTCTTCCCCCTGATTGCTACCCAAAAATGCCCAACCCCATCAGCACCATCATTAAGCTCTAGACAGTTGGAATCCCGCCTTTACATAGAGGGTGACCCCGGCGCCTCTCCTTCTCTGCCTGTGCCTTCTGCATGGTTACAAATATATAAAACAGAGGGAGCATAAAACAGAGGGGTATTGTGGTGGCCAACAGCTTGCCTGAAGGCCTCACACTTTTATTTCATCCTAATTTTATAGCTGAAGCATAAGTAATTCTATAAGTACTTTAATTACGAAACTTAAGCAGTGTGGACCGTTTGGAAGCAGGCCCGGACCGTTGGGGACTCCAGCAGCTATTGGCTGTTTGGCCGGGTGGCAACAGGTTCAACCAGTATGGACTGACCAGGCAGACATTCAGATCTGCAAAGGAAGAGAGCACTCAATAGAAGTTGGTTGCTGTGCATGAACCTTGGTGTGTGTGCATGGTCCCATTCCTGCCTCGGCAATCAAAGTGACAGAGGGCTTCCGTGCAGTAGGCATCTCGGGAAGTCTTGTACCTTCCGAGTACCTCAGGCAGTGGGGGAAGGAAGAGGGTGATGCACTGGGGATAAAAAAGGAGGCTGCACCCTTGTCCTGGGTCTCAACAAATCCAGACACCCCAAGGGGAAATGGCCCTTGGCCTCTCCCTTTATTCCAATAACATTACAGGGCTCCTCTGTGTCCTCCCTGGACATAACCTCTGGCGTTGTGAAGTTTTTTCCCCACAGGGAGACACCCTACTCCTTCAGCGCCCATTCTAACACATCTAGAAGCCCGCGTCCTTGCTGCTGCACGGATCTCCCACGGCTCTCTGCCAGCCGCACGCCAGAGCTCCCAGCTCCAGCTGGCAGGGCCTCAGCGCCCGCCCTCTGCCCTCCCGCCCCGACGGCCACACCAGGCCCTGCTTGCTGCCCTCATGGTGGCACTCCTGGCCCCAGTGCTCTCCAAGGCCTTCTCCGGGGGCACCCTCCTGCGGCCTTTCACTCCCTGCACCAGGGCCAGCAGAGACCTGAGAGGGGCTGTGGACAAGGGCCTGCAGGGACAGCACCAGGCCCAGTGGCTTCCCACTGACAGCGGGCAGGCTTGGGCCGGAGATGCACAAGAAATTCTGGCCTCTCAGGCTGCTGAGGCCCTGGCCCACGCTGCCCACAGAAGCTGTGGCTGCCCCGTCCCTGGCAGTGTTCCAGGCCAGGCTGGATGGGGCTTGAAACAGCCGGGCCTACAGGAAGGTGTCCATGCCCTTGGCAGCAGGGTTGCAACAAGACCATTTTTAAGGACCCTTCCAAGGCAGGCCCTTCTGGCATTCTGTGATCACAGGGGCCGGGGGCAGCTGGACTTAATGTCTGATTAGAACCAATTCGGCGCTGCAAGTTTGGCTAATTTCAAGGAGACTCTTCACAAGCCCCAATAGACAGCTTGTCACTTTTACCTATACTATAGGTCTGGTTGAGGTCAATAAAGTCTTGCACGATCCAGGTTCTGGAATATTGTAGTTTATTGAAGCAAGAGCAAAGCAGTTTCCAGGTAGCTACTCACAAAAGCACTAACTATAGAGCATAATTGTGGGTCTCCAGCAGGCAGAGACATGATATATGGCTTTACTACTACATAAAATAATTTCTTATATGCAATATAGAAAATAAAATTGTTATGTATAAATATATCTACTTATGACAATCTTTCCAGATATAAATGCCCTAAGAGCATTAATATGTATCACAACTTTGAGTGACGCTAAATATAGGCTATATTGCCTTCTTTAAACAAAATTACATATTTGACTCTTTAGAATAATTTCTTATCATGATATAATAGTTACATAATTCCTATCATTGATAATATTTATATTATTCTATAGGCTTTTATTATATTTAACTATTCTATATGATAATTGATCACTTTTCTAGCATATAGTATGTGCACACGGGATATATATATATATATACACACAAATTAGCAACCTAGATCTTTACATATAGAAAATAGCAGGTCAGCTCCAACACAGCTGGTACAGTGCTGACCTGAAGGATTCCCATGCAGGAACAAGAAGAAACACCGTGCACTGACTCATCCAAAACATTGTCCAGCGATCGTGGAGTCTCTGTCCCCAGAGAGAGTCAAGAACCTTGATCTGAACACAATCCTTTGTATTGTAGAGCAGGATCTTTTCTAGTGTAGCGCAATCCTTTGTAGTGTAGTGCTCCTGCCTGGAGCACCCCTGAACCAAATGGTACCACCAGCGGTCCTTTCAAACATTCTCTCATCTGGGATTCTGAGATCAGCGTCTTTGCACAAGGTGAAGCTCTCAGAGGGAAAATGGACTCAAAGGAAGAGCTGGGCGAATAATAGCATTTCCTTGTACGTGTTCCTTGGATCTTTGTAGACAACCTGTTCATCACCGGATGCAGCGCTGGGGAGGCTCTTGAGACAACACTGCTGCTGCTGATGGCATAGTGCTGCTACGCAGCGTTTTCCCTTCCCTCTCTGCAGCCCGCATTCTTCCTTCTTTTCCCTACTCTCTACTGAGAGCTAGTTCTCTGCCACCAGGTGTGAGCCTCACAAGCACAGCTCTGTGCAGGAGACCCTCTTTCACTGTTCATTTCTAAGGATCCGTTTGAGCCAATGGTGCAGATCCACGTACTGGCTCATTGCCTGGGAGTGAGCAACCGGATCCATCACCAGGTCATGGAAGAGATTGCATGAGCTGGCCATTAGGATCTCTGGGGGCAAGCTGATCCCCTCAGGAAGCCTCTGGTTGCCCACAATGAAGTGATTGAGGTGTCTCATTTCCACACACGTGCGCAGGCTCTCGCTGATATCCATCAGCCGTCTCACAAAATGTCTCCTGCGCCACTGTGACACGGGTAGGATGCTCAGGAGGTGCATGACAATGGTCTTGATGGTATAGGTGGAGAAGCCTAAGCCCAGCTGAAGACGAGTGAAGAACTGCAGGCATTTCAGGTGCAAGCTGTCAGGGGGAGCATGCCTGGCGATGTACGTGAAGAACTTCATCTCGGCCACAGCGTAGCTCTCCGGCCAGATTGTGCTGGAGGTGTGGGCTTGCCTAGGCTGGCTGCTTACAAAGACGTCTGAGTTGCCTTGCCGCACCCCAAACAGCATCTCGATCCGGTAGCTTTTTCTGCCATTGGTCACCTTGAACTGGCAGGAGCGTCTGGAGGGCAGCAGCACTAAATGCCAGAGGTGTGACTCAGGCAAAGCCGGCCAGATCGCTCTCACCAGCTGGTAGAACCAGCGGGCAGTTTTCTCCACGTCCAGGTAGGAGCCCGTGCACAGGGTACGAAGGAGGCTGGGATCCTGATGCCTCCTCAGCTCCTCCTGAGGGTGGTGCAGGAAGCACAGCATGTTCTCAACCTGCTGCTCGCTCCTGCAGGTGCACTCCTGCTGCACGCGGATGTGGAAGTTCCTCAAGCGCCTCTGCCCTGCAGTGCCCAGCTCTAGGTGGAAGCTGTGCCCTCGGGGAGGTGTCATGGGTATGAGCACCTGGTACACAACATCCTGCTCACGTGGACTCCAACCTTCGAAGGCACTGCCCACCCCAATGGCTCCTTGCAGCACCGGATAGAAACTGCTGGACAAGACCCGTCGAAAATAAATTGCAAAATGCTTCATCAGGGTTCTTGTCCACATGCATCCTTCCTGCAGGTCCTGCACAGGCCACTGTATGCGCTCCATTATGATTCTTCCAAAGTTATCGTAGCGATCACGGTATTCTTCCACTTGATTTCCAACGTCATTGACGTTTGCTGCATTGGCAGCATCACGTTCTTCATTCGCAGCAGCATTGTCGACTTCCTCTGCACGGCCATCATCTCTGTTGTCTTCCTCCTCATCCATGTCACTGTCTCCTTCATCTTCATTTCCAGCGTCTTCATATGCATCTTCATTTCCAACGTCTTCTTCATATGCATCGACATTTTCGACTTCCTCTTCATTTACGCCATCGTGTCCTTCTCCTTGCTCCTCTCTCCTCAGGCTCCCTTTCCTCCACTTGCACCACAGTGCCAAGAGAAGGAGCGGGAGCCCAGCAAGAGCCCAGACCTGCCAGTGCTGCCAGGCAGAGCAGAGCAGGTCTCCCCAGGCCAAGACACCCTGCTTCACCAGGATGGGCTGCTCCACCTCCTGCTCCAGACGAATCTTCTCCTCTTCCAGGAGCTTGGCACGCACCTCCATTCGCAGACGTGTCACTTCATCCAAGCCATCACCCACGGGCTGTGGGTACTGGACTACACATTGCAAGAGCAAGAGCCACAATACCCAGGTATCCATGGTCTGCAGGAGGATGGAGAGAAGGCCTTGAGAGGGAGGCAGCTGGCAGCAGGCACCGGGAGGGGCAGCAGGGACGGGAATCCCAAGGATCTGGGAGAAGGAAGGACAGGACCCCAGACAGCTGGCAAGCAGCCAGGCCCGTTCCACTGCCCGAGCAGCAGCAGCAGCAGCGGCACGGTGCCCTGCCCAAGGCTGTGCCATGAGGGGCTATTCCTGGACGCAGGGGGAAAAGCCAGCCCCGGGTGCAGCGTTTCTGCCCCGGCCCTTGTCCCCAGCCCAGCCTCCCCACCACATGTGCACTCACCGCTTGCCCAAGCAATAGAGGGCCAGCGTTACCTGCTGGGGCCTTGTATAGCTGCCCCCGTTTGTGACATGGCCCCATGATGTCATGGATGTCACAGGACACCACAGCCAGCCCAGCGCCTCGCTTTGTCCCCACCCCAGCTCAGAGTGTCGGCGAGGCCCTGGAGTACTGCTTAAGGCAGCCTTTGAGTGAATCTTCTTCAAAGAACCTCTCTTGGTCCTTCTCTTGCCTTTCTTCTCAGCTGCCCTCCACTGGCAATCTCATAGAAATCCATGTTGGAAGGCACCCTTTTGGATCATGGAGTCGAAGCCTTGACTCCATGCTGAGCTTCAGTTAAATCTCTGAGTCTATAAAAGCTGCACTTTGCCTTCAGCCTTGCTGCTTTTCTGAAGAATGAGCATGACAGCATCCTCCTGCTTCCCCACAACCACTTGTGTACCAGGCCTCTGGAAGAGCGCTCCTTTTTTCTGCTCCAGAAAAAGTTTCTCAGCACAATTGTTCTGCATTAGAAAGATGTATTTTGGGTGACCAGTTCCGGATAGATTGGTCTTTCTTTCTGTGCATACACAGGCACCAGCTACACAGACTGCAATCATGAACCGCAATCTAAGAGCCACAGGCTGGTGTTGCAGGTCTTCCCCCTGATTGCTACCCAAAAATGCCCAACCCCATCAGCACCATCATTAAGCTCTAGACAGTTGGAATCCCGCCTTTACATAGAGGGTGACCCCGGCGCCTCTCCTTCTCTGCCTGTGCCTTCTGCATGGTTACAAATATATAAAACAGAGGGAGCATAAAACAGAGGGGTATTGTGGTGGCCAACAGCTTGCCTGAAGGCCTCACACTTTTATTTCATCCTAATTTTATAGCTGAAGCATAAGTAATTCTATAAGTACTTTAATTACGAAACTTAAGCAGTGTGGACCGTTTGGAAGCAGGCCCGGACCGTTGGGGACTCCAGCAGCTATTGGCTGTTTGGCCGGGTGGCAACAGGTTCAACCAGTATGGACTGACCAGGCAGACATTCAGATCTGCAAAGGAAGAGAGCACTCAATAGAAGTTGGTTGCTGTGCATGAACCTTGGTGTGTGTGCATGGTCCCATTCCTGCCTCGGCAATCAAAGTGACAGAGGGCTTCCGTGCAGTAGGCATCTCGGGAAGTCTTGTACCTTCCGAGTACCTCAGGCAGTGGGGGAAGGAAGAGGGTGATGCACTGGGGATAAAAAAGGAGGCTGCACCCTTGTCCTGGGTCTCAACAAATCCAGACACCCCAAGGGGAAATGGCCCTTGGCCTCTCCCTTTATTCCAATAACATTACAGGGCTCCTCTGTGTCCTCCCTGGACATAACCTCTGGCGTTGTGAAGTTTTTTCCCCACAGGGAGACACCCTACTCCTTCAGCGCCCATTCTAACACATCTAGAAGCCCGCGTCCTTGCTGCTGCACGGATCTCCCACGGCTCTCTGCCAGCCGCACGCCAGAGCTCCCAGCTCCAGCTGGCAGGGCCTCAGCGCCCGCCCTCTGCCCTCCCGCCCCGACGGCCACACCAGGCCCTGCTTGCTGCCCTCATGGTGGCACTCCTGGCCCCAGTGCTCTCCAAGGCCTTCTCCGGGGGCACCCTCCTGCGGCCTTTCACTCCCTGCACCAGGGCCAGCAGAGACCTGAGAGGGGCTGTGGACAAGGGACTGCAGGGACAGCACCAGGCCCAGTGGCTTCCCACTGACAGCGGGCAGGCTTGGGCCGGAGATGCACAAGAAATTCTGGCCTCTCAGGCTGCTGAGGCCCTGGCCCACGCTGCCCACAGAAGCTGTGGCTGCCCCGTCCCTGGCAGTGTTCCAGGCCAGGCTGGATGGGGCTTGAAACAACCGGGCCTACAGGAAGGTGTCCATGCCCTTGGCAGCAGGGTTGCAACAAGACCATTTTTAAGGACCCTTCCAAGGCAGGCCCTTCTGGCATTCTGTGATCACAGGGGCCGGGGGCAGCTGGACTTAATGTCTGATTAGAACCAATTCGGCGCTGCAAGTTTGGCTAATTTCAAGGAGACTCTTCACAAGCCCCAATAGACAGCTTGTCACTTTTACCTATACTATAGGTCTGGTTGAGGTCAATAAAGTCTTGCACGATCCAGGTTCTGGAATATTGTAGTTTATTGAAGCAAGAGCAAAGCAGTTTCCAGGTAGCTACTCACAAAAGCACTAACTATAGAGCATAATTGTGGGTCTCCAGCAGGCAGAGACATGATATATGGCTTTACTACTACATAAAATAATTTCTTATATGCAATATAGAAAATAAAATTGTTATGTATAAATATATCTACTTATGACAATCTTTCCAGATATAAATGCCCTAAGAGCATTAATATGTATCACAACTTTGAGTGACGCTAAATATAGGCTATATTGCCTTCTTTAAACAAAATTACATATTTGACTCTTTAGAATAATTTCTTATCATGATATAATAGTTACATAATTCCTATCATTGATAATATTTATATTATTCTATAGGCTTTTATTATATTTAACTATTCTATATGATAATTGATAACTTTTCTAGCATATAGTATGTGCACACGGGATATATATATATATATACACACAAATTAGCAACCTAGATCTTTACATATAGAAAATAGCAGGTCAGCTCCAACACAGCTGGTACAGTGCTGACCTGAAGGATTCCCATGCAGGAACAAGAAGAAACACCGTGCACTGACTCATCCGAAACATTGTCCAGCGATCGTGGAGTCTCTGTCCCCAGAGAGAGTCAAGAACCTTGATCTGAACACAATCCTTTGTATTGTAGAGCAGGATCTTTTCTAGTGTAGCGCAATCCTTTGTAGTGTAGTGCTCCTGCCTGGAGCACCCCTGAACCAAATGGTACCACCAGCGGTCCTTTCAAACATTCTCTCATCTGGGATTCTGAGATCAGCGTCTTTGCACAAGGTGAAGCTCTCAGAGGGAAAATGGACTCAAAGGAAGAGCTGGGCGAATAATAGCATTTCCTTGTACGTGTTCCTTGGATCTTTGTAGACAACCTGTTCATCACCGGATGCAGCGCTGGGGAGGCTCTTGAGACAACACTGCTGCTGCTGATGGCATAGTGCTGCTACGCAGCGTTTTCCCTTCCCTCTCTGCAGCCCGCATTCTTCCTTCTTTTCCCTACTCTCTACTGAGAGCTAGTTCTCTGCCACCAGGTGTGAGCCTCACAAGCACAGCTCTGTGCAGGAGAACCTCTTTCACTGTTCATTTCTAAGGATCCGTTTGAGCCAATGGTGCAGATCCACGTACTGGCTCATTGCCTGGGAGTGAGCAACCGGATCCATCACCAGGTCATGGAAGAGATTGCATGAGCTGGCCATTAGGATCTCTGGGGGCAAGCTGATCCCCTCAGGAAGCCTCTGGTTGCCCACAATGAAGTGATTGAGGTGTCTCATTTCCACACACGTGCGCAGGCTCTCGCTGATATCCATCAGCCGTCTCACAAAATGTCTCCTGCGCCACTGTGACACGGGTAGGATGCTCAGGAGGTGCATGACAATGGTCTTGATGGTATAGGTGGAGAAGCCTAAGCCCAGCTGAAGACGAGTGAAGAACTGCAGGCATTTCAGGTGCAAGCTGTCAGGGGGAGCATGCCTGGCGATGTACGTGAAGAACTTCATCTCGGCCACAGCGTAGCTCTCCGGCCAGATTGTGCTGGAGGTGTGGGCTTGCCTAGGCTGGCTGCTTACAAAGACGTCTGAGTTGCCTTGCCGCACCCCAAACAGCATCTCGATCCGGTAGCTTTTTCTGCCATTGGTCACCTTGAACTGGCAGGAGCGTCTGGAGGGCAGCAGCACTAAATGCCAGAGGTGTGACTCAGGCAAAGCCGGCCAGATCGCTCTCACCAGCTGGTAGAACCAGCGGGCAGTTTTCTCCACGTCCAGGTAGGAGCCCGTGCACAGGGTACGAAGGAGGCTGGGATCCTGATGCCTCCTCAGCTCCTCCTGAGGGTGGTGCAGGAAGCACAGCATGTTCTCAACCTGCTGCTCGCTCCTGCAGGTGCACTCCTGCTGCACGCGGATGTGGAAGTTCCTCAAGCGCCTCTGCCCTGCAGTGCCCAGCTCTAGGTGGAAGCTGTGCCCTCGGGGAGGTGTCATGGGTATGAGCACCTGGTACACAACATCCTGCTCACGTGGACTCCAACCTTCGAAGGCACTGCCCACCCCAATGGCTCCTTGCAGCACCGGATAGAAACTGCTGGACAAGACCCGTCGAAAATAAATTGCAAAATGCTTCATCAGGGTTCTTGTCCACATGCATCCTTCCTGCAGGTCCTGCACAGGCCACTGTATGCGCTCCATTATGATTCTTCCAAAGTTATCGTAGCGATCACGGTATTCTTCCACTTGATTTCCAACGTCATTGACGTTTGCTGCATTGGCAGCATCACGTTCTTCATTCGCAGCAGCATTGTCGACTTCCTCTGCACGGCCATCATCTCTGTTGTCTTCCTCCTCATCCATGTCACTGTCTCCTTCATCTTCATTTCCAGCGTCTTCATATGCATCTTCATTTCCAACGTCTTCTTCATATGCATCGACATTTTCGACTTCCTCTTCATTTACGCCATCGTGTCCTTCTCCTTGCTCCTCTCTCCTCAGGCTCCCTTTCCTCCACTTGCACCACAGTGCCAAGAGAAGGAGCAGGAGCCCAGCAAGAGCCCAGACCTGCCAGTGCTGCCAGGCAGAGCAGAGCAGGTCTCCCCAGGCCAAGACACCCTGCTTCACCAGGATGGGCTGCTCCACCTCCTGCTCCAGACGAATCTTCTCCTCTTCCAGGAGCTTGGCACGCACCTCCATTCGCAGACGTGTCACTTCATCCAAGCCATCACCCACGGGCTGTGGGTACTGGACTACACATTGCAAGAGCAAGAGCCACAATACCCAGGTATCCATGGTCTGCAGGAGGATGGAGAGAAGGCCTTGAGAGGGAGGCAGCTGGCAGCAGGCACCGGGAGGGGCAGCAGGGACGGGAATCCCAAGGATCTGGGAGAAGGAAGGACAGGACCCCAGACAGCTGGCAAGCAGCCAGGCCCGTTCCACTGCCCGAGCAGCAGCAGCAGCAGCGGCACGGTGCCCTGCCCAAGGCTGTGCCATGAGGGGCTATTCCTGGACGCAGGGGGAAAAGCCAGCCCCGGGTGCAGCGTTTCTGCCCCGGCCCTTGTCCCCAGCCCAGCCTCCCCACCACATGTGCACTCACCGCTTGCCCAAGCAATAGAGGGCCAGCGTTACCTGCTGGGGCCTTGTATAGCTGCCCCCGTTTGTGACATGGCCCCATGATGTCATGGATGTCACAGGACACCACAGCCAGCCCAGCGCCTCGCTTTGTCCCCACCCCAGCTCAGAGTGTCGGCGAGGCCCTGGAGTACTGCTTAAGGCAGCCTTTGAGTGAATCTTCTTCAAAGAACCTCTCTTGGTCCTTCTCTTGCCTTTCTTCTCAGCTGCCCTCCACTGGCAATCTCATAGAAATCCATGTTGGAAGGCACCCTTTTGGATCATGGAGTCGAAGCCTTGACTCCATGCTGAGCTTCAGTTAAATCTCTGAGTCTATAAAAGCTGCACTTTGCCTTCAGCCTTGCTGCTTTTCTGAAGAATGAGCATGACAGCATCCTCCTGCTTCCCCACAACCACTTGTCTACCAGGCCTCTGGAAGAGCGCTCCTTTTTTCTGCTCCAGAAAAAGTTTCTCAGCACAATTGTTCTGCATTAGAAAGATGTATTTTGGGTGACCAGTTCCGGATAGATTGGTCTTTCTTTCTGTGCATACACAGGCACCAGCTACACAGACTGCAATCATGAACCGCAATCTAAGAGCCACAGGCTGGTGTTGCAGGTCTTCCCCCTGATTGCTACCCAAAAATGCCCAACCCCATCAGCACCATCATTAAGCTCTAGACAGTTGGAATCCCGCCTTTACATAGAGGGTGACCCCGGCGCCTCTCCTTCTCTGCCTGTGCCTTCTGCATGGTTACAAATATATAAAACAGAGGGAGCATAAAACAGAGGGGTATTGTGGTGGCCAACAGCTTGCCTGAAGGCCTCACACTTTTATTTCATCCTAATTTTATAGCTGAAGCATAAGTAATTCTATAAGTACTTTAATTACGAAACTTAAGCAGTGTGGACCGTTTGGAAGCAGGCCCGGACCGTTGGGGACTCCAGCAGCTATTGGCTGTTTGGCCGGGTGGCAACAGGTTCAACCAGTATGGACTGACCAGGCAGACATTCAGATCTGCAAAGGAAGAGAGCACTCAATAGAAGTTGGTTGCTGTGCATGAACCTTGGTGTGTGTGCATGGTCCCATTCCTGCCTCGGCAATCAAAGTGACAGAGGGCTTCCGTGCAGTAGGCATCTCGGGAAGTCTTGTACCTTCCGAGTACCTCAGGCAGTGGGGGAAGGAAGAGGGTGATGCACTGGGGATAAAAAAGGAGGCTGCACCCTTGTCCTGGGTCTCAACAAATCCAGACACCCCAAGGGGAAATGGCCCTTGGCCTCTCCCTTTATTCCAATAACATTACAGGGCTCCTCTGTGTCCTCCCTGGACATAACCTCTGGCGTTGTGAAGTTTTTTCCCCACAGGGAGACACCCTACTCCTTCAGCGCCCATTCTAACACATCTAGAAGCCCGCGTCCTTGCTGCTGCACGGATCTCCCACGGCTCTCTGCCAGCCGCACGCCAGAGCTCCCAGCTCCAGCTGGCAGGGCCTCAGCGCCCGCCCTCTGCCCTCCCGCCCCGACGGCCACACCAGGCCCTGCTTGCTGCCCTCATGGTGGCACTCCTGGCCCCAGTGCTCTCCAAGGCCTTCTCCGGGGGCACCCTCCTGTGGCCTTTCACTCCCTGCACCAGGGCCAGCAGAGACCTGAGAGGGGCTGTGGACAAGGGACTGCAGGGACAGCACCAGGCCCAGTGGCTTCCCACTGACAGCGGGCAGGCTTGGGCCGGAGATGCACAAGAAATTCTGGCCTCTCAGGCTGCTGAGGCCCTGGCCCACGCTGCCCACAGAAGCTGTGGCTGCCCCGTCCCTGGCAGTGTTCCAGGCCAGGCTGGATGGGGCTTGAAACAGCCGGGCCTACAGGAAGGTGTCCATGCCCTTGGCAGCAGGGTTGCAACAAGACCATTTTTAAGGACCCTTCCAAGGCAGGCCCTTCTGGCATTCTGTGATCACAGGGGCCGGGGGCAGCTGGACTTAATGTCTGATTAGAACCAATTCGGCGCTGCAAGTTTGGCTAATTTCAAGGAGACTCTTCACAAGCCCCAATAGACAGCTTGTCACTTTTACCTATACTATAGGTCTGGTTGAGGTCAATAAAGTCTTGCACGATCCAGGTTCTGGAATATTGTAGTTTATTGAAGCAAGAGCAAAGCAGTTTCCAGGTAGCTACTCACAAAAGCACTAACTATAGAGCATAATTGTGGGTCTCCAGCAGGCAGAGACATGATATATGGCTTTACTACTACATAAAATAATTTCTTATATGCAATATAGAAAATAAAATTGTTATGTATAAATATATCTACTTATGACAATCTTTCCAGATATAAATGCCCTAAGAGCATTAATATGTATCACAACTTTGAGTGACGCTAAATATAGGCTATATTGCCTTCTTTAAACAAAATTACATATTTGACTCTTTAGAATAATTTCTTATCATGATATAATAGTTACATAATTCCTATCATTGATAATATTTATATTATTCTATAGGCTTTTATTATATTTAACTATTCTATATGATAATTGATAACTTTTCTAGCATATAGTATGTGCACACGGGATATATATATATATATACACACAAATTAGCAACCTAGATCTTTACATATAGAAAATAGCAGGTCAGCTCCAACACAGCTGGTACAGTGCTGACCTGAAGGATTCCCATGCAGGAACAAGAAGAAACACCGTGCACTGACTCATCCGAAACATTGTCCAGCGATCGTGGAGTCTCTGTCCCCAGAGAGAGTCAAGAACCTTGATCTGAACACAATCCTTTGTATTGTAGAGCAGGATCTTTTCTAGTGTAGCGCAATCCTTTGTAGTGTAGTGCTCCTGCCTGGAGCACCCCTGAACCAAATGGTACCACCAGCGGTCCTTTCAAACATTCTCTCATCTGGGATTCTGAGATCAGCGTCTTTGCACAAGGTGAAGCTCTCAGAGGGAAAATGGACTCAAAGGAAGAGCTGGGCGAATAATAGCATTTCCTTGTACGTGTTCCTTGGATCTTTGTAGACAACCTGTTCATCACCGGATGCAGCGCTGGGGAGGCTCTTGAGACAACACTGCTGCTGCTGATGGCATAGTGCTGCTACGCAGCGTTTTCCCTTCCCTCTCTGCAGCCCGCATTCTTCCTTCTTTTCCCTACTCTCTACTGAGAGCTAGTTCTCTGCCACCAGGTGTGAGCCTCACAAGCACAGCTCTGTGCAGGAGAACCTCTTTCACTGTTCATTTCTAAGGATCCGTTTGAGCCAATGGTGCAGATCCACGTACTGGCTCATTGCCTGGGAGTGAGCAACCGGATCCATCACCAGGTCATGGAAGAGATTGCATGAGCTGGCCATTAGGATCTCTGGGGGCAAGCTGATCCCCTCAGGAAGCCTCTGGTTGCCCACAATGAAGTGATTGAGGTGTCTCATTTCCACACACATGCGCAGGCTCTCGCTGATATCCATCAGCCGTCTCACAAAATGTCTCCTGCGCCACTGTGACACGGGTAGGATGCTCAGGAGGTGCATGACAATGGTCTTGATGGTATAGGTGGAGAAGCCTAAGCCCAGCTGAAGACGAGTGAAGAACTGCAGGCATTTCAGGTGCAAGCTGTCAGGGGGAGCATGCCTGGCGATGTACGTGAAGAACTTCATCTCGGCCACAGCGTAGCTCTCCGGCCAGATTGTGCTGGAGGTGTGGGCTTGCCTAGGCTGGCTGCTTACAAAGACGTCTGAGTTGCCTTGCCGCACCCCAAACAGCATCTCGATCCGGTAGCTTTTTCTGCCATTGGTCACCTTGAACTGGCAGGAGCGTCTGGAGGGCAGCAGCACTAAATGCCAGAGGTGTGACTCAGGCAAAGCCGGCCAGATCGCTCTCACCAGCTGGTAGAACCAGCGGGCAGTTTTCTCCACGTCCAGGTAGGAGCCCGTGCACAGGGTACGAAGGAGGCTGGGATCCTGATGCCTCCTCAGCTCCTCCTGAGGGTGGTGCAGGAAGCACAGCATGTTCTCAACCTGCTGCTCGCTCCTGCAGGTGCACTCCTGCTGCACGCAGATGTGGAAGTTCCTCAAGCGCCTCTGCCCTGCAGTGCCCAGCTCTAGGTGGAAGCTGTGCCCTCGGGGAGGTGTCATGGGTATGAGCACCTGGTACACAACATCCTGCTCACGTGGACTCCAACCTTCGAAGGCACTGCCCACCCCAATGGCTCCTTGCAGCACCGGATAGAAACTGCTGGACAAGACCCGTCGAAAATAAATTGCAAAATGCTTCATCAGGGTTCTTGTCCACATGCATCCTTCCTGCAGGTCCTGCACAGGCCACTGTATGCGCTCCATTATGATTCTTCCAAAGTTATCGTAGCGATCACGGTATTCTTCCACTTGATTTCCAACGTCATTGACGTTTGCTGCATTGGCAGCATCACGTTCTTCATTCGCAGCAGCATTGTCGACTTCCTCTGCACGGCCATCATCTCTGTTGTCTTCCTCCTCATCCATGTCACTGTCTCCTTCATCTTCATTTCCAGCGTCTTCATATGCATCTTCATTTCCAACGTCTTCTTCATATGCATCGACATTTTCGACTTCCTCTTCATTTACGCCATCGTGTCCTTCTCCTTGCTCCTCTCTCCTCAGGCTCCCTTTCCTCCACTTGCACCACAGTGCCAAGAGAAGGAGCAGGAGCCCAGCAAGAGCCCAGACCTGCCAGTGCTGCCAGGCAGAGCAGAGCAGGTCTCCCCAGGCCAAGACACCCTGCTTCACCAGGATGGGCTGCTCCACCTCCCGCTCCAGACGAATCTTCTCCTCTTCCAGGAGCTTGGCACGCACCTCCATTCGCAGACGTGTCACTTCATCCAAGCCATCACCCACGGGCTGTGGGTACTGGACTACACATTGCAAGAGCAAGAGCCACAATACCCAGGTATCCATGGTCTGCAGGAGGATGGAGAGAAGGCCTTGAGAGGGAGGCAGCTGGCAGCAGGCACCGGGAGGGGCAGCAGGGACGGGAATCCCAGGGATCTGGGAGAAGGAAGGACAGGACCCCAGACGGCTGGCAAGCAGCCAGGCCCGTTCCACTGCCCGAGCAGCAGCAGCAGCAGCGGCACGGTGCCCTGCCCAAGGCTGTGCCATGAGGGGCTATTCCTGGACGCAGGGGGAAAAGCCAGCCCCGGGTGCAGCGTTTCTGCCCCGGCCCTTGTCCCCAGCCCAGCCTCCCCACCACATGTGCACTCACCGCTTGCCCAAGCAATAGAGGGCCAGCGTTACCTGCTGGGGCCTTGTATAGCTGCCCCCCGTTTGTGACATGGCCCCATGATGTCATGGATGTCACAGGACACCACAGCCAGCCCAGCGCCTCGCTTTGTCCCCACCCCAGCTCAGAGTGTCGGCGAGGCCCTGGAGTACTGCTTAAGGCAGCCTTTGAGTGAATCTTCTTCAAAGAACCTCTCTTGGTCCTTCTCTTGCCTTTCTTCTCAGCTGCCCTCCACTGGCAATCTCATAGAAATCCATGTTGGAAGGCACCCTTTTGGATCATGGAGTCGAAGCCTTGACTCCATGCTGAGCTTCAGTTAAATCTCTGAGTCTATAAAAGCTGCACTTTGCCTTCAGCCTTGCTGCTTTTCTGAAGAATGAGCATGACAGCATCCTCCTGCTTCCCCACAACCACTTGTCTACCAGGCCTCTGGAAGAGCGCTCCTTTTTTCTGCTCCAGAAAAAGTTTCTCAGCACAATTGTTCTGCATTAGAAAGATGTATTTTGGGTGACCAGTTCCGGATAGATTGGTCTTTCTTTCTGTGCATACACAGGCACCAGCTACACAGACTGCAATCATGAACCGCAATCTAAGAGCCACAGGCTGGTGTTGCAGGTCTTCCCCCTGATTGCTACCCAAAAATGCCCAACCCCATCAGCACCATCATTAAGCTCTAGACAGTTGGAATCCCGCCTTTACATAGAGGGTGACCCCGGCGCCTCTCCATCTCTGCCTGTGCCTTCTGCATGGTTACAAATATATAAAACAGAGGGAGCATAAAACAGAGGGGTATTGTGGTGGCCAACAGCTTGCCTGAAGGCCTCACACTTTTATTTCATCCTAATTTTATAGCTGAAGCATAAGTAATTCTATAAGTACTTTAATTACGAAACTTAAGCAGTGTGGACCGTTTGGAAGCAGGCCCGGACCGTTGGGGACTCCAGCAGCTATTGGCTGTTTGGCCGGGTGGCAACAGGTTCAACCAGTATGGACTGACCAGGCAGACATTCAGATCTGCAAAGGAAGAGAGCACTCAATAGAAGTTGGTTGCTGTGCATGAACCTTGGTGTGTGTGCATGGTCCCATTCCTGCCTCGGCAATCAAAGTGACAGAGGGCTTCCGTGCAGTAGGCATCTCGGGAAGTCTTGTACCTTCCGAGTACCTCAGGCAGTGGGGGAAGGAAGAGGGTGATGCACTGGGGATAAAAAAGGAGGCTGCACCCTTGTCCTGGGTCTCAACAAATCCAGACACCCCAAGGGGAAATGGCCCTTGGCCTCTCCCTTTATTCCAATAACATTACAGGGCTCCTCTGTGTCCTCCCTGGACATAACCTCTGGCGTTGTGAAGTTTTTTCCCCACAGGGAGACACCCTACTCCTTCAGCGCCCATTCTAACACATCTAGAAGCCCGCGTCCTTGCTGCTGCACGGATCTCCCACGGCTCTCTGCCAGCCGCACGCCAGAGCTCCCAGCTCCAGCTGGCAGGGCCTCAGCGCCCGCCCTCTGCCCTCCCGCCCCGACGGCCACACCAGGCCCTGCTTGCTGCCCTCATGGTGGCACTCCTGGCCCCAGTGCTCTCCAAGGCCTTCTCCGGGGGCACCCTCCTGCGGCCTTTCACTCCCTGCACCAGGGCCAGCAGAGACCTGAGAGGGGCTGTGGACAAGGGACTGCAGGGACAGCACCAGGCCCAGTGGCTTCCCACTGACAGCGGGCAGGCTTGGGCCGGAGATGCACAAGAAATTCTGGCCTCTCAGGCTGCTGAGGCCCTGGCCCACGCTGCCCACAGAAGCTGTGGCTGCCCCGTCCCTGGCAGTGTTCCAGGCCAGGCTGGATGGGGCTTGAAACAACCGGGCCTACAGGAAGGTGTCCATGCCCTTGGCAGCAGGGTTGCAACAAGACCATTTTTAAGGACCCTTCCAAGGCAGGCCCTTCTGGCATTCTGTGATCACAGGGGCCGGGGGCAGCTGGACTTAATGTCTGATTAGAACCAATTCGGCGCTGCAAGTTTGGCTAATTTCAAGGAGACTCTTCACAAGCCCCAATAGACAGCTTGTCACTTTTACCTATACTATAGGTCTGGTTGAGGTCAATAAAGTCTTGCACGATCCAGGTTCTGGAATATTGTAGTTTATTGAAGCAAGAGCAAAGCAGTTTCCAGGTAGCTACTCACAAAAGCACTAACTATAGAGCATAATTGTGGGTCTCCAGCAGGCAGAGACATGATATATGGCTTTACTACTACATAAAATAATTTCTTATATGCAATATAGAAAATAAAATTGTTATGTATAAATATATCTACTTATGACAATCTTTCCAGATATAAATGCCCTAAGAGCATTAATATGTATCACAACTTTGAGTGACGCTAAATATAGGCTATATTGCCTTCTTTAAACAAAATTACATATTTGACTCTTTAGAATAATTTCTTATCATGATATAATAGTTACATAATTCCTATCATTGATAATATTTATATTATTCTATAGGCTTTTATTATATTTAACTATTCTATATGATAATTGATAACTTTTCTAGCATATAGTATGTGCACACGGGATATATATATATATATACACACAAATTAGCAACCTAGATCTTTACATATAGAAAATAGCAGGTCAGCTCCAACACAGCTGGTACAGTGCTGACCTGAAGGATTCCCATGCAGGAACAAGAAGAAACACCGTGCACTGACTCATCCGAAACATTGTCCAGCGATCGTGGAGTCTCTGTCCCCAGAGAGAGTCAAGAACCTTGATCTGAACACAATCCTTTGTATTGTAGAGCAGGATCTTTTCTAGTGTAGCGCAATCCTTTGTAGTGTAGTGCTCCTGCCTGGAGCACCCCTGAACCAAATGGTACCACCAGCGGTCCTTTCAAACATTCTCTCATCTGGGATTCTGAGATCAGCGTCTTTGCACAAGGTGAAGCTCTCAGAGGGAAAATGGACTCAAAGGAAGAGCTGGGCGAATAATAGCATTTCCTTGTACGTGTTCCTTGGATCTTTGTAGACAACCTGTTCATCACCGGATGCAGCGCTGGGGAGGCTCTTGAGACAACACTGCTGCTGCTGATGGCATAGTGCTGCTACGCAGCGTTTTCCCTTCCCTCTCTGCAGCCCGCATTCTTCCTTCTTTTCCCTACTCTCTACTGAGAGCTAGTTCTCTGCCACCAGGTGTGAGCCTCACAAGCACAGCTCTGTGCAGGAGAACCTCTTTCACTGTTCATTTCTAAGGATCCGTTTGAGCCAATGGTGCAGATCCACGTACTGGCTCATTGCCTGGGAGTGAGCAACCGGATCCATCACCAGGTCATGGAAGAGATTGCATGAGCTGGCCATTAGGATCTCTGGGGGCAAGCTGATCCCCTCAGGAAGCCTCTGGTTGCCCACAATGAAGTGATTGAGGTGTCTCATTTCCACACACATGCGCAGGCTCTCGCTGATATCCATCAGCCGTCTCACAAAATGTCTCCTGCGCCACTGTGACACGGGTAGGATGCTCAGGAGGTGCATGACAATGGTCTTGATGGTATAGGTGGAGAAGCCTAAGCCCAGCTGAAGACGAGTGAAGAACTGCAGGCATTTCAGGTGCAAGCTGTCAGGGGGAGCATGCCTGGCGATGTACGTGAAGAACTTCATCTCGGCCACAGCGTAGCTCTCCGGCCAGATTGTGCTGGAGGTGTGGGCTTGCCTAGGCTGGCTGCTTACAAAGACGTCTGAGTTGCCTTGCCGCACCCCAAACAGCATCTCGATCCGGTAGCTTTTTCTGCCATTGGTCACCTTGAACTGGCAGGAGCGTCTGGAGGGCAGCAGCACTAAATGCCAGAGGTGTGACTCAGGCAAAGCCGGCCAGATCGCTCTCACCAGCTGGTAGAACCAGCGGGCAGTTTTCTCCACGTCCAGGTAGGAGCCCGTGCACAGGGTACGAAGGAGGCTGGGATCCTGATGCCTCCTCAGCTCCTCCTGAGGGTGGTGCAGGAAGCACAGCATGTTCTCAACCTGCTGCTCGCTCCTGCAGGTGCACTCCTGCTGCACGCGGATGTGGAAGTTCCTCAAGCGCCTCTGCCCTGCAGTGCCCAGCTCTAGGTGGAAGCTGTGCCCTCGGGGAGGTGTCATGGGTATGAGCACCTGGTACACAACATCCTGCTCACGTGGACTCCAACCTTCGAAGGCACTGCCCACCCCAATGGCTCCTTGCAGCACCGGATAGAAACTGCTGGACAAGACCCGTCGAAAATAAATTGCAAAATGCTTCATCAGGGTTCTTGTCCACATGCATCCTTCCTGCAGGTCCTGCACAGGCCACTGTATGCGCTCCATTATGATTCTTCCAAAGTTATCGTAGCGATCACGGTATTCTTCCACTTGATTTCCAACGTCATTGACGTTTGCTGCATTGGCAGCATCACGTTCTTCATTCGCAGCAGCATTGTCGACTTCCTCTGCACGGCCATCATCTCTGTTGTCTTCCTCCTCATCCATGTCACTGTCTCCTTCATCTTCATTTCCAGCGTCTTCATATGCATCTTCATTTCCAACGTCTTCTTCATATGCATCGACATTTTCGACTTCCTCTTCATTTACGCCATCGTGTCCTTCTCCTTGCTCCTCTCTCCTCAGGCTCCCTTTCCTCCACTTGCACCACAGTGCCAAGAGAAGGAGCAGGAGCCCAGCAAGAGCCCAGACCTGCCAGTGCTGCCAGGCAGAGCAGAGCAGGTCTCCCCAGGCCAAGACACCCTGCTTCACCAGGATGGGCTGCTCCACCTCCCGCTCCAGACGAATCTTCTCCTCTTCCAGGAGCTTGGCATGCACCTCCATTCGCAGACGTGTCACTTCATCCAAGCCATCACCCACGGGCTGTGGGTACTGGACTACACATTGCAAGAGCAAGAGCCACAATACCCAGGTATCCATGGTCTGCAGGAGGATGGAGAGAAGGCCTTGAGAGGGAGGCAGCTGGCAGCAGGCACCGGGAGGGGCAGCAGGGACGGGAATCCCAGGGATCTGGGAGAAGGAAGGACAGGACCCCAGACAGCTGGCAAGCAGCCAGGCCCGTTCCACTGCCCGAGCAGCAGCAGCAGCAGCGGCACGGTGCCCTGCCCAAGGCTGTGCCATGAGGGGCTATTCCTGGACGCAGGGGGAAAAGCCAGCCCCGGGTGCAGCGTTTCTGCCCCGGCCCTTGTCCCCAGCCCAGCCTCCCCACCACATGTGCACTCACCGCTTGCCCAAGCAATAGAGGGCCAGCGTTACCTGCTGGGGCCTTGTATAGCTGCCCCCGTTTGTGACATGGCCCCATGATGTCATGGATGTCACAGGACACCACAGCCAGCCCAGCGCCTCGCTTTGTCCCCACCCCAGCTCAGAGTGTCGGCGAGGCCCTGGAGTACTGGTTAAGGCAGCCTTTGGGTGAATCTTCTTCAAAGAACCTCTCTTGGTCCTTCTCTTGCCTTTCTTCTCAGCTGCCCTCCACTGGCAATCTCATAGAAATCCATGTTGGAAGGCACCCTTTTGGATCATGGAGTCGAAGCCTTGACTCCATGCTGAGCTTCAGTTAAATCTCTGAGTCTATAAAAGCTGCACTTTGCCTTCAGCCTTGCTGCTTTTCTGAAGAATGAGCATGACAGCATCCTCCTGCTTCCCCACAACCACTTGTGTACCAGGCCTCTGGAAGAGCGCTCATTTTTTCTGCTCCAGAAAAAGTTTCTCAGCACAACTGTTCTGCATTAGAAAGATGTATTTTGGGTGACCAGTTCCGGATGGATTGGTCTGTCTTTCTGTGCATAAACAGGCACCAGCTACACAGACTGCAATCATGAACCGCAATCTAAGAGCCACAGGCTGGTGTTGCAGGTCTTCCCCCTGATTGCTACCCAAAAATGCCCAACCCCATCAGCACCATCATTAAGCTCTAGACAGTTGGAATCCCGCCTTACATAGAGGGTGACCCCGGCGCCTCTCCTTCTCTGCCTGTGCCTTCTGCATGGTTACAAATATATAAAACAGAGGGAGCATAAAACAGAGGGGTATTGTGGTGGCAGGCACCCTTTGTGTTGGAAGGCACCCTTTTGGATCATGGAGTCGAAGCCTTGACTCCATGCTGAGCTTCAGTTAAATCTCTGAGTCGTCAAGGTTGGAAAAGATTTTGAAGATAACAAAGTCTAACTGCAAGTTTAACACTACCCACTCCACTAATCAGCTTGGGCCCAAAATTCCACACCCACATGACTTTTAAGTCTCTCTGAGGGTACTGACCCAGTCATTTTCCTTGGCAACCTGTTCTCAGGCTTGATATCCTTTTTGTTGAAAGAATCCAATCTCAAAGTCCTGTGGCACAACTTGAGGTAATTTTCTCTGGTCATGTTTGTTCCCTGTGCTGATATAATGACCCTGAGCTGGTAACAACCTCCCTTCAGGGAGCTGTAGACAGCTATAAGGTCTCCCCGAGGCATTTTTTCTCTGCCGGACACTTCCACTTCCCTCAAGCCTTCTTCAGCACACTTGTGCTCCAGACTGTTCCTCAGTTTTGCTTCTGTGCATACACTCAAGCACATCCATGTCTTTCTTGTCATGAGGGGACCAAAAGTGGATGCAGGATTTGTGGTACAGTCTCACTAATGCCCTGTGGGGGAGAACAATCACTGCCCTGCCAGCCACACTGCTTCTGGCAGAACCTGGGATGTCATTGGCCTCTTGCCAATTTCCCACATGCTTGCCCTATGACCAGAGATAGGGCTTAAAAAAAGCCAGTTCTTGCCAAACCACCTTTTGCTGACCCAAAGTAAAATTGATGGCAAAATCTTAGGTCAGGTATAAGCATTTTAGGAGTTTTACAGATTTGGAATGAACATGCAACCAGCCAGTGTGGTATAGCCCTGTCCTACACTGTGGTAACACACTCATCTGAAGCTGTGGGCTGTCCCCTCCCTCATGCCATGCCAGCAGTGTCACAGGCCAGGGTCCTCGCACCTGAAGGATGAACATCAGACAGGGACAGCTTGGTTTTCTGCGGTCTCACCAAGAACCTTCCATGCACATCTGCAGGGTTTAATTCCAGCACCTGAGGTTCACCCTATGACCAATAAGGAGAGCAACACAACTGAGTCCTTCCGTCAAATTATTTTATAAAGCATTACACAAGGATTGTCACTTAAAATATAGGCAGAAATTCTCAGGTAGTCCTTTCATTTTCTTCACCGTGTTCTAGCACCTATATTGGCGAGTTATTATCAGCCAGGATGAGAGCAGAGGGACAGAACTCCTCATTCTAGTCACACCACAGCATCTAGGGTTAGTACACTTGGAGGGAGGGATGATTCCTCCTTAAAAATACTGACAGAGGCATGAAGAAGGCACCTGCCTCTCTTCAGACCCACAAAAGCTTCCGGTGAAGTTCACAAGAGCAGCAATGTCAGAAGTGCCTCTTATGCATTTCTCTCTTCTCCTGCCCTAGCCTCCCCAGAGCACCAGAGAGGGAAGGACAAGGCAGAGCCAGGCAAAATATAAAGATCTGCAGCCAGATTCTCCATCTTAGTGTATTTATTGACATGGTGTAGGATTAAGTGCAAAGTTTAATGGGGAAGGGGGAGGAAGCAAAGCCCAGAAGAAATTGAAGCAATACATGGAATAAATAAACTCTACAACTACATATAGTTATGAAGTGGGTATGTATGTCAGCACTCAGCACAAGCAAGATAGCTCTCGTGAAAACTTGTGCCCCGAGCTTCAGTCTGACTCACACCTTTATTCACAAAGGTATTCCATATGCAATACATTGCACAACTTTTCTATGCATATTTAACTCCTGGACCTGCCTGTTCTTGCCTGGTATGGTTAATCAAATCTATGCCCTTCTGTGCATGCATTGTTTGCTGTGGTGGTCACACAGAGGTCTCTGGTGGTCTCTGAGGCTGAAGATTGTGACTTTGAACTTTTGAACTTTTCTCCTTTGCGCATGTGTTTTTGATCTCTTGGTGCTTATCTGAGTACGTCTGTCAGCCTTGATTAGCTTGGAGACAGAGGAGTCTTTATCTGTGCTCTTTGCATCTCTTGGTCTTCTCTGGTACTGTTCTTTATGCAAGAAATTTCAGAAATTTGCATTTTCTTATGCTTTTTGTACCATGGCAGAGGTTTCTCAAGTAAAAAGGTTAAAATTCAATACATAGTTCTACAGGCTAAACTTTAAATGCTTAATCTATATTGCTAATTCAAGTGAACTCCAAAAATCTCTGTTTCAAAATGAGGAAAATTGCATACAAATAACTGATAATGGCATTAGAATCTGAGCGGGAAAGAAAGGTTGGCAGCTCCACACCTCTTTTCTTTTGTTTCTTTGTTTAAATAGCAAGACAGTGGAGTGCCCTTTTGAAAGCAGATAAGCCTGGATATTTCTGTTAGGAATTATAGAGAGCATGCCCTTAATAGTATTATTTTTTGAGACCCATTATCTGAGACTTGCTCTCATCTACTGTCTTGTTTGGCAAGACAGGTGTCTGCTAAGGAAGGCAGGAACCTCCCCCAAAATGGAAAATGTAAACCCCCTCCCTCCGAATTGCTGTAGATTTTAAATCAAGGGGGCTCTCAGGCAAAAAATATGGGAGCAAGAATAACAGTTCCTTACTAGGGAAGAAAATAAAAATATAAAATAGACAATGCAGTAAACCAAAACAACACTGACAGTCAGAACACAACCTGACACCCTGTTGGTCAGGGTGTTGGTAGCAGTCCAATTGGAACTGTGGCTGCAGTCCTCCTGAAGTGTCAGGTATGGTTCCGTTGGAGCAGGGATCCTGTAGAAAGATGTAGTCTTCCTTTGAAGATCCAGTGGAAGGGGCAGCTGTTCCTCTGGGAAATCCAGTGGAGAAAGCCGTGCTGGTGTTCCAGAATCTCAAGATTATATATGGATAGAAGGCTTGGCTCCTCCCTCTGGGTGGAGCATCTCACAATGGTATGCTGTAGTTCTTATCAGTCACGCAGTGACACTCAATAGCCTATTATCAGCAGATGTCTCCTCAGAGGGAGGAGTGGTTGTGGAAGAGATAAGGAAAACTGCCCACTTAACAGAAGACAACTGCCATACAGATAGCAAATGGAATACAATTTGCTTGGCAATCCAAGACATCTACTTAAGGCAATCATTGAAGAATTTAAAAATACAACTCAGTCACTGCTTCAAAGGCTGGGTTTTGGCTGTTTTTTCCCCAAGGGAATACAAAGGTACCACTATCACAATGGCTCTTCCCATGGTAATTATCAGGAATATACTTCAGACACTGGAATCTGGGAAAAAAGGCTGTAAGTGTGACCATTGCGCCTTAAAATATAACCTTCATAAGTATTGTTGCAGGGAGCCCCCTGAGCAGGCAATGACAAGCCTTGACTCCATGATTGCAGAAGGCTGAACAAAAGCTTTATTAAGCTGTACTATATTACACTACATACTACACCGAAACTATACTTCTACTATACTAAAAGGAAAAACCCAGCGCCCTTGCTGGACAGTCTGATACATACGTGCCTCCGATTGGTCAAATGAAATCAAAACACCATCACCAGAGTCCAATTAAGAAACTACCTTTTGGTAAACAATCTCCATAACACATTCCATATATGCCAAGCAACAGGAGCAGCAAATAGAGATAACAATTGTTTTTCTTCTTTCTCTGAGCTTTCTCACAGGCTTCCTCAGGATTTTTGTTGCAGTTTAAATGCTGCTAGTAAAGTCCAGGGTAAAGAAGCCAAGAGACTTTTGCACAATGTCCATAGATGTTTAATTCAGCCGCGCGGCGAGATGTTCTCTCCTCCGACCCCCATCCTCCTCCCAAGGTTCCAGTCCCTCCCCCAGGGGCCTCCCGGCAGTCCCTGGTCTCCAGGCAGTATCAAGGTGAGACCCAATCAGGGAAAAGGGTGGGAGAGCCTCAGGCACCTATGTTCAGGCATAGGAACAGGGGAAGGAGCCCATGGGGTATAATCTAGGAGAAGGCCTCCAGGGCCTCCACAGATTTTTCCTGAGAAAGTTGTGCCTGCTGCTCTCTGTGAAGAGAGCTACGGCCACACATAAGGTGGTCTCATGTCCCAGTGCACAGCCACTCCATCACAGCCAGGCAGGAGATTCTACCCAAGCAGAGCCATCCTCCAAGGTTCTAGCACAGAGCAGTTCAGTTAGAGGTGCCGGTTTACATCAGTGCTTTTTTCTTTCCCTTTGCAAATTAAAGGATATCTCTGCCTTGATTTGTAATCACAGAGAAATGCAGATTTGCATCTAACAATAGTCTTTCTGGCAAATCCCCACCTTCATGGAAAGTTCTTTAATTCAGCATGTGTTTGTTCAGATTTTCAGCTTCTCATATCATAAAATGATTCCTGAAATTTCTCATTTACTAGATTATTCACCATTTAGTCATTTTGTTCATTTGGGCACCTCAAAAGGGAATGTTATACAAATTTTCTCATGCAGGAAGGCAGATGAGTACACACACATACCCTCCATACACAGTCAGAAACTACAGAGAGGTGAGAAACAGCATTGTAAAAAGAAAAGTAACAGGGCCTAAAAAACCTGGAAAACAGGTTATGCAGCAGCATCTCCCCAGAGTCCCTTTCCCTCTGCAGGAGCAGTGCCTGGCCCTGCCATGGATAGGTAGTAGGATGTTTTCCTGTGGAGACCACCCTTGGCCACCCCTGCCCTGCTTCCAGCATATGGCATGAGGAGCACCTCACCCTGGCTTTCCTTGTTTGCAAAGCACCCTCCTTTTATTTTTTTTAAATAAATAATCTTCATTAGAAGTCAGCAAGCTAAAACAAGCATTAAAACACCTCCTCACAGATAGATAAATATGAAATTAAACTCACAGCAATTGGATTACTAGAGCTGTCAAATCACAGAAAGAATAGTTCCAGAGAAGAACATACCTCCAGCTATTAGCTAATTTTCCAGTACACTAATTCAGGCTATTTGCTGATGGATTTTGCCATGCCTGAGTATCAATCAGTTAAAAACCAAACCCCTTGCTTGGAAACTGGTTATCCACAGCATTTCTCCAAAGATAATGCAAGCAGGATTTCATAAACTTGCTTTAGCTCCCTGATAGACAATTATTTCTTAAACCCCTCATGCTGAATTTCCTTCAGTGCTTGGATGAGAGGAAATCAGAGATATTGGAAAGTAATAAGGTCCAATACTCTTTGCTACATGCAAATATAGCTAAGTATGCAGAGAGGCTGAACAGTCAGCACAATTATCTGCAGCTAATCCAAAATAACTTATGAGCAAAACCAGAGTGAGCAGTTCATGCTGCTACTAGGATTGCAAAGGAAGCTTTCTTGATTGCACTGGCTCTAAGCCAGCAACAAATGGATTTTCTGGAGCCACCAAGTTTGTGATAGATTTTGTTCCAGAGGAAAGTTGTGATGAGGAGGAGGTGGGATCATCTCCCAGACGTTTGTCCATGGTTCTCCCCATAAAGGGTCAGCACCCGGGTGCCCACACTCCTCCCACCCTGCTTCCATTTGTGTCACATGGGTGGAGTCGGTCACTCTCACAAGCACTCTGTGACAATTCTGCTTGGTCTAGGAGCGGCCCTGGAAGGCATCCATGCAGCATCCCTGTGACGGCAGACTACGTATTTTGAAAAGGATTTTCCAACATGCTCTAATTTGGTTTAACTCCCACTGAATTCACAGCTAAGTCAGTGGTGGGAGTCTTCAAAAAAGAACACCCATGGGCCAGAGAAAGCACCATTTTTTGACAGTATCAATGCCTCCTGTGGGTAGAGGAGGTAGGAGGGAAGGCACTACCTGCCTGGCACACATTCCACATCTCCTCGCACACAGTCACCTCTGAGAGACCTTTATTCTTCTGCCCTCAGAGCTGTGTGGTCACTTCCATCCATTTATTACCACCAGTGCTGGCAGCATTTCATACGCAGCTTTGTAGGAATAACCTCACAAGAACAAGGCAGTAAGAAGTCAGAGAACATTTTCCAGCATGCTCAGTGAGGTTGTTTGCTGATGGATTTTGATACACTTGATTACTGAGCCATTAAAAAATCTCTTTGGAAGTACTGTCTGCCTGCCAGCATTTCCCCAGTGGGTATTCTCCTGAGCATTTATGTGACAGCTTACATGCAGCTGGGCTCCAGCAAAGACTCAGGCCACCTGTCTCAGGCTCTGCACCATCAGAAGCAGCACAAGCTGGGACCTCAGAGCTGGCATTAAAGCACACCATGCTCAGCCTGCTGGTCACTGAACCCTTTCCTCTAAGGGACACAGACCTGAAGGTTCCCAACCATCCATCAGGATTGTGTTTTCCCGCCTGTGTTACTCTGTCCTTCTGCTGTCAGCATCTTCTTGGAAGGTAAGATAAGGAGAACTGTGAGGCTGTTGAGAAAATATAAACCTTCCTTGTGTAGCCTCCAGCTATCCCCCCAGTACTAGCCAAGTTTCTTCCTCCTCCAGACTACCTGTGCCTGATTGCTTTCCTTCTCCATGTAAAACTGAAATCCACGTCCTTCCTTGCCCTGCCACAACTCACAACTGTCATGGGGTCGACAGCCAGCTGAACATGAGCCAGCAGTGTGCCCTGGTGGCCAAGAAGGCCAGGGGCATCCTAGCCTGTATCAGGAATAGTGTGGCCAGCAGGAGCAGGGAGGTCATTCTTCCCCCGTACTCGGCACTGGTGAGGCCACACCTTGAGTGCTGTGTCCAGTTCTGGCCCCTCAGTTTAGGAAGGACGTGGAGACGCTTGAGCGCATCCAGAGAAGGCAACGAGGCCGGTGAGGGGCTTGGAACACAAGCCCTGTGAGGAACGACTGAGGGAGCTGGGGGTGTTTAGCCTGGAGAAAAGGAGACTCAGGGGTGACCTTATCACTCTCTACAACTGAGAGGTGTCCTCTCTACCTGAAAGGTGGGTGTAGTCAGGTGAAGGTTGGTCTCTTTCTCCAGGCAGCAACTGACAGAACCAGAGGACACAGGCTGTGCCAAGGGAAAAATAGGTTGGATATTAGGAAAAAGTTTTTTACAGAAAGAGTGATAAAGTACTGGAATTGTCTGCCCAGGGTGCTGGAGTCACCATCCCTGGATGAGTTTAAAAAAGACTGGATGTGGCACTCAGTGTCATGGTTTACTTGAGATGTTAGGGCATGGGTTGGACTCGATGATCTTGAAGGTCTCTTCCAACCTAGTGACTTTTTGAATTCTGTGAATTCTGTGAATTTGCTGCCCCTCCTCACAGGTCACTTCCTCAGAGATGCTGCCACATCCCCTCACCTATGGAGCTGGAGGCTCTGGGCAAGATTTGCTTTCCCCAGGAGATAGCAAATGACTGTGGAAAAGAGGTACAGAAAATGATAGTCTCCTCACCCCACTGGGGGCTCTGGCAGCTCCACTACTGAGAAGGAGACAAGCTGAGCAATAGAAAACTGACAAACCCTGATTAATAATAAAGTCATAATGAAACCGTGCCAGCTGGCAACAGCGTAGTCTGTCAGCAGGGCTGGATTAGTGTGGAGGGAGCCTGCTGTCGTCTGGGTCTGGAAAAATGCACAGGAATTGTGGAGAGTGAGGGCGCCCCCCCACCCTCGTCCTTGTCAATAGAAGTCCCACTCTGCACCTACAGACCAGTCACAGCATGTGACACACTGCTGGCCATGCTGGGCACCCATTTGGACAAGGCAGTCACTGGAGTAATGGTCTGCAGAAGGGAAAAGACTGGGTTTTAGGGCGCACACTGAAGAACTCACTGATCTTACTGACTCCCAGCCTGAGCTGGGCACAGATAGGTTCACAGAAGACACACCTTAGCAAAGGGATTTCACCTGCAAGATGTGCAATGCGGCACTGACATGTAAAACATGGACAGTGATTCACAGCTACAGATACAATATTTATTAAAGGCCATTTTAAAGACATGGCCACCCCTTGGGATCACATACATGCACAGTCTGCAGGTCTTTATGCTCCTCAGGTATCACCTATAAACACTGTCTCAGGCCAGGTCTTTGGGGTGCTCAATGTATCAGCTCAGCTAAATAGCAAGGACGTAACTAGACAGTAGTTTCACACTGTCACACATCAAATAAAGCTAAAAGAGCATTACCATAGAAAATCATTTGGGTGTAAAGCCTTGTCCTGCCTGCTGAGCATTACAGACCAGTCCAGGTGAGACAGCTCAATGGGATACTTTTGCCTGTATTACACTACACTGTTTTCAATAAACTGCTTCAAAGAAGAGAAAAATATGACTTTTACCTAAAGGGACCTGGAGAATCCAGTTCTTCCAAGTAACCTTTCACAAGATGATGATCATCCTTAATATAATCGAGCTGGTAGCTTTATCAGTGCTTTAACATTTATGTTTGTGTATGCTCACTTCTCACTGCTTGGGTTTCTTGAATCTGATGATATCTGATACTACACTTAATAGCCTACTCTGTGTAGATGTTAAAAGTTTGCAGAATCTATTTTTGTGGTTTTTTTGCAATAAAGCCTGAGACTTTTATGTTTTCCTGATTCTAAAATAAAGGGAGGAATTATTTCAAAGGGCAAATAAAAAGAGAATGAAAAAAATGTTGTACCAGCTGGAAGGAGATTGTGGCTTTGGAACCTGAATCAATTTTCTGGATTTCATTTTCTACTCACACACTGGAGCTGCCTTTTCCCACCTCCACTCAAGAGAACAAGTAGGGACACAACTTCTACTTTGTTTTTTTAAATTATTTAAAAAACTTTTGGTATGGCAGATGACACAAAATGTGTTAGCTGCCCACTTCTGCAGAGATGCACAGTGAACTTCAGTAACACACTATGAGCTGAATTAAATTGTCTGCCAAAAGCAAGCAAACTCTTCTAGACAATCTGTTATTTGACACACTCTAACCAGTAAAGCCTGTTGGACCATCTGCTCTGCATAAAGTCCAGGGTACTTGTTTCACATGGTCCTAAACTTAGCAGTGAGCCAGAGTCAATATTTCCACAGTGGGGATCCCCTACAAGAAATTCTATCAACAGCTCTTGCCCTCTTGGCTTGGTGTCCGAGATCCAGGAAAATTCCTTTCCCCAGCCCCACTGCCAACCTGACACACCCAGGAGAAGCTACAGTGCTGCACACACAATTCCTATCCATGGGCATCCAGAAATCCCCTATACAACCACAAAAAAAACCCAGGATACAACTGCATCAGAGGAGGCTGACCTGTTGGAGTTTTCAAACACTCCAAAAATTTAAAACCCTCCATATTCAACACTTTCCTGCCAAAAAAGAGAATACAGCCAGGAAAACTACACACAGACAGACACATGTATCTCACCTACCCTGCATCAAAAGGTAAAAGGGGGAAGGAAAATTAGCTCATTACTGGATCTGGCTGTACTTCTGCATCCCTAACACGCTGGCTCAGTCAAAATGTTATCTGCTATCTTTGATATTATTTTAATGTTGGAGGAAGGATAAAGAAATTCTTCTTGCAGCACTGAGAAATATTTTAAATTCTTATACACAGCACCCAGCTGGTGTTTCCAGAGTTTTTATACAGCTTTTTTGCATTTCAAATACAGCTTCTCTACCAGATACCTTCCCAATGACATCCTGGCAGCTCAGAGTATGAAGACGGGGAGGAGTTGTTTGACCACCTATGTCAGCACCACAAGGGGGACATAAAAGGGAGGAAAATTGGGGTGGACAAGGAGTCAGAATGCCAAAATACTGAAATATGTAGAGGGAAGCACACATAGAAAAATTGGATGCTAGAATGAGGCTGTAAATTTAGGTTTATTCATTTCTTCCACAATTTTAGTTGGTGTGTCTTGCAGAATAGCTGACAAAATACAAATATTTGACTCCTCTAGGAGTCTTTATCTTACTATGACACTGGTATAACTTAATGTGGCCCAAATTATCCAGACTTTTTCCTATTTTATAACAGAATTGTGTTCTTCAGATGTGTTTAGGGTCAGATCACATTTTCATTACACCACTGCCATTTCAGATCATATATTTCAACTTTCCATTTACCAGCATGGGCACAGCACTGTAGCTGGCTCTATTCCCCAAAGAAAGCTGAAGCATCCCACTGCCACGGGGTGTGTGCTCTCTGCAGCCCTAGGATAACCTCGGTGCAGGCTGCAGCTCTCTGGAGCAGGTAAATCCCAATGGCAACTGGAATAGAGTGCAGGGAACAGCATGAAGCACCCCAACTGCAATTCCCCAGCATTTCATGACAGCAGACTTGGGGAGCTCCCATCTAAGCATCCAGTTACAGTTCTACAGATAAAACTAATCAGTTTATGACTAAACTACTCCATTCTCCTCTAATATTTAGCTGCTATTCTGTATTATTTTATTGGCTCCTTGCTGAGGGGTGTGAAATGAGTTATGTGCAGGCTGAGAGAGGGCACCAATGGAAAAAATCCTTTGTAACTTTAATTTTAGCCAGTGGCTAGAGCAGAATGACTTGGGGGACTCTGATAATAAAGGAATGACATAGGGGAAAAGTCTTAGAAAACTAAGACGGGATGTGAATGGCAAAGGTACCCTGATGCACTTTGTTGAAAACAAAATGGAAAAAAACCCAGAGGTGGTTTGTTGTGTTTGGGGGTTTTTCCCCTCATTTTTAAGTTCTAGAAAGTAGAGTTGGTTGATGGAGAAGATGGGACAGCAGAGATGTGCCAGTCCGCAGTACTGCTGTCCTAATTTCATTATCACTTGTCTCAAAACTCGTCTCTCCATACCTCAGTCTTTACATCCTGTTCACAGTCTCACCATCCTAGAAAATTTTGAATGGCAGAATGAGTAGAAAGGCTCATATACACTCATTTGTTTCCTTCAAAGTAACACTTTCATCTAGTCATCATTAAAATATTAATTGACTAGAAAAAATATTACTTGTGAAAAGCTGACAATGGCTTTTACCCTTTGGGGAAATTTTAGCAGCCTGTAAGAGAAAAAACAAGGTCCCTTCATACAGACACAAACACAGCTCATGGAGAAGAAGAATTTGAATGAGCTGCTTTCATGGTTTGAAAACCTAATTGCCAAAGAGACTTACTGCAGCCACTATGAGGATGGCTCCCTGCAAGAAACAACATAATAGAAATCATTGGGAAAGAAGGAAGGAAGGGGCGGAAGGAAGGAAGGAAGGGGCGGAAGGAAGGAAGGGCGGAAGGAAGGAAGGGGCGGAAGGAAGGGGTGGAAGGAAGGGGCGGAAGGGGCGGAAGGGGCGGAAGGGGCGGAAGGGGCGGAAGGGGCGGAAGGGGCGGAAGGGGCGGAAGGGGCGGAAGGAAGGAAGGAAGGAAGGAAGGAAGGAAGGAAGGAAGGAAGGAAGGAAGGAAGGGGCGGAAGGAAGGAAGGGGCGGAAGGAAGGAAGGAAGGGGCGGAAGGAAGGAAGGGGAAAGGACAAACTCTATTACTGGCACTCTCACCCATCAAGCAGCTGCCAGAATTTTCTACGTGAAGTTCCCCTGCCCCATTGCAAGGCAGCAAGGGCCTGGCTCCAGGGCTGAGCCACATGATGGGGGTGACAAAAATGACAGTGTGATACTGACAGGACCAGTTCCCAAGGAGAAGAATGAGGTTTGACAGCAGGGACAGCTCTCCAATTCCCTGTCTCAGGCTTTACAGGCAATACCAATCTCAGTCAGTGGCTTGATCCTGTTAATGAAAACTCCTGTGCATCCGCATTCCCTTAAAGTCACTTTGGTAACTCTGCCCCTTCCACCCGCAGTTCTCTCCTCACAGCCCTGCCACTCCACCTCCAGAAATATGTATTTTTATAGATGAGTCTGGGTATTTTGGATGAGTGGATGATGGAAAGATGACAGCTAGCAGGAATTGGGAACCCTTCAGATCTGTCCCACTTCCCAGCTACTGCTGTGACCCAAAGCCACTGCACCACTGGCCTGTGGGACAGGGAAAGCAACAGAAGCTCCTGTAGTGCTTTGGAAGAGACCTTAAAGATTGTCCAGTTCCCACACCCTTCTGTGGGCAGGAACACCTTCCACTAAACCAGGTGTTGGCATATTCTTTTTGGCTCTATCACTTTATATTTATTATTAAAACGGTGCCAAGGCTGTGGCTGCATCTCAAATGTAAATAGTGCATTTGAATACTACACCAATTTATGGAGTGGGTGTCTGTATGATGGATTAGTAAAATTCCACAGCATGTTTTAGGAATCAAACACAGACCCTTTATCAACGAGGTCAGACACATCAAGTGTGCAGCGGTCAGGCTAAGGTGAGACGTCCCGGCTAGACGGCCAGCAACCGCTAGCAGCACTGGGGCACTTCGCCCGATAGCGAGGCTTCAGGCTAGCGCCTCAGGCAATCGCCCAGCGTTATAGCTGGGGACGTTGCCAGGTGCGGGACGAGGCTGACCAAAGGCTGCAAACAGCAGAAAGATGACAGCGGACTCCAATTGCAGCGAATCCAGGCTTTAATGAGTCGCAGGGGAGCCAGCAAGAGGAGACAAGAGGGGCAGGATTACAGCAGGTTTTAAAGGGTAGGAGATACAAGGGAGAAGCCAGTCCTTGGACCAATAGGGGTACAAAGGGGAATGGGATCCAAGGGCCTGACACCGGGAAAATACCAATAGGGATAATCCAGAGGAGGACCCCTGGCCCCTAAGCCAATCACTCCTAGCCCTAGACAGAAGTTTCTGGTAGAAAAGGTGGCAGCAGGGAGTGACTGGCAGGGCACCAGGGAGGGCTCGAGGGAAGGATACATTTGGTTTCTAGGGTAACCGGGGAGGGGAGCAAATGGATACATTGGTGGTCATAGAAACTGGGGTGGGGTTTGGGTAACTGACAAGGACTGGGAAGGTAGGAGGAGTTGGGTCAGAACCATTACAAGGTGGGGGAAAACAGAACAGACCAACTTTACAGAACAGACCAACTTGATACATCACAATGCAAGTGTATTAGAAATTTGCTCTCAGCATAAAAAGCAGATTAAAACATTAATTTTTGGTCTCAGCATGTTTTTGATTCAAGCACATTAACTGTCTTTTCTCCCCTGAATGTTTTCAAATGAATGACTTGTTTATAACACATTTAGGCAAGCTGGTGTTGGAAAGGGAATATGACCCTTTCTTTCATTAAATATCAAGATCTAGACTTCCCCTGTTGGAAGTACAAGCGCTGAATTTATTTATGTCAGAAGTGTGGAACACAAAACTCAGAGCACACGGATTAAAATCCAGCAGTTTCCTTGAGCAGTAATAACCATCTAACCAGGGCAGCACTAGCTAATCCTCCTAGCACTGGTGGCTTTTTCCTAGCCCAGGTCATATGGCTGGAGTCACATACTGGAACTGAATTCTGATCACCAGCACAAGGCAAGAGGTTCAGGACAGCTTCCCAGGAGGAAAAGGCCAGACTGCTACCAAATCATTGCCCAGGCCCTCCTGCCCCCTCACCCCTGCTCTCCACAAGCCACATCCTGGGTTTATCTGCTCAATAGCATTTCATCCTACAATGAATGCATGTTTTATGTGTAGTGTTACAAAATTCTACAAAGCAAGAATGAACTTCTCAGGTCTCCCAGTTGATTCTTGGAAGCCCATTAAGGAATCAAGCAAGGTGCCTATGGGGACTTGCAAATGAAAGAACCAAGTATTCTTTACTTAAATTGCCCAGATCAGCACCACGACTAATATTTGCTGGGGAATCAAGTGATCTTGGTAGCTCATTGGCACCAAAGATTGTATTTTTCTCTGTAAAAATGTCACAAGCTAATTCTTAGTGGAGAATGGATTGGTCTCAGGGCAGTTTGCACAGCTCTGTCCCCCAGCAGCTGTGCAGTGTTACCATTTTCAAACGACTTATCAGCATTGCTATCTAAGGATCTTCCCTGGGCTGCATGGTCCAGAGGTAGACACAACAAATTCTCCTCTGTAAATGTCAGCACTTGCACCTGGTGAGCTCTGGTTTCCCATTAACACACAGATGGAGGATCAGACCAGAAATCAAATGTCAGAGCTACCCATGGCAAGAAATTTATTCAGTTTAGATGGAAGTGAAAAAAATACTGAAACTTTCTTTTTCTAATTATATTTCTAGCTTTATGCAACATGGCATAAATGTAAGGTCAAGAGAATAGATGAAGGTTTTGAAAGGAGTTCTTATTTAAATCCCCCAAGAAGGACCAAGGTTGATCATTAATAAATTGTGGCTACCTTGATGCACCCAGAGGACACTGCTGGGAGGCAGGGGATGGAGGCTGGACAAATTCACCTAGGAGAGCCTGACGAGTTTGAGATTATTCAGCTGTCAGAGGCACTGGGAAGCTGAATTCACTGCTCCCACCCGTAGTTGCCTCTACCTCCACCAGCTGCAGAGCTCAGCCAGTATCTGCCCACCTTTTACTGCAGATGAAGTGCAGATGTGACTCCCTCTCACAATGTGCTGGGCATGGATTGGCATCCCTACTAGCCAGAGTTGGTGTCAGGGCTGCAATTGGAGATGGACATGGTTTGGCACTGGCTTAGCAAGGAAATAAGGGCATCCTTCTACAGCTGTAGAAGGATGATGTACAGGAGAACCCCCTGTTCCTGCACAGTTTCACACCAGCATATTGTGCTGAGTGCCTTTTCCATATTCAAGCAAATGAGCACTGAAACGTTTATAAAACACTTGGTAAGTTCACATTTCATTTTTGCTATCTATTCATTTGGCATCCCATTCATATCCTTTTGTCTGACAGTACTGGCCACCTCTCTAAAGTAGGTTTTGAACTTGAGGTGTGTCTCAGCCCTCCCACTCTGGTGGGTCTTTCTCATCTCTAGTTTTCCAAATGACTTCCTGAAGCAGGAAAATGGGGAGGATGCAACAACTTTCAAAGTCACCTTCAGGAGCAAAGAATACAGGGCCCAGAAAAAACACACATTTAATTTCTTTGCAGCATTGTGGGAGCTCAGAGAATACAGAAGGCAGGATGTGGAATAAGAGCTACAGCCCTAGAATAACACCAGCTGTGGAAAAACACATTTACAGTTGCTCAGGCTGTGTATGTGAAACCTTGCATGAACAACATATTTGCTATACAGTGTTAACACAGCAAGTGTCAAACACCAGTGCATGCCCAGAAGCAATGGCAAACAGAGCCGGGAATCCAAAACCCATACCATGGTCTGCAAGGGACAAAACAAAAACCAAAACCAAACCAAAACAAAACAAACAAACAAAAAAAAAAGGGGCAGCTCAAGCTCTTGGCCTTGTTCTTCATGCTTCTTTGGTTCTGTATTTGGAATACAAGCAATACAGAACTCGCATTATAGCCTTCGTATCTCCGTTCACAATATCTGTGGATACACAAACCAGAGACAACAAAACCAGATGGGAAGTATTAGCAATCCCTGGAACAAAATGAGACTGCACCTGCCAAAGACAGTCTCCCACATTTCCCTAATTATAACGTGAACTTGGAAAATTGAATTGCAATAGGAAGCAAAATAGGACCTACAGAGGTAGAAACTAATAATTTATTAAATTAACATGAAGAAAAGGGACTTCTGCTACTGGAAGAAAAATAAGGGCAAATAATGCAGAGCAAGAAATTCACTAGCAAAGACCAGAGTAGATAATTTAATAGGGCTTTATATCTTGAGGGTTTTATGATTACTCGGTGTCAAGAATCATTATTTTTTTTGTTGTACACTTTTTTTGTTGACACTATTTTTTGTTGTAGTATTTCCATCATGTTTTGCTGCCATTTGATGTGTTGTTTTTTATTGGATTTTTGGTTTTGTTTTGTTTCTGTTGTTTGGAGGTTTTTTTCATTTAGTTTTCAGCTTCTTTCTTCTTGGCTATATAAACTGCTCTTTTATTTAAAAATCTCAGTGGAAGAGGGTAATGGAGTCAGAGGGGTTTCTGTTCTTCTAATGGTACTGTAAATCACTGGGAGAAAGACCAATAAATAAACACTAGTAAAATTAGATCCTTTTACAGTCGAAATAGTGTAGCTCTAGCAATGACTCCTAAATAGTATTAAATTCACTCACTAGCTGAGGATTTCCACAGTGAAGGTAAAGGACTTGAGGATGCTGACACCAGTGTTTCTTATACTGATCAGCTCTGTGTTTGAGGCAGTGCAGAACAGCCATAGGGGAGGAAGGAAAGCCAAAGGGGAGGAAGAAAAAGATTCATTTCTTTTCACACAAAAGGTGGATCTCACCATGGAGACCTGAGCCCACACCCATTACTCTGTTAATGTTAACATAAGTAAAAGCTCTTTAGCTTTCCAGGCTCCTAGCTCTGTGCAGCACAGCAAAAAGCCCACAGTTTGTGAATGCCCAGCATGCAAACTGCTGACATCACCAAAGCAGTAGTGGGAAGAGAGAACAAAAAAACCCAAACAAACAAACAAACAAAAAAAATCAAACCAAAACCCAAACAACAACAACAACAAAAAAAAAACCAAACAAAACAAAAAAACAAACAAACAAAAGGAAACCCTAAATCCTCTCTTTCCCTCTCCTTGATACCATGTGTTATGTACCCAACACATGCACCCACTCACAAATAACTAACAGGGAGCTAGAACTGGAATGCTACTTGCTATTTTTAATAAAGATTTTACTTCCTTTTTCAGCAACAAGCTTGTAGAGGAATGCAGAGATTATGTGCCCTGCAAGAGGTCAGACTTCACAACCACAGCACCACCCATTAATTAACCACATCCCTCCTCCCATCAAGAGCTGTCACCAAATTTTTCTGTGGAGTATTTTAATTGGAAAACTGGACTCATCCAAATGGAGCTTGTTTGCTTGTTTTTGTGGTGGAGAAAGAAAGAGGAGCATGCATGTACATTGATTCAGTGATGGAAGCATTCACTTGAATGAAGGAGATCAAGATTCAGCTCCCAAGTCTTAACCAAGCATAACAGCTACTAAAAAACTGTGACTTTCATATTCAGGAGACTGACCCACCACTCTTCTGAGTTTGAATAGAGTGATCAGTGTTTCTGATTTTCCAGAGAAATTCTTCAAGGTATCTTCCCACAGAAACAAGCTTGCTTTTAATGCACTGAAAGTTTTTATGAGACAGGAAAACAGCTTTGCTTCCAGCTCAGCTGCTGTAATTTCCCTAGGAACTGTCACTGGTTTAAATTTTAACAAGTACTGAATTACTGAACAGTTTAAGTTTAGTGTAAAGTTACTAAACTTATAACAACCCAACATTTTTAGTATAGAAATAATGATTTTTTTTTTTGAAAAAAAGGTCTTTCAGAGCTGTAGGGCAGCCATATAAGGAAATGTGCCAGTGTCATTTCCAGAACCTGCTTCCTGCAATTACCTGAACTTTTGCTAAGCTGGGATGTTAGCAGTTCTTTTCCAGGTAAGTTTGCGTGTCATGACTCACCTTCAGAGATTACAGGAAAATTCAGAAGGCCTCCCTCTGCTAGCAAGTCCAGTGCCAGGTTAACATTGTGGAGCTGTTGGAGAGAGAGATATTAGTATAGCTGACAATATTTTCTAACCAACAAAGGGTTTTAAAAGTATTTATCTAGTAGCTGAAGAACTGAATCATAAATATGTATTTGTATTCCTCTCCTTAGTTTTGATGAAGTGCTCTTCAGAATTTTTACCAATTATCATATAAAATTAGATGTAAAATCCATCTCCAGCAAAACATATCCCATGAGGTGGGCAGAAGAATCCATTTATTTAAAAATAGACCTTGCATGTGAAAGACTTGTGTTAATGAGGAAAACAAGCTAGATTCCTAACTGGATCTAATGGATGCATGGAGTATATTTCTGGGTATTTTTAAGCAATGCTCATGTGCTTACCACACTTAGAACAAATGAAAAGGGAAAAGTTCTCTATATTTCCTTCAGAATTGCAAAGATCAGGTATGATTGTTAGCTACAAGTTTCTGCTGCACTTCTAAAATGTCAATTCACATTAACAGTAGAGATGATATCCTTAATAACACTCATCAGAAATTAAGCCCACGTCTATGAATGAAGGCTGAGGGTTTTTTTCTCATTTTTCCTTACTGCTTTTTTCTCTTCCTTCCTCGCATAAAAGCAGCATCAGACACATAAGCAGTAGTCGTAATCGATTTTTTTAAAGTAATACTGCCCTCTAACAGCTTAAGGGTAGTTGTGTACTTGGCTGGTAATTAGCAAATTCCCTTCCCCTAAAGGAGTAACAAGACCTGAATGAACTTCAGCTTGTCTCTTCCTGCATTCCCTGAGCTACTGGGTAATCTGGGCAATTTATCCTTTGGGAAGCTGCTGTTCCCTGTTATGTTGTGACAATAAGCACAGGAGTCCCCCTTGCATAAGCCAGGCAAAACCCCTGTGCTCTGAAGTGAAGCAACAGATTTATGTTTCACCTGGTTCTCTGGTTTACAAGTAACTGAGGCTGCCTGTTTGGATTCAGGTTTGTTTCCTTCCTCTGATAGTCAGCAGACAGGAGAGCTTAAGACCATGCAGTTCTACACAATTTGCTGATTGGAATGAATAAATCAAATGTTTCCTTAGTGAACCAGCACAGGCAAAAAGGGCACATTTCCCTCTCTGTAATACATCGGGGATTTTCAAGGAATGGCAACATGTGCATTTCAAAAAGCATCTTCAGACAGAAATAACAATAATTCCCCAAGAAAGGGAAGCCTTGAAAATAAGGTGCTTTTTCCAGCTGTGCTTCTCTGACTCAAAAGAGCTGGACAGTTTTCTAGAATTTACAACTGGACAGCAGCCAGAACATCTGGGGTGTTTCAGCTCTGGGCCTGTTTTGGCAAAAGAACCAAATTCACACAGTTTTGACAAGCACACGAGCCCTCCATCATCATCATAATTTCATCTCATGACTGCACAGATATCACCCCTAGTTTCAGCCTGAACTATTTTGTGATTGTATTCTTTGTCTCAGAAAACACACACCTTTCTACACTCACGAGCACCCAGAGCTGCATTTCTTTACAGTTACTTGTAAATGCCTTTTTTAGCAATAAAGACCCCCAAAAACCTGCTGCAAACCTGCCCACGTGCAGTGTTAGCTTCTTGCACCTCAAAATTGATCACCTCCTAAATTTCTGTCATGAAATTGTTTTGGTTAGAAGGAACTGTAAGGTGGATGCACAACACTGATCCCAACAGTGCATGTGGTTGTCACCATTCCAACAACAAATGAGATCTTTTAAATCCCAGCAGGGGCTACGTCTTTATATTTTACTGCACCAATTAATGTCTAAAATAACAGGGAGTTAGAAAGCACAGGGGAATTGAAGGATATGTTTTGTGTACAAATGACAGCTGGACCATGTTTGATCAATATTTTTAGTTGTCATCCCGCTTTTCATTTTGTAGTAAGCATCAGAGGAGAAACAAATTGGAAATGCCACTTTGGCAAACTGTTCAACAGCAAGTCCAGTCCTTAGGAGTAACTTTGCTAAAATGAAATCATTGTACTGAAGCAGTACCCAAGCCCATTCTATTCTTCTCTGATGCCAGTGACAGGCAGCGTAGGAACTAGGAAGTCTGAGCTTTGATTTGTACCAGAATTGTACCAGGGCTATCTCATTTCCAGAAAGACATCCGTGTGGCTAGAATAGGGCTGAACCAAAAAGAAAATGGTTATTTATGAATTTTTAAATAAGAAAATATTCTGTGACTTTCTCTGAATAAAGCTAATGGAAATGTTAAAAATTTCTGTCCAACTCAATGGGAACAGACCAAACAATTTTGAAAACTGAGTGGAAGAGAAAGGGAAGAAAAACAACTCTAAGGAAATGCTTTGATTATGTCTGATTAGACGCTTCAAAATATATTTTCCATGTTCTTAGATTTAAAAGAACAAGAACCAAAAAAACCCACATTTTTTTTCCTAATATTTTGAACAGTTACCAACTGACAGCAATAAAATTTTGACAACATTTGAACTTAGGTGTCAAACAATTGTGCTTTAAAACTTCCTGATTAAAAGCTCCATGGGAATATTTATTTGTTTATATAGGACCTCTGAGAATTTTTGTTATGAATAAATATTGCCCAGGGGCATTAACTGTGCCAAGGTTGGGGAAAAGATGAAAGCTTCATCTGTGCGGGGAAGCCGTAATGCAAACCATGCCAGAGGAGAGATTTTCTTCTCTGGCAGCTCTCAAGCAAAAAAGATCTGACACATTTCACTTCCAGAGATTTGAGCACAAAACAGGAAAAATAGCTACAGTTTCAAGATTTTCAGAGCTACTCAGAGACCCAAGTGAATAAAAGCCTACTCACACCAGAGACAATCTGAAAATACCTCAAATATCTCAAAATATATCAACATTCCAGACCTGTGGAGGAGGCAGCCCAGCACACACTTCATTCTGCTGGTGACAGCTTTTACTTTTAAAGCACAGATAAAATCTGCCTGGTAGAGGTGGTAAAAGGTGCCAGGCAGGTCTGGCTGAGCATGTTACAGCCCCCAGCCTAGGGGGAGGAAAGGATGTAAATTCTCAAGAGTTACCCAAACACAGAAGGGGCCTTCAAAATGTTCTGGCCATGTCTTGATTAAGGTATATTTTTAGGGCAGCATAAAGGAACTCACAGGGATCCAGTTCTGCTATGCAAGACGTGTCATCCTCTTCAAATCCTGTTTGCAGGACAGACTGGTAGAAGACAACACACCCATTTCCCAGCACACAGAGCCCTGGATTTCACCAGAAGGCTGCAGAAGCATGGCCAGTGCCAAACAAGTGCAAGTAACAGGTGTTTGCCTCCCATGAGAAGCTAATTTTGAAGAGGACACTGACCTGTTCTGAGATATTTTGACAGCACTGAGTGTCTGTGTTGGCACTGCCCCAAACCCCCCTCCTGCAAACATTGTGGCATGGGACCACACACAGCAGCAGCAGTGCGAGCAAGAGGCAGAACACACAGTTTTATGGCTCAAGCTCTACATAATTACCAAACAACCTACCTTTTCCATGGTGCTGGCCGGAGTCAGGAAGAAATTCCTTAAATTCAGAAAATAGCCCTCTAGTTGTCCAATTAGGAGAAGTAAGATAACCCCATCTGAAAACTAGATAAGAATTACCTGAAAGTTATTTGCCTTTAGTAAGCTATTCCAGTAAATGCCATTCTAGCAACAAAGGAATTTAAATGTTACTCAGGCAAGCAGACAGTCTAATGACCCAGCTCCCTCAACCTCTTCCACAGTGAACTTCATATTTAGTTAGGTAAGGCTCCCAAATTCATATTTGTGAAAATACAACCTTGTAAAAGAGCAGCTATTAACACAAACAATTACAAATAGGAAAACACTTCAGATAAGCACAAATGCATAACTATAAATAATAGAAAATTGTGCCTAGTTAGGTATGACAAAACACTTGAAAACCTTTTCTTACAGCTGCCCGCTGGAAAAATTCAGAAGAGCACCTGTTCACCAGAGCCCAGGGTGCTCATCCCAGATTCTCTTGCAATTTCATACTCTAAAGATGCTCTACAGTCAAGGATGAGACTTTGAAATGTGATGAAAATAGGGCCTTTATACTATGAAGCAAATGCAACATCAACAATCACTAAATACAACAATCAACTTGATTTCCATTTTAATGTTCTGGACACCTTTATTTCCATCCTGACAAAGAGAGCACCCTTAGGAGCTGGGCAGACTCTGAAAATTACTCCCTGTAGCATTACAAAGGGCAGCATTCAATACAAGGGCTGTATTTTTGCATTAATTATTAGCTTCAGAAACTTCAGAGGCCAAAGCTTGATATCTTAACCTAAACCTGGAAATCATTATGTTGCCAAATTTCAAATTTACTGTAATGAAAAGGAGAATTCCAAATGGTGAGAGGAAACACCCAAAAGGCTGACAAAACATGGGTACCATGCAGCTTGGAGCACACTACCTGAGATTCGATGTCTTTCACATTTAATCCTAATTTTCCAACATGCTGGTCAACAAATTCCAAAAGTGCCTAAAGAAAAAAAGGGAAGGAAGGGGGAAAGGGGAAAGGAAAAAATAACTTTTCTAGACTTTTCTAGTATTTAAGCTCAGCCTAACAGATTTTGATGTCTACTAAAAAAGTAAATTACCTTTTTTACTGCGTCCAGTTTATCTGGATCACAGATAAATAATTCATCAAAGGCATCATCTTCTGTATCAAAACAACATTAATTGGTTTCATTTTTAATAACTGAGAGATCAGAGCTTTAATGTGGCTACAGAAGGAGAAAAGTATTTGCAACTTACAATCCAAGGAGGAAAAGAGTAGCAGGGAGGCAGAGAAAGATGCTGCTTTTATATTTATCAGAGGACAGGACGACAGGCTTCCCTTCAGCCTGAACACATCAGAGAAAACAATTTACTTCGTTCAGCTCTGTAATTTTCACCTGCCGAGGTTCTCAGTTTGTGCTGCCACCAGTCTGAGCACTGGCTAAGTTTCACAATACTATGGTTTATTTCTTTTCACTTAGGTGTTTTTTTACCCTGAACTTCTGGGATAAAATGCAGGGAGCAGAAGAGCTGTGCATTTTACTGCTCTCCTCACACAGAAATGTCAGTTACACCAAATTTGCAGAAAAATACCAATCCTCCTTCCTTCAAAAAATCACAAGCAAGATACTGAGACTCTGCCCTTCCTCTGAAAACTCAGAGACCTCAAAAATGGCCAGGTCTGCCACCCAGTTTAAAGTGGGTGAAGAGCTGGTGCCAGCAGAGCTGTGCCAGAGAACTAGCAGGAGTCTAAAACTTCCAAGGAAATGAGATCCATCCAAGTCCCACCCTCACCTCTCCTTTCTGCCCAGGTGCAGCAAAAGCAAGATCTATCTCCTCACCCAGCCACAACCCAGCTCTGGTTCAAGCATGAGCAAAATATTTGAAACACCCTGAGCAAGGAGAGGCACTCTGGCAGCTCAATTAAATGGAGAACCATCTTCTACAGCACAGGAAAACAGAGGCAGCTTGGCTTAAGGGAAATTCCTCCCAAAAGATAGCGACAGAGCAGCCTCCTTGGTGAAAGGGATTCCTCTGGTTTCTCTGTTCTGCGGGTTGCTGCGGGAGCAATGCCAGGGAATAGGTGAATCCATCAAACAAATCAGAGAGAGCCCTCTTCTGGAGCCATGCTTTGGGATTTCTCTTTTTGCTAAGAAAGCTGTGTCAAAAATAGAGAGAGAGCATCTTGAAGAGTGAATTGCAGATTTCTCTTCCTAGCAGAATCAGCCCACTACAAGAAACACCTAATTATGGGTTGGGGTTTTTTTCTAGTTTTATTTTCTTTTTTTTTGCTTGAGGCAGGGGGTGAGAGTTGGACTTTTTTAACAATTTCAGCCCACACTATAGAACACACAGTGGAATAAGTGATAAATAGATATTAAATTATATCATTTGCACCTCTGCAAAGGACGAAAATGCCAAAATAAAGGACACAGAAGAGAATTCAAACGGTTGCCTTGGTTCTCTAGGGGTGCAGTGTGCTCCTTTGCAGCAGGGAAGAGCAGCTCACACTGAACCTGGAGCAGTGCCCAGACCTTCTGCAGGCTTTGCCCATGGGGACATTTTTCTCCTCAAGAGTTTCCCAGCCCTCAAAATCCCTAAGGGTAAAAGCTCTGGGGATGTTTGACTGAGCTGCCATCCACAACCCAGTACCAGTGGATTTCAAAATCTCATTTGCAAACTGTGGGAAGGAAAGTACAATAATCGGTAGCAATGAGAAACACAGTTCTGAAGCCTTTATAAATAGTTCCAACAGTGAACATGGTCCATGCACAAATCCAAGCTGGCATTTTGCCTCCAGCCAGGTTTCTTTTTTGGGTCATCAATCCACCTTCATGCCCTGTCTCCCCTCCCATCTGTTGCCTGTAGCCCACAGGCAAAGTGACCACCCATTTTCCAAGCTGTATTCTGTTGGTATGAACAGGCAGTAACAGAAGACATTTGGAGAAAAACACGAGGGAAAAATCCATGAATCTCCATTAACTTTAGTGGGAGCATACTGATTTTATCATAGGGTAAAAATGGATCAGGTGTATAAAAGCACGTAACAAAACACTGAACTTGGCAATGCCAGCACTTACTTGATTGCGCTTCTGTATTCTTTCTAGAAGTGCAATAAAAAACAAGAATTAGAAAAATGATTCAGCAGAGCTGATCGTATTCATAAGCTTTGCTTATCTGCTATCCTGTAAAGCAGGAGATAGAGTTCAAAGTGGCATTAACTTTATTTCAGAGTGACTTTCCAACAGACATTTTTAAGTAGATTGTATATCTGTTTAGGGTCTTGGAAACAAATGAGTTTTTAACTGGCCCACACACCAATAAACATTTATTTTACAACCACAATGCTCAATATTCTCTTCCAAAAGCTGTTCATTATATTAGAGCTTGAAGATGTTTTGGCATATAAAAATGATAGTAGGAAAATCTGTTTACAATTCTTAGAATGATGTGCATGTGTTTTTTGGTATATAAAAGGTATACGACTAAACTCCTTTAATAATGGCAGTACCTCACACACTCAGCAAGCTAAAACATTTCTTTCACAGTAAAATAAGAAAACAACTGCCTTCTTTCTCTTTATTTATAAAAAACAGCAGCAAATTTAAAGTAGATTTAAACCTTTGTGGCTTTAGAAAATTTCCAGTTTAGTCTGGCGCAGGTAAATTTACAGTACTGAAATTTTATTACTATATTTGCTACAAAATTCCATGACAATAAAAAAAATACTAAGCTTAAGGAATAATCATACATATTGTTTCATATATATAGAATAAATAAAGGTATTGCACCATAATGCCAAACAGGAAGAGGGGAATAAAAAAAAAAAAAGAAATCAGAGAAACAGCTCCCATGCATTTACCTGCCTGGGTTTACACCTTTTTCAACATCATGATCCCAGCTACTTTTTGCAAGGGGGAACACACCCACAATGTTTCTTTTCTGATTGACAGTGTAAAAAACAGATATGTCCCCTCTTACTTGTTTTCTGTGATATATTCCACAGCATTTGATGTCTTTAATCCTCTAGGGGTGTTCTGTTGAAAGGACAGTAAACAGTGTTGGGTTTGTCACACAAAAAATATTCCATAAACAAGCTTTCATGACCTGTTTGCTGCCTTAAATTATTATCAGAGGGCACTTAGTCAATAACTCCAGTACAATTAGTACAGACACTTTGAGAGATTTCTGCTTCCTTCTGCTCTCTTCAGTCTCAAACAGGAAATCTCTTACTTCCTCATCCGAGGAAGTCGTTAGTGTTTGCTGCTCTTCCCTTTCATGCAGTGAAAAACATTCTGTGTTTACATACACTGGTGGTGTAATTTTTGAAATTTTAAATATTTAAATATATTTCTTGTAAATAAATATAAAATAAATATACATTATAGAAATATAATAATAAAATAAATAAAATAAATAAAAATATAATAAATAAATCTTCTTCTACAGTCTCAGAACAGACTTTGAGAAACAAAATACAGGAAGAAAACATGTAGATATCTGCTTATAGAGAAAAATACCAAAATGTTACCCTAACAGAAAGGGAGTAAAAACTCCCATCACCTAAAGAAAGAAATATTAAAACTACTTAATGATTTGTGAATACAATCTTCTATTTTAAAATATTTAGAGACAGTAACAGCATGTTACTGTTGTTCGTTTTTTTCTTTACAGAGATCAACATCTGCTTTCAGTTTCGACCATTACCGTGTTTGGCTGAGGAAGAAAAACAGCATAGTGCTTTTCCCCTTTTAAAGACAGTGTATCCAAACTGAATATTCAACCTAATCCAACAAACTCAGAAATTGAAAGGTGTTGTTTACAGAAAATACGAAGATCTCTTTCACAGCTGCACACACATTTCTTCTAACTCTGAGCAGGTTAGCCTTGTGAAAGGACTCTAGGATCTACTGTAACAAATACTGAAACTACAAATACCTCGATGGTGATTGTCTCCACTTGAACATTTGGAGTCAGAGCCAGGGTGGGTTCAAAGTGCTTTGCTATCGCAACAAGAAGATGCAGTGTGCTCAGTAAGTCCTTTGCCAAGATAGCTATAAAGGAAGAAAACAATGCTCAGTGTGCAAAACATATGAACTTTCCTCCAACATCATGAATTCTCCCTGTGCAGAGAACCCCAAAGTCATGGAGGGCCATAACACAGGTGGGACACCAGATTTCAGTTTGTATAATGTCAAAATTTAGCAATAGAACAGCTTAAAAGTGAGATGTACAGGGATGCTGAGGGCTCTTAAGTGATTCACAAGCCACACACTTAGAGGAGGTAGACCCAGGCAGGTCAGATATTTCTGTCTCACTTTTGATTCAACTAGTAATTGAAAACTGGTTGTTTAATTACTGTTCTGGCAGCACATTGCCTCACAGCAGCCTTATAGCACAAGAAGCCTGTGATGGATAATTTTTCTTCAATTTCACTTCTGCACCTACATTCCACACTCCATTTCAGCTGACTTTCTTCCAGTTGCAAACACTTGGCCACGACTTCCAGAATCACTGAGAGTTTCTTTCGCTGTTTTTTTTCTGTTAATGCAATCTTCTCAACATCCAGCTTGAGAGATCCTAAGTTTTCTTTTACAGAGGATCCATAGGAAGAAGAAGGATGTATTTTAACATCATTGTATGGAAAAAGAAAATAATTAGAAACATAAGATGGCAGCGGAGCACACAAACTCTTGTTTTTAATGTTCAGTATCATTTAAGAGCTCTGCAAAAGGGAGAGGACTCAAGTCAGTCCTTGTAGCATAATCCCCCAGCCCTAGCTCTTTCCAGTTCCTCTACAGAAATCCAAGGAGTGAATCTTTTCTGTAGATAATGTACAAAGTGGATATCAATTCATATATAGAAGTTCATTGCTCAAGCAAGTAAACTATGAAAAATCAGCCAGTCCTGCTCATGCTGCTGCTCTCAGCCCTGGTGGAAAGGAAATAGATTTAAAAGACATCCCCAAGGAGAGTGAAAAGGGAAAGAAAAATGTAGTAGGAGAGATGGAGAAATAGGTGACAGGCTGCTCCAGGAGGTCACATCTTTATACAAGCACCACAGAGTGCCAAAAGCCTCTTGGATTTTACCAGTTCCAGAACCAGAACAGTTCTTTGGACCCAGCTTTTAATTTTTTATTTTTTTTTAATGCAGGAAAACATATATTGCAGTGCTGATTCCATCCAATGTTTCTGGCAGCACCACAAGCCACCTTTGTGTCCCTCGTTTATGTTCCTGGTTTGTGTTCCTCCTTCATTTCAGAAGTGCTGAATTTCACACTTCATAGTTAACCTTTTCATTATGTCAACTAGCAGGTATTAAGAATTTCTTAGAAGTAAAATAACCATGTGAAGCAATAGTAGGAATTTGTTCAGAATTGTGATTATCACAGCTGGCCCTCAGTGCAGTGAGAAGTGATGACAGGTCCCTGCTACTGTGATTCCTGAGGTTTATTCTCTGATTGGAAAGCTCCTCCATGAGATGTCTGCAGGAGTTAAACTCAAAAGACTAGCTCACCCAGGAGATGATGAAGTACCAGCCCATCATACAGGTCTTCCTCCAGACTTTTAACTACTATGTGTTCCTCTTTCAGAGTTCTGTTGATCCACTCAGTCAAGAACTGCAAGGGAAAACAAAGCAATTTTAATCCTGGTGTTCAGATAGCACAGCACTCGGTGCTATACTCTGTTTCACCTCTCTCTTCAGTCCCTTATCTCAGATCTTGGTTTGCTTTCAATCTCCACTTCCTTTGTGCTTTTTGGTTGTTTTCTAAAGGGTTAGTTTTTCCTAATTATCACGTGAGACAGACATCTCGCTACTTATAGTCCAAGGAATTATGTTATACAGCTCGAGAAAGAGACACTCTTCCCACTTCCACCAGGGAAAAGGCTGCACAGTACACTACCCATCCCCTGCCTTCATCCCACATCACAGAATTCACACAAATTCAACCACCAGTTTGTAAGAAAAGAGGCTTGGCTCATTCTGTGGGTAGTTTCTTGTACTCATCCACACTATTAGCACTCCTTCCTCTCATCTCCTGGTTTTGTTTTCTTTTTCTTTCTGCAATATTGTACCACTCAATCCCCAAATACCTCCTTGGAACTTCCTAATATGGCAGTCCTCCCACTGGCCTTCCAATATCCTTCCTGCCTTTGCAAAGTGGAAGCTGCTGAGGAAGCCAAGATCTGGCTACAAAAGGAGAGGAACCACATGTGCTTCTAGATGGAAGAACAAAGCAGTTCCTCAGTGCATGTATTTTATTCACATGTGTTGAGGGAAAGGGAATATGACCTGGTGAAGCAGAACAGAAAAGCAGTAGCCCCAGCTGGCTGCCAAAATTAGCATCCCTCTTGTAAGAGGGAAGGGTATTGCTTTTATTGCTGTGATTGTTATAAGTGAGTGTCTGGAGTGGATTATGTCCTTCTCACTTGCTGTAAACAGAGGAGAAAATTCATACCAGATTCCTGTAAGCTCGCCAACATTAACAAAAATGTAAGAATGGTTTGAAAAGTCTCTGAGAAGCTTGAAACTGCACAAGAAATAAAAAAGCCTGAACTGGGAAGCTGTCAAACTCTAAAAGACATCCTCAGCTAAGAAGTAAGAAGAGCAGAAAGCTGTGCTCTTCAGCTGATGCTTGCTGACACTTTGGAGGTGTGAGGGATAGAGCAGAACACCAAACACAAGAGTCCAGCCAGAGGGAAGTCAGAAAAGCAGCAAGCACTACTGAGTAGCCCTATGGCATCCCTCCTTTGCTCTCCCAGCCACATCCACAGCCTGCAGCTCACACAGTTCTGCTTTCTGCCCAGTTGTGGGGGCCCCACTCAGCTGCAGAGCAGATCCTCCTGTCTACAAATGAGCAAACAGGGAAAGGAGAAAAGGAATACTTTGTGAAGTTTGCTGCTGGCTTCCAAATTTAACCATCTTCTATTTTACATGCAGCTGGATATTTATAGCAACTACAGGGAGCCATTTCGTATTTCTCACTTTTCCAAAGGAACCTCAAAATGAAAATGCAGTGAAAGTCTCTCTCCCCAGTGAGTTTCTTTGCTTCCCTTGTTCTTCCCTTGAAGATTCCTCCCTGGTCCTGTCTCCATCCCAAATGTTTCTCTAGAGAAGCCATCAAATCTTTAGATTAGGAAGGCAATCAAGGGGCACTGATGGAAACCCAGAGGACTTTGTCTCCCTCAGGACACAATTTCCATCTCCTCATCACTCAAGGAAAAGACATTAGACAGTGATGAACATAATTTCAGGAATCTCTGACAGGAAATGGATTAAGCACTGAAGCTCACAGAAATTTTCATAACTGAAGAAAAATCTTCATTTTTGGCAATCTCAAAATAACAAATCCAGTCTTTCTGTAGACAACATAATTGCATTTTGCAGCACCACTTTTCAGATTTTCCCTTTGGTATAACAACATCATAAAAACCTGACACAAAATCAAAACTTTTTGATCAAATGTGCATGAATACCTAATATAGAAACACACCTACCTACATGTTTATAAATGCTACAAAATACAAACAGCAGCACATATCTTAAGCTGCTTTTCATAATATTTAAAACAATTTCAGCGCCTCTATAATGCAAGGAATGCATAAGACACATGCCATTTTTCTTCCAGGAAGTTTTATTATGTGGACTGTGTCATTAGAGAAATTGAAACAGTGATTGAACTCACTGGGGAGACTTTCAAAATTAGATGGAAATAAAGTACTTGCCTGTGGAATAGGACTCATCCTTCACAGTTACTTCAAGAAGGTAATGCACCGTACAAGGGCCTGAAAGCTTTCATCCTGAATTCCTGGTGACTTGCATACTCTTCATCCCATCCCCCTCTGCTCTCTGCTAACTTTGCCAGCTGAGCCTGCTGGTGAAGGCTGCTGCAAATCCGTAGAGCACTTCTAAAAGTTACCATGGGATCAGTGCAGCAAACCTGCACCATATCTCTCTTTACTCACAGCAAATGCTGACATTTCTGCTTGAGATCCCAAGATTCCCAGGAATCCCTGGATTCTTGTAGCTGCTATGTTACCATCACAATGAAAGAGCAACTGGGTGCTTCTGGTGTGGCTCACCCACACAGCCCAGGTTAGGAGAGGCGTCACATCAGAAGCCACTCAGGTTTGTATCTGCACTTCACACCCAGCAGTGCTCACTGCATTGGAAGCTTGATCCTGTATGGCCCCAGCCACCCTGATGCAGTCCTGGAACAAAAGTTTGGCTCCTTTGTGTGAAGCCCAAATGCCAAAAGCAGAGCTCATTCCCATCTGTAGAGAGTGGGGGACTGGGGTCAGAGGGCTGGGCAATTTACAGGGCTGAAAGAGAACCAGGTTCTTTGTTTGCTTTAGCACAACTGGAGGTGAGGGTTAAACAATGCAGTAAAAGAACTGGTACCAGTTTCAATTCTTCCAGTTTGGGGTTGTTGCTTGAGGTTGGTTTTATGAGTTTCCTCTTCTCGCCTGTGGAAGGAAGCAAACAAGATCCATCACAGTTATCTGTTGCAGTGTGAAGTACTTTCCTCTCAGCCATCCCAGCCCCTCCCAGGTGTGGCAATACCTTCCTCCTCCCCCTCCCCTTTGTCTCCTCCTAAGTGCTGTCAGTCAAAGCTAACCTGCCAGCAGTTACACTGCCTGGTTGGCAGAAGTTCAAAAGATGCCCCTCAGTGTCAAGGTCATTGGCCTGTCCTGGGTGTCACTCTTCCCCTGAGACCCTGCCCCTCCCACCTGGTTGGTGGCTCACCTGTCCCTTCCCTCCCCTTGCCCGGGCCTTAAAACCGACTGCGAGCACGTGGTTATTCGTTCAATGGAGCAGAGTCCTGGTATTCAGATGTCCGTGACTCTGGAATAAAATCTGGATCTTAAAGCTCTGTTGCACCCGCTCCTTTTCCTCTTCACCTCGCCTAAGGATTTTCTCCCAGAGGTAAACTGAGTTCCTCCAAGCCTGGGTGGCCCAGCCGCTGCATCCAGCCAGCCAGAGATATCTCTGTGGTGAAAACCACCACAGCAGCTGTCTCAGGCCAAGCAGCGAGGGACAGAAGAGCCCAGGCACTCTCCATCCGGTAATATTGGAATCTTATTCCAATAGTTATCAGATATGACTAAAGCAAGTGCAGCTAAATCTGCTATCAGTTTAAAATTCCCAATACGGCTGATGGCCCAATGTGGAAGCATTTATTTTTCATTTTAGCTAATTCCTTATGAGCAAAAAACTGGTATAGCAGACAACTAAGCCTGCTGATGGAAATTATGCTTCAGTGTACTTCAAATGAGTAAGATCTAGATGGACAATTCTAGGAAGAGAAAAACACACTTGATCAGATCTACATGTGTGAAACTTAAATTTCAGTTAAAGAACCAGCTGGACTTTATTTTGCTTCTTCATGATCTGCCCCCGAAGAGTCAGCAGCCAAATTACACACACAGAGCTTACTCATTTCTGATACAGCCATGGGATGACTGCTGAAAAATATAGAATTCATTTGTAGAGCACATTTTTTGTTTGGCCCTTCAGGTGGTTCTTTGGCCTTTTTTCTGTCCTGGTTCATAAAGCAAATACCTTTAGCGATGACATCTTCAGTTAGGACTCGGTCAAGTGTAGAAGGCTGTGTAAATGCATTTAAAAAGTCTGGATCCATTGTTTTAATCACTCCTGGTAAACTGGTAAAAAACATTGAGGGGAAGGGAACATGAGTAAAGGGACATAAAGATCCAAATTAGTGCTAAGAAAAAACTAAGAAAAACTGAAGGGGGGTGTGTTATCAGTTACTATTTCATCACTAGCTGCTTTTAAAAATCTGAAAATATATTTAAATGTATGCAAAGAAAAGTTAAAAACAATTTTCATTTTTTTGTGTTAATCATCAAAACATAGGAAAAAAAAATACCTGAAGACCTGAACTACTGAACTAAAACTTGTTTTAATCACATCTAGTTGTATTTTCCCTGTATTAGATAAGTAAAATCCTATTTCAACTGAAGTGAAAAACAAGCTTTCAGTCCCTAGGTATTCATGGATACGAAATACCATGAATGCTAGAAAATATAAAAATTATCAGTACTTAAGGAGTATTAAATCAAGAACCCAGTAAGTTATATTACTTGTAACTTATACAACTATGAGTTACTAAATATAAGCAGCTTCCTTTATTGGACCAGCTGGTACAGATGTGGGGAGACAAGGACAGCTATTGGCATCTGAATAGTCTCTTTTACAAATTCTAGTATAGAGTCATAAATACTATTCTAGTATAGAAACATTAAATTGGAAAAAACCTCTGAGAACATTGAGTCCCAACTGTTCACCCACTGCTAAACCGTGTTCCCAAGTGCCACATCTGCATTGCTTTTGTATCTTTCCAGGGACGGTGACTCCAACACTTCCCTGGGCAGCCCCTTCCAAAGCCTAAGAACCCTTTCAGTGCAAAAATTTTCCCTCATGTCCAACCTGATCCTCCCCTGGCACAACTTGAGGCCATTTCTTCTCATCCTGTCCCTTGTTCCCTGGGAGCAGAGCCTGATCCCCCCCAGCTGTCCCCTCCTGTCAGGGAGTTGTGCAGAGCCAGAAGGGCCCCCCTGAGCCTCCTTTTCTCCAGACTGAGCCCCCCCAGCTCCCTCAGCCCTTCCTGGTGCTCCAGACCCTTCCCCAGCTCCGTTCCCTTCTCTGGACACACTCCAGCCCCTCAATGTCTTTCTTGTCCTGAGGTTCCCAGAAGTGCCCCAGGATCTGAGGTGTGGCCCCAGCAGTGCCAGCCCAGGGGACAGTGACTGCCCTGGCCCTGCTGCCACACCATGGCTGGCACAGCCCAGGTGCCATTGGCCTCCTGCCCCCCTGGGCACACCTGGCTCCTGTCCAGCCGCTGTCCCCAGCACCCCCAGGGCCTTTCCCAGCTTTCCAGCCCCTCTGCCCCAGCCTGGAGCTGCAGAGGGTTGGTGTGACCCAAGGCAGGATGGGGCCTTGGCCTTGTGGAATCTCAGAGCACTGGCCTGGGCCCATGGATCCAGCCTGTCCAGATGCCTCTGCTGAGCCTTCCTGCCCTCCAGCAGATCCACACTCCCACCCAGCTGGGTGTCATCTGAGAAATGACTGGGTGTGCCCTTGATCCCCTTGTCTAGATTATCAATAAAGACATTAGACTGGCCCCAGTGCTGAGCCCTGGGGACTCCTTGGGACTGGTCACCATCTGGATTTGACTCCCCACTGCTTTCTGGGCCCAGCCTTCCAGACATGCAAGAAGCAAAATGGTTCTTCATAAACTAAATGCACACTGATTTAAGTGCCAGAAATCAGAATTACAAACTGCAGCTGTACTGTGACCTGCAGAGGTGAAAGAAATTACAGGAGGATGAGGGGTCTGGACACTTAGAGCAGACAATAGTTCTAGCATGAGTAAGAGAACTCATCCTTCCCAACAGTCCAAAAATCTTTGGAAGTCAGAGCAGAGCAGCTGTCATGACCAGACTTTTACTGCTGGGCCACTGTAGGAGAGGGAGAGGGGATGCTGACTGATTTTGTGCTTTTTTTTTAACAGAAAATGAGATGCTCCAGAGGTTCCTGCAGGAGAGTTCTTCCACTCCCTACCCACAGTGCCCACATTTAGAGCCCTGTTTCCTAACTCTTCCTGTGAAATGAGTGGGAATGGGACTTTAAAAAAACAATCCAGAGCATTTAAATGAGTGACTAATCCTAGTTTTAGGAAGAGAAACTTCCTAAAGTGCACTTCAGGCACCTGGCTGGTGCTGCAGGTGCCTGAAGTGAGGTGCTGAAAATGCTGTGGCACAGAACATCTCCAAAGTGACCTTCCTCTGCTTGATAGCTTTATACACCAAAGAGCACAGTGCTGCTCTGAAGGCTTTCACATATTTCTTACAAGGGCCAGTCAGTATGTTATGAACATGTGTTTTAACAAAGATTTGCCAAAGCTGAGAGAATATGAGTAGAAGATAGTAATTGGATGCTTTTGCACATCAATCTGGTAAAACAAATTGGTACAAAATTGCCAGCAAGGCCCTAGGAGAAAGGGTCACAAGAGAATTCATTTCATTATGGTGGCAGCAAAACTGAATGCCATCTGTAAAAAGGTGCTTGATTAAAAAAGATAGGAGAAATTGAGTGATGTAGTGCCTGAGGAACAACTGAGCTGTGTGAGATAAGACTACCCAGATGAAATTAACTGAGAGAAGTTAATTAACAGAGAGCAACCCAAAGGACAACTTATTTTTAAATTAGGTTTCTGACAGCTGTGATGCCTTGGGGAAGTCCAGCTTGTAACAGAAATGGCCTGTGTAAACCACAACTTATTCTCACTCAGCTTTGCAATATTCCATTTGTGTATCTTTTACTTTTTTCTACTATCAAAGTGGTGTGTTGCCTGCAACACCCCTGGGCTCTTTTTGGCCAAGGAACCTGAACATCAGAAGCCACTCTAAAATTTGGAAACCTGTAAGGAAAGGCCTGAAATTCAGAATTTGCAGTAAGGTAGCATAATACCCTCTAGGACCTCAGTCCTGTGTGTCAGTCAGAGTTAAAATTGCTACCCTGGGTAAGATTAACTTGCCTGGTATCCAGTCTCCCCCTTTCAGTACCTTAGGGAAAAAAAAAATACAGAACCCCAAAATATATAAGCAGTGCAAGGATACAGAGACACTTCTCCAAAACACTTTAACAGTCTGCAGTTCAGACTTCCTAAAGCAAAGCTGGGGAGCCTGGTCGCTAGGAGTTGTCAACACATTTGCTCCCCATGAACTCCCTGCTCACCCCCTGAACATGTGTCTGTCTCTCTCAGCCCTCAGCAGTGAGGAGGTGCAGTGTGGCCCTACATCACCTGAAGCCCCATCTCCTGCTTCTTGCTCTGACCCACCAGCTGTTCCTGAAAGCACCAGGCAAAGACCAACTGATCCACATTTTTCACACTGCTGTGGTAATGCTCCGCGTCACTCCTGCCCTAGAAGCCCAAAACCTCCGTGTCCATCTCTTTCCAAAACTGAGCAAAGACAACCTACAGTTACCCTTCCCTGGAAAACCAGCTGCTCATCCTCAGTGCTCTTTTCTGAGCTTCCTTCAGCATGAACACAGCCTTTTGGAAGTGCTAGGAACCAGACCTGCCCAGATTTAGAAGGGTGCACTGCAGCATGCACAGTGGTCTCTGCTCCTCTCCTCCTAAGTCCTGCTTGCTTTTTTCATAACTGCTGACCCTTTATTGGGATTTATCTATTAGATCTCCAAGATCTTATTCCTACACAGCAACACACCAATGAGAGGCCATCATTTATTGTATTTCAGATCACATTTATCAATATTGATTTCCCAGAGGCATTTCAGAGCCTGAGAACTGCAGTCCTCCAGCATTTAATAGACCCATTGCTTATTACTCATAATTAGCATTCACAAGCAGCCCTTCATGTGGCTGTGCAGTACATTGGTGAGGCTTGGTCCCAGGCAACAGCCTTTCAGAGAATAACATACTGCAGGAACAACACAAAATGGAACATGCCGGGGTTGGGACACCTCCTTGGGTGAACTGTTTAATGAAAAATAGGAAAGGTCAGAAGAGTTGATTCTCACACACAAATATTCATATTTGCTGCAACCAGCTCCTACCTCCCATCAGTTAAATCTGCTGCTCAGAGCTGTGGCTGACATCCTGGTTTTCCAGCCCCCATCCTCCCGCACAAGTTTTTTATCAGTACTTGGAATACATTGTAAGAGACAACTGCTTGAATACTGACTGTACAGGCATTTCATTACAGTATCTTTAAATAAAATAGATGTTTAATTATGGACTATTCAAAGGAAATAGCATTCTCTGAATGAAATGCTCATTCTCTGAGAGTGCCCTGGATGTACAGGCTTTCCTTTAAACCCAAGGAGTGTTTGATTTCTTGGTGCCACCTGCAGTGGCTGCCAAGAAGAGAACTGTTTAGGAGCTAGGCTATTCCACAAACTTGCCATGTCACATCTACTGATAAAAAGCTAATTCTCAAGTTGGGTCAGAGCTCACTTTTCCTCCATGAGCCTTCACAGGGTCTGGCTCCCAGACATCCCCAAAGCACCACACAAAGCACTAATGGGGGTCTCTGGCTTACAAATCAGCTGTAAAATATTCACAAGGCACTTTCCAATGCTACCAAACTCTTTCACGTGTTTCATTTCCTGTTTGAAAAGACAAAAGCCCCACTCTGCCTAGCTCAAACAAGTCAATCACATGAAGGAGGAGAAAAAAACCAAATGGGAATGTTAATAGTAATATTTCCACCTTTGGGAAACCAGAATTAAAAAATAAATGAAGGGGAAAAAAGAATACACATTGTGCACCGTTTAAAACTTGTTTTTACTTCGCTGTGTAGTACCAGAGTTCTCAGGAGCCATCTTTGCTCATATGTATCAGAAGAGATGTTATCTTAGTAAGAACAATACACACAGACGCAGAAAATCTCCCAGTTAAGAACATTAATTATGAAAAAAAAGCACCAAAGGAGCTCAATTTTCCAGACTTACTATTCTCTCCTTCAGTAACTCTCCAGAAGCTCTTCCAAGACCTTGTCCCAGCAGTAAGGATGCGATTTCTGGGGGTGAGGGCTGAGCCCAGGCTTGGAGGTCTCCCATGCAGGGCAGCACAAAGCACACAAAGGGGAAGTTGTGCCGCAGTGCTCTGCTCTTAAAAACGAAACCATGGTCCCATCCGGAACTTAATTGTGCGTGCTTGTCCCTGCTGCAGAGACTGAAATAAACAGGAACACAAGTGCAGAAACATGCAGCCCTGCAACTCCTGAAGCACCAGAAAGTATTAAAAAGATATGATTGTTCTTGGATGGCACTGCCCAGCATGACTGGGCTGATTTGCCTCTGGGGTGACTCACAGAGCACTTGTGCTTTGTAAATAATAAAAAACTAGACAAAAGCAGACAAGATCATGTCCCAATACACCTTTTCTTTGTGCTCCTTCAAGTATTTTATAAAGCAGAACAGCACCACTCTACCTACCTGGCAGAAGGAGAAACCTACAAAATTAATTTATTTATCCTTAGAGAGGAAGTTAGCCACACCAGGGCCAAAAACCCTGATGTGAGATACGAGTTATCTCAAGCAGGCAGCGCTGCTGCTCTTCCTCCGCTTTCACATCAGTGATTAAAGAGGAAGAGCTCCCGACAGAAACCACTTTCCCTGGACATTTCCTCCAGCTGTGAGTTGCATTTATTAACACACCTATTTTTCTCCAAAACCTGATGTAGTGACCAGTGCACGGAGTGTCCAGACTTACGCAGAACAGCAGTAGTCAATCCTGTATGAGTTGCATTTGATTTCATGCCTATGATGCCTAAAGATTTTTTGCTTTTTATATATTTTTCATGTATTTGTAGCTTTGCAGATGACTGTTAATACATGGTTTTATAGTTCCTAGAATTTTCCTACCATTTCTCTTAGATTTTACAGTAATAAGCAATCCCTTCTAACATTCCTGAAATTCTGTGGAATCTTATTCTCAAGAAGGGAGCCTCTAACAAGGACATTTTGTTTTGCAACCAGAATCTGAGGAGACATCACAAGAAAATAGGGCAAAGAAGTTCCTGGACAAGCTTCAAGGGGCTGACCCAGGGTGGGTGTTTCTGTAAGTTCTCAAAGCACATCTCATGCACACACCCCCACCATAAACACCTGACCCCCACATGAAAATAGCCACTGAAGAACAATTCAAGGATTCAACAGCAATAACAAGTTCTGATAATGCATTTTCCTGCTCCTTCACACAGCCCTGCTGTATTGGAGAGCCACTCTACACTCTCTGCACACCAGAGCAAAGGGAGGCTCATCATCCATAAGTTCTTCCCACAGATATTTCCATTGAGAATTAAAAAAAAGTAGAAAACATAGTGATCATTATTTGTTTATTTGAATAAATAGTACAGCTGTCAAAAACCATGCATAGACACTCCTGCTGTGAATTTTAGCAAATGTAGCATTGCATTGTAACTTGCTTACAGTACACAACTCTTATCACTAAGATGGATGTCTCCAACATATGAGAAGTCCAGAATTTTATCTGCAAGGCTGGTTTTTAGTAGTTAGAAATCCAGAGTAAACACTGTTAAAAACAGTAGAAAATATTCTTAAAAACATATTAATACTGAAAGTACTGGGGTGTGGGGAAGAGGAGTAAGAAATCCTACACAGTTTAAATTGATTTTAAAAAATCTGCCACTATCCATTTTTCATCTTGAAAAACAGAATGCAGCTGAGGACTATCTCAGCTTTTTCAGTGGTAATACAGCTCACTGTAACTGAGTGTGTCAAGTAAATGCACCTAACAGTCAAGTTGTATGGACAGGAAAAGACAGACATTCATTAAGTACTTACAAATGTGGGAGCTTTAATGCTGCAGAGCATTCAGCATTCCAGATGAACTCAACAGGATTCAGACTGATACCCACATGTAACACCCCAGTAACACAAAAATATCATGAATAACATTTTTAACACTGACTCAACTTTCTGAGAGGCAAAGAATTATGGTGCATGTGTCATAAGCAGGTGTTCAGAGAAGCTTTACCTACATGGCTCCTCCTGGAAATTGGGCTCACTAGGATGAAGCCACACTTCAGTTCAATCTGCCCTGCTCACAAATCTGGTTAACAATAAATACAGTGTCTACAGAACAGTGAGCTGTCCAGACAGCCAGGAGCCAAGGAATGAAAAAAGTATTTTCCCTGTGCAACATCTACCAACAAACAAGACCACAACAGAACAGGCTGTGACTCCTGATCCAGGAGCAGTCCTGGCTGACACGGACATTAACAGAAGGAATGCTAAAGGAGACCTGTGGTTGTAGCAAGGGGACCAGAAACACAGAATTCAACAAAACAGACACTCTTTTATAACCTGTCATAACCTGCTCACCTCTGCTTATGTGCCCTGAAGATGCCAGCTCTATGATCCCAGCTCAGAAATAACCATTCCCCTTTCTAAAGCCAAATCACCCTCACCCATCTCTTCTTTTTATCTTCTGTTTGCTTTTGATATTAATACTGCTTGCAATTTCAAAAACTACACTCTCTGGAGGTCTTTCCCAGCAACTCAGAGAATATAAACAGAGCTGGCACCTCCCATGACCTGAAGAAAGGAGGATGGAATAACAACTCTTTAACAGACTTGCTTCCTGCAAATAACCCTGCATTAAACTAAAAGTTTGAGAGACTTTTCAGCTCAGTGACCTTCCAGCCTCATGATACCTTTATTTCTCAGCACAAAAGTCAGACCAATTTCCTTCACCTGGCAGGAGAGCTGTCCACCAGGCCTTAGCACCTCTCCTGGTGCAAGTCTCCTCTCTTGGTGTTGTGGTGGAGTTTAGTGGCCCCATCTGAACTGCACATCCTTGTTCCAGGCTCAGTATAAACAGTGAGAGGTCAGCTCCTTCCTAAAGCACAGGCATGCAAAGATTCTCCAGAGAGCCTTGCAGAGCAGAGGAGATCTGAATTTTTCATGCAAAAAAAGGGCAACTTCCTTCCATCTTTTTTTTTTTTAGAAGTGTAAAGGGAGGTGATCCAAGCAATCCAAATACTAGAACTCAGAACCCAAAAATACAAAGCAAAGAAGCAGAAGCTCATTTCTCTCCCCCTGAGATGAAAAACTGTTTGAGAAGGGAAGGAGAAAATCCCAATTGTAAAATTATACCGTTCAAATAGCATGTTTCCTATTGAATCTGAGCTCAAAGGCAAATAATGTTTGGTGTAAAAAAAATTGATATTTAGGGAAAGAAGACGCTGACTTACAACAGGACTCAAGTGAGCCTATGGAGCAGAGCAATCGCACTTGCTCTCCTTCAGGGCACTCTGCCTAGTGTTTCAGCCAAAGGAATGGATGGCCATAAAACAAAAGTTGCTGCTGTGATACATAAAAGCAGCAATCAAATCTCTCCTCTGTGTGCTCAAAGGAAAAGGGTGATATTGAATGCATATTCCACATATCACTTACTCTGGAAATGCCAATCCCATTTCCTCCACAAAGCTCTCCTCAAAAATCCACTCAGATGGCTCCTGCTCCAGCACATTCCCTCTGTTAGTTTCAGGAAGGACAGGGAAAAATGCACTAATACAGCCTGTGCCTGTGTGACCAGCTCTGGACCAACCTGACTGAAGCTGCCTAACGAGTGACAGTGGCCCTAACAACCAAATTTTCTCCTAGAAAAGAGATTAAATAAAAATAGACACCAAAGGATTAATTGGTCATCCCATTGCAAGACTTATTCTGTGTAAAACACTGAATAGAAGTAACACTGAGTAGAAAGAGGTGAACACAAAAACTGAAGCTTTTGCCATTAGCTTCAGACAGTTCCTGTAATTCCCCTCAGCCAACCCACCCAACAGAACACACAAACCCTTATTTAATAGAAAAGGCTCAGCTTCTAAATAAATTCCAAAGGTGATTTTCTATTGTTAACACTCTAAGCCTGGAAAATCATCAAATGCCAGTTGCAACCAAGGAGTATGCAAAATAAAGTCGTCTGCAGAAGTAAAGAATCTTGAGCCATGAGGAATGTCTCATGTTTTCCCTGCTTATTAAAGTAGTTAGTGGTATATTTCCTTTCTCAAAAGAACATTTGTGGGCTATAGCAAACAACAGATCCATTTGGCAAAAGTGACCTACACATTTTCAAGTGACCTAGAGAATATACATGCATCATTTTTAGTGGGATTGTCCTGCAAACAGCTACAGAAAGAACACATCAGCTGTAGGAAGAACACATGAAGTACATAGCTTAGGGCACAATGGGAGCATGCAGAGGGCGTGTTTATTGTAACTTCTGCCTGGGGAGGTTGAAGGATGAAGAGATCTCAGACGCTTCCAGGATCACTCAACGTTCTTGTACTTGGTGAAAAGGTTGTACAGAACCCTGAGGGTAGACTTCAGGTCCAAGTTGACAACATCTGTGGAAGAGAAGGAGAAATCCTTAATTTGCTTTGTGTTTTCCCTCATTTGTCCTGACAGGAACAGAAGTCACCACTTCTCTGAGCTGATGGAATTGTGAATAAAAAAAAATCCACAGAGTTCTGATCTCCCCAAGCCTTTTAAATGTCCTGCACAATTTGCTTCGAAACAGCTTTACAATCACATAGTCACAGCTGACTTCCCTTTGGAAAACAGGAAGGTAATTCCCTTCCCCAGCTAAAATTGGCTACAAAGAAAGTTTGCTTCTGTCAGAGACCTGAGATAAAGGCTTTGGGAAATACTCCTAATGACTTCCTGGGCCACAGAAGCAGTGAACAAGCAGTCATGCACATCCTGAGGTACTGAACCACATCCACAGCTCTGATATGGTCTATGAATTAACAAAGCCTGAATCCTTAGCTGACTCCAAGCTTTTTATTATTTAATAACCCTTCTTACCATGCTTGGCCAGGGAACAGGTCAGGGACAGCTCTCAAGAAAAACCTTTCCTGTTAGCACCTCTCCACCTATACTACAGTAAAATGCCAAGAATGCAGGGATTCTGAGGGGAGGCACAGGACAGAGAAGGCTGAAGAGGTAGAAAGAAAGTTTGGATATATTATGACAGTGTGGGAATCTACAAAATTAGAAAGTTTTGGGAAAGCTGCAAGATGCAGGCCTCAGATACAGCAGAACTGTAAGTAGAGCTAAAGCAGCAGCTATGAGATAGGTCAGCAGAAAAATTATTTAAACTGTAGAAAAAGCAAGGGCAAATAGAACAATGGCCTGTGTGTTAACGCTTGTCTGAATAGGTCTCTAAGCTGCAGAAAGTTTATCTAGCAAGATATTAGGAAGGTTAAAGCTTAATAATGGAGCCTCTGTGCGTTGTGTTTTAAGGCTTACAATAGGTATTGTATTTGAAATAACCAAGCATTGTTTTAACCAAAGGTACATGTGCTTATGGTGATTGGATAGAACTACTGTCAATATGCTTTTGCTTTGTATGATTGGTCAAGAAACTTATAAAGTAAGTTGTAACATTAACTTTGCTGGCCTGCTGCCTGGGATGTGAGCTGCTAGCATCTTCCCATTGTCCTAATCATGTAATGAGACTGATGCTGAAAAATAAAACAGCTTGAGGCACATTCTACAGCAGCCCCGTCTTGTTCATGTCTGTAAAGCCCCCCTTGCCAGCGTCAGACAGAAATGAGTAGGAAGCAGCAAAAAATAAACAGTGACCCATATATATGGAAGCAGAAGTGAGGAAGAACAGATAATTAAAAAATCATCAGAAGTCCTAGGAAGACAGCAAACTTTTAAGAGACCAAGCCCGATTAATGCGAGGTCCAAGGGAAACCCCCCCACTGTCTGCTTTGAAGACTCATTGCCAGGACCTCTCCACCATTCCCTCCCGCCTCACACTAGATACCACTCTCTACCCCCACTACATCTGGAATTTTCAATAATCTCTTAAATATTCTTTCTACCCTTTTTGCCTGTATTATTTTACATATTTCATTTATGATTTTCAGTTCACATTTGCAGAAGAATCTTCTCCTGCCCCAAAGAAAGATCCTAATTGCTGTGAAGTCATGCATCCTGAAAAAAGAAATGTCCTATCCAGAAAACTGAAATACAAAACTTCTAATTTTCCCAGGTATCACAGAAAGTTGATACCTAAATTAAAACAAGACAAGCCAAATTAAAACACAAGCTTAATGCTGAATGTTTTCTTATTTTTCTTTTTTTCTATCTTCCAGTAGTGAAAATTCCATCTCCATTCCTTGACAATACAGACCAATGGTTAATAACAACTGCTGCAAAAGTTATACTGTAATTCCAGTTTACCATTTTCCTAACTTTCAGGCCTTGTTATGTCTTAGACTGCTGCATTAGACTACAGAGTGTGCAGTGCATCCTCCCTGGTAGGCAACTGCAGTGTTCCTTATTGATCAGCGTCTAACAGGTGTTTCCAAGAATAAATATATTCTCAGCCTCCTGCTTCTCATAAAAAGATAAAACATGCATAGCTATAACATTACCAACAGCACCAACTAATAAAATGTTAACTGAAAGTGACCATACACTCTAAAATTACTTTAAAATATTCCATTAATTTAAAACTCTCACAGTCCATAACAACCTCATTAGAGGATACTAAATTAATCCACCACAACATAGTTCTGCTGCAAAAACTCAGCACCAAGTTCTGCTGCTGGTCCAATCCACTGAATTTGGCTGGAAGAACAGAGAAGGGAAGATGACCTGTATGGTCCTCTTTCTGTTTACACCTGTACACAGACACATACAAGATATAACAAGACCTATTCCTTGCAAGCATTGCAGAAAGCATGAGCTACAGGGATAAAAACAATGTTCTGCTCTAGACAATGTTTTTCCTTAAATCCTACAAGTAATTAAACTGGTTGGACAGCCAGGCCCACTGTCAGACATATTTAATGAAAAATCTTTTTGCCAGAGTCTTTTCTCCTGAGAAGATGAGAAGCTTCAGCTTCTCCGTGTTTTGCTGCTTTGGAATGTGATTTGGAGAATTGTTTACCCAGCATGTGAAACTGTTTTTACTTAATGACCAATGACAGTCACTTGTGTCAAGGCTGTCAGCAGTCACAAGATTTTATTATCATTCCTTTCTATTCCTTTCAAGCCTTCTGAAGTCTCCTTTCTCTTTTCTTTCAGTATAGTTTTAGTACATAATTTTCTTTTAATATAATATGTATCATAAAATAATAAATCAGCCTTCTGAAACATGGCATCAAGATTCTCATCTCTTCCCTCCATCCTTGGACCCCTGTGAACATTGCCTCAGCCCCACCACCTCAAATCCTGGGGCGAGTTTTGGGAATCTCACATCAGAAATGACATTGAGGGGCTGGAGCATGTCCAGAGAAGGGAACGGAGCTGGGGAAGGGTCTGGAGCACCAGGAGCAGCTCAGGGAGCTGGGGGGGCTCAGCCTGGAGAAAAGGAGACTCAGGGGGGCCCTTCTGGCTCTGCACAACTCCCTGACAGGAGGGGACAGCCAGGGAGGGGTCAGGCCCTGCTCCCAAGGAACAAGGGACAGGATGAGAGGAAACAGCCTCAAGTTGTATCAGGGCAGGTTTCCCCAACTGAGTATTGGGAAACTTTCTTCAACAAAAGGGTTGCCAAGCATCAAAACAGGCTGCCCAGGGAAGTGGTGCATCCCCCATCCCTGGAGGAATTTAGAAGCTGTGTAGATGTGGCACTTGGGGATGTGGCTTTGTGGTGAACATGATGGCTCTGGGTTAATGCTTGAACTCAATGGTCTTAGAGGTCTTTTCCAATTCTATGATTCTAATCCAAGAGGCATTTACTACCTAATTCATGCTAAAGAGCATGGATTCACCTGACAGGCTTCCCAGCCGATTGATGACCAAACAATGGATCAGAGTGTGGCATTAACAGAGCATACTTATACACAGAATTCTTTGGCAGAACTTCAGATTCTCTGTCAAAATTAATTACTGTTCTGTGAAACACATACTGCAATACATGATGAGATCTTAACAAACGACACTACGGTGAGAAGCCATTCCCAAGATGTGACTGTCCTCTCCAAGGGAGCAGTTTTGCAGGAGCCACAGTCAGTTTCGAAGATACCACATGAGCACACTCAATCCAACAGCTGGGAACTGCTGCCAGGAATCGCCACACACAGAGAAGAGGAAAGAAAACACACAAGAGATGGTACATCTTGCAGCAGCAAAAAGCTAAAAAAGGAATGTTGTACAAGCTAATTTGGCTCTCCAGCTTATATTAATTACATTTTCAATCAGTAAAACACTTAAAAGCATATTTTGCTCCTTAATCTCCACAAGCAAGATCTGCTATAATGTTTTACCATTCATGATAGCATAAGAATGTAAGAAAGCCTCATGAAAAGGTAACCTCTTCTGGTTTTCATCATTCTTTTCAGCATTTTCAGCATTCTTCAGGAGCACTTTTCACCTCCCGGTTTACAACAACATATTCACAGCACGTATAAGTAATTTAATACTGTCTTTTGCCTTTTCCTCCCTCTACAACCATCTCCACTGTTTGTTAATCTATTTACTATCACCACTTTTTCTCATTTTTAAGTCAGAACAAATGTTTCTTGGGGGGGGTCCTCATTTTCCTTTGTTATGCAGAACAAGGAAACGTTACAAAGTCTGTAACATCAGGAATAAAAATTGCTCATTTAGCAGTCATAAAGTTTTAATTCCTCTTTTTATCCCTAGTGCAAGGAACAATGCAGACCTCATCAATTATTAAAGTTATAAATAATTTTAAAGTTCAGAGACTTAAAGGGAAAACCTGGGTTTTACACTTTTTAGTTCCGACCACTACATTCACATAAATCAAGAAGATTTTTTGCTACTGGTTCTCCTAAAAAACCCTTAAAGCTTTCCAGTTATACGTCAGAAATCTAATCACAGGAGTCCAGACTAGCACCAGCTGCAAGAATTACAAGAATTAGACCATGAAAAGCTTTCTGCTTGGATTGTTATTGAAAACACCAGCTGAATTTCTCATGTAGCACAGAACAGCTCTTGAATGACTCACTAAAGCTCCACTTGGGCACCTCAGTGAATCTGCTCCAGACAAGAAGCATGGGCAGGATATACCTCAGGCAGAGACAGTGAATCCTTTGGAAAACCCTCAGGGGGCCCATTCACAGCTCCACTTTGTGGTACTATTGCTACTTTGAATGGAATTGCACTTGAAATACACCTGCTCTGGTGACTTTATACACAGTTTAAAGCCACGTGGCACGTCCATACCTTCAGGGCGAGCTTTTGGCTTCTTCAGGCCTCCATCTTGCATCAGCTCAAAAGCAAAAGAAACATTGTGCACCTGAAAGACATAAAGGGTTTAGAATCTCAGAGTTATATAGGCATCAAAAGCCTTTGATCAAATTTTTTTAGAAGCTTTATTCTCTCTGTACTTGACAATTCTATTTTAAATCAATATTAAACATTTACATGATTAAGCATAGCAGAACCATGAAGTGCTTGGTGACAGCAGTTCCTGGGCAGGCTGTGCAGAGAATCTGCAAAATAAGCTAAGCACAACTGTACATAAAGAGTTTCTGAACAAGCCCCCGGAGATCACAAAGGAGCACAAATTCCTAGAAAAGAAAATGGACAAAAAGGCAAAGCAAAATATGGTAGCTGTCTTCATTTAATCTCTCCTTTGAAGAACAAAAATTACAATTTAAAGAGATCTGCATAGCAGATTTCTTGTCCACACTTACTGAAATTTAGGCAAGGTAATTAACATTATGAATTCTGTGCAGTTTTGTCACTGCACATGACAGTTCTGGAGAGACATAGTTTACTTACTCAGGACCTTATGAATAATCTCTTTTACCTGCTGCAGTTCCTTCTCATTTATTGTGACAAAACCAATCACTTTCAACATGGCATTTTTCCTCCACAAAACACAGAGCCTACCTCTCCTGCTAAGTCTCCAAACAAAACCACACTGTGACTCCTGTAATACTGGGTAATCTTTATGAATTCCAACCATTAATAATAAAATTGTAACCATACAGATGCTGGCTGCAACTCAGAACCCTGCATTCCTACAAGAGCAAAAACTGAAGATAATGGGACAAAGAAGCAAGAGAAAGTTATAAGGGATGTGTGAGATGTAGTAGAGATCCATCCTTCCCAGAAATGCACCTTTGCTGAGGGGCTGACAGCAACAACCTGTGCAGGAGCCAATATGAAAACCCCATTTTAAACAGCATTCACAAAGCATTCCATCTTTAAACTTTAGCCCATGTTTCCCTTTTTGACCTAGCCCCCTCCTGCTGCAGCTCAGCCAACACAAAATCTGTCCTCTGCCCTGCAGAACCTGGCAGAATGAAAAGCAGGGGGCACCTGCAGGACTGCAGCAGGACCAGGCTCAGGGTATTCTGATATACCATCACCAAATATACACAGATGCATGTACAGGTCTGGGAACAACTGCAGACAGAGGCAAACTTTTGGTTGTGACATGAAAACACAGCCTAAATACTTTTCTCATTGTGAGCACAAGAAGGGACACACGACAATGGAGCAAGTGTGGAGCTGAGAGCAAGAGACCTACTCACAAGAACACTTCAGGCAGTACTACAATCTAAAAAATTACTTGGGTTATGCAAAGTACTATACAGTACAGAGAACTCATTATTGTATTGATTCACCCTGGATATTCATAGGCTTTATGTGTTGTCTGATGCCAGGAACAGAGTACCTTTTTTTCCTTAACTATGAGGAATTTACCCATTCATTTCATAATTTTTAGTGGTTTTCAGCATCAAGTGCCACAGCCTCTTTGCTAGATCTTTGGAAGAAAATATACCAGCTCCTGTTTCACCTGGCACAAGGAGAAAAGATAAAACAATTGGAAAAAAACATGTGATAATAATGCAGAAAGAGCATAACCTGGAGTTTTTACCCACCTTTTGATCAAAACTTTCAGGTGTTAAGTAGAAGTTGTGAAGAGGAACAAAATAGTCCTCAAGGAGACCCATAAGCAAAACCAAGTAAACACCATCTGCAAACTAAAGAGAAATATGAGGAGAAAGCATCTGTTTGTAAATCACTATTTATAAACAAGAAGAAAGAATGCTTGGCCCAAATTATGTATTTTGACTTTTTTTTTTTTTTTTTTTGCTAGCAGAGAAGTGTGAGATTGTTCAGGAGTCTTTTCTTGCTTTCCTCATGTTCATTTAATTTGCTTGAGGAGTCCTGCCAACTTCACACCAGTAGTTAAAAAAACCCCAAACTTTCTGGGGCACATTATATACCCCCAGTCCTAATGCTACAGTATCAGGTAATTTCAACCACAATCCCTCTTAAGTTGTGTGTGTTAGACATTCAAATCTTTGCCCTTAATCAAATCTTGAAAAATAAGTCTCCCCTATCACAGGTAGGACGTTGAATTTAATAAAAGGATTTTTCCCCCCCAAGTCAAAATAGATTGTTTATCATTTCAGAAAACACTAAATAAAATCCTACATATTTTCAGCCACCCTATTCAGTGCTCCTACCAGACCAGATGGCTACTGACTGGCTAAGGGGGATAATGTTATGCAGTTCTAAGACTTCCCGCTTGTGATCATGATATGGCACGTGTGACATCCTCTAAAAAATAAATTCTTGGGCATGGCTGAGGCAACAATTTCTTGTGACAGATGAAATCCAGTTGCCCATTTATTTCAGCAAAGCTGTAAAAAAGCAGTGAATGAATGACTGGTATTACACCAAGCCAGGCTCAAATGAATTACTCATACTCCTGGTATAATTCTCTGGATACTGTGCTTATCATTTTGCTGTGACAATAAGATTACCATCTCTCATGGCTCAGTAAACTCTGGAAAGAAGATCTGCTTCTGCTTAGCCAAGCTATGTCTGAAAACCTGCAATTTACACAGATTACATGCAAGAAGACAAAGCCTCCTACCTGGGTTTCCAACTCTGTTACTTCCAAATTGAGTTTATTCAAGTGTTTGTTCACAAAGGTGATCAGAGACTATTAAAAAAAAACAGCAGAAACAGCGATGTCAGACACTACATTCAGTGCTGATATGAAAGAGTTAACATAAGCTTTAAAGACATTTTTAAAAACACAATAGGAATGTTTGCTGCCTGCTTTTGCATAAATAAGTGTGCAGGACTTATTTATTTGCACCAGATGCCAGAACTCAGCAGATGGTGCTGTTACATGCAGCTTTCCCAGCACATCCGGCAAACTTTAGTGGCCTGGGAAAATGCTGTGATGACATCGGTGCCTGAAGATGAAGTGGGCAGTAGGTGCATTTACAGTCCCCAATAATTCTTTGAGGTTCTTGAAGGTGCCAACAGCACAGTGATGTGCACACAACTCTGTTCCTGGAGGGATGTGTGCAGTCAGCACACGGATTACAGCCAGGATGTAGCCCAGGTCTGGGATTTCTATTCCAGATGCAAATCCTGCCATTACAAACCAGACCTGTGCTAAAGAATTGAAGCACAGAAATCTGTCAGCCCACTTACACCACTTTCAGAAGGGACAAATAGCAGAGTGTTACCACTTTCATTGTGTGGAAAGAGTTAAATTAGTTCTTTATCCACTTAAAAGAACTTTTCTAAAAGACATTTCAGGCTGGACAGATAAAAATCTTCCTGAGACTTCAAAGCATTATTTTAAAAGCACACATCCTTTATTTCACACAAGGGGAAGGGACAATTTACAACACTGATCTTCACATACTGCTCTCCTAATAAGCAGCTTAACAGCCAGGCTGGAACTATCTGATGGAACTACATGGAGTCTCTTATATATTCCCCCAAAGCAGCAAGCGCTGGCAGAGAGAGATAAACAGCTACATTACCCCTGTGCTCTGTCTAACACAAAGCCATGCCAAAAATATATCTGATGGACATGTTGTGCAATGATGCTCAGCCTTAAAGGACAAACCAAGGGACCATAGGAATAAGTGCTTAGCACCTGGGCAAAAGCAGCTCTTTTGTAAAAGCTTTATATTTAGCAAACTTCTTTATGGGTGAATCAATTTTAATATTTGGAAAACATCACCTGGCTTTGACACAGTGATCCTTGGGGATAAACACCCCTTTCACTACTTCAAATTCTTCTTCTGTTATTTCCTGGATGCTTCTGAATATCTTTCCAAAAGCACAAAAAAATTGCAATGTGGAAAATAAAGCTAGGATTTTACTTTTTACCTTTTTGACTACGCTGAGCTTGTCTGGTGCATGATCAAAAAGAGTGTCAAAGGCATCACGCTCTGGTTTGGGGAAAAAAATATAAAATCAGAACACCTCCAACAGCACAAGTGTGGAAAGGAGGTTTTCTGTCCAAAACCTAAAGGTTTTTCTCCTCAGAAAGTCACGTAACAAAGACCCAAGCTAAAAGCACCCTAGTTTGGTGTCTGGCTATATGTAAGAGCAAACTGCCCTGGGAATTTCAGAAGTAACTGAAAAAAAAAAACATACTCACTGATTTCACTTTTCTGCCTTTCAAAAACTGGTACACAAAATATGTGGGTGAAAGAAAAATTAAAATGAAACACAAATTCTGACTATATCAAAATCCTAACTTAAACAGCTATGGTTGCATCCACATTGAGCGTCAAATTCAGACATTAATTAGGTTAATTTAAAATTACTGGTAGTACCCCTGACATCAGTAAAGTCTAGAACTGAACTCAAGTGAATTCTGCTTCAGCAGTGTAAGAAGAGCAAAGTCTACAGACAGCATAAAGATTCAAATGTTTCTACCTTCAAAGCACTGTCTATCAATATCTAATCAAATCTGTTTTCAACATAGTTTTTAACAGCTTTTCCATGATCAAATACTTTTTGTTTACAGAACACATTTTAATAGTTTTCTATTGTCAAATAAGCAAACATTTATTATCTAAATTCCTTTGGTATCTGAAGTTACATTATTTAGCCCCTATAGCTCCCTGACATTAATTATTTTCCAGTGCCTTATTAATATTTAACGTAGATATGCTGCAAAAAAAGAAATTATAGTTTTAACATATTATAATGGGCAAATAAAGAAAATAAATTACTTCTTTTCATCCTTTATAGGAGCATACATCTTAAAATGAGAAATGACTTAATGCTACTAAAGAAATAAATGCAAAAAGGGAAATCTCTTGGCAGCAACAGCAAAAGAAATGGGTTTTGTTTAGAAGACGAGATGTACAGTTGCTAAGGCCTGAACTTCAAAATCTAGAAAATACAAAGGAGATAAGATTCTCCATGCAAAGGAATTAGGTCTGGTCCTACCCATTATGCTCCACATCTGCATGGAGTAACAAAACCTGCCCCCACAACACATTCCAACCTCATGGAATTGCTCAACCCATTGTCTTGGTCTGCTGAAAGAAAAAAAAGACCAGATTTCTGTACCTGACACAAATCAAACAGAAAAAAAAAATCAGAGTTGTTACTTACCAAATCTTCCCATCATCATCCTGCAAGTCAGAGAATTCAAAAACATGAAGTTAGTTCACGAATAATCAGTTTGGGAACACAAGAGAATGGCCCTAAAAGGAGTTGTCCTTCAATATGCAGAGGGCCAACAACTTGTGCACACAGCTGGTCACAGAGCACATCACAGAGCAGACCCAACATGCTGCAGGAATGCCCCCAGCAGAGCACCAGGGAAGTTGGGGAAATCCATTTGAAATGAATAGAAATGCTTAATTACATTTTCCACGCAATTATGACTTCTTAGCCATACTTTTTATGATGAAGGATGAATGACTAAAAGTGCTTGTATGTGTATTTCCACAAATATAATCTAAACCACACAGCTTACAAGAAGCAAAGCCATCTATCTCACTTTAACCTGTTTTGTCTGAAGAAAACACATTCTATGTGAATATTATGTAAATAAAACTGCCACATATGAAATACATACATAGCCAGTGACATCACCAGACATGCAGATGTTTATCAGCTGAGAATCAGGCCCTGATTTGCACAGAGGAATTGGAAAGTATTCAGTGAATGTTGGATTCTGCTGATCACTGCATTTTCCATAGGTGTACTTGTGTCCGGATATGCAACACATTAAGCAGCAACCTCCTGATACTGTGTAATATTAATTAGCTCCATAAAATATACGTATAAACACACAGGCAACTCTGCAAACATCTTTCTTGCTAAAAAATATCCAAGCCCCAGCCTGCAGATCACATCTTGCAAACCACATCTGGAGGAGAGCACAAGCTCACTGCGTTGTTCAAGGGCACAGCAGAGAGGGGAGGAATTTTGGCCCACAAACCCGATCCAGAGCTCGGATCCTACAAAAACAACTATGAGATCTTTAATGTCCACACAGAGACATTATGATCTCATTTCTGCGTGCTTCCATCTGCAAGATCTTCCCCACTAAGCACTACATGGTGCTTCATTTTATCTTCAAAGCCCTGGGAAGCTGAGCCAACTCTACAGGGAGCCAACACACTGATAAACTGAGGGAGGGCTCATGTAAGCCCCTCTTAGAAAAGTTGCCTTCAGGCCATGTGAAGGAAAACCTCAGCTTTCAGTTGAAGCCAAAATGTATGTCTAGCCTTCTCCTTATAAAAAGGGCTGTAAAAACATACAGCAAAGTAAGCTGGTACAAAAACTGGAGAGGGAAGAGGTGTATTTATTTATTTTTGCTGAGCTCTTCTCTCCTTATAGTTTTAACTGTATCACTTCAGTTTAGAGAGCTATGTCAAAGAACTGCCTTTTTTCAAACTAATTCTCCCCCAAAATATCTATATTAGCCCTTCATTTAATAGAGAAAATATCACTAAGCAGAAAGCATATACATAGCTACATCCAGTAGGCAGCGGGGGGAAAAAAGGCTCGCACAAGTCACTTTCAGTTAAAAGCTTCTAAGACACAAGAATTTCCAGGGGACACTTCTCCCTTGTAGCATATTTTCAGAGACCAAGTCATTTCCATGTAGTTAAAAAAACACCACATGAAAGGATTTCATTAATTTAGCAAGGATGGGGGATGATTAAACTTCTCCCTCATGCTTAGAAATGGTCTCATATCCTGCACAGAAGGGTTTTGTGCTTACTCTGTCGTGGTCGTCAGCTCCTCTGAAACATGAGTGGTCTGAAGGAGGCCTTCACGTTTCTGGAAAGGAAGATGGAATTAGCAAAGGAGAAGCTCATCAGGGGTTCATTCAGCATCTTTCAGAGCACCAGAGGACAGAACTGGATGAATTCACTAAGTTTCACAGAGGCAGAGGTGAAACAGCCAACACAGGAGAATTCATGCCCAAAACAGTGGCATTGATCAGGCTGACAGCCACAGGAATGTTTGGGAATGTGTATTTGCAGCTAAGTGCTTCACTGACAATCCTCCTCCTCCTCAGACCACAGTCAACATCATGCCTGGAATACAGTTTGGAGTTTGTCAGCCCCACCTTAGATCCCTGCAGGGCAGCTGGTCATGTCACAGTGCCAGCCAGCAGCCTGGCACATCTGGCAGCCTGACTCTTCTGGGACTGAAATGACACGGATGGCTGTTCCCAGGCCAAGGCTCCAGAGTGCTGGCACAGCTCTCCTAGAGCAGGCATGGCACTGGGGCCACTGCCACACACCTGACAGGGACACACACATCCTCCAAGGAAAGACAGGGAGCAGAAAAAGCTCAGCTAATGATTTCACAATGAACAGCACTTCCCTGATACCAGGTTGTCTCTCCTTGGCCTAATTTTCTGCATGAATAAGGAGTCTCTACCCAAAAGAAATAGCATGTGTTGAGACAGTTTCAAAATACCTCAGAGGGTGGAAGTGCTTTCACCCGAGTGAAAAAACTCACTTAGCATCTCCATGGGTTCCTTTCAAAACTATGCCTGAATAGAGGAATTTCTTTCCTCTCTTCTGTGTGCTCAAAAAGCTGACAGAAAGAGCTCAAATCTCAGCAGCCATCTAGGAACCAGGTCTGTCAGAATTACTTAGGGGAGGGTTAAGGGAAACAACCCTCCCAGGCAAAAGCTCTGTACATCTTTACCATCTCAGTCGAACCTCAAGCAAGAACTTATTAGGGAGAACAGCTTTGAGAAGAAACACATCCTTCCCCAGAAGCAGTTTGAGAAATGAGAATTGAAATATAAAAACCTGTAAGAAGAGCTCCTGCCCCTCCACTCCCTACTGAAGTAATGAAGGCAGGCAGAGCTGCTGGCAGGGAGGGAGCTGGCTGGAAGCATGGGGGGAGCTGTAGCAGCTCCATGCCTGCCGGGGCCCTGGGCTTTGTGCTGCCAGCTGGCCATGTCTTCACAGCCCTCACTTCCCTATCACACTCCTATCTCATCCTGCTCCCCCGAGGGAGCCATGGGAACAGCGCCAGGAGCTTTGGGGGAAAAGCCAGCGTGACAGCATGGATGGAAAAATGAGGAAGCATCTGACAGGGCATTGTTTTCCTGCATACAAAACAATGCTGCCTTTATTCCATCCTACCACGTCTCTGCTCTATTAACACAGGGCTCAGGACCTTCCAGGCACCCTGAACCCCAGGGAGAAGATGGTGTAACCTGTGAACAAAACCTCAGCAAGTGATGACTCGTGAGTAACACCTCCAAGTGCCTGATAAGAAAGAGGAATGGTTTCCAGCACTGGCTCCCCAGCTGGTAGAAAAGGAAGCAATGCTCCCCCTCCCAGGCAGCCCAGCATGCCTCTCTAACAGCAAGCCTGACCTTGCAATCCAAAAGCAAATGTCATTCCTTGATATCATTCCTTCCACCACTGGCACCAGACACATTTATTCTTCATCCTGCCTTGACTCTGACCTTTCAGTGTGCAACTCACACTAAAAGGGAATTACTGTAAAAATACCCCAGATCTCCCAGCAGCACCAAGGTGGACATGCTGCAATTTTAAGAATAAGGCTGATGTGGGCTAAGCATAGAAGATGACAATTCCTGAGCCTTGAAAAAATAACCAATACAGTGAGCCTTAAGGACAATTTTTCCACTTAATTCTGAGAACTTTTTTTGTTTTCCTGAATTAGGGTATTTCTTCACCATGCAAGCTTACATTTAGAATAGCAAGGCAGTCGAGTCAGCTGGAAAATCTGAGAGTTTTCACTCCTCACTGGAAGCACCACCAAAACCAACAGTTTCTCTCCTCCCTGCCCTCACTGAGGAGGGCTGAAATGACAGGCATGTGTTGAGTGACACCAGCATTAAAGCATGTATCACCCTAGACTCTTAACTCAGCACTTAGAGTAGCTGCTCCCAGAATTTAACTAGAAGGCCCACCTGAACCCTTGCTCTGCCAGGACCCTTCTTGAATAACTTGGGCATACATTGCCATGATTCCCCAGTTTCCTACTTCACACAAAGAAACCAGCAAGAAAACTGGAGGTTGATTTCAAAAAGGTTTTCAAGTTACTTCCAAGTAACTGTTTCAGGAACTCTGCTCTTGAGAGGGGCTATGTCACAGAGGCCATTATGAAATAATAAAAAGGTAAGTGGTTTTCTGCTAGTGGGTTGGTCTTGTAGTTGTTCCACATAATATGGAAAGACAGATAGCTAACTAAAGGTTCTTCCTGCCAAGGAAGGTAGAACAGAAAGTCATCTCCAAAATGCTCGTGGGTTTTTGAGCAAGCTAACAGTGCAGGACCAAAAAAGGGCAGTGCATTGTTTGACAAACCCAGATTGATCTACAGATATTTCTCAGACTCTAAATCAATTATTTTTAATTAAAAAACATATGCAACACCTTAAGAAAGTCTCAGTCTGTCACCTCAAGATGCTAAAGGAAGAGAAGGATTTAATGCAAGGGCAGAATTATCATGGAACTGTGGAGATCTGGATAAACATCTTCCATGTAGCACAGTGCTGTCATAATATTATCTCACTTTGTGGATTAGGACACTGAAAGTAAGAGGAAAAAAGAGCCCATAGCACTTACACAAGCTCATAAGGTGTTCTGCATTGCTCTGGGATGGGCTGTGGAAATGCACACATCTTGGCTGAGCAGTGAACTTGCTAAACCACTTTATTTTCATGGTGTAAGCACAGTCCTTTTGGGGAAGAAGCACCTCAGGGACCTGCACAGTGTGAGGACAGCTCAACAACTGGATAATCAAAATCACCCATGAAAATGAGACTTAGCTAGTTTTGAAAATTTCAGTGGGTGTGTGCCTGCACCATACTCCCACAGCATCTTGCATGGCTTTTTTGCTGCAGGGTCAGTTCTGAAAGACTTGCACAGAAGTCACTTAAACTGTTTATTTATCCCCTCAGATGTATATCCAAGCAAAAAGAGCCATTTAAATAAAAACCTTATGTTAACTGTGATCTAGTTTGACAGAACCTTGTTCATTGTTGGGATATGTAACAAGAGATCACTTCAAAACAAATTGGAAATAGTGGCAATAATCTTCTTAATAGTAGTTGTCTTGTTTGGATTAGGAACAATATTCACCATTCTGTTTGTCATTAGAATAACAGAGGCCAAACAAAGTTCATTTAAAGAGATCTGTGTTACTGAACCAGCATGTATTTTTAGACTAGATTATGGATGCTGAACTACAAAAATTCAGTTTACCAAACTAGAAGGCAGAAGGTTTTTTTTTTTCCAGAATGAACATGCTCTGTTTCATACCACCCCTCGCTTTCCATTTGAATAAAGATGAAGAGTTGCAAGCTTTTTCTAGCAACAGGTTAGGGGCTGAGAGAAGCCTCCTCTTGCACAGAGCCAGCTGTGCCCATGGCCATTGCTGGGACTCCAGGCTCTAGATCCAAGAGCAAGAGCCTCTAGGATTTGACTTAACTCCCACTATACCTGACTCCTTGGGGACACAGGTGTTGCTCTCTCTCCTGCCTCGTTTCTTGTCAGCCTTTATGTCATCCTGTCATCTAGTCTCAAGATCCAGGGACTCTGGTGAACCAGATGGAGTCTCCTCTATATCCCCCCAACAGGAAAAGAAGGAAAAATCTTCTCCACAGCCTTCTTTCTGCTGTAGAGGTGGATGGTTCTGTAGCTTGAACTAAGGACAAGGAAAGGGAGGCTTTATCTCTCTACCTCATATTTTTTTCTGCCTTAGCAGTTATAGAAAACACTTCACTGTACTGGACAGAAGGAGGTTTTTCACATCAGGGTGTGAGAGAGCTGCTGACCAGCTTATATTTATATGTTCCTCCTTATCTTTCCAAGACAGACAAAAGAAATCTAAAAATAAATCAGTCTCCTATTTAAATTCATGTTACTTTATAACTAACTCACTGTTCTTAAATTCAAAATCACCTCCTATAGATAATACACACATTTATTATGAACCAGGGAACATCCATCAATTTCTCATTTATATCGCATCCTGCATATCTAGTGCATCCAGGCAATCAACCTGGAAACACCATTACTTAAATATAAAGCAAAATGAAGCTCATCTAATCAACCACCCTGCATCTTGTAAGGGGATCCAGGTTTGCAAAACAGGGTGTGGGATCACTTTATCTTCTTCATTCTTGAAAGGAAACTCACAGCTGGAACAGTAAATGGCACTTGCAGAGTGAGTGCCACAGCAAACAGGCGCTTGCAGAGCAGAGTGCCAGCTGGAACACATCTGCCTGGGGTTCAGCAGCTGGGAGAAAAACTGGGTTGCCATGGGAAGCTTTCACAGGGATAGAAGGCAAGGAAAAAGAAGAGGTACAGATGCTTGAAAGTAAAGCCTTTGTAGAGGGAAAGGTCGACACAAAGCAGAGAAAGGAATAACCAGAGCAGTATCTAGGGCAGGGGGGAAGCAGTCAGGGTTCCTTAGGTCAGCTCTCTCCCCCATATCTAAGGAAAGCTAACAAAAACACAGGACTGTGAAAGAAATGATGAAAGTCCATCAGGCCTGCCAAGGAAAACAACATGTCTAAGTCTGCACATGAAGTCATTGGGGAAAAACCACACGGCTAACAGGCATTCCAGACTGAGGAGATTTTATGTGCTGAAACTCCTTCCAGGGCTGTTTAGGTTTCAATGGCTTCTCTGCAAAAAATGCATGGCAAAATAAACTGTACTGGAGTGATAGAAATTACAAGCTCAATGCTCCCTTATACAAAATCCCACTGCATGTTTGAGCTTGCTATTGCAATAGCAAAGGGTGGCCCCAAACCTCCTAAAGATGTGATGTCCTTGGGGTCTCATTAAAGCACATGCAACCCAAAGATGCATTCCCAACCATGGGACTCACCAAACAAGTGGGACACACATTTTCTAAACGACAAAAGATGGAAGGCAATGGGTGAGAGCAGCCCAGCCCTGCAGAATCCCCTCTGCACCTCCCAGGAGCTGGTACTCACCCGTACAACCACCACCTGCACAGACACATGCTCAGGCAGCCGGATGGGAGCTCGGAAATGCATGGCCAAAGCCACCAGAAGGTGCAGGATGGAAATCAAATTCTTGCCATGGATGGCTGCAGGGAACAAGGGAAATGAAGCAAGTGAAAGGACACTGAGGTGTTATTTTAAACAAACAGATCTGGGGGAAAAAGGCAGTGAAAAATGCTTTTGGTCCACACAGTCTTTTTATCCTTCTTCCTCTTTTTCCTGAATTAGTAAGGCCTACAATGTAACTTCACAGATAGCAAAGCCTTAAGCATAACTTAGAAGTCCCAACCCTCTCTGATCACAGACAGGCAGACCCAACTGCTTGCTTTCCACTTCACTGGAGGATACTGGGGAAAAATGCCCTGAGCAGACTTCCTAAATGATAACACAACTACTGAGACAGAAAATATAATAAAAGTCCTTACAGTCAACATTCCACTTGATTGTCCAGCCATGGGGTCGGAGTAAATCATGGACAGCTTCCAAGACCGTCTGCAGCTTCTGCTTCTGACCAATTTCAGATTGTGTCACCTCCGCCACATTCAGTTTACGGTCAGCCAATTTTTCTGCATTTGAAAAACAAACTAAATAAATAAATAAAAAGGGCAGACAAAACCAGATTCAACTGTGCGGAGATAAGCACAGACCACTGGAGTCCACTAGAACTTCTCTAAGATAATTATTTTCCTTGGATGGAAAAATAGCTGAAAGTAAAACTTTCACCAAATACGTCAGCTCCAATAAAAATGTGACAAAACTGGTAAAGTCTGGCTGAACATGCTCATCAATCAGATATCAAAATATGTAACAACTTCCAGCTAGACATCAAGCTAGCAGCAATATCAATTATACCTCCCACTTTCTTTCACTGCAGAAAAGCATTTGGCACAACACAACCGTCACTGCACGAGGAATCTGCACAGGTATAAAGGACTTTTTTAACGCTAGTTCAAAACAATAAATGGGAAATATTTTGTATGAACATTTACTTCAGCTTGACAAGCTTTATTTCAAGTCAGCTGAAGGTATGAATTTAAGCTAAAGCACATTTTGCATCCTCAGACCCTCAAGACTCATACCAGGATTAGCTCAGTAGAGCTGATTTAAAAAGTAAGTTGGTACAATCTTGTCATGTTGTTGACATTGTCACATCATAGCTGATTACTTCCAAAATGAAATAAAACAGGAAAATGTGTAAAATTCCATTAATAAAATTTGAGTTCTGCTTATGTAATATAACTATTTGTGGCCAAAGTCACAGACAACTTGTTCTTCTCTTTCTCTGTGTTGTGGCCCTTGCAAAAGAGACAGAAGCTAAAATTCTAAAAAAAAAAAAAAAAACAGGGAGCTAAGGAAGGTGGGGTAGAGTCCTCCTGTCATCAGAGCAATGGGAACAGCTCACCTCTGTTCTTGCTCCACACCCATAAAAAAATGTGGCTAAACTCACTGTGCTGATCTGTCCAGGATGTCAGGACTGGTTGGCCATATTCTAATTATATACTATTCCACTCTCTAAAACAAAAAACATACTTCACCAAAACTGTTTTCACAAAATGAGATTCTAAAGAATCTGAAGACTCTTTTAGAAATGTTTTAGAGCCTCTTTTTCCAATAATGGAGATATTTCTGCTCTCAAGTTCAAGAGCATGCTTCTTCTGGATGTTTTTATCTAGCTGAAGATATCTTTTTTCTTTTTTTTTTTTTTTTTAAGTGGCAGCAATACAAAAAGTACTCTAGTAAACCAAAGAGAAAAGACTTGGAGGTTATCAACTAAAAAATACTTTGAACGTCTTGAATGTTTCTAGCAATCTAAAGTAGGGATTTTTTTAATCAATATTATTTTATCAAGACTATCAAAACAAGCAAAATAATTTTTCAGTCACATGTTAGGGCTTCTGCCTATTCTCAGCCCAGGTTACCTATCAGTCAGCAAACAAATTTATTTCCTTTCACATCAATATCATGTGTACCAGGCCATTCCAGCGTCTCTAATTGGCACTGCTTGCACCTTGATAAAATTAACTAAACAAGGAGCTCCACCTCCATCAGTCATTTACTAATATCTTACTTCAAATCGCTTCAGCATAAGCCCAGTGACAAGCTGTTGTCTTTCCACCTTTTTTGGGGGCCTGGCTATCAAGACAAAATGCCTCTCACTCAAAAGGAATGGTTAACTACTACTTGAAGTTTAATGACTGCACCTTGTTAGTTTTTCCAGGAAGGTGAGGGAAGGAACAAAGACACCGCTGAAGAACAGCACAAAACTGGGGCTGAGCTGTGGTAGCTCCACGTCAGGGGAGATATATCTGCTCTCCAGTCTGGAGCCCAAAATGCAGGAAATGAGTAAAAGCTGGCGCAGTAAAAGATCTCAGGCTGCAAGATGTCCAAGTCCATCTTTCCTCCTGTCAGATATGCTAAGTCTGACTGATCTACACAAAGAACCATAGAACCATTTGGAAGGCTGGAAAAAACCTTCAGATCACTGAGTCCCAGCACTAACCCAGCACTGCCAAGTCCACCACTAAACCACATCCCCAAGTGCAAGACCTGCATGATTTCTGAACCTCCAGAGATGGTGACTCCAACACCATCCTGGGTAGCCTGTGCCAAGGCTTAACCACCCTTCTGCAAAAATTTTCCCAATACCCAACCTGAACCTCCCCTGGCACAGCTTGAGACTGTTTCATCCTGTTCCCTGGGAGCAGAACCCAACCCTCCCTGGCTGTCCCCTCCTGTCAGGGAGTTGTGCAGATCCAGAAGGGCCCCCCTGAGCCTCCTTTTCTCCAGGCTGAGCCCCCCAGCTCCCTCAGCCCCTCCTGGTGCTCCAGACCCTTCCCCAGCTCCGCAGAGTTACAAAGAACAACTGGATTCAAGCAAATACTCCCCAGTTAAAATTACTTGTACTGTGCTGATCCATACAACATTTGGAGGCTCCTGGCTGCAGGCTAACCCAGAAGTGTTGAAAGTACTCTTGCTTCATTCCTCAAGTTATTGTTTTTGAGGAGTTTCAACTGCACACAAAGCTAATTGTCATTGACTAATTTTAAAAGCTTGTGGATGTACATCAAAACACATCTCATTTAAGGGGCCTGTGCAGAAAATCCAGTAGCCAGTGGAACCAGCAGCACTAGGTCCTCCTGCCCCACTGTGATGCACACACATCATCCCACAGCCCAGCCCACTCCTGAAAACACATCAGAAGTGAGCTGAGAGCAGTCTGCCTAAGAAAAAGTGTGGATTTATACAGTACTGGAAGCCTCAAGCCTTTTTGTTTTCTAAAAGCATCCCCATAAATCACTGGATTATCCTGAGTTTTCTCCACTGTGCTTCCTGCATCAACACACACATTGCAAAGATGCAAGGGGGCTGCAAAATTCCAAATTCTCAACACTGTATCCCCTCATGGGTCATTCACACAGAGGTGCACATTTTGAGCACATGTCTGCTGTCATTCATTCTCTTCTTCTTTTTTCCCCCCAAAAAAGTAATACTTTTAATCAGGATCTCAAAACAGCTCTCAACCCAAAAGCTTTCAAAAGCAAAATACACCGACAAAATTTTGGTCCACATGGCTTCTGCTTGGCCTCACAAACACAAACCTCTTCACTCCTTTTCTACCCCACATTTTAGCTGCCTGGACTACAGTCAGTCCATGAAACAGATACCTAAGAATTACCTGGACTTCCTCCCCTCTCAGCAGACAGCCTGAGGAGAACAGATGGAGAAGCTGAGGCAGCTTTCAGTGACATCAACCATCTCCCTGAGATGTTGAGTTACTGCAGTCTGCAGATTTGGGACAGGTTAATTTTGGGCCCTCCCAGTCTTTGGTGTCACCGTCTCTGATAGGGACTCACCCAGCAGCTTTTGCAGCACCTGCCCATCATACAGGTCCTCTTCAAGCTGTTTGACAATGATTCTCTCCTCCACCAGCACATCATTAATCCAGTCAATTAGAACCTGCAAGCACAGAAAAAGGAGGCAAATGTTTAAAACCAACCAAAATACATTCCTTTTATTCAAGGCAGTAATCAGGACTATAAAATAGATGAACTGCAAGCATATTTATGTATTTCCAATTTGCAGAGATGAGACCCAAATTAAAAAAAAAAAGAATAAAAGCATCTGATTGACCCTTGTTGTTTTTAATTCAGGTCTTGACAACAGGATAAGGCATTTTAGCCTCAGCTATTGTGGAATACAAAAGTCCAAAATTAAAATCTTAGTCAAATGGGTTTGATAATAATTTTACCATTTTAACAGTTCCCATATGCTGAGTCCTATAACTACAAAAATAATTCAGTCACCTGTAAAACTGGAATGAGCATAAAGAATCTTTAAAAAGAAAAGGAACTGAGCTAAATCTCCCAGGTGCCAAAGACAATTATTTCTGAACAGCTACAGGAAAGCAAGCCTTGACTGTTTGAAGCTGGTAGTAACATTCTCCTCCAATTTACTACTACATTTACTACTTGGAAATTTAAATTATTTTCACAAAAATAACACAGTGCTGTGGGAAGAGACACATGTTAGCTCCTGCTACTTCCTAGGTTCCATAAGATAAGAGTACTGGCAATCACAGTTGAGAAAAATCCATTGACTAGAGCCACCTGAAACAATAAGCTTAATTTAAAGATTCTGTAATCTTTAGTTTGCATTCATACAGAGTTACAGATTCTTTGAATTCACTTCTGATTAGACCCCATATTTCTGCCGGTTCTTGGCAGTTGTGATGGCTAAGAAGGTTCTGGGGTTTTATTATACAAGAGATTGTGAAACACAAGCAAATAAACAAAATATATGCAGGCTTGCAGTGGAAAACAGCCACCCTGGGACTCCTAGGGAACAAGAGCATTTGAATGTGTTGGGCACAAAGACATTCAGCCTGGCTGCTGATGTTCATTCAGCCTAAAAACCTCAAGTAAATCTGGCTAGGCTTAGTGACCATGAAAAGGTTTACAACCCAAACGTGAAATATTAATGCTTCGTGTACCTCTAACCCATGTCTTTAGTACTTCCAAAGCATGCTGAAAATACAGAGCTGAAAGTCAGCTCTAAAAATAGGGGCAGTGTATAAGTGGCAAGCAAGCTTTAGCTGAGTGATTGGCAAGTGCTCATTCCATAGAAAGCAAGGATCAGCATCAATGCTCACCTAGGTGAATCACCTTTGCCCTCTAAACTGTCCAGAAGGATTAAAAACCTCAATAATAAAAATTACTCTTCCAAAGATCTGCCTTTGAAAATAAAGGTTTTCTGGTAAGTTATTCACTATTCAATATCATCATCTTGTGTCAGAAGTGGTCCTCTCTCACACAGGCACAAGAGTGAGTGAGGACATATGGATACACAAGGATGAGCTCTGCAGCAGCAACGTCATCGCCCCATTGCTCCCCTGGGACAAGTCAGCAAAAGATCACCATAGCTGGAAACCAATGAGAAGCACAATACTATCTTTCACCTCAAAAACTTCACCAGATATACAGAAAAATCAGTCCTAGATAACAAGACATCATCTAGAAAAAGATTTTTTAAAGGTGACTGCCTAATTCCATAATTATACAAGCTTGAAACATAGACATCCATAAAAAATCAACTGAAGAAATCAAAATCATAAAAGGTTTAGGTCTTCGTGAGATTTACAGAACAGGCTTTCAAAAATTATCTGAAGCTCAGCAGAAGATATTTAATGTAATCAGATCCCATTACAGACCCGAGGCTGGATTTCAAGAAGTCCTCAAAAGCTTTAATAAAGGAAGACTCAGGATGCTAAACTATTTGAAACCAATAATAAACATTTTATTTTGTTTGTCCTGTTCTGAGTAGTATTGAAGTCAGAATCTAGAAAATGCCAAGGAATTATAAATAAAAGACTAAAATGTAAGATCCAACATCCCATTTCCAAGAGTGCAGATACATAGCATAGGGTCTTAAAAAAAGAAAATATATACACTATGTGCTAATTAAATGTTTCACAAAAATTTAGAAATGAAAAACTTTAAGTAAAAAAACTACAAAAAAGACAAATAAACAGGTCTAGCCATAATTATTTTATTATTTTCACAGTTTTGTACCCAAATCAAAGAAAAATATCCCAAAGAACATTCTAGCTTCTCTACTATTTAGACTACAACTTTAGGTCCACTAAAAAAAGTGAGTTTGCAAAGGAAAAAAAAAATCCAGGTGTTTTTTTCCAACAGATGTTGAAGACTGTAAAGTACTGCAATGAAAAAAAATCCCAAGCCTTTCTTGATTCCTTGATTATGTCTTAATTAGAAACCCGGAAAAGCTTTCAGCACAGATTTTTTTCCTTTTAACTTTTACAGAGGAAACACCACATTGCTTATTGAAACCATGAAGGTGCAGAAATAGTTTCTGACTCTGCTCATGGAACATCGGCTCTCTCCAGTTCTTTGTGACTTCTCCTTCATAAAAATGCAGAAGCAGGAAATATTCAATAAGCTGAATGTCTCAAAATTTTAACAGCCTGACACAGGCACATTGGTGCTTGGTGGGAAGCAGACAAGAGCATCTCCTATGCATGAAAAGATGCTTAACCTTGATATGTCTGGTCTCGCACTCTACCCATTCCTTCCTTCCTGTGCTTGCACTTCATACAGCTCAATATTACATTTTGGGCTCATAAAAAGCTGCTTTTCTATAGCCTTCTATAATATTTGGGGCTAGTAGTGTGGTTTTAAAAATTTAATACAATATTCTGATGTCCTTATAACTGTGCCTGACATTTCCTGCACGTCTGCACTCATCTAAGGCACTTTTGAACTGGGCCAAATGCTCACACACATGCACTTGTAGCTGCAAAAATTCAGAGTTCAAGGGCATAAGGACCCCACAGTCACCACTGTACAGTAGTGGAAAAAATGCAAAACAACTCAAAATACATGAACACATCTGACACAGTGGGAAAACAGGAAGCCCAGCAACCAAAAACAGCCCAGAAAGAAAACCCTGGCTTCAATGACCTATTTCCCCTCAGCTTCTGGGGAAATCAGGAAACAGAGATCAAAGGTATGAAACTGGCTTCAGGGCTGAGCATGAAAATTAATTGCAAAAATTCACATTCAGGCCTCGTGGCCAAGCACAAAGCACTGCCATCCTGTAAGCAAGGGGAAGACCTCCTGTTGCCAAAAGCAGATCCAGAGCATTTAGGGAGCTCAGTTTCATCTGGTCACATGTGACAAACCACACGCCAAAGGACAGTGGCCTCATTTTGGTTTTCTCTTTACCTCAGTAAATCTAAAAAAAGCCATAAAACCAGAGATGGGAAAAGTTGGTATCTTCCAGGACAGTGAGTGTTTTACCACAAATGAGAATGCTTACTCTTTTCAGGCAGTGTCCAGAGCAGCAGTGTTTGGATCTGTATAAAATTTAGATGAGTCTTTTAAAGGCTAGAAATTGTTGCAGTTATAAGTCAATCTTACAGAAAGCTTTGCAGGGAGGAAAACCACCTTACAACTGTGGCTTGCTGCCTGTAGTCAAGGCACTTTCAGACTGGACCCAACTCTTGCAAGCTGATGTTCTAAAATTTTGCATTTAGTTAGCCAAAGCTCTTTCTCATATTTCTCCTAATGAAATACAGAATATTGGACAACAAGTAAAAGAAGCTGACATATTTCAGACACTAAAATAGAGCATTTTGTGAATGCAATATTTATACACACATAAATAATAGCAGTAACTCATCTCTTTCCCTGATCTGAATTGTCAGTTTTAGGTCTGTTCAAGCATCTACCAAATTTTCATTACACACTGGGCAAATGAAATGAGTTTAAAAAAGTGCTGGCCAGAGAGGGAACTTTGCTGAACACTTCATAGTGACAAATTGTGACTATTTTTAGTAAACTGTCCATGGTGATAGCATGGACACATACAACACTTACAGGCATAATGGTTTTAATATGTGCAAGACTTAAAACAGGTATTTTCACATCCCCAACTAAGCAGCCTTCAACAAGGAGGTTCTCTGTATATTTGCTTTACTATGAGAGAGGAATGAGGTTTTTTCTTGTGTTTTTCATCTGATGGTCTCTGTATTACCACAATACTGTACAGTCTGTCCCTCTAGAGTTACAAAGGCTCTGTCAAAACCACTTCCAAATGCCCAATCCACAATGCATATAATTCCTATGGCATGGAGTTAGCAGAAATTAAACCAACATTTGGTGGAGACAAAGAGGTACTAAAGCAGTGTCAGCAGCAGATATCTCTGCTGCTTCTTTGCACTGAGATCCATTCAACTGGCAGGACAGAAACACTCAGCATCAGTAATGGCAAGCTGTTGGCACGTCTAACTTGGGTGCTGAAAGAGACCTGGGCTGGCCCCAATGAAATTGAATTCCACTGCCAGCTTTGAAAAGGCACCAGGATCTGCTGCTGCTATTGGCACATTCCTGTCTGAGGGGAAAGAGAGAGAAGGAACCACTTGGAACTATAAAAACCTCCTTCTATTCAAGTTCCCACTCCTCACTAGTCCATGGAGAGCTTTCCTTTCAGGCTCTGCAGGGCAGACACTTTTCTGCTGGGTTTCTAAAGCACAGCAATTCTCATCCAGCACTGGGGCTCTGGAAAATGCCATTACCACCAAGGAACAGAAAACAAAAAATAAATTACTCTTTTTTCTTTGCATTATCCAAACTCTGTAGTATAAAGCAAGTTTTGCCAGCATAATTCAAACCTCCCTTGGCTTACAGACTGACACCAACACAGTATGAATTCACACCAACACCACTGAATCTCTGTAAAAACTCTAACTGCAGAGAGGTATGCAAGTTATTAGCAATTACCCAAATTACACAGGCACTCTACAGAACACATCTCTCCTTTGGGGATGATCCCAAGGAAACAATCTCCAGTTCCATGCTGCTCCCTGCACCAGCTGATCCCATTCCATTGGAACCTCTCTCCTTGTGCAAGTGTGAACTGGCCTAGTGACCCTGAACCTGATTCTGCAATATACTCAAACATTATCCTCAAGCATTATTCTGGCCCTGGTTTTCATTCCTCCTGGAGGCTTTCAGGTTTTTAATCTGAAAAAAAAAACTTTGCTGGACTACAGCATCCAGGGAAGACTCAAACTTGTATTAAACTCAGCAGGAAAATTCACAATTTAAAAGCAATTGCAGTCTCCATATCGAGTTTCCTGAATCACAGAGTACATCTGGTTCCTCCACTGCAATGACTCTTGTTCAGATGATAATATCACTGCTCCACTAGCAGAGAAACCACATTACATTCTGAGAGGGTGATGCAAGACCACTGCACCTTTGAGAGAATTAATGGATTTAGGTACCAACAAAGAAAGAATGTGCAGTCACTTAATTTAAAACCACAATGTACTCCCGGTGAATTAGAATAACAGAAATTTGAGCACAGTTCCTTGCTCAGCTCAGTCTGATGTGGTTTTGTGATGCTAAACACATTACTGCAGTGGCAATAACAGATCACTGGGCTTGTTTTAAAGATGCACCAGGTGAGCAGTTTGCTGAGGCATTTGCTGAAGCAGTTGGCTTTGGGGAAGCAGCCAGGGTGTGTGCAGCCAGGGTGCATCAGGTTTTCAGCAGGGAATATGCCCAAGCTCAGCCCCCTCTCAGGAAATTACATACACTATCCAAAGTTTTCATAGCCACACAGATATAACTGGATTGTTGTTTCCAACAAAATTATTTTTAGAATTACTTTAAAGAAATGAAGCGAAAGTGCAGTGGGAGGTGTAACACCAGCACAATACTTTTTTGAAAGAGATCCCACTTGTTCAGGCTCGCCATCCCTTCTCTTCATGCTCAAGCTTGCACTATGTTAACCTCAACAACTTTCTGCATAGAAAAGGCTCTCCTAAACACAAGTCCTTCAAGAGCAAGCCCTCTGTCATGCCAGGCAGGAACTATGGGCACTGCCGAGTCAGGAAGTCTCATGTAACATCAGCACATCTGGGCACACCGTATCAACACCTAGGGCAGTTGGGTCCAGCAACGAGACAGACTCAAAAGCACCTGTCCCTGACCCAGCAGACAGGTAAACTGAGGACAGAATTTAGGGCAAGAAGAACCTCAGTTCCAACTTTCCCAGAACACAAGAGGTCCCTTCGTTGTTCCCTAACATTTCAGTCCTACTCCTTCTTCTCCTGAAACCTCACTAATGCTTTGCAAAGCTCCTTCCCAACTTTCAGAAACAGAAGGTACCTACATTTTATGTGTAGGGACTGCAGACAGACTCAAACCAAGCACTGATCCTTGCTGTCATCATCACAAGGAGAGAAATGGACAGTGGAGCTTAACTCCATAACTCCATGGGCACCCTGACATTCAGCCTTTCCTTGTCCCTCTCACTGTTACTTTTAGCCTTACCTTGTTGTTGACCTCGCTCTCAGTTTCCACAGCTACATTCCAGTAACAAGTTGCCATTCCTCAACTACGTTATTGGGTGACCAGCTTGCAAATTACTCCAGCTTACTAATTAAAGGTTTGAAGAAGGACCAAAGATTGATTTCCTACCTTGATCAGCTCCTTGAACTTGGGGTCTTCTTTTGAGTTAGGATCGATCATAGTGCGTTCCTCATTCTCCTCTGTTTAAGTAAGAGGGGAAACCTTAGTGAGATCCACTTCAAACGTGCACTGCTGAAACTGCAACAACTCCACACCATTAAGGGCCTCGTCAGCTGACTGAGAAATGGCAGTGGCTACTCATCCTCTCAGCCAGGGGATGTCCAATGACCCCAGTGTCAGGCAGTTTTAGAGACACACAGAAAGACAGCATAGCCCCACTTCCCTAAACCAGGATTGTCTCCCCTGACTTTCTCCTGCTCTAGCCCTGCTCTATGCACAATGCTTCAGAAAAATCCCTGTCCTGATGTGGGGCACATTCATAGTAACACACCAAAAAACACAGTGAACTACTTTTCTCCTTCTCCTCAGTTTGAATTTAACTTCTAATTGAAAACACCTGTCCCAAATTGCAGCACCCAGAAGAAAAGAGTGAGCTTAATGCACTACATTCAGTGCAGTTGCTGAGATCTGGGCTGAGAGTTTGTGCCTCCACCCTCTGGTTCCCCAAAACTTGGTCACACATGTGCTCCTGAGTGCAGGAACTCCTCAACCTTTGATTAGGCTTATGAAATAAAATTACCCCACTTTGTATCAGCTGTGCTGGTGCATGGGGGAAGAACATAAAATAGATTTCACAGGTGTAAAGTCTTCCATTTCTTCTACTGATGAGATGTGCGAGAAGTGCTAATGGCCAGAAGGCAGGCCATATACAATCCAATTTTCCTATTGATTTTTCAATTCTTTCTTCCTATCAGGACAACAAAGTTTTGGTATCACCCTTGATCAGGCTACTGTCATACTGCTCAGTGAACCCCTAAAACCTGGCAGTGACCAGCCTACAGTGACTTCCCACTGCAGAGCCAGATGTCACTGCTGTCAGACGGGAAACATGACACATCCTGGTCATGAGACTGACTACACAGTATTTAGTAACCAGTATCTGACTGGTTACCTTAGACCTCACCCACACATTTTGGGGTCAGTATTTTCCAGGGATCTTCATTTTTATCAAAAAAATAAGACTGTGCTACCTAAACACACTTGAAAAATTTTCACAAACCAATGAATAAAACATGAATTCTTTTGCTGCCTTTTTTCCGCCCCTGTTCCTTTACTTCCTCATTACTGCCTAGGGTGAGTCAGGCAGTCCATCGTAAGGAAGTGATACCCACTACAAACCCAAAACACTGACCCTGAACAGGACTTGACCCATAACAGAACATGATTCACCACAAAACTCGTGGTGACCATGTCTTTGCAGGACAGGCCTTCAGCGGAAGTTCTGCATCTTCTAAAGACATACCCAGCTTTAGTGGTATCCAGAAGAAATCACTGGAGACACTCCTGGTCCAGACATATCAACACAGAGCAACCAACACTTTGCCCACATCTTAGGAAAAAGTACTTGGCATTTCCTACTACTCTCCTAATCAGAAAATCCAAATGAATAATACCTTCTCAGTTTAATTTACTATTTTATTATTTATCCTGATGTCTGATTTACTCTTTCATAATTAGCTTACTTCAACTAATTGCGTAGATTAAGAGATATGTGGCCAGGAAGACAAAAGTGGTTTATTTCAACAACCAAAAGTGGTTTTAACACTTTTTGCTATTAAATTATGCCGTTTCTCTTGTAGGGACTCAGAGTGAGGGAATGGGGATGGACATGGGAAAGAGTCCATAAACCACCTTGCTTGGCACTGCTCTTCAAACTCCATTTAGCCTTTTTAATTTCTAGTCTACAAGTAATATGCAACCTTTTTCAATTTTCACTTCCAATCCTCTCAGCTCCAACTGGACAATCTACATTCAGCACTGAAGCAATGATGTGGGGGCCACAGTGGCCCCCTTCACAAACCATCCCTGCAGCACGAAACTTTACCTAACAGTGTGTCTTCTGGATGGATGTCCACAGTGCTTGGGTTCATTGGTGCATTGATGGCATTTTTACCTTCTTCCTGGAGGTCACTCACTGGATAGAAGAAAAAAAAAAAAACAACAGAAAGAGTGTAATAAATGCAGAATTGGTGTATACGTAGGGGTTGGGGACGGCGTTCATAATAACAGACAACATCTGGTAGATCCATTTTAGAACAGAACCACAGTTCATGGCATGAAGAACTGCAGCCACAGTGGAAAATAAAATCCAAGTAACACCCTTTTATAGCTTCCTATTAAACAGAGCTACTTCAGAAGTGGCTGGAAACTTTTCAAAAGAAAACCAATTCTGTGGTAAAAACAAGTTCGGAGTGCTTGTTTCTCCAAAAGGAAAGGGGTGTGAGCTTTGCCTGCAGGACAGGCCTGGCCTAGAGCAGACATCAAACTGTAAAAACAAACCCCTTTTCTTACAACCACTCATCACCACCCTTTCCAGCTGCAGAACATGCAACTTGCTACTGGCCTTGTTAAATCCTCAGAGAATCCCAGACAGACCCACCAAATAAAGATGAAAATGTATTTAATTCCAGTGTTGCCACTTGATAAAATAGATGTGCCATGATCTGGTGAACACAAATTGGAATTTTCTACTTCAAGCTGTCCTAAACGTACAACTCTCATTGGCAAGCTCAGTAAAGCACGCTTCATAAATAAAATGGATGTTAAAATACTTCCCAGCACCCTGCCATTAGGAAGGAACTAAACTTGAGGACAAACACTGAATAGTTCTTCAGTATTTTCCAGAGCTTGTCAGTAAGAAAAGCACCAGCATTGCTGTAACACTTTCACATTCTCCAAGGCACATCTCCCCTTAAACTCAGATGACATTGATTATAAGGCATGAAACCACAACAGTGACAGTTCTGCGTAAGCATGAAATAAAATGACTTGTGGCAGCATTTGTGGTAGCGCAGTCTCCTTTGGGAGTGGTCCCACACTCTTTTCAGGAAAAAGCAAGGACTTTGAGATAAATAAGGTTTGCTAGGCAAAATTTTCTCAGGAAAAAAAAGGAGGAACAGTGTCCCTGCAAGCTCTCCCCTTCAAGAGCAGCCGTTATTCCCCTTTCCCACTGGAAAAACATTCCACAAGCTTGACATTAGCATGCAGTCTGTGAAGGTTACTAAACCCTGCATCAGGACTTGCTGTTTTTCTGCCCCATAGAAGTGGAAAAGACAGAGATCCTACTGCCACAGAGGAGGACAGGGAAGAAGAATACACTGCAATCCCCACTCCTTCCCTCACAGAAAATTGAAAGAGGTGCTTAAAACAAGTTCTCACATTTCTTAATCGCAGTCTCAAGAGGCTCCTTAATTCTGGTTCACAGCATGGTACTGATCACCACTAAAATCCTCGTTATGGAGTGCAAGCAACAAACCCCAGTCTTGTATTTTGAGACCTGATGGTTTACACCCTATGGTCCCCCACTGCAAACAGAACACAACGTCGTCAGTCCGAGATTTTTCCTCCTGAATAAAGACACTGGTACAGAAATTCTTAAGTTCCCCTTTTCAGCATTCCTTCTCATTTCTTGAAAAAGTCCACAAACAAAACAGTCAGGGAGAAAGAAGGCTTCATACAAGAGATCAAACCAGCTCTAACAACATGCCTTACCCAGCCCTTTTTGCATTATTCCCAACTGGAACTTTCTCACCCCAACAACTCCTACCTTGTGATGCTGCCAGGAGGCACAAGACAATTCACATGAAAACTGAGGTTTGATTTTTAAAACCCTTCTGGGACTATAAATGTCCAAATTTCAATTAACTCATTCTTATTTAGGAACTACCAACCTTATTTCTAGATATAGCACTCTTCATTATCACAGCAGTGCTGTCATTCTGGGAATGCCAAGTGCTCAGTGAGTTCAGGGCATCACTGTTCCCAGTGCTTTGCCAATGCAGAGAAGAGCCGCTAAGTTCCTCTGGGCAGTGAATGCATGGCACAGTGTATGTTTATGAAAAAAAAAATTATGCATACATTTCAAGCCAGAATGCTTCTAAATGCAGCTAAGCTAGATTTATTCCTAGAAGTTCAAGTAAGATGATACAGTTACTCTTTTATTTTAATATAAAAACTATCTCTGCTCTTCCTAACAAAAATACCTAGTTTCTGAGCAATTTACTAAAATGGAAGAAACATCAATGCAAATTTGTGTATGACATGAAGAACCACACAAAACCTTCATACTTGTCTTCAGACCTTGTGCAGCTGTGCCAGATCCCATGGGACCAAAACATCCCTCTCATCTCTGCCAGCAGAAAACTTCCCAAAGTTGCCTCCCAGGAAGAGTCCAGCACACCAGGTCCTCATTAAGAGATTCCTGCCACAGAGGAAGCATTTCCTACCTCCTTTTTTGCGCCTCCTGCACAGCAGTCCGGCCATCCCAGCCCCAGCAGCAAGGACAGGTCACAGACAGAGCCCACGGGCTGTCTGAATGCTGACGGAGTGGCAGCAACTGGACACGGCACTGCCACCTCCAGACTGCCAAACCCCCTAATTTGGGCACGGTGACACGGGAGCAGGCACTAAGATCAGCTCCCAGTTGCCGGGGACAGGGGCCCAGAGGGCGGACACAGCACTTGGCTGTGGTCCCACCCAGGAATCCCTCCCTGTCCCAAGAGAGCCCAGCACCTGCCTTGGCAAACCCTGGCTGCCCACGGGCAGGCACCTAGGGATGCGGTTTGCTGTGCATGGAGCTTCCCAAGCAAGTCACCTGCACCCTCTGGTGAAGGCACAGCTGGGTTTCCACAGCTGGCCCCAAGGGCCACAAAGGTTCCCAGAGGCAGCGTGCAGACAGGCACCTGCACTCAGGAACACAAATTTTCCAAGGCACTCCCCACACCTGCAGCACTCCAGAAGCCTTTCACGCTGAGCTGGAACAATGCTGAGGACTTTTTCCCTGCTCACTGCCACCCTCCCTCCCCCCTCCCCAGTATTCACTTATCACTGCTGAGCAAAGAAACAGAAGCAGGAAAGGAAACAGAGCCACAATGCTGGAAAGAAAAGAGAACCCACAAATGAGCAAGCCGAGGCAGTTAATAATCCGGATGGAGCAACAGGTACATTTCTGAGAACCCAACAGGTATTTTAGTGCAAATGTACAACAAAGAATGGCTTTCAGCTCATGCCTTCACAAACCCAAAGGTACTGTAGAAGATTATGGGTATTAAAAGATTGACAAGTACCAGCAGCAGTGACTTTGCTGTGAGGCTTATACCAGAGCTGTCCATCCAGGAGGCAGTGACTGGAGGGCAGAGCTGTGCTTGCACAACAAGTTATAGTCATGACAGGTCCCACACGAGGTATTACTGCTCCTTGCCTGCCCAGTTACAGTGCTCCTTCTCTTCCCCTCCCCTTCCCCACATGGAACACCTTCCCCTGTGGTGATGGCACAGGTGTTTTGCTCCCTACCCAATGCTGGTGTAAAACACCTTTCTCTAAAGCCTGATCATTTCATTTCAGAGACCAGCGACAGCAAACATGCAGCATGAACGGGTAGGACATTGAGAAGAGGCTGAAGGAGCACAGCTTAATCCTGGCTGGTTTTCAGCAAAAACCCTGTGTTTTCCCCTAAACTAGAAATTTAAGTTCACATGAAAAGGTCACTGCTCTACTGGTCCCCAGGAAAGCAGCAAGGGTTCCTGGCAGCCCTGCAATATTTTGACAATCTCCTGGCAGTGTCAGCAGTCAACACGATTAAGTCACATTGGAAGCTGCGCTGGCCTTTCAAACAAATAAATAGAATTATCAGATAACACACACACACACGGAACAGAGCACTAGATCTGTAAGCCAGGCAGGCTGTCTCAGAGATGGGATTACAGGCAAGCTGCACACAGCAAAACCAATTAGCTACAGAAGGCTGGAAGTGCCACCAGAGCTGTCAAGGATTTCTCAAAAGCCAGGAGATGGCCTTTAAAGTTAGCAGAAGCACTATAAAAAGATGTCCCAGCTTTCTCCTTTTTAAAAGAAAGAGTCAACTGATAACAACAGCTTTCTACCTTGACTCTTAATTTTAGTGTAATTTTAAAAGGTATCAGCAACAGCACAGGTCACTTCAGTCTTTGCCATTCACAGCCTTGTTATTAAAAATCTGACCACAAGCCTCTGCATCTTACAAAAACAGATGGGAAATGCTACTTAATTTTAGCTCTGGTTATTTCTGACTGCAAGGCTGAATCCCACCCTGCAGAAAGCAGCAGCTGTTGTGACACTGATCCCAGAGTTCCTGTGCTCCTCTTTGCATTCAGCCAGTGCCCAGCTGGCTCAGCAGTGCTGCCTGACCACAACTTTTACATTATGCACTTCCATCTCGTGATTCAATCCTAACTTCAGAAGCTCTCAGGCTGCTTTGAGGTCCCTGGATGATGATGGTCCTTGCAAATGATCTGTCCAGGTAACTCTGTCCTCCTCTCTGGTGGGAGCAGCACACAGACAGCAAACTTGCAATGCCCAGGTAACTCGAACTGCACAGGAAGCTCCCTTCCTGCCCCCAAGTTCTTACCACTTCCCAAGTTTCCTCCTTCTCACCAGAGACGAAACTGACCAGCTGCACTTTTTCAGACAGCAACTCACCTGCCTGCATTCATATCCTTATGGTCCAGATCAGCATGTGCAAAATAGAAAGCCCATATTCAGGACCATGCTTGGCGCTTTCAGAGCAGCAACATGACCCTCACTCACATCTCAGAGGAGAACGTGGATACAGGGCAAATCCCCCTAGTTAAGCAGCAAACCCTTGCATAAAAGATCAGGTACCAGTTGGAGTTCCTGCTTTCCATGGAGGAGGTCAGAACAGAAGTAAGCAAGTCCCTGAACACTCTGCACTGCCAACCTCTTAACTTGCTCCCGTCTATCACAGACTAACACAGGCAGCCATGCCCACAACTACATTTTCAACTAACAGCTAAAACTCTTACAAAAAGTTGTCTTGAAACCTGCAAGCTTTCTAGGCCCATTTAACAAAAGGCAGTTTTGCTAAATCTCACATTTTCTATGAAAAACTGTTAAACTGAAAGGTTTCAGAACCACGCCCAAACATGCTCCTACACTGCACTCTTTTCTAGAGACAAACCACACACAGCTCAGACTACTGATCACGGCACGTTTACAAATAGCCCTGAGATCTCTTCATAGAGGCTGCAGGAGAAAGACAAAGCAGCCATTAACTATAACAGCGAATTAATAATCCCAGGCAGATCAAACGCAAAGACTTGACCAAATCCACATAAAGGCACTGTATCAAGGGACTGCACTCAAAGCAGAACTGTGGTAAAAAAGCAGATTATTTAAATGCCTTGGCAGGCAAGGCACTTGCAATGGCCAGACTCTGGTACATAAAGAAATGGAAAGGCGTAAAAGAAAAGGGAAAAGCAAAAGCCAAAGGCAACTTTTAGGAAAGGGCTGTAATAATGCTTTTGGTTTAGTTGCAAAGATCAGGCCACACTTGCTTAAATGGATGTGTTAAAATTTACACAGGTAAGTGTAAGTCTTTCTGTGACTGCCAAAGAAGATCTCCCCTTCGTTTTTGGCAAAGGTAAAACACGTATCTGCCATGGTAACAGCATATTCAACACTTGTGCCAGCTGGGAACATTTATTAGAAATTTGGGCTTTCTTTTGTTTGCAAGAGTGAAATACTGCTTTTGTATTTTCACAAATAAGGTTCCTTTCTTTCTAGGGAGTTGTCTGGGGGGTGTCTGTGGAAAGAGGATTTCCATTTTTTGGTGGTGTTATGTTGCTGTCTTCACTAGGCAGGGATCCCTTATGGCAAAGAGGCACTCAGACTTCATCTTGAGCCCTACCTGCCACTCACCCCTTCCTTTTGCAGACATTACTGGTTCCAGAAGCCACAGTATGTCACACAGTGGGGAAACTGTGTGTCTGAAAACTAGCCAGATAAGAAAGAGGAAAAAAATATAATTTTCACTGTGTAGACATGCAAACATTAATGCTGGGCAAAATTATTTAAAAGAGCCAACCAAAAAAACCAACCAAATAAAAAAATGACCAAAACCAACCAAAAACAAACAAACAAAAAAGCCCACTCCACCCCCAGACAGCAGAAATACCAGTGTGGACAAGAATGGTGTTTTAAAGTATTTGTAAAGTTGCACTTAAAAAGAGAATAATAGATGGATATCCTCAAGGATGCAGAGCAGATACCTTCTACACTCCAGGACATGCACTTGCTTTGTCCTGAATAGATTGCTTCAATCCCAAAGTTTTTTGACTGGGAAAAGCCAGGCAAGAATTAAAGCTGAAGAAAACCCTAAAAACAGCCATGGAAAGCTACACTCCTCCCCCTGCACCCAAGTTCTACTTGAAAATGGGGAAAATGTACTCTTTCAGCCTCTCCCAGGTATAATTCCCTCCCAACACAGAAAGGGCCATTTCTCACAAATAAATCGTGGAGGGTTATGTTCTCCCAAGGACACTGCATGAGCACCAGAACAACTTCCAGCAGAAGGGGGGATATGGAGCCAAATCTGTCATATGAGAGCAGAGGGAAAGACAAAGTCTGGTAAGAAAAGGACTGAAAGAGATTTTGGTCTTATGTCCACTCCCACTAGAAAAACCATCAAGGCATTTTCAATTTACTGCCATCCATTTTCGATGAAAAGCTGTGCTCTCCTAGGAAGTCCTTAGCACTCTCTCAGGCTTTGGTGTACTCCTACAACCAAAGCTGAAGGCCACAAGCAGCTGAAGGAACAGCACCGTCATGTCTAGGGACTCAGTCGAAGATCCCAAATGAAGCAGGTTGATTTCCACATGATACCAAGCAACAACAAGGCTCCTTTAGCCAAAAGCAACTTCAGAAACCAGAATCAACTCACTGCTTAAGGTATCCACATTTAATGGGTCCAGTGAAAGCAAACCACCAAGGGAGAGACAGCAGAAGCTGTCAGAAGCAGAGCTAACAGGACTACTCTGGAATAGAGACACCCAACCCATTCATTCAACCCTTGTCTTCTGCAAGAAGAAATCTGAAGAAATCTGGGAGAAAATGGCACTTCAGTTTACAGCCTCCTACAAGCTCTACCTCTTGGTCCCACATCCACATCTAACCCTGCAAACTTTATCACTCAGCTTCAAAAAAAGGCATTACTGCAGCTCAGGCTAGCATGTTTTACAAGTGACCAGCTTTCCATTCCTCCACCAACTTTCCTCCACCTCCTCCACATGGTTTGGCACTTCGTTTGTAGGTAGGTGAGTGACTGAACCCCCTTTAGTTATCTGCCAAGCCAGTTTCACCTGCCTCAGCTTCCTGCTCTCCCCATATCCTTTGCAGAGAGGAATGAAAAGGTCACCACCACCACCATAAATAATCTACTATGCAAATATGAGAACATTTTATGCTGTTTGTTCTTCTGGACATGCCAAGAGAAGTACAGAGTAACAGACTACAGACTCACTTCTAAAGGCACTGATGGCAGGTGAGCAGCAGCAAGGCTCCGTCTTCCACAGCTGACAGGACAGACCTCAACAGCCAAACTCCAGGGGAATGGAAAGGAGGCTACAGATATGACTTGCACTTCAAAAAAAGCAACTATTTGCTTGTGGAACATGATTCTACAGGAAGAACAAGCCAAGATAAATGGTTCTGCAGACCACAAAAAGTGCACATGCCTCATTGCTGCAGTTGCCCAAATGTCACACAGAAAGACAATGAAAACCCTGAAAAACACTTACATGCAGAAACTCTACTTGCAACACACACATTGAGAGTTTGCTAGCAAATACCAGAGGACCAGTGGAGGGACAGGCCATACTCCAAACTAGAAGCTTTACCCTAAACACTCAACACAGAGTTTTCAGTGTACCATATCCCAAGGTCACTCATGTCCAGCTCTACCTTTCCTGTGTCCTCCCTGCACTTAGGTCAGTAAAGCAGTGTATTAGAACTGAGATGAAAGATCTATGTAAGTAAAAGCTACAAAATACAAGGGAGTTTTCTCACTGTTTTCCAGATATGTCATATGAGGGAAATTATTTTACTTCTTGCTTTGAGCAGCAGAGGAGCCTGTCAAGACAAGCACTTCAGTGAACAGCACTACAGACCTCACAGTCTGGAACTCAGAGCCCACAACCAGATAAAAGCCAGTCCATGAAGGGAAGGTACAGTGGAGATAGTGGCTGCCATAAAAGCATTTAGATGTTTTACTCTGCTGGGTTTAAGTCAGAAATAACCCCAGCATTTCCTAATGGAGCTGCTGAAGACTACATAGAAAGAGTGGAGCCCTTCAACTGACTTTGCAGTCCAGTCTCCCAAGCACAGCCCTCAAGGGATATCAAAATGCAATCACGAAACAAGAGCCAGCCAAAGAATCAAATCAAAACAAGTTCAAAGCACAAGAAAACATCACATTTCACAAAGTATCAAAAAGACCTGCTGCTGTTTTTATTCATTTACTTAGCACACCAAAGTTTCACGGGATTGGCAGTTAGAGCTTTCTGTGCTCCCTTTCAAAGCCTTTGCACTGGTAACACCAGGCCCTGTGAGCTAGAAAAGGTGGTGCTTTCGTGGTGCTGGACATCTTAAAGACTTTCAAGCTCAGTTACAGGTCAGTCCCAAACCAGGGAACAGGACACATCCCAAAACATGAGACAAAGAGCTCACGCAACACAGGTGTAGCCCAGAGGATCTTCTCCCTCATCTTCCTGCATCTGTTCTTACTCTGTCCATGATTGCAATGGATATGGAATCTTTCACATTCCCCACAGAGAATCACCTGGCCAGCTATGCTGCAGCATGCTAAACCACCCAACCCCCTGAAACAACAGTGCCCATCTCCTGTGCATTCAGCACAGGAGTGAAATTCCCCAGCTCAGACAGTTTCAAATTGTGTCTGCAGTCTTGGGGAAACTTCTTACCAACCACTGGATCAACAGCAAATGAAGCACTCCACTGAGGATGCCTTCCATCAAGATTCTGGGTAGTATGGCACCTACACCTAATGCCATTCACAGGAAGAAAAGTGCCTCACTAAAATTTCTTTTATCAGGTGGAAACAAATATATAACTTTTTCCCTCAACCATACAGCAGAGAGTGGACACTAAGGCCAGTCCCTCTCATCTTCCATTACCATCTGTTCCTTTCCTAAAATGGGACCCTCAAAAAACTCAGAAACAGAGAGAAACTCAGAAAATAGGAGAACATAATCAGAGAAACCTTCTTTGGAAGGACCTAAAAAGTTCAGGTTGAAGCTGGACTGTTGCTGTATTAGGTTAGGTCAGGCACAACAGCTTCTTCCCTTCCTCATGCAAAAATAAAATTCAGCCACAGTTTGTGTGGTAGACAGCATCAGATCTGCTTCACAAGCAGCACATCTGCTTTGCTCCTGGCACAGCAGGGCCATTTTGCAGCATGAGGTCCTGGATGCAATTAAAATCCAGTTTCCCAATGATATGGCTTTATTACAAGCTTATTTAATTACCTAATTTCATTACCTATCCTTCCAGATGCAGAGAGCTATGAGAGAGGTAGCAGGAAGAGCCAACAGATCAATACCTGGCTTCAAGTCTGGTTAGGGTCTTAAATTTTGGATTTTTTTATCATGGATCAGTTTGCATGACACAAAGCCTGGTGGTGACACATGGGATACATCTGTCTCAAAGGGGGACAGAGTCTCTTGGGAGGCAGCTCTGAAGGGAAAATGGGTCCAGGAAGGCTGGACATTCTTCAGGAAAAGGGTTTATCACCTTGGAAGGAGGGCAGGCAACTCAGGATGACTACAAGGATGGCATGAGGCTGTGCAGGGAGAAAATTAAATTGGGTTAAGGCCCAACTAGAACTTAATCTGGTGAAGGACAATAAAAAATGTTTCTACAAATGAATCTGCAGCAGAAGGAGTGCTAAGGAAAATCCCACCTTTTATTGCATGCAATGGGGACACATGATGAAAAAGGCTGAGGAAAAGGCAGAGGTACTAATGCCTTCTCTGTCTCACTCTTTAACAATCAGACTGGCTGTTCTCCCTGTACCCAGCCCCTGAGCTGGAAGACAGGGCCAGGGAGCAGATCAAATCCTGGAATCAGTTTTGGGCCCTTCATGGCAGAAAAGACACTGAGTGTGTCCAGAGAAGGGAAAGGAGCTGGGGAAGGGTCTCAAGCATCAGGAGCAGCTGAGTGGGGGGGCTCAGCCTGGAGAAAGGGAAGCTCAGGGGGACCTTCTGGCTCTGCACAACTCCCTGACAGGAGGGGACAGCTGGAAGGGATCAGGCTCTGCTCCCAGGGAACAAATGATGAAGCAAAGAGGAGATGGCCTTAGGTTGTGCCAGAGGAGGTTCAGGTTGGATATGAGGAAAAATGTCTTCACTGAAAGGGCTGTCAAGTACTGGAACACGCTCCCTAGGAAGTGTTGGGGTCATCATTGCTGGAGGTACCTACAAGATTTGTAGGCACTTGGGGACATGATTTAGGGATGGACTTGGCAGTGCTGTGGGAGCAATTGGACTTGATGATCTTACGCAACTTAACTCCAGAATTTGAAGTAGAGCATCAAGATTCCTGTCAGACCAAATTCTGCAGAGTTACCATGCCTACTCTTTCAGTGGAACCAATTCACTGTAACAATACTGGAAGCCATACATGGGGAAGAAGGCAAACAGGAATCCTGAGGTACAATTTCATAACCCTGCTCCTGTGGGAGAATGTTAAGTGGGAAGTGCTAGTGGTTACTTTTTCCAATCATTTTGAAGAAAATCCTGTCAGTTTTGCAAAGCCTCCAGATCCATCTGCTGGACTAGGCAAGCCAGAAAGTAAACAACACTATTCTATTTTAAAATGACAGAAGCGTCTACATCTGTTTAATGGCACCAATGCATGCATCTGCCAAACAGACCTAGTGGAACAACACTTTCTGAGGATTACACATTCTTCTATTTAAAGACTCTAAAAGAGACACGATACCATGCCTCTATACAGATATCTCTTCATCCAGCTCTGTCTCCTTCCTTACTCCAAATAAACTGCGTATGTAACCTTCCCACAGCTAATTAAAAATTAGCAGTAAGGCCATATGGCAGCTATAATGGAAAATACACTTTTTTTTTTTTCAGTGGATTTTATTATTATTCAAACACACAATGAAAGAAGTACTAAAGAAGGAACTGGGATTCCAGGAGCCAGAACAGTTTGCTTGTTTTATAACCAACATGCAGCATACATTGAAAAGAGTTTTTATAAAAGTCTGTATCTGATTGCCAGACAGGGGATTATAAAGAAACCTTTTTTGACCTGGAGAAACAATCATTAAGAGGCAGAACTGAGTTCCCAGTTTTCTCACCACCAGAAAAGCCAAAATGAGATTCTCATCCCATGGCCTCCCCTTTCAGCCTAAGGCCTCTGGAGAGAGACAGGTCTGCAGAGAGTGCAAGGAAACAGATCAGTGTACAGGATTTATAATTAGGAGCCTCATTGTTCCTCCAGGAGGAAGTGAGAGTGATTTAAGGGCCTGGAGCCTACAGACCCACTGCTCCCAGTACGTGCTGCCAGGTGTGCCTGTTCTCTCCACATCTGGTTTTCAGAGCAAGGCTTCACTGGATTCAAATTACAGAAGGCTGACACCACGTGTTTTCCATCATCCTGTTCCAGCCAAACTAGACATACACAACAGAAGTCACGAATTTCAGGTTGCAGCTTTCTACATGACTATCAGAAGAGTACAAATTAGGGAATCTACACCTGAGCACAATATGCTTCACCCTGCAGAGATCACTTGGCCGCTGGCCTATTAGCTGTGCAACACAGAGGTGTCTGTTCCCCTTTCCCATCAGTGCTGTGTCCACTCCCAAAGGCAAACAAGGTTTGCTTACACACAGCTGCTGGTTTAGACCCCCTGCCCATAGCCACCGAGCTGCCTCTCCTGAGCAGAGCTCCAGCATCCAGGATCAGGAACTCCTCCTGAAGGCAGCCTGGCAGAACCCCTGGATAAGCAGTGCTGTCCTACTGGTCACACTCCCCTACATTCCCTTCCACTTCCATCCTCCTCACAATCTACACCTCCCTCAGCAGGGCACAACTGCTGATGCAGCCCATGACACCAACCAGAGACAGGTATGCTACAGCCACCACAGAATCACAGAATACCCTGAGATGGAAGGGACCCACAAAGCACCAAAGTCTAACTCTGGCCCTGCACAGACACCCCAACAATCCCACCCTGTGCATCCCTGAGTGCTGTCCAAATGCTCCTGGAGCTCTGGCAGCCTTGGGGCCATGACCATTCCTGGGGAGCCTGTTCAGTGCCCCAGCACTCTCTGGGGGAACAGCCTTTTCCTGATACCCACCCTGACACAGCTCCAGCCGTTCCTGGGTCCTGTCCCTGGTCACACAGAGCAGAGATCAGGGCCTGCCCCTCTGCTGCCCCTAAAGAGGAGCTGCAGCCCCTGGTGAGGTCTGCTCTCAGTCTCCTCCATGTGAAAAGACCCAGTGCCATCAGCTGCTCCTCATGTGGCTTACCCTCAAGGCCCTGCACCATATTAGCCTCTGGATGCTTGTAGCCCTCCTCTGGACACAAGGCCTCCACCAAGCAAAGCAAGGGCCAGTCCACACTATCCCTTGTGAGTTGAGAGTGATCAACTCAGTTGGCTTGGTTGTGCCCTGAGCAGAAAAGCTGAGCTTCATCAGAGACAGTGCACACCCACAACACATCTCACAGAGCAGGCAGTGGCTGTACAAGGGTGGGGATAAGCAACCTCCAAGGTCACCATGAAGAAGAGCTCAAGGCTAGGCAGAGTAAGGCATATGGATATTGTGAGAGCTGAGCAGAACACAGCCCGCACCACAGCCTCATCCTGACACTGGCACAGGACAGATCATTCTCTGGAGCCACCTCCATGACCTTCAGGTAATTGGCTTCTCTAAAAAATACCTGTATCCTGTTACTTCAAAGAACCTGAAGGTGTGCTGAAGTTACAATTGCTCTAATGATCAGAGGTCAGCACAAGGAGAAGCCTTTGAGAAACATGGTCAATTTCCTTTCCTTCTTCTTTGCTGACCTCCAGATCTCCTGAAAGGGCTAAGAGGAGCTGGAGGGCTGAAAAGAGAACAAGACTCCAAGGCTAAGAAGGCACATACAGCCCCTCCCACACTGCAGGAGTGACAAGGATCACAAACCAGTGATGGTACAGGTGAGGCAGAAAACTCCTTCTCCTTGTAATACAAACCAGTGTCTCTGTATGGTCACATTCCCCTTTGAGACATCATATCTCAGGAACCCTGACAGAGACAACTTCAGGAATCTTGCAGGCTGAGATTTCTAGTGATGCCCAAGAGATCTGTACACTTGACTGGCTGCATTTGAAAGCTGGCAGCAATTTGGCATCCAAATCCCACGTGGGCAGCTCTGAAGTAGCAGCTCTGCTGGATTTCCACAGCTACAAACCTGAATCTCCTCAACTGTGACTGAAACTTGTGTGCACAAGGCACACACACCAAAGCTCCTTCCAGCTGAACAGCAAAGCTGTGGCTGCTGAAACACCAATTCCTGCAACCAGCAGACTCTGTCTTGCCCTGGGTTTGCCTCAGACCACATAAGCCTGGATCCCTTAGCAGCAAGTTGTTCTGACATGCTTTTGCAATGAAAAAAGCTTGCCAGCTAATCTCCCAAATCTCCCAACATCAAAGGACAATCCAAAGCTCAGAGCAGTGCATTGGAAAACTCCACCAGCTCCATCTGTTCTCAGATCCGCTGGCCTGTAACAGTCCTTGGCATTCAGCACTGTCATGCATAACTGTACTCTCTCTTCTGCACTGCCCTCTTGCCAGTGTGCACATCAGTAGGATGCATGTACATTAATGAAGTGATCTAAGTATCCCAACTCTTACCAACACAATCAGTAGATTATTGTATTTATGATAATGCACTGCAGAAGACAGCCTGATGTCCCTGCACAGATTCACCAGTGAGATCAGGAGTCCCCCCTTCACACAGACTTTCCGTGAGTTGTGACTTTGCAGCTCCCCCCATTCCCATCAAGTCCATGCGCAGCTCTGCAGTACATCAGTCTCTCACAGGGCTCAGCCATAAACTCCTTAGACACAGCCAGATGCCTCCTTGCAAAAGTCTCCAGTGTCATAATTAATAAATCCTTTAGAAGAAATTAAAACAGGTATCATTGAACAAATGCTCTGAAATAAGGGAGAAAAGGATTGGAATTCTGGTTTTGGAAACCTGGAAGTGTTGATAACCACACTGCTAAGGTTTTACAATGAAGTTTAACAATATTCTTACAATGAATCTTATTTTAAAGATTGCAAATCTGGAAATAAAATTACTTTTGCATGCCCGTTTTCCTCAAAGGAAGGCAAGGCATTCCTTCAACACTACTGAAGAGCTACAGAGCTGTTTTGTGTGTCTTGATGCAACCTGTCTGGAAGAAAACTTGAAGCTGTAATTCCAAACTCACTTGTCTCACCAGGAGACTGTGCCTGAAGGTGAACTGGGTGAACCATCCTAGCCTAAGTGCACCTACAGGAGGAAAATGTGGGGGTTATGATAGTGTTAGAAGCACAATTCTTGTGCATGTAAAGTTCATTTCAGTTGAGACATTGACACAAAATATATTCCCAGCGCAGCTTTTGCCAGAATAGAACATAGAACCAAACCAGCACCGCTCTACCAAGACCTGGTCAGGCCTGAGTTCTACAGGAGAAACAGCAATTAGGCTACACAGGTTCCAACTGGAAATTTAGGTCTGTTTAAATCAGTGGTAGAAAGGATAATAAATCGAGGATGAAATATGAATCTATCTATGTGTGTTTGCACAGACTTTCTATATATACACACATATCTGGAACAGTATGTAGCTTCAATATAACTACTACTACTGCAGAAAGGAACAGCAAATTCCTTTCTTAAAGAGCAAGTCCTTCTACTTTATCAGCACTCATCTCATCTTTTGTGGGGGTATTTCAGCAGCAGTAGCACATCACAATGCACAGGCACACTTCTCCAGCCAAGCATCCTCTCAGTCTGCAGCTAATGTGCTCGTGTGAAGCAAGACAACAGAATTACACCCCACCCCTTTTGTATTTGTCTCTCCATCTGCCTAAGAATTCACTGCCACATCCTGTGAGTGCAGAAAGTAAATTAAGAAGGGGGTGAGACACCATAGGACATCTCACCACAACACCAAGACAGGGATCCCAAGAACAGCACTTCAGCCTCCCTTGATATGCACAAAATTTTCCCTTTATTCAGCTCCTGTTGCAATAATCCTGCCCTCTGCAGTGCTATCCTCTCTTTCACTCCCCTCTCCACTGATTTCATCAGGCACAAATGAATGGCACTTTTCCAAAACAGATTCCTCAGCCCTGTGCCCACCCTCCATCATGTCACTGGGACACAGCACTAAGCAATTGGTTCTGTTTTATTTCTCTCACTGACTCCCCCATATTGGCTATACACACACACAGATACAATAAGAGAAAGCTTATTTAGCCAAACAGCTGCTGCCCAGACCTTCCATACAGCATGACATGAGGAAAAGAAAATCAAGCTTTGCAACAACAAGGCTGGGAGTGAAGCTTGCAGCAAAACCCCGTCCTTTATTTCAGTACAGCAGCATCACTCTGACAAACAGAACAGGCAGATTCTTCAATTTCCTTCTGCAGGTGAAGTTGAAATGTAGTACTACCTGAAACCTACAAAATCTGAAAAGAAGCCAAGGAATCATCTGGCTTAAAAATCATATCCTCTATGGACCCTGCCAGCACCCCAACATTTTTCTAAGGTATTTAAAGCAGATTTTGGAGCTCTTGAACAGGTGGCACTTTTTGAAAGACCAAAATCACCAGAATCATGGAATGGTCTGGGTTGAAAGGGACCTTAAAACCCATTTTGTTCCATGCCCCTGCCATGGGCAGGGACACCTCCCACTATCCCAGGCTGCTCAGAGCCCCATCCAGCCTGGTCTTGGACACTGCCAGGGATGGGGCAGCCACAGCTGCTCTGGGTACCCTGTGCCAGGGCCTCACCACCCTCATGGTGAAAAATTTCTTCCTAATACCTAATGTAAATCTCAGATACACCAAGACAGAGACATGGAACAGTAAACATCAGGCAAACATAGATATTTGCAGATATCCATGTGGGCTAAACGGGGAACAGGGAGAGGAGTAAAAACCAAAGAGGTCACAGAGCACTGAAACTGACACTGCCCACTTTTCTAAGGATGTGCATCATGACTGATTGTAAGATTAGGAACACACATCTCCCTCTATGCTATCCCATGGCCTTTCCTGTCCTTTCTCTGGCCAAGTCCCTCCCCAGTGGGCACTCCAGTACTATCATGGTATGGTTGAGTTCATCTGCTGGTTTTCCTCCTGCAGAGCTCCTCTGACGTGTTCCTATACCTACTGGTGACCCATTTTGACATAGCCTGCAGGCATTAATAATCAGCAAGTCTTTTCTCCCTGGGACATTTTTACCCAAACTAGGGGTTAAAAATATTCCTGGGAAGGAAAAGGAAAGGAGGAGCCAAACAGACACTGAGATCAGTCACCAGCCTTCCATAGGAAACCAGGGTAAAAATGGCTTCCCCACGAGCTGCTCTTTCTCTCAAGTCAAGGCTGCCTAAAAACTCTCCCCAAAAATTGCAATAAGTTATGAAGTAATTAGCCAAAAAAAAAAAATTTAGATGCTCATTCTTAGCAGCCGCACATTATGGTTATTTACGACCTGTGATTAAAGAAACGAAAACCACAAACGAGAACTTTTCAGTATTATTACAAGGACTTTTGAGCTGTGTGGCTCAGAAGTTGTGCACAAAAATGAAAAGGATTGATATAAGTGGATTTTAGCTCTCACCAAGACCCTGTTAAAGGTCACCGTATGAGCACAGCTGGGACAGTAACAGCTGCAATACACAGACAGGCAGTGAAGGCAAGCAGAAGGTATAAAGAGCCCTTGGGCTGGAGCTTTTGGAGCTGATGGAGGCAGAAGAGGAAAGGATCATTTCAGGCTGTGGCAGCCTCAGCATTCTCATTTGCCATGGACAGGATTTACTCTGGGAAGATCGTTCTGACCTCTGCTGGTCCCCTCAGGCAAACCCAGCAGAAACCTGGAGGCAGGCCAGGAATTCCCAAGGGCTGAGCACATGGGGAAATACTGACCACATCTGCTTCTACCAACTCTTTCAAGGAACACCACTCCGGTGACCTTCCAGTTTACCTCTGCTCCACACTCACATAAAAAAAAATAGTTTCTAGCCCTGAAATTTGCTCTTTAGGCTGCCCAGGTCCTTCCACAAGGCATGTTCCAGCCTCTCTCCCCCTGGCGCAGACCCCCCAGCTCATCACTCTTACCCCTTGGCCCACTCCCATTGCACAGGCATGGCTGGGACAGCCTCCACTGGAGGGCTGCTCCACAAAGGGAAAAAAGCCATTTCCCTTCACAACAAAGGGGCTGGGCCCCTGCAGCACCAGGGAATGTCACACGCGTGGCTCCTCAGGCTTGCAGACAGTGGCATTTCAGACTGGAAGAAATGCTCTCATGAAAAGCTGCCCCTTGTGTTGCAGCTTCCTCCCCATCACACCAACAAAAGCAGGGCTGGGAGGCTTTGGTGTGGTTCCCCACTAAGTAACAGGCACAGTGACCAAAATAGGCCCTTCCACTGCCATGAGGAGCTGTGGCCACACAAGTAGGTAAAACCACAGGCAAACACAGCAAAACCAGCGGGTGGCCCCTGCTGGAAGTGGTCACCTCAAGAACATGGCCTAGTGAGGCTGAAATGCCTAAGAAGGGAAGCTGCCAACCTGTTTCAGCTTTGAAGCCACCTTTGACATGCACCTTTTTGGAGCACATGCTTGGCCTCCTTGCCAGAAATGAGTTTTTTCCACCATCTTCCTTTGGAAGCAAATGAGATCATCTCAGGAAGACACAACTGCTTGTGCTGCTCCTCAGCAGAGCCACGTCAGGGAAACGTGATTAAAAATAGATAACAAAGGAACCATCAGTAAGCCACACCAAAACAGGCAGCAGAAGGAAAGCGAAGCAATTTCCTTGAACCAGGTTTCAAGGCCGAATATTGTGTTTTTTAAGATTAAAAAGCTGTCTTCTGAATGTTGCTGGCAATTCATAGACTCAATATAGGCAAAACATGCTCAACAGCCAGCTGAAAGGAGGCTGAAACTTTAATTACATCCCTACCCTACACACAGCAGACACTAGGACAAAACCAAGGCCAGTTTTAATCAGCCATCAAGTCACAGTTGTGAGCCATAGGGCAAGGACACACAAATTTCCTGCTGGCAGATGCCAGGAGTCTGGGGATAACACGGACGCAGCTTCTCCACAGAAGCCAGCACTGGTGAGTCGGGGCAGCTGGGGAGAACAGCAGACACCATCTCCAGAGAATGGGCACACTTTGAGCATTCAGGACTGGGCCAGCTTTATCAAGTCCAGCAATGAGACACCTCCCTTTTTCAACAGCAACACGCTGCTATCTGCACAGTCCTGGCAAGGGCCGGCGGCTCCGGGATGCCTCACTGATGCGCCCACGCCCTAGGTCAGGGTGTGCAACAGGGGCTGAGCCCCCAGTGTAGGTGCTGGTCCATTGGGCTTGGGAGCTTCTCCGCGCTCTCTGCAGTAAAGGGAAGGCTCCTGCATCCCTGCCTAGGTAGCACGAGCAGTGACATCCCACCCATACACACTCGTACAGCCTGGGCTATGCGTGCCCATGCGGAATCCTTCATAGTGAGGTGGGTGGGATGGGTGTGTCTCTAGGCACAGTGCCTACCCCAACATAAAGCCTATGGATGAAGGGGACCTGGAACGAAACACGGGTGGACTTAACCATTCCCTCTGGGATTCTCAGCTTTCAGACCACAAGAAAACGACAGCCACAGTCTCGCTGGTCACCAGAACTTTATTTTATAGCACAAAACGGGTTCTGGGCTTACCTTCCCGGACCCGCGACATGAGCTGATGTCCCGCCCTCCATCACTTCAGTCTCCCCCATCGCTGCCAGCCTCCCCCCACTGCTATCAGCCGATCCTCATCGCTGCCATCCATCTCCCATGATTCCAGTCTCCCCCATCCCTGCCAGCCGCCCCCCACGCCCGTCCCCAGCCGCGCTGTGGCTCTCGGGGGCGGGCACGGCCCCTCCGCGGGGCCGCCGAACAAAGCGCGGCTCGGGGGCTCCGCCGCTGCTCCCGCGGAGGAACGGGCCGGGCCGGGCCGGGCCGGGGCGGCGGAGCGGCCGCGAGTCACGCCGGCCCCGAGCATGTTTCCTCCTTCCCCCGCGCCGGCGAACTCACCCTCCTTGGCTTTCTTCTTCCTGGCCAAGGTCCCGCCGAGCTTGCCCAGGAACGACTCCTCTTTCTTCATCCTGTGCGGCCGCAGCGTCGGAGAGCGGACGGGCGCGGCGGACATCGGCTCTGCCGGGGGAGCCCGCCCGGCCCGGCCGATCCCGCCCGGCGGCTGCGGGGCCCGCGGAGCCGAACCAAGTCCGGCAGCGGGGAATCAGTCGCCCGAGCGAGCGGGGCGAGCCCGCGGTGTGCGCTCGCAGCACTGGGGGCGGGCTGGGAGCCGCCGCGGCCACAGCGCCCTGCCACGGCCGGGAAGTCCGAGGGAGGCGGGGGCGGGACGAGCCTCGGACACCCCCGGGTGCCGGGGGCGGGCACCGAGCCCACCCGAGCATCACCTGCGGCCAGGCGGGCGGGCCCCTCCCCCGGAGCCCCTGGTGCGCCGGACCCACGCGGGTGCCAGGAAAAATGGGTAAAGAGCATTGCGGCAAAACAACACCCCCGGTCCCACCACAGCCGGACCAGAGTGGTGTTAGGCTTGAAAGTACACAAAGATCAAATTTGAAATGACATCCTGTCTTAGGAACAGTTCTATATAGTCCACATTCTGCAACAATTGGACACAACTGGAGGCAAACGCTCAGCATGTGCCATTTGCCAGGGCACCGGAATTCCTTGCTGGCTCTATTCAGGTGTGCCTCCTAATTTTGCAGCCATGCGCCCCTTCTGGCAGACCAGCCTGCTTTCTCCTCCTGGCATGCGGCCGGTCAGGTCTGACATCTGCTTTGTGGGAGGATCGAGAAGGTGCGGTAGGCTCTGTGTTTGCCAAGCCACCACCTCCCGGGTGTCCCCGCACTGCTGCTGACATCAGCACGGTGTGTGTCTGCAGAAACGCCCCAAACCAGACACTCGGTTGGGATCCCACAGGGAGAGTTTCTTATTCCTTATCATTTCACATCAGCATGATAAGGGGGTTGTGGAAGACACGTTAAAAACAGGTCCTGAGGAGTTTCTAGTGTTAGGGTCTGGTCTTGTTTAAGCTCCTGAAGTGATCCCACTGATTTTAACGGGACTGCTGGGTCCCCAAAGTCACGCACAACCTTTGTCGGTGCTCCTGCGAGCAGTGTCTCTGTCGGCAGCCCTTGCCTCAACAAAGGAGCGCATTCAAACCAACACAGCTTGGCTCAGGAGCTGCACACCCAGCTTATATGGGACAAATTTGCAGGCTTGACCTGACACAGAGGCAGGACACATCCAGAGCAGAATGTAGCAGAGACAATTTTCCGAGTTTCATTCGAGATTTAACCCCAGCTAATCCCCTCTGTCACCCAGACCCACTCTTGTCTCTCACCCCCAGCTGCTTTTCTACAGTCATTCTGGCAACTAAAAGAAAAACCCAACAAACAAAACCAAAATCACCCAGCCCAAGCTTTCCAGTGTGACTGAGCATGAAGTCACCCAAGGGCAAGTGCCAGCAGAAGGGAAGTGGAGGGCACACATGACCAGGCTGGAAAGACTCTTTTGAATGGCACTGCATAATTTTGTGAACTTTATTGAAACTCTCCTTTGGAACAACAAACAAATTTCATTTCCTGTGACAACAGTGTGTTGCCTGTAGCAGAGGCTTTTAGACTGCAAATGAGAATTTACCGGGGTGGGATCAATACCAGTTACAAAACCACTTTGCAAAACTAAATAATTAGCAAGGACGTCAACTACGTTCTCCTGGCATAAGCCACATGAGACCTTTTACATGTTCAAGCTCCATTTTCAGTTCATCAATAACCTGAATTCATACAAAATCCACACATTAATGTTAATCTCCAACAGGACTAGTAGAGTGGATATTTTCATTTCATAAAATGCATACTGAAATCTTAGATTGCACTTTGCATTAAGGCAGTGTGGGAAAAGCATTTTATCCAATCTCTGGGGGAAAAGAGTCCCATAAAAATCAATCAGTTCTCATACCAGATTTTTTAAATGAAATTACAATCAGAAAATGTACAAGTACAAACTTTAAGCAAGAAAGAAACTTTAAGCAAACTGGTTAATTTACACATATGGAACAAATGGTAAATAAAACTTCACTGACTCCAATGTAGCACTCAAGATGTAACCACTTAAGTGTCTTTTAATAATTGAAATAAAGCCACACAGATAGATCCATTCACCTCTGATTTTAATGTCCTATCTATTTATAAAATGCTTCAGTCTATAGCTAAGTAGAAAAAGCATTCAGCCTATTGCAAAGAAAAAAGGAGGTGGAGTTGTTTGAGACAGGAGAGCCCACGGTAACAAAAAGTCAAATCACACTTCAGAAACGTCAAAACAAAACCTGGAGCCTTTTAAAGACTTATCAAACAAATAGGGCTCTTCTAAACAGGAAATGAAGAGCTTCCACAACTGCTTTGATCAGTGTTAGTATGCAGTGATTTAACTGGCTAATGGCTACTAACAGGGACACAGCTGCTGCTGCACCAGGTCAGAGGCCTGCAGCTCAGAGCAAGCCCAGCTACATGGTTTAAATTCTCCATAATGAATGAAATATCAGCCATCTGCAGCCAGAAAATTCCGTCTGGTACCTTCCTCTCATTAGGGATGAGATTCCTATGTATTTCTATAATATATTCAATATTCCAATAATGAGTGTATTCTCATTTTAAAAACTGCCAGAGCATAAACATGTAATTTGAGAGAATTACACTAAAAAACTAAGTCTTGTTTAAAATCTGTTTTTATTTTCAGCACTGAACTGCTACTTTAATATTTAGCTGAACATTTAAAAGTCTGAATCCACATCTGCTCATTTTAACATTGTTCCCCTTTTTGATAGAGGTGTTGCTTCTTTTATTTTAACCTCATAGCACTTTATACTGCTTTCAAAATTTTAGTCCACCTGAGGTTACTGGTATTAGATATATCACAAAATAACAGTGACATTGAATATATGGTCTCTCTTCATCAGATATTGAAGCAAGGAAAACCCAGCCACTTCTTAAACCAGCAAATCATTGGTCTTGTTCTATTATAATATCACTTGTACTGACTTCGGATATAAACTTTAGACACAAGACACAATTTTTCTTCCTGGTCTGCCAGATAAATGAAATTGTGTTGGGGGTGTGACTGCTGGTGTTTGGGTTTGGTTTGTTGTTTGGAGTTTTTCTGGGGTGGCGGGTGGGGGGGGGGGCAGGGTTATTAATGTTATTTATTAAATACTGAGGCAGGAACGTACCACCAACTGATGCCACTGATTTGCTTCAGAGTGCCTTCTATTATGAATTCTATTTAACTGAAAAGCTTGTACAAAGATCATTTATCCCATGCAGATGTTGGCTCTGGGTTGTGTTTTTTGTTTAACAAGAGCACAGGATACACTCAGCACAGTGTCTCATCCCAATTACAGTAAAACCATCCAACAGCATTGCAGTTGCTAACAGCAATTTAGCACTGCTCTCACAAAACACACATCCACTATCTCAACAAGTTTGCCATGGTTGAGAAGCTGTTCTCAATTCTCCTGGAAAAGATTCCTACTGAAGCTGTGGCTGCAAGTTCCAGCCCTCTTGAAAACAAGACAAGAATAGCAGAACAGACTGTAGTGTACACTCAAATTCTGGGATTCTTATGCTCTCCCATACAAAGTTTTGGATAATCTTTGAGATATCTGACCAACTCCTTAATAGTCCCACAAAGGACTCATGGTGTTTTCTTTCCCCGTAATACCACAGTCAAAATTCACACCTTTTCATGTGAGTGCGCACCCAGCCCAGAGAAGGGAGAGCCAACATGACCTCCCCTCACTTTTCCATGTTTGATCACACATGGGAAAGTCTTGGGACACTTCCCTCAAAGGGCACAACAGGGACAGTTGTTTCTACACAAATGCCTGACAAAACCAGCAGGTATTTTGCAAAGGTAGGAAGTCCTAAATCTTATTTGCTACACCTCTGCAAAGACTAGCAGCCAGATCTGTGTGAAAAAAGGCACAGAGTGACAGCAAAGGTACTTATGTTGAAGCACGCTTCTGTATTATTGAGGTCAGCACTGGAATTTATTTTTAAAGCTTATATTTTCAAATCAAATACATTTATGGCCTTAATATGGCAGCAAACCTGCCCCTTACATTCTCACAACCTTCCAGTTTCCTCTTCAGCCTTCACTTAAGCCCCCTAGAAACTTACTCATAAACAGCAGCTGAGAACATCAGCTCTTTGAAATATAAAGAGCCATTTCAACTTTTTTATATAAGCAGAACAGCTGGAAACCACCCACAGTCTTAGATGTGGTGATAGAAATATTTGCCATACTTCTGACATGCTACTGCCACCTTCTCCCAGGCTTGTGGGTGCCCTGACACATCACTGAGACCCTTCAAACCTTGTCCCAAAACAATCCTCTCCTCCCCAGGCCTCCCTCAGCCCCCAGAAAGGGCTGCAAGCAGTGAATTAAGACCACAGCTGAAGAGACTCTGCCAGCCTGGTGGGACCTACAGCCTCAGCACTGCTCACGTGAAATCAGGAGGCTCACGAGCACATTCCAGGTGTGTTGTTTGGCGACACTCCTTGCCACCTTGCTGTCCCTAACAGTGGCATGCCTGAAAAGCAAGAGCATCTTCACTATTCCACAGGTAAACTGATATCCAAAAATGTCCATTTACACAAACACCAAGCTTCTGAATCACAGTTCTAACTGCAGGCCTTACTCTGTTTATCCTTTCATCTCTGGCCAGAAACACAACCATGAAGAACAAGGATTCAGATCTGCCCAAAGCTCTCCCACTGAACACTATGGCAGCTTTTACTGGAATTCTGATTTCTACCTTATCAACTTAAAGTACATGGGCCTCTGCAGCAAAATTTAAATGGAAATATATTAATCATACAGTATTCCATAGAAGCAACCACATAATCCAGATGCTTCTTCCAGAGAAATTCAGACATACTTTCTGTACTGGATAGCTTTTGTGCACTTGTGGTATGCCGTAAGAAAATGTTACTTTTCAACCTAGTGCAATGCCAGTAGGAAAACAGTGACGCAGATGGAGCCTCATGGAACGTGATTTGCTCTTGTTATCCTACTGGACAATTCTCTGCCAAGTGGCACAGCAAGGTCTATCAGAAGATGTGCTCAAAAGATCTCTTCAGCCTTCAGCAGTTTCTTCCATTCCTCCCTCGATGCTCACAGAGTCTCTCACTGGTGTATGGTGTGCACACTGAGTTCAGGGCTCTCCCTAGGCCAGCTCAATTCAGAACATTGCTGAGCCCTCTCAAACAGCCAGCGGAGCTTAGGGTCTTGTGTCATAATAAAGGATGGCACTTCAGCAGCCTTGAGTAAAAACAGTGTGCACAAAATAGAACTCTTTAGGCAGCAGAATGCAGCTAACTTTGAACTACTAGGAGAAAACCCTAACAGTATTTTAGTATCTAAACATTTACATTAAAAATATTTTTATATGTCAAAATGTCGATAGTGCTGGAAAAAACTATTAACATTTGTTGACATTCTTGACATAGTTTCATATTTTATCTCATAACAACAAAAGAATCATCAAAAATGCTAGGTTAAATACGTACTTGCTACAGTATCTGTTAGATAAACACACTGAAAAAAGTTTTTTTGCATCAAATTTTGCTATTTGAAACAGCTGACTTCTGTCATTCACACCATTTTGAACATCTGTAAGCTCAGTGCTGCTACTTTATAAGAGGAGAAGGATGTTTAATCAAGCAGAGCTCTGCAAATCCAGACAGTCCAGTTTGTAGCCTTCATATTTTAGAGAATTATCAACTAAACTAGATTTAGTTAGTGTATTACACCAACAGCAATACATACCAATGCTAAACCAATGTATAAAACCATGTTCTCTTTAAAATGGTAGAGTTTGAATGCTGACTTGATTGGGAATGAGCTTTCATGGCAGTCCTGACATATTCAGCAAAGTCAAGCAGAGCACCAGCATGTCCAAAGCTGTCTTTAGCTAAGCAGAAAAAAGTCAGGAGTTTAACAGCTCATGTATTTCTGTTCTGCTCTCCCAGAATAGTCTTTGTATTGCGATTTTATACCTGACAACACTTAACAAAAAGAAGTATTACAGGGAAAGGGCACTCCAAGTTCATATTCTTTCAGCATGACCACACAGGGTTGATGCACATAAAAATAATCACAATGCAACTACTTCCAAAGATGTTAGGACCAAAGTAGTAAGTCTGTCCTTATAAACTGGATTATACCCCAAGTGATAAAGTCAAAGGTGACTTGGAGATGAAATTAGCATCTCAACAAGTCAGAGAAAGACACAGAGAAACCAGGCAGTTCCACACGTTTGTATGTCTGGAGTCACTTTTTGCAACTGCTACAAAAAGCTGCTTTTGCAAGACAAAAATCAACAGCTTTGCTGAGAGCATTAAAACACTCAAAGTTCAGAGCCCTGAACCTTTCAAAATTATAATTTTAGCATTTACTATGCTAGATAGATGACTTGAATTTTTACAGTATGCAATTTAGATTTTAGAAATTTAAACAGAGGTGATTTATAACTGAAATATATTAAAATCAGAACATTTTGATTCATTTAGAACCATTAAAATGGTATGATTTTTGACTTGTAACATCTTTTTCAAGGACTTGTGGTTGGAGGAGGGAAGGCTGTGCAGACCAATAAAACTCTTGTGATATGAACCGTATCCAAGAACCAATATCTGACACAACTCTAATACTACAAATAAAAACCAACAACTAAAAGCTGTAAGATAGACTCCTACAAACGCTCTCCCATCTTTGATAAGAATCAGAGGTACAATGAACCTTTAGAGCATAATTATTTAATGTAGTTTCTTGTGGAGTCCAAGAGGTAAATCACTCAGCTATGTATCTGCATTGAAGGAAAAAGGACCATTTTAAATTATGTTATAGTCTTGATTTCATCTCCAAAGCACAATTTCATTCCGTGATGTAAAATATTTCTGTATTATAGAAATCTTATTCCTGCTCCAAACTGAACACCATCACATATCCTGAAAAGAAACAAACAATAAACAATGTAAGTGATATATAAATTATTAATGAAATGAAAATCAATTCCCCCCATCCCCAAATTCCAAAGGTTTTACCCGACCATGGTTTTTTAAAATAAATGCTTTGACAATCTGTCATCCATATGGAGCATTTACATTTCCAAATAAAGCCCATAATTTTGAAATTACTTATATGTTCACATTGCCCACAGAAACAATCCTCCTGTATGAAAGACTGGATATCTCACACAATATTCACAAACAAGAACAGGCCTCCTGAAGCTTTTTATTGCATATTATAATGTAGGGGGATTAAACATAAGAAAATAAAGACAGAGTAGTGTTGTCATATATTGCAAGAGTTCTATTGTCATTATATTGCAAAGGTTCCACATTGCTAGAGTTTCACACCCCCCTGATGTTTCTTGTAGGCAGCTCCTCTAGGCACTGACTCTTCCTTCTTCTTGCAGTAACCAACTGACTCCAGTTCCCCTCAACCAACCAATCTACTCTTTTATAACACTCTTCTTATTGGCTACAGGTGTGGCCTGCTAAAATCAGGCCTGCTCCTAATCTTTAATAATTAACCGAGCTGCAACTCTCTAAGGGGTAATATTACTTTCTATACTAACTTTACTTACTTATATTCTATCACCCTACAGATTAGAAAGTAATCTTACCCCTAAGGAGTTGCAGCTGGGCTAATTATCAAAGATTAGGAACAGGCCTGACTTAACCAGGCCACAGCTGTAACCAATGAGAAGAAGAGTGCTATAAAAGAGTGGGGTGGCTGGTTGAGAAGGTAACTAGAGTCAGTTGGCTGCTTTGTGAAGAAGAGTGAGTGCTCAGAGAAGCTACCCACGAGAAAACACCAAGATGGTACGAAACTTTTGTGATAGGAGACAACAGTATGGAACTTTTGCAGTAGGATGACAACATTGTAATATTTACTTGATGCAGGATAATTGGTTGCTAACAAATGAATTTGTTCTTCTTTCCTCTTTGTAGATAAACTCGTTTTCATTTTTCAAGTAAAGACATTAAGCTAGGTATTTATTAAAGACAGCAAATAAGGTATTTATCCAATCATTTGGCTTTAGAAGGCTTAAGAATGCCTCACAAGCTGTTTGATCCCTTCCCCACAAGAAATGAAGCTGCTGCACAGCTATTTACACACATCAACAGCTGCTCTCAAGGTAAATGAACTGTGGCACTTGGGAAGCAAAGCTTTAACCAAACTGTGCAACCAAAGTGAATAAAGTAGGCTGGGAAAGCAGCACCAAGATATCTCGGTTGGTATGGACTAAACAAACCCACATGTCACAACTCTCTCTGAGAAAGCAGACAGGAGTGCAGGAACCTCTGCAGAAGCTGGTGTACCAAACCAACCTGTCTCCAGGCTGTACTCCCATGGGGAAGCAGTAGTTGAGCTCAAGCCTGGCTATGTTTCCCAGGCGCAGCACTATTCCCGCGCCGTAGGACCAGCGGATGCACTCTGCCAGCCTCTGCAAGTGTGCCCTGGGACCGTCACCTGCAGTCAAACACCAACAGATGAGCAGCACAGCAAGAGAGCAGAACTAGAATAAAAATACTGCGATTTCAGTTGGATTGTTGGCTGCTCTCTATGTCCCACTATAGGGTACCTACTAGCAAGAAGGAGGAAATTAGTATTAAAGACTTCAATGTCTTTACTGCTCTCTTCCAGTACCTGAAGGGAGCTCCCAGGAAAAATGGAGAGAGACCAAGTGACAAGAGCCTGGAGTGACGGAACAAGGGGGAATGGCTTCACACTGACAGAGAGGAGGGTTAGATTGGATATGAGACAGAAGTTGTTCCCTGTGAGGCTGCTGAGGCCCTGCACAGGTTGCCCAGAGAAGCTGTGGCTGCCCCATCCCTGGAACTGTCCAAGGCCCAGCTGGATGTGGCTTGCAGGAACCTGGGATAGTGGAAGGCGTCCCTGTCCACAGCAGGTGGGAGAACAAGATGAGCTTTAAGGTTCCTTTCAACCTAAATCATTCTGGGACCCTATTCTATGATTTTGTGGGTCTCTACTATTTTTAAGTTGATTGAAATATCTCCCTCCCATATGGATGTCACCTCTCTTACATCAAGTGAGGCAGACATCAAATATCACTATATTCTAAAACTGACTGAAATCATATTGAAAAGTCATACATTAATAACTGAAATGTATCCTGAATAGTTAGGGATGGAAGGAAAAAGAGTCCCATCAGCTACCTCATCTAATGCCAGCACTTTTTTCTTTAGTTCATCCCAGTAAACACCAGAACCCCACTAAAACATCATCTTTCATTCTCCCTTCAGAATGGTGTAAGATAGCAAGTGTTAGTTACACATTGGTTTGCAAACATCACCTGTTCATAGACACTACCATTACCCTCCTGGCTCTCTTTCCTACAAGTTGTGCCGGAAATTATGGAGAAAGTTAAATAAACTACTGGCAATCTGTCAAATATATAAGTTAAAAGCAGCAGGTTTTTGACAGGCACCAAAATATATGAAGTAAACAAACTGCCTCTGAGTGAACACACACAGAACTCTCCTTTTTGCTCTTATATGAAGAGAAGAGGGGTTTTTTATTCTGTTGAGTCTTACCATAGTTGAGATTGCAGAGATTTCCAGCATTAAGGAAGAAATGTGTTCGGAAAAGGTCTCCAAACCCTCCACGGCCAGGCCGGAAAGGGAGAGGGGTGTAGAGATGCAACCCTCCAGCCCAGTAGGCTTCTCCTCCCAAATAATCACCTGCTTGGGCAAAATGTTGGAATAAACATTTTAATTTTAATTTACTGTGGAACATATTAAAAGAATCACTTGTTAAAGGCACAAAAACACATCCATAAGTTGCTTTACATTCCATAAGTTTATATTCCACTTCTACAACTCTTCCCATTTGCTTCCAACTCGCTCCAAGCTCACCACTATTAGTTTAAAGAAATGTGGAAGTTCTAATTTTTCAAACCTTCCAAGGGAAGTACATTTTTCTTCCTTCCCTCGCCAGAACAGCCTGAGGCATGACAATTCATCAGAATTACCTCCTGGCCACCTTTGCAATACTTCCCTTGGTAATAAAAATGGGCAATTGATACAATTGAACTATTAATTTCAAAATAGACTGGATATTGAATCCACTGATAACAGCAGAGTAAGGAATAGAACAGAGGAAGCTCCTGGCACTCCAAACACCTCTGCTGAGCAGATTATCTTTCCCCCTAAGCTACCTGCACATAGGCTGTATCAAACTGTTGTTATAACCATGCTTGGGGAACTTTTCCAGCTTGAAGGTTGCTTACTAATTAAAATGACACACTGGAAGTGTGCAAGTTTGAACACACACATGGTTTATAAAATCAGTAATTAATCACAGCTTAACTAATAATTACCTGGCTTTATCCCATTGTGAACTGATCTGTAAACAACATATCAGAGCCATAACACTTCTCAAAAGTAGAGAATGAGTGTAATTATTTTCAGGTTATACAAAGTTTAAGGACTCTCTGTGACACATTAATATTTACAGTATTGTCAGAGGAGGGGGACTTATAAGTGTCAGACCTTCACTCTGGGGTCCAATGCTGTACATACTGAATCCACGCACACTTGTTGGTCCACCAAGGTAAAACCTAGTGAATACAGATAAATTTATTTTAATGCTTCACTTAAAGGTGACTTTGTGACAGCTTTAGTAATGTGATCTTTAAACACCAGCATTAGAAGGCAAAATTTGCTACAGAGTGAACAGAGTCAAAATATGGCTTTGTGTCTGAATAAACCTATACCTGTTACAGAATTTTGCAGGTGGTAAATACCATTTTGCAGCCAGAAATATGGGCAGGCAGAGCTACTACACAGCAATTTATAAATTTTTACCAGCCCAATATGAAAATGGCTTGAGTATGAACATGCAATTACAGCTAACTGCAAACATTTTATTCTCCTCAGAACTACTACTGTTTTTCTCTTGTGCAGAGTTTTCTATATACAATACCTCTGTTGACTGGAAAAAAAAGCCCCAAACATTTAAAAAACTTGCCTGTCAGCTATACTGGATGGCTTGTCTCCAATAGGTACCAGCATTCCACCCCAGAATGATGCTGAAACAACCTTTGGAGAGAAAAACAAGTTGCTCATTAGTACTTATTCCTCAGGCAGAGCTCCCATCAGTCTCCCAGAATTACAGCTGCTCACATCCTGTGGACATCACACCCCGTATGTCAGATTTGCAACAGGATTTTCAGGAAATTCTTGACAGCTGCTGCCCTCTTTCTTTTATGCAGTGCTGTGCTTTGAAAATGTCAATATAGCACAATTCAACCAAATGCTACTTCCACAACAGCTTAAGGGAGCACTCAACCTCATTGTCTTGAGAACATCATTGTCAACCTCTTGTCTTGAGAATTTTCATGTCCTGAATTAAGACAACACTGCTGCCATCAATTATTCCTGGCAATTTGAAACCCACAGGAGACTGCGTCCAACAAGCAGTTGCCAAAAATGTACAATTATAACTTGTCTGTAAATCACCCTTATAATTACATGAAACCACCTCCTGTGACTCACTATACTGACATCAAATAAACTACAGAGTTATTCTTTATAAAAAGTAATTCTTGCAATTCAAGTCACTGAAATAAATAGATATAATCATTTGCTTGCTGCCTGTGCGCTAGGTGCCACTGATAGACAGTGACATCTATTGTCAATAGCTTTGGGATACAAATTATTGTAACTCCTGACTTTAAATCTTCATGATGGAAGTTGCTGTTTAATTCCCCATTCAGCTGTGAGAAGAATTTACTGCACTATCTACATGTGATAAAAAACTTCTTTCTAAATTCAGTTAGAAATATTCCTGGGATATGTTCAAATTCTTATTACAGTTTTTCAGTATTTCAATTCAAAATCCTATTTCCACCTAATACTAAATCAATGCTGTTGAAATCAATTCCAACTTTTTCCCCAGTAATCTTATACACAAGAAACAATTACATGCCATGATACCAAGATGAACAGTTATATATTCAACATTTCAATTAAAAAGGAAATTAAACCAAGATTATATAGAATATTCATGAAGGTTTAAAACTTTTAAGTTTTTGAAAAACTTCCAAGGTTTTTGAAAAATCCCTTTTAAGGAAGATCACAAAGAACAGACATGACCAACATCACTTCCGGAAGGAAAAACATTCTTATGGTTAACTGTGAAACAAGTTCTCTCCAAAATTCCCACTTTTCAAGTGATTGTGCACAGCAGGAACATGAAGTTAAAAATACAGATGGTCCATTTTCCAGAAAACAGAATCAAGTTATCTACTCCAGCCATTTTTCACAATCTTTTTCCTAGTTCATAGTGGAAACTAATTATAAGACATAGGTTTAATAGCTCCAGAAAAACCTCCGGTCAATTACTAAAATATCTTTAAAAAGTTTACCGAATCCCAGAGAAGTTGCTTATTCAACTGAAATTCAAAATCCTCTTTCAGAAAGCTCACATCTCCACCTGTATAGCCAGCCAACTCCTGCAAAGACATAAATTTATGGAAGTTGCAATAGATATATGTTTCTTTCCTCTAAAAGTTCAGCGTGTCTGCATCAGCACAGGCAGTATTTTTCTTTACAAGAAATACAGAAACACTGGCATGGTGAGGCAGATGATTTTTGGACTGAGCCATGCATGAACTTCTGAGCCTCAGAATAATGAGCTGCATTTTTTTCTGTTGCAAATATTAAACCAAACTATTGCTTTCCAAGCCATTTTGTAAATGAAGACAAGATAGAATGGAGCTGGAAAATGCAGCATCCAAAATCAAGACTGTATTTTCCCAGATCTGAGAAGATTTCATCTGGTGAAGAAGGGCATGACACAATTTGTTATTTTCAGCTCTCATGAAGTGATTGAACTAACTCAGTGTTAGAGGCAGAATCTAACAAATTACACAGTACCTAAACCCCGAATTACAACCACTTTTCTCACTCACAACAGTCCACTGCTGCTTACTTTAGTTCCAGTGGCATTTCAAATCTGCCTCTAAAGCACTACAGAAATTAATGCTTCTGAATTATTACCCACACAGCAGAAAAGCCAACTTTTAGAAAGGCTCTGACTGTAACAAGAGGGAAAAGCATTTTCTCAGCCAAAATGTTACATGCATATGCCTTGGAGAGTTATTTTTACCCAGTCTTTAATTTTGAACTCTCAGAAATTATGTAAGTAGCAACAGGACTACAGCCTGGCAATCTGTGCATGACAGCGTTAAAAAAAAAGAAGGGCTAATTAATACTCGCTGAAAGTGTAGCGCAAATACTGTCAGGAATATTGTCTCTCAGTTAATAAATAATTTAATGCTGATGGAGAGGCTGTGCTCTTTGACTAATGGCATACACATGAAAATTTTCCACATTAAAAAAAGTTTTGTGATTTTAAAAGGCACACAAGGTAAACAGAAAAGGTAATTACCAGTCTGCATTGTCCCCTACTGAATTTTAACCTAATTTCTAACTTTAGACTTTTTAACATGAACATCAATTAGATAAATTAAGACTTATTTGAACACACAGATAAACCCCAATAATAAAACAAGTGATTTAAAGCTACCTGATTAATTTTCAGCAAAGCACCTCGTTTTGGCAAGATCGAGGAGTTTCGGGAATCAATTACCATGGCATGCTGCAAAGAAAAAAAAATGGGGCTAGGTTCTCATATCTGTTGAATGCCTCAGAGTGACACCATTATTTTCCTTCCAAAACTGTGCAAACAGTGGAAGACAAGCACAGCTCCAGCTAAGATTAGTATAGCTACATGGATTTGGGAACAATATCCCTATAGACTGGCTTTGTTTGACATTTACAGGCTACATGAAATGCATGCATTTATATTTTTTGCCATGGCACACACCAGAAACAGAGCAGCAGCCCAACTGCAACCCACCAATCTGCAAAGAGCTTATCTCCTACAGTTTGTAAGCTGTAAGTGAAAGATGGCAAGCGACCAGAAGGTGGCATTGGGGAAAATGTTTACAAAAGGCTTAGGATGAGGAAATTTACTCTTCCTGTCTGCTACAAAACAAAGCAATTCTGCAAAAAGAGATGGCAGGTGAGACAGAGGGAGAACAAGCCAAAGCCTAAGAGTCAACTATAATTCTCTTAATTCCCTGTTCTCCCTTTGGGCCTCCTGGATTACTCCATGGCAATGACCAGACACAGCAAAAGATGTCTGAAGGAAAACACATTCTCTCCGAAGACAAAAAGCTCCTTTGGTATCACTCCTAAGTATGAGATGACTCAAAGTTATGTGTTTTTAAAATATTATCATGAAAAAGCCTTACAGAGACAGAAGATTTTAGAGAGTGTCCACTTTCCTCTCGAACAGAAAAGGATGCTGTTCTAGCAAGGCAGCCAAGCTCTCTCCACACACCTTCCCACTTGACTGTGTGATTGGTCTTCCAGATGGGAAACTAAAATAAAGGATTGAGAAAGTCATTAAAACAATTGTTACAAAATTAAAATAAGCATTTTTTATTTTTGAGTCTATGGCTTTCTTCCCAAACTTCTTGAAACAGAGAAAAACCCTTTTCCATTTCAGAGTTATGCTAATTCTGCTCCAGCCAAGAGAGTTAGATGCACACTAATTAATCCATTCCAAAAGAAAAATAACTTGAATTAGGCTGATACAGTAAATTAGGCAGTCAGCTGCTTCTCTGAAATGATAATTTAAAAAAAAATTGAAGAAAAACATACTGGCATTTTTATACAGCCAAAATGAGACTGAATTGTAACAAAAAAATCCAAGATGCATGACCTCTGTCCTTTTCAAATCACTGACCTCTTTCAAATAAAGACAAGTCAGCCCTGTGCATGAGTGATTCAATTATTCAAAAAGTAAAACAAAATTTTCCAAGAGCCCAACAGAAATGTAAATGAAGCATGTGTTACACTTGTGCTACACTCACATTATATTCTGTTGATATTCCTCTGTCTGTTTCTCGAAGAGAGCTCCAAGGGAACTGTCCAGTTACTTTGTATACATTAACTGAAAAACTGAAACACAACATTACCGGCAGGTTTGAAAGAGAAACTATTTACGATACAGCTCTAAACAACTACAAAAATTTTAAGAAACCACCTCTGCTACATCATTACCAGACCCTCAGGAAAGAATAAATGTAATTCTTACTCAAGGAAAGATTTTTTAATTGTTTTATATTCCTTCACCAAAAAAAGAAGTAGCGAAAAACACATTCCCTACTTTTTTTCAAAGTTTCCAGGCTGCGGTTTGAAGAAGGACAGGCCATATGAAGTTTCTTTTGTTCCATAGGAGAACTGGAAGGTCACCTTTTCTGCACGTCCAAGGAGATTTGGGAACTTCAGCCCAAGCACCTACAGAAAAAAAAATTTAAAAAACCCCAAAACACTAGACAAACAAACAAAAGCCTCCCCACACCATAACATTTTATATTGTCTGCTGCCTTGCATCTAAATCATATGCTGAAGACAGGGACATCATGACAATTAGGAATTAAGATATTTAAAAATACATGTAACTGAATGTGGGTTTTTTCTGTTAGTTTTCTCTCTGCACTGGCAGCAAAAGCCAACAGTGCAAATTACAATCAAACATCCAACTTTTATTGCTGTTTAGTAGCTGCTGACTTCATCTGCACTCTCACTGAGATATCAGTACTGATATTACTTCCAGCAAAATCTCCAAGCCTGTCTCAAAGCCCTGGAGAACAAATCTTTGGCACAACAAGCAGCTGCTCTGCAACTGCAAACTCTCCTACTGATCCTCAGGAGAAACCCCTATCAGGGAGGGTTCATCAGAACCAAAGCAAGGGAAAATTATCACTATGAAGCCACTTCCCTGTAGTTTTGTCTTGAGCACCAAGATCCTTTTGCTACTGGACCCGATGGTGGCACAACACAATTCTAAAATTCTCCAGAAACTACTGGAACAGTTTTGCCTATTCTGACATAAATTCCTTGCATCCTTCAGGCAGCTCTTGGCCCTTCTGACAGAAAAGATGGAGCAGGTTTCCTCCCAACACAGACACTACCACTGTACTATTGTTGTGTGTTCTATTGGAAAAGAATACTAAAAAACTCCCAAATTCTGACTGCCTTTGTCTGACAGCTGTTGGAAGCAAACCAGTAACCTGAGCTTTGTAATGATGGTTATTATGCCATAAAAAGAAAAGGCTTTTAGTATGAAGTACTAGATGTATAACCTTCAGCTGAATTTAATGGATTAGAATAAATAAATCTATTCAACTCTTAAGGAAACATAATCTGGGTTGCCAATATCAGTGTATACAAGTCATGCTTTTAGAGCATTCACAAGTTTTACTTCTGTGTGATAAATTAAAATCAAACAGAAGAGGAAGCTCAGCACAAAAAGAGAAACCCAGGCAGCTTTCAGTCAGTTCTGAGCAGCACTGGAAGCAACAGATAAGATTCCCTGCTGGTTTCCTTCAGGCCACAACACCATGGACTTGGCTCCTGGCAGTGGAGCTGCATAAGCAGCTCTCAACTCACCCACTTCCAACTCTCCTTGCACATGCAAAACACCATCACCTGAGTCATGTGGGATCATATCCAGGTTAAAAATACCCCTAAGAGGAAAAGGATGAGCCCCTTGATCTGGCTTATCCACCAGCCCCAGGCACAGCTGCCCTGTGCAAGTGAGAAGGCAAAAAGGGTGCAGGATGAGCACCCGAAAGCACAACCTGTTCACAGCAGCAGTTCTGGTAAAAACACATTCACAGACCAGCAGTACAGCTGGTGCTTCCTGGGGCAATTGGCAAATATTGCTCATACAAGATTTTAACCTGATGCATCCTTAATTGAGTCATATGAAAACAAGTTCCAAAGAAGTTTGTAGAATTCATGAAAACCTACAGCACAGAATAATTGATACCAGGCTAAAAGAGAAAAACAAGAAAAATTTCTAAGTCAAATATAAAGCATTTTGACTGAGAAGAAAAATACTTCAAGTATATCTCATAGAAACAAAATGCCAAATTCCTTACTAATCTCTCCAGTAGATGAAACATCTTAAATAGTAGCAAGAAATAATTTAAGAAGTTTCAAGAATTAAAAAACTAACCTGCTGAGCTGGAAGCTATAGCATTGTCCCCCAAAATAGGCTTTTGTTGAATGAAAGCCTGGCACAAAGGCCTGACAAAGTCTTAGTAAGGCTGGATCAAGACTGGATCACCAAATTCCTAGCTAGGCTTGAAACTGAAGGTAAGAGGAATATCAAAAGGCATTACTAATAACTTGAAATAATCCATACCATGCTGCCTTCATTGTTGCCAACCATGGTGTTATAGCTCCCAGTTAACCTTCTCAATTCGGTTACCTCAAAGGTCACATCTAAACCATTTGGAAGGGCATCATCTCCTAAAGAGATAAATGAAGTGCATGTTATTTCTAAAGAGATATTTTTAAAATTGCAGACAGAAGGTTAATTGAATTATTTGAAAACTGAGTTAAGGCATAATAAAAGTCCATGGTACAAAGGGAAATGGCTTGAGAAAAGGATGTTTGGATGTGAGTGCAGAATTTGACTCAATCATAGGATTACTGGCTTTAATAATTTCCTTTCAATGTGATGTGCAATACAAGTACAGGACACATTTTCAGGCTTTCCTTGAAACATGTTCCTTGAAACTGTGGATTAAGGAAAGCTTACTGTAATTATTGTAAGTGCTGAAAATTCACTCATTGACATACACATATATGCAAACACATGCAAATAGATTTCCTTCACAGGGATAACCGATGTAGATACATTTGTATCCACAGTACACCCACCTATTCTTCTATAATATATAAAAAGGTATACATATAAAAAGGTACACAAGACTAAGTTACACACACAAAAAATATCCAACCTATTACACAGGGAAATATATATTACAGGTATGAATATAGGAGAATAAAGGTGAGGATAAGTGAGGGAATACACACCTTGGCAGGTATCAATCAGAACATCCACCTGTCTAAAGATTCCAAGACGAAGCAACTTCTCACGAGCTTCGTGTGATTTCCTCATCACCTACAGCATGAGAAAAGTAGCTCAGTCACAGAATCAGAGGATATTTGGGATGGAAGGGGCTTTCAATATAACCTAGTCCCTTTGAGTCTTTCAGGTTAACACAAAATAATGAGGATAAATTAGTTAAAATGCAGCTAAATTGTAAAATATTCACAGATTTTGTATAAAAAGACACACATGTGCATCTTCAAAACAGAACACAACCACTTTAACACGTGCATATGCAGAAATAATTTAAATCCAAAGCATCTGGCTCAATACCTTCATACCTTTCGTTAGTTCGCTTCCTAATTATTTTAATAGTTAGAACAGTTATTCAAATAGGTTCCAGAAGTTACAACTTATTTAGGGGCCCCCTGTTCTTGACAGAGTTGCCCCATGTCTGAAGGGAGTTGCCCAAAGCAGGAAAAAGAGAGAAAAAAATTTAATTAATTTCTAAACAGCAAGTCTGTTATTTGCTGCAACACTTACATCAATGAGATTTTTTGCCTTGAAAACATCACAGATTTCATACATGATGATGTCATCTTTGGTCCTTCCAAGTCCATCGAAGTGCACATGCTGAACCACCACCTAAACACAACAAATCTTTACACACAAGTACTTGGATCTGCATCTAATAACGAGGATCAAGGTCACCAATGCACAAAAATTATTATGAGAAACCCTGATGATTCCTAGGGCTAATTCCTGCTAATCTACCTCATCAGAAATAACTGCTTTCTAAGATTCTGGGACATTGTTCCCATAACACAAAAATGAAAGGAAAGAGATTTCTAACACCAAAGCTAACACTGGATGTAGCAGAAGAAACACTGATAGACTGCAGCTGCTGGGGTTTTGGTTGTACATGTTGTATGGACAAAGAAGCAACTGCAGAAATCACACAAGTAATAAGTACGTAAGACAGAATTATGTAGTTAGCTGTAGTTATTTGCTACTTCTTTTACCAGCTATACATAAGCAAAGAATTAAAAGAAGAAAATCAAACAAATGTACAAACCACAAATACTTAAACTGTTAAAATCATCACTACCACAGCATTGCAGTTCAAAATGCAGCTGAAAATCACTCCCATTATGAAGTTTTATACTTTCATTTTGATACATAATCACCTGAGACAATTTATGTAAAAATCACAGCACCTTCCACACTACCCAGTACAAACGGAGTCCAGTGATTGCATTTCCCTTATTTTTCCAATCTTTTCAGTGAATTATAATTTTAGAGGTAAATTAAAAAAAAATCTGCTTCAAATAGGTGTCAAGGATTGGAACAGGCTGCCCAGGGCAGCCACCACCCCTAGGGAGATTAAAAACCATGTGGATGTGGCACTTGGGACATGGTTTAGTGCTGGACTTGGCAGTCCTGGGTTAACAGTTGATTTCTCTTTCTGTGATCTTAGAGGTCTTTTCCAACCTAAACAATTCTATGATTCTATACCAGAGTTTGTAAAAGAGACTATGCAGATTATAATAACTGTATCAGAAATATTTGTATGACTCTGTGTATTATGTGTAATACAACAGCAAAATAACAGCAACCTTCTATTACTGCCAACTGCTGAAAAAAACCACTCTCCAAAAAATGCAGGATGGTTTGACGCTGGCGCAATATGCCAGTGCCCCCATGAAAATACACTCTCCCTGGTGTCTGCTGTGAGATGTGACCAGGAATAAGCAAAGCAGGCTCCCACTTAGAAATAAAGAAAACTTTATTAACTAAACTACAACTATATGTAAAAAGAAACACACAGGAAAAATGAAAACCTTCCAAAAACATTTCCTCCTCCCCCCACCAAATTTCCAATACATCCATTCCTCAGATCACCAACTCTCGGTCCATCACCACCCTTCAGATAATCAATTCTCAGTTCATCAAGGAGAGAGGAGTCCTTCTTGTGCCACAGGCCTCCCCAGGAAACACAGTTGAGACCTCGTGTGTTTCCATGTCACTCGTGGCACTGTCCGGAGAACATCTGCCATCGTGACCGTTTCCTTCCATGTCGAGTGCTCTCACCACTGCACACGGACCAGAGCTGCTTCTAGGGTTTTCCTTTTCAGGATGCTTTGTCCCGTTCCAAAAAGAGCACAGTCTCACCTTTGGGACACTTGTTCCCCCCAAATTTCACCCCCTGGGCCAAGGGGTCTCAACACTGAACCCTCCTGGCTCTGAGCCATCACCTCCCCCTAAATGCAGTCTCTGTGTCACAGGGAAAAAAAAGTTCCACCCATGGCTATACAAGAAAAGTCCAGCCAAGGCCACTCCATCATCTCTTCCCACCTAAGATTCTTCTCCACTCTTCCAACATCTCTCACTTGCCCAGACCTTCATCACACTTGCCCATTTCCTTCTTCATCTTCCACTCTATCTCTCTTCTAGGAAGGTTAATGTTCTGAAAAGTTTTCATTGTCCAAAAAGGGGTTAAAACTCGGGCTCTGCCCGCCCAGAGACTCCCACAAGTGGCCAGACACCTTGGCCAGACACCTTCTCCGCAGGCCGGGCTGTGCTGCCAGCACATGATATCAAATTTCTAGGTAACAGTCCCAGACACAGGCTCTCTCTCTTTCTCTGTCTCCCAAGTGGGGGTTGCTGCCTGATGCCTCCCATTGCTTCTCTCTCTTCCACCCTTCCATCCTCGGGGCCAGGCCTACCTCTCCTGGCCGCATGGCTTCCCCTCCGGGGGAAGCCCTGCAGCCGGGCAGGGGAGCTCTGACCTGCTTCCCTCGAGGAAACCCAAGAGGGCTTTCCATGGGAGTGCTCTGCTTTTAACCCCCTGTGTTCTCAGAGGCGTATCCAATGTCCCCAGTGGCCACACCAGGTGCCAATATTCAAATCTGAACACCCATTGGTGTGACCACAGCATCCCAGAAAACTCACTTCCTCTCAAACCACAACACTCAGCACTTACATCTTTGTTTTCAAGAATTTCCTGCTTGCTCTCAGGTTCAACTTCAACCAGTTCAGCTTCCTCTCCCAAGGCACCAAAGTCTGGCCCAGCCATTGGAAGAGGCTCCAAACTCTGAAAGCATAAGAGAAAACAGCATTTAATAGGGTACATAGATTTGTGATTGGTGCCTTTTGTAAATGAGAAAAACCTGTGGTTCTCAACAGTGCGCTCATCCAATCCTAAGGGGAAAAAGCAAAAGAGAACTAAAATGAAAGGAATTTACCAGAACATGTGATACCTACCTGCTTGCTGAAATTTTTAATGAAAGCTAAATATCATCCACATTGAATGATTTCTGAAAAACACTCTGCATTCTTCCAAAAAATAGCCTTAAGTTTTAAGACAGGCTTCTTGTGTAAAAAGATGAATTCCAATTCTTAAAAAAAAAAATCTAAAAGCTCATGTTGTGGCTTCTCTAGTTTGGGTTTTAGGAGGCAGAAGACTATGAATGTTAAACAATAAAATAAAAAGGGTGTTCTCAGAACGTTAGTTTGCTTTGCATGTATTTATTTGCCTTTATAATTCAGTATTTCTTTTATTTTTAGCCTTTTTCTTTTCAAATATGGCTCAAGAACCTCAGGTTCTGACCATCAGAGCCAAACACTTCAATGAAACACAGCATGGCTTTATTTATTATACCTGAAAGAGTCCTAAAAGAAGACTTATCAGAATAGCTGCTTTCCTGAACAGTAAATTGCTGTTGCGTATCAAAATCCAGTCAAAGGAAGACAGAAGCTTCTACTACTGCCACAAATTTCAGACAAGTGTGAAACACTTTGTATCCACGCAACATTGTCTAGCAGTTCACACCACAGATGGACACAAAAAAAGAGAATGTAAGCAAAAAATCTTGAAACAGAAATTACATTAGTCACGGCATTTACATACTCTAGAGCCTTAACTGGAGGCAGCTCCCTGCAGCTGTTCTTCAGCCTTAAAACTGACCACTTAGACGTCTATGTTTCTTCTTTAAGCACTGGTAGATGGATTTGGAGATTTGTGCATATATTCACGATGATTTCAGGCATGAGGCCCCTCAGCCCTCTCCAAACAATGCAAGGCTCCAGCCTCCAAGTCTCACCAAGGGCGCTTCACTTTGCACTGTGTTTTGTCAGCTGCTTGGTTTTGGGTTTTGTTTGGTTTTGGTTGTTTTTATTCTGTTTTCATTTCCCCAGCCTCCTTCTTGCCAACCCACACCCTGGGTAGGTCAGCTCTGGGAAAGCCTCAGGAAAGACCTGAAAAAGACCCAGGCATTCTATAGGGAGAAAATTAGTAAGAAGTTTATCTCCTTTGTGAGGGTGGTGAGGCCCCAGCACAGGCTGGCCAGAGCAGCTGTGGCTGCTCCTCACATGGAAGGCCAGGCTGGATGGGGCTTGGAGCAGCCTGAGATAGTGAAAGGTGTCCCTGCCCATGGCAGCGGGGACCATAAAGGTCGCTTCCAAGCCGTCAGTATCAATAACTCTATAAAACCCCCAGAAATGAGCTGGAAAAGTAAGGCGCCTCCGGGCACTGGCACAGGCTCCGACCCCTTCCCTCTGCCCCGGCCCGACTGTACCACAACCGGCGGGCTCGGAGGTGCGGAGCGGCTGCGGCGGGACACGACCCCCGATCGCAGCTCCAGCCCCGCTCCCGGCCGCGGCCGCGCCGTGCCCGGCCCGAAGGTCGCGGCGGGGAGCGCGGGGCCCTGCGACCTTCGGGCGGCCCCGGGGCGGCTGCCCGGGTCCCACCCCCGGCGGGTCCCGCCCCGGCCGACCCCCAGGGCCCCGGCGCTCACCCGGGCGTGCACGGTGCCCATGGCGGCGGCGGCGGCGCGGGCGCGGCCTCGGCGGCTCCGGCGGACTCGGGGCGCTCAGGGCCGCAGCGCGGGGGCGGCCATGACAGGCGGCCGCGCCCGGCGCCCATTGGTCGGGACGGCGGAAAGGGGCGGGGCCAGGGGAGCGCTTCCTGCGGCCGGGGGTCACCGAAAGCGGGGAATTCACCTTAAATTCGGGAGATTCAGCCCAAACCCGGGGAATTCACTGTATAACCCGCGGGATTCAGCCCAAACCCGGGGAATTCACCCTAAACCCGGGGGTGTTAATGCCAAACCCGGCGAATTCACCCCAGACCCGGGGAATTCACCCTACACCCGGGGGGTTAATCCCAAACCCGGGGAATTCATCCTAAACCGGGGGAATTCACTTTATACCCGGCAATTCAGCCCAAATCTGCGAGATTCAGCCCAAACCCGGGGAATCCACCCTAAACCCGCGGGATTCAGCCCAAACCCGGAGAATTCAGCCCAAACCCGCGGGAATTCAGCCCAAACCCACGTGTTCGTTTCACCCCAAGCCCAGTTGTGTCAGCCGAAAGCGACGGGATTCAGCCCAAACCCAGGGAATTCATCCCAAACGCACGTGTTTCATCCCAAACCCATGGGATTTGCCCCAAACCCGGAAAAGCAGATTGGGCACTTGAAACTGAAAGCTCGTGTTGTAAATTACTTAAAATTGTTGGTATTGTTATTATTATTATTACTACTACTATTATTTTACATTGCATTAAATTCTTATATCTAGCTATTTCTGTATGTCATTTTTATATTTGTATTATATATTTATAGAAAATATAATTATATATTAGTTATACTTTACTGATATATTTTATGTATGTTTTAAAATATCTGTATTAAATATAAATAAATGTTAGCGCATCTATTATTTAAAAAAATAATTTAATAGGTTTTTATTATCTTATTTATGTTTCGTTATCTGCTAAGTTAGTTTTAGCTCAGAAACAACGCACCCCTTTTTTCCTCCCTTCACACCCAACTTTCTCTGGTTTTTAATTATTTCTGTTTAAATGCAACAAGGTATTTGTAAAATAACTGGTTGCAGAAAGCAAAAAAATCGCATCAAAAACCAAGAAAAGACAAAAAACCCACAAAATTTTAAACTGAGGTGACATTCAGGTCCAGCCAGAGTATTTGCAAGCATCTCTCAAACTTCAGAGTAGTACTCTTAAAAAAACACCTCAGAACCATCAATGACTTTTAACTTGCACTAGGGTGAATTACACTCAAGAAAGCTCAGAGACCATGGTAACAGAGATTGTGCTTTTATTTTAGAAAAAGGAGACCAAATGGGAGCTGTGCCCAACAGAAAAAGTGGTTAAGGTTGATTTAAATGTAGTTAATAGAAGTATTCCAATGAAGACTAGAAGCAACACTTGGCATTCCTGATTTAATTCTAAAACAAACTGGTAAACTAATGAATGAAGACAATTTAAAACAGATCTTGTATATTTTAATACATAAGCTAGAGTAACAATTCCAACATTTTTTCTTGCAAGTCTGATGATATATACACCCAAAAAATGAACAGAAGATTTGAAGTAAAGTAGCACCAGCATTGTAGAGTATGGAAATAGAGAGCTCAGCACTTCATCCCCAACCTAAAATCTATTTGAATATTGTAAAATGCAGCACTCCAAGCTTAGGGAAATCACAACTGAGAGACTATTTGAAAGGCAGGCCCAATTCAAGCGCTACATTTTGCCCAAAGCTCATACTCCCATATCCCAGCTCCTGAGCATCACAATCCAACCCCCTTCTCTGAACATGAGGTCCTCAAGCAGCTCTTCCCTGGGTTGTACAGAATTCCCTCTCGAATGAAAAGCTTCCCAAGGTCACATGCTCCCCCCAAACACATGTGCAAATCAACTTTAAAGCCATTATTGTTTCCTTCTACTCAACAATTGTACAAGACCTGATAAGCCATGAGAACAGCAATTAATCCTAACATTACTTTCCTTCCCAGATGCCCTCATCCACTAAAGCATTGTCTTTGTTAAAATCATGCAGAACCTTTGTAGTGGAAATTATTTAAGCTGCCATTTCTCAATAGAGGTATGATTTGGCTAAATTTTCTACCTGTTATTTGAGACCTCTGCAGAGCTCCCTGAATATTGATACTTCCACCAAGCCTTACACTTTTGCTGTGCCTGACAGTCTTGGGAAACTTCCTTTGGGTCATCCTACCTCGCTGAGACAGGAGGGACACCTTTCTTTTTCTTCCTTTAGCAACAGGTAAGTGAAAGAAGGAAAGAAAAATATCTGAAACTGGAGGGGGAAGAAACCCCCAAAAACAATGGGGCAACAATTAGAGAGACAACCTAAACAACATTCACCACTTGCTATAAATTGATTTTTGTTAACATCTTCTGTAAAGTTTAACATCTTCTCCACATACTGCTTGCTACTAACCATAGTCACTATTTTACCTACTTTTCAATACTTGATGAAGTATTAAGCCTTTATTTTAAGTTCCAAAAAAAAAAAAAGTCCTCTGAAGTCACTGAAAGTGTACTTGTTTATTCTTCAGGGGAAGGTGTCCCATTTCTCATGCCATTTTTGCCTGAAGTATTTCAGGAGAGAAAGAGACAGAGGGAAAAGGTAATAGGAACTGCAGAGTACATACAACAGCCTAGAATAATATTGTTCCTACAATATCTTGTGCAGACAACTTTCCATAAACACAACAGTATGTTTAAATATAAGGCAAATGGACACTGGTGGCCACTAAGAAACTCACTTGTGTATTCCTCTTAAGGGAGTAAAAATCCAATTTCATTTAAGTGCTATAAAAGTAATCCTAACACATAATATTGTTAAGAATTCCATTTTAAAAAATGTTCTGTTATCTCTGCCTGTTTGTCTAACAATCTGTTTACAGAATTTACATTTTTATGCTGGAAGGAATTTTTAAGAAGACTTATTTCCAGAGAGACACTTTTTAACTACAAGTCTTAGTAAAGCTGATTGAGCTGGTGCTTCGACAGAGCTATAATCTGTTACTTAGTATAGCAGCCACTGTTTTTATAATCCTTAAAACAGTAAGAGTCCCAAGGCAGATTTGTCAGGAAGCTGTAAACAAGTAACTTCCCAAGACTTATTGGCAACAAACAATGTGCTCCCTAGTCTAGGTTTTAATTTTCTCTCCCCAGTTTCAATTTTGGAAACTGGGGGATCTACTTCCTATTAATACTCTGGAGCAGTTTGGAAACTTGTCTCTGAGGAAGAGTCAACATCTATTTCCAATGCAGATTCATCAGGATTTGGGAGGAAATTAGGACAGGACTTTAAGTCAGACTGCTCCTGGATATCAGCAGGAGCATTTTTCATAGCTGACTGCATGAAGCATGAAGATTCCCAAAGCCAACTCTCAATGTGTGCAGCAGAGTGAGGCATTTTAAGGTGGCAGTATGAAGAACGAAATTCCACAGTAGATGGGACAGTCTGACATTTTCTTAGTGATGCATAATTGTCTTTTCTGTTTAAAAAATAGGGAAGGAAAAGGAGATCATTAGTGTTTCAATGGCATTTTTGTCATGTTTACAAATAGCAAATACAGTTGTTTACCTTCAAGGTCATCTCTGCATTCCACTTTACAATCAGCTTGTTATCACTAACCTGAACAACTGGAACAGAACTTGTCTACACTAAACCAGCACTTGAATCACCAGGTCAGCCTTTTCCAATTTGAGAAACAGGAAACTGAAGTTTTAGCCAAGAACACCCTATTTTTTTTTAAAGTTTTCTCTTGTCTCTTGCAGTGCTTTTGGGAAAAAAGAACTCCAAACAAAAACCCAACAAAACAACATGCCACAACCCCTCTCACTAACAAAAATACCTCAACTTGCTATATACAGACACTTCAACACTGCTTGGGCTGCTTTTCCACAAGGAAAACCGTGTTTCTGTTTAATCATGATGCAGTGAGCAAAGAACCCCTCTTGGCAGTTATTTCTGAGACAAACTTGGGATTCTGTGTCTTCCCAAAGCCTGTCTCAGATGAAGAGACTCAGGATTGGTAAAACTGGAATATGAGAGACTGCCAAATAAGGGTAAAAGCAGGAAGGTGGCAATCCCCAAATTTATTCACAGAATTCACAGAATGACTAGGCTGGAAGAGACCTTCAAGATCATTCAGTCCAATCCATGCCCTAACACCTCAACTAAACCATGGCACTGAGTGCCACATCCAGTCTTTAACTGAACACATCCAAGGATGGTGACTCCGCCACCTCCCTGGGCAGACCATTCCAGAACTTTATGAATCTTTCCATGAAATTTTTTTTTCTAATATCCAACCTATAGATATTGTGGAAAGGAATCAGAAATATCACTAAGAAGGAAGAAAAGACACTGCATTGCATGTGCTATCAAGTAACTGGAGAGGACAGTAGGATTAATAGCAAATATATACCAAGAGCTACATTTTTGCTCAGAGAGATGCCTCAAAAGCCAGCTAGTGTTGGCTTTTCTTATTCAAGAAAAGACTAACTGGTTTCAAAAATAGAGAATTTCTAAAACTGCATCATTTGAATGCAGCAGCACTGCACATTACCTGGCTGTACAGAACAGCTTGCTTTTAGCCTGGGCATAAACTGTGGCAGCAATCCGAAAAAGCTGCTCCTGCATCCATCGAACGTCAGCAGGCATGTCAGGAAACCAGTTCACCAACCTGCAGGCAAAACCAAAACACAGCTTCTGTAACCAGGAAATTTCATCTCAGTTATGTTTTTACACACCCTGTCCCACATCCAAAACAGCTTTTTTCTCCCCAAACCAACTCTCCTAACCAAGGTGTCTATTTCTTCTCCCTGAATTCCCTTCTAACACTTTCATCTCTCTTCTACAAGCTAAGAAAAGGGGCACCATAAATCACTGCATCTCTCAGTGGCTGACCAGTGTGTGCATTCCACATCCTATGACCAGCAGAAGAATCCTGCAAAATATTCCTGTCTCCAAGACTTTTGGGGTAGGAACTTTCTGCTCAGTTTAAAGCAAGGTGGAAGAGGAAGGAAGAACAAAAGAAAATCACAATGGAAGAACAAAGAGAAGGCAAAACAAGAACAACGTAACAAATGTACTCTTTTTCCTTATACCCCTTAACAGGACTCAGCTACATCAGAGTGGAATAAGGAGGAAAACCCCACAGAGACATCTGGAGAAACTTGCTGCCTCCCCATCCACCAAAAATGGCATGGAAGTGCCACATTCAGTGGCACAGAAACGAAACACTGGAGTTCTATATGGTTGGATTACCATAACTGTTTTTTCAAGATTTTTTAAAGATAGTCCTGACATCTGCTGCTCAAGGACTGGAATTCCCTTAAGCAAGCACAAAGATTAGGATTCATGGTGAATTGAGCATAACTTCTCCTTGACAAGAATTGAAACTTATCAAATTAAGCCCTACTTCAAGAGCATAACTTTCAGTCAACCTAAACAGAACTGGTAAGAGAATTTATATGCTGAGTAAACAGTGTACTTCACTCCAGACTTCAGAAAGAAGCACAAGAAGGATGTGGAGAGAGTTCAGATACCACTGCAGAATATAGTAAAGAAGAATGTATTCTTGGAAAGCACAACTGAAGCTGCTTCTTTTGAGCAATTATAAGGTAGCTATTAGTAATACAAGTATATAATTTAAGAATCTTCTTAATATGTTTATTTATCTAGCCATGGATTATATAGGCTTTAAGATGCATCACAAAGGTAGAAATAATGGGTCTTTTGACAGTTACCATTCGAATTATTGCATCCCAGAATGCCTCCAACACTGAACAAGCTCTCAATAAGCACATTTCCAAAATGATGATAATTCTAGAAGAGTTCTTTACAAGTTCCTTACCGTAAAGCGACCGAGTAAGCAGACTCCACTGGGAGCGTGTACGGCAGCATCAGGTAGGATATCACCCGCATGGGGAACAGTTTAGAGAACTGAGCATAGAACCCATTCTGTTCTTTACAAGCTTCCTGCAGTGCTTAAGAATAATTATTAGGGAAAAGATGTTACACTATCTGAAAGCAGTTTCAATAATTTTTACAGAATTTTGTAATATCCAGTCAACATTATCAAGTGTTACTGAATAAAGCTCAGTTAAAAAATGAAAGAATTAATCTCTTACCATAAACTTACTCTATGATATTTTAAAATATGGGAACACAGACTCATGGCACAGAGACAAAACACACTATCCAGAACTCCTAAGCAATAAATCTAAGAATTAATGTAAAAAAAGAAAAAAAAAAGCCAAAGTTTGCCACTCAGTGTTAGAGGAAACAGCCTGCAGCATGCACCTTTACGAAGTCTGGGAGGTAGACTCTCAAATATGCTCTTCTCCAAAGGCCATGGGTTTTGCTTTAGCTGGTCATTTAAGGTGGTCATTTTCACAGTTTCTACTCCGTAATTTTCTGTCAATTTTCTTCTCTTCACATGGTCAAGGTGTTGTTGTGCAGCCTCATGGGGGTTTCTTTTTGTGAAGGACAAGTGGATATAAATTGAGTCATTCAGAATACCTGAAAGAGTCAAGAGCTTTCACTTAGCTTTGATCCACAGGTCTCCTGAGTACCTGTACAGCACCTGAAGTCTGTGTGTCTGAGCAAACATCTATCCTGAGGGAACACCATCATCTACCCCATGTCAAATGCACCCGGCTCTTAGGATCCCACAAATGTTTAATCACAGTGATGGCTCTTCTGAAGGTTTAGGTCTTACTTTAAAACAGGTTCTAAAGAGAAGGAAAAAAGTGAACAATTAAGTGAAACTGCCCTGGAAACACACAGTCATTTACCAAAGTTGTGTTCCTACAAGAAAGCAAAGGATTTAAAGGAGAGGAGGAAAGCTGATTTAATATGTATTTGAAAGAAAACACCTAAAACACATCATATATTTGGGAAATTTGACATGCCAAGTGTCACATGAGTACTTTGAGGCATTGCTACAAAAGGGCTGAAAAGGAAAGCAACTAGGTTACAATATCTTTTTCAGTTGTATCCAAAGTACAGATCTAAATCAACATGGGTTGCATTGCAAAACTAGTGCCAATTAAGAAATAGCACTGATAACTACCTTAGAAACAAGCACTAGATCACGAGTACACAGAGAAAAACACAAGAATTTTATTTACACTTGGTTTCCAGAAAATAATTTTAAAATTACACATGAAACAAAACTACCAAATTTGTATAGAATCTATACCTGCATACAACAGAACCTATATCCTACCTGCAAGTATGAGTAAAAGACAAATGTCAAAAGAATACACAGTGAATTAGCAAAAGAAAATATTTGAAGTGTCACAGATTGGGGAGGGGGAATTAATTCCTACAGCTGAAATAATAAGAAAGGTGATGCATAATGAATGACCTTGGAAGGGTTATAATTATCATTGATTAAGCTTGACGCAAAACAACGCTGTGACAGAATAAAAACAGAGTTGATCAAAGGATCAGCAGTGTGAAAAGGAGGACAATAGTGCAATACAGAGAGAACATGGGGCAGAGAGACCAAGGAAGAACTGCAAGGAATGTCAGAGATTAGTGTCAGATGGAAACTTGCACACAGGAAACCTGTGAGTGCAGGACAGCAACAGAACCCAGCTCAGCACAGACAACCACAAACCAGAGGCTCTTCATAGAGTTTGTGCTTTTAATCATGTTGTAAAAGCTGTAAAGCAAGACTTTCCCATTAAATAATAATAATAATAACAACACATAATAATAACATTATAGAAAATCAAGCTCTTAAGCAGAACTGTGAGGTTCTTCAGTGAAGAGAATTGTTTCAAGACAACTTGAATATTCAGGAACCAGGTATCAGCAGAGTACATCAAGGACTGCTCACATCCTGCAGCTGGTACTTTCTGTAATAGTGCAGAAGTCCAGTTCTGTGATCTGACCCAGTACAATTTGCTTCTGCATCCAAAGACTACAGGGCCCAGGCACATTTAACACATGGTTAACTTCGTCCTAATATCAAGTTACTGTTTTAACTTGTTTGACTCAAAGCTTGCAGAGCAACAATATTTATCAATATACAACATGTTATTAGAATTCTAGGAGTAGAGTAGCAGAACTCGTAATTCTTCCTAAACTTATCTGGGTGTCAACAACTGCTCCATTTTAAGTTGTCATCTTCTAAAGTCTTGTCTCACCCAGGGAGTTTGTCTGTAATTGAGTTTTTATTATTGTTAGCCAGCTCCCACTTCTGGACTACCAGAAAATCACTTGGATGACAGCAGAGTGGATGTAATAGAAGATACAGGTTTCAGAGGAGTGGGAAGCAGTAGCCTATACCCATCCTGCACAATTAAGATAAAGCCAAGTAATAATATGATTTGCCTAGAACTGGAATTCTTTGGAAATTTCACTTAACATTTACTTCACACAGATTTGACAAAACTCCAAAAGTCCAATTTTTGTGTGGCACAGTTCACCTCAGGTGAACTATAACTGTGGCATTTCTACAAGAATGAAACTATCATGATCCTTCTAAAATTCTCAAAGACCAACCCCCTTCTTAGCTACACACAACCCTCTCACTCTTTTTGTTTGTTTTGATCTGGAGTTTTTTTGTTTGTTTTTTAATCTTAGGTTAAGACCATATAATCAATAATTATCTGAAAGTTTAACATACCATTCTCCTTCAAGAATTTAAGAGCATCCAAATATCCCTGCTCACATATCTCTCCAAGCACCTGCAAATATAGAGTAAATGAGTCAGACAAATAAAAAGAAATTTCAACTTCAGATCAACAGTTTGCAGAATAAAGAGCCACTTTCCTCCACCTTCCACTATTGTAAGAAAAAAAGCCACCTTAACAATTGCTGGAATACAGCAGATTCAGGTTAATATGGCTACTGTGATGATGAATACGTGATCATGTACATTAACTTAACTTTCAGCTGTTAAAGATGCACGGAATGATGGCATTCCAACAGTTTGGAAGACTTCCCTCTCCTCTTGTTTCCTTGATTAGCTCTTCAGAAGCTGCTAGCAGCAATGAAACAGGGTGTTTGGAGTGTGTCAATTCCCCTCGTTCCCTCCCAGTGCTTCTTACTTCCCAAAGCTTTGAAAAATCAGCTGTGCAATTCTGATGCTCAGGCTCAGACTTATCTTTGCTATGAAAATATCTTTTACCAGGTGCAATACCAACTCACCTACACAAGGGTACTAGTAAAAGAAAAAAAAAATAAAGCCTGCATAAGTAGAATTTAGAATTTATCTTGAAGCTGTCAAAAAGCCTGCAGTTTAAATATATCTGCAGCAGTCAGAAAAATTGCTTCTTTGCTGTACTATATCCCAAGCCAGTTGAAAAGGTCTGGTTCTATTTTTTTATTTTTCTAATTTTCATAATAGCAATTCAAGAGCATTTCTCTCTTCAGCTCTGCAACTAACAGCAATAAGCAAAGTTTAAAGGCAACTTGCCTGTGACAAGTATTAATTAAGATCTTTACAAAACCATGAAACTTTAGAACTTCTAATTTCTTAGCAGGCAAACATTTAAGGACTACAAACTGACAGCTGTTAATTTCCCAGTGTTGATTTTATGATAGAATCCTGTGACAACTCCCAAATAAATACTGAAAGCCAGTAGCTGGATATGCATTTTTAGCCCAAGAGAGACTAAAATCAAGGAGGACATAGACAAAACATGAAAAAATAGAAACAAGATACATCCACAGAGAAGTTTGTGTGACTAGATGAAAAGCTAAGACACTGCAACTTTCTGCAAAAGCTTTCATGTGGAGAGGTGAAGCAAAGGAAGGCAGGGGCTGACCTTGGGTTCAGGTGGAAAGAGTGCCTGTGTTAAGCGATAAAGGTTGCCCAGGCTGAACTGAATGCTGGTGTTGGTCACGTTCATCTCATGGAAGTTGGCTGACTTGCCCTTGGGACAGATGTCACACTCCCCAGCGAAAGGGGACACCGTGATGGTGTTCTTACACTCATAGTGAGGCAAGTTGTCACTGATTCCTCCATCCACGTAGCGCTACAAAAAGGAGCAGAAACAACACATCTCAAGGGCTGACAATGTCAGACCAGCAGAGTCCCCCATGCAACAATAAAACAGCACTTAAGGTGGTAGCTTAAGCCTGGTGCTCCCAAGCTAAACATTTTGAGTGGCATGATCTGTTCTCTAAAACAAATAAACATTCCTACCTATAGTTCCATAGGCAGTGCAAGCATATTCCCTTTGAGATTTTTCAGTATGTTTTTTTAAAGGCGATAATCCTTCACAACTGGCAGAGAAAAGCAGCTCCATGCTTCAAAGTTCAAGTTCCAAGATACTAAACCATTCTAACTTGAAAGTACTCTTCATAATTAGAATTTGATAGAAAAGCATCAAAAAAGATTTGGATGTAAGGAAAGTGTGAGTAAAAATGGACAGTGCTTCAGAAACATTGCCAAGTCACAGACACCTGTTGTGCTTCATGTGCAAGTTTCAGGTTATGCTTTTGTCTCCTTCACACTGAATCACCCATTTCTGTAGTTTTAACACATCACTACCTCAGACATTTTAAGATCCAAGCCCCAAAGTGCTCTGTTGTGGGATAACTACTGTCTAGTGCAGCAGCTGCAGTGGCTACAGACAGCCCCTCCACTCACTCGCAGCAGCCAGCTTTCCAGTGGGCCACAGGGAACTGGTTTGGTCCCACACCACCAGCTTTGCTGGTTCAGAGGCTGCATTTTCCTCCTTCCTAAAAGGGCAGCAAACCAAAACTGTAGGTCCTTGTCAAACATAAGTGTAACAGAGCACTGATTTGAGCAGGAGCAACCTAGATTATCAGTTTCAGCTGCCCTGATACTCAGGCCCTGACCATTCTGAGAAACACATTAGGAATTTCTCAGAAACACATTAGGAATTAGGAAGAGGGCAGCTCATGGCCTGTCAGCTTCCCAGGATACCCTCTGGACCCAGCAGCATGCAGCTCCTGCCAAACTTTAGGTGTGTAATGCAATCACTAAAGTACAAGTGAAATCCCAAGTCCTTTGTGACATAAATAAAATACAACAGGTCTGGCAAAAGAGGACCCTTCTCATGAAATTATTAAAAGGTGGAAGTAGGAAGTACTTATCTGAGTCACTGTTCTACCAAAATGATTTTCATGATTTGGAGTACCTGCTCAGCTGTTCCTTCAAGTCATTTTTAAAATCTAAAACCACTGCTGTGTTTGAAAGGAGTTAAAAAAAATAAACGAAAGCCACCACACCCAAAAGCTTTTGAATTGACAGTTAGATACACCTTTTAAATGTTATCCTTAAGCCTTTGTTTTACAGTATATAGGCAGGAATCCCAAGCAGTAAACAGCAAAATGCCCCAAAGTTTAAATTTTTGACATTCTGTTGTGCTTAAGCCTATAGGAGTCATGACAAGCATATGTAACTGTGGTATTCTTACCAAGTTACATCAAAAAATGCCTCCTAAGCATTAAAGTCGTCTAAAAATAATTGCGAAGATTAAAATAATAGAATTATGCCTTCCTTTCCTCAAAATATGGCCAAATAAAGCATCCCCTCTATGTTTTTGTACTCTGAACTAAGCCTTTTAAAATAACATTGTTGTCTGGTGACATAAACTGAATAGCCAGATTAGCCTGGATCCACCTAAACCTTGGATGTAGTCCAACGTCCTGTTTTCATAACACCTTTAATCTGGAAGAGTTTAAGGAGACATACAAGGTTTAGAAGTACAGATAAAGAAAATCCCTATACAGTTCTAATCACTTTTGCTTAAATTTCAGCATGAAGAAAAAAAAAACCACAAAAACATTTCACATCCATTATTGACCTTTAAATACTCGCAAATTGCCTTGAGAACAGTCTTATGCAAAGAACACCAGAGATAGAGAGAAAGCAAATGTAAGTGAATAGAACAGGGTAACAAAAAGCCACTGATGTCACTGCCTTGATTTGAAATGCAGATCTGCTTCCAGACATGTAATTATAACACCTACAACAAACCATGCCAACTTTCCTGCAGTTTTTGTCTCTTAAACAGGGGATTTTAGAGAGCCCAGTACAGCCATGAAGCATTAAGAGGCTTTGTAACCAGCAGTTCCTGGGAAGCAATAGAACATACTAATATACTGATATTTTGCCTCTAAAAAGTAAGCTTTCTTACACTGAATACAAATGCCAGAAGGCAATGGAAAGCTTTGTCTGCACCTAACTGAACACAGAACTTTTATTCCAGTAGTAAGGCAGATATCCCTACAGGCAAAACAGGAAGATACCCTGTGGATGCCATGAGACAGAGAGAGAGAAACAGGCAAGCATTTCTCAGAGCGGCTTGTGAGAGGTTTTAGGGAGCTGGAAAGATGTGATAACTTGTTGACTATAAAACTATTTGCAGGTCGTGTTTTTCTACTTTATTTTTCTGTTCCTCTCAAGGACAGTGTGTGAGAAAGATGTTTCTGTGAGTTAGCCAACAGAATAGAATCTGTGGCACACTCTATAAAAACCATGCGGTTCTTTGGAGTAAAGCCTTCTTTGCCTTTGCTACGATCCTGCCTCTCGCCTGCTCCTGCCCCAACCCCGGCGCAAGAGTGACAATACACAATAAACTATATTACAAAATATTTTTTTCAAAAATTATAGGTGACTCTTCCGGTAAATTTGTGCAGGTGAAAGAGCATGACTTCCTTCAATAAATATTTACCCATAGGTTACATACTTGTTATCTTATAACTTTGTCTTTTATTAATGAACTTTACGGGGCAGAGGAGTGACAGAGAGACAATATGTGTGTTAAAATACACGTAATATCTTCCACACATTCAGTGTTCCTGTCTTTTTTTTTGGAAAGTTGTTACAGCTACAGTACTAGAAGCAATGATGAAGTTATTTACTTTACAGTAGGATAACAAAAAACCCTACATGCATTCTTAATATTTTTAGAATAGCTAGAACTATTTATAGATCTTAACAATAGAGACTTACCACACCTCTAAATGATGGTGGAATGAGACCACAATAAATAGGGACAAATGAACTACAGATTAAAGCCTGTAAGAAAATGAGACCATAAAAATTAAATGTTAACTGTTCTGTTACTGACATAAACATTTATCTTTATAAAATAAATTCTTATTTACTAAGGCTATAGTTTCATTAGATCCACTGCACTTTTAAGGCATTTTTCCTTTTTTATGACTGATCCCTTGCACCTCCTCCCTAAAACAGTTCACAGACACAATGACTGGGAAAAGCAGTACATGAATCTGGTTTAAAAATGCTTGAATTCCTCTTTAAAACACTGTCAGAGTAAGAGAATCTGAAATGCTTAAAGCAGAAAGAAGTTTCTAAAGTAAGTATAGAAGTAAAGTAAGTATAGAAGTTTCTAAAAGTTGCCAAAAAGAAACATACCTGTATAACTTCTTCTTTAGAGTTAAAATTAGATATCAAGGCATTCTTGCCATCTGATACTCTGGTTAGTGAAATACACAGTCTGCCTGATGACAACTGGTGCGTGTTTTCAGGAAGATTTCTCACCAGCCCATCTCTTATTATCTTTATCACATTAAAGGAAGGATGAAGAGGACCCAGATTTCGCTTTCTAGCTTCTTTGGCTAATGCCAGAACATCTGCACAAGCCTGAGCTGGAAAGAAAATGCACTGCATTTAACAGCAGAAACACAACCCACATTTGTACTAATAAAGCATATCTAGAGCTCCAACTTATCTCTCTTAGTACTAGAATGAAAATGCAAGAGCTTTTTAACAGATTAAGTAACTGCCCAACATGGTTAAGGAGTTTAGGAGTTTTCTGAGAGACAAAAAAAAAAACCAAAAACAAAACTTTCAAAAAGATCTCTTGGTGAAGATTAAGCTACTTATATGTCATTAAGATGTAGATTCTAAGTGTAAAATATCCATATGAGACACTTGCACTAGGAATTAATCATTCCAGAAACACATTTTTTGAGGAAAAAAAAAAAAAAAGATTAACCAAACTTAAGGTTTCAGGGCGCAATTTTTCCTCATTAATACATAAACACACTAAAGGGAGCATGAAGTGTGATCTGGTAGGAATGCCAGGTAGGTGCATTTTTACAGTAACCGACATTATAATCTTTTCTCCAATTAAATCTATGTTTGGGAACTTCAAACCACTACAGAAGACACGACTGTCCCTGAAGAACACTAAAATCTTCTAGATATTTAGTCACAGGAGGAAGAGCAGGTCATCCATCTGCAATGGTTTGTTTGAACTTAGAATGTCACATTTCTCCAGGACACACTTTGAGGAAATTGTTCATCAGTTTGGTAGAGGAGAGGGTGGGAAGCTCAAAGTAACACCTTATCAACCTGAGTGATAGGCTTCTAAAAAGATTTTCAGAACTTACATACTTGAGCTTGCTAGAACAGATAAATTAAATTTATCAGTTTAAATGCGAGCACTGCACTGGCAACAACTCTGCTTAAGCCTTTGAGCACAGATTAATTTCCAGAAATATTACATTTCTACCATGTTATTCCCCTCTCAAACAGCAATAACTATAAACATTTATCATTTTCAACCAAGAGTCTATGTCCAAAAGAGCATCTCTACAAAATCTGAGGTATCAGACACACTTTGTTTTTACCACTTCAATTGTTTCATTCCATCCTCACAGAGGGAAATCCTGGGCCACAAATCCATCGATACAGGTAGCCTGACACCAACCCCATCCCAGAAGACAGAAAACAATTTAGACACAGCTCACTGGTTAAATATATGTTTATCTTAGTAAAACACATTTTACACACAAATATAAAAATTGCACAAGTCACATTCTGACCAGTGACAAACTTACTTCCAAAAGCAGAATCAGGCAGTTCTAGCAGTTCTAATTTTCCCTGCATCCAGATACTCACTACCAACTCCTTTTTTTTATTTAGCAATGCTCAGTCTTCTAAACTTTCTAAAAATAGCCACGTTGCAGGAGCCTGAGATATTGAACTACCAGAACTCTGGCCAGGAAAAGCAGTCTTGGAGCATATGCAATAATTATCATTTCCAAAATAAATACTTTGGAAAGCTTATGCACCAAGCCAGTCACTTGCTTTTTCTAAAATACAAACCAACACATGCAATTTAATTTAGCAGTTACCCATTGTCTCCACATACAAGAATTTCTATGCTCAAAGTAGCTCATAGGGAAAAAAAAAGACAAAAAAACCCTGACATATTTTGTTTATTGTAACATATTTTAAACTCTGGAAGGCCTCCAAATCAAGGGGAAAAAAAAAAACAAAACAAACAAAAAAGGACAAGTTCTATCTAAGAGTATGTGATATTAAATACTGAAAATTTGCAAAGCTTTTTGTTAATAATTCAACAAAATAGTAGTAGCCCAACTTCTTTTCAAAGTAGTCCAACTTCTTTTTTCTTTTTCTTCTCCCTTCCTTTCCAACAGGACTAAAATACAGCTACCTCTTAGGCTAGTGTATTCCAAAACAGGAACTTCTCCAAAAGGGACTAAGGGCTAGAGCTCAAGTCAAACTGGGATTTTAGACAGGTCTTGGTCCATCTCTTTTATTTTTGAAACACAAGAGAGCTAAAGAAATTAATATTCCTAATAACTGGAACTGATTCCTGTTATAGTTCTGTATTCTTATTTTTAATTGTTTGTTAACTATTCATTCATTTCACTGAGTAAAAGCTGACATTGTATTTCCAGCCTGCACTAAACCTGCTCTCTCTAAGTGCCTCACTGGAATGGATGATCACAGCACCATCAAAATACCAGATCTCCAGGACATCCAAGGAGTGCAACTTTCACATTCCAGTTTGGAATAGCCTGGAATGCACTTCATCCTCAAAACAACACTCATGGCTAAGCTTCCCAACCTCCCCCAAATTTAATGAGAGAAACCTCTTTGTCAGTCTATAAAAGTACACTTTTCTTCTCCATTCATAAGAAGAATGTTTGTATTTAACCACTTTTGAAGTGGAGAACCCTTCACTTAAAACATCTGGCTGCAAGGCTGTAAGAAATTAAATAAGCGCTTAGATTTCAGCCACAACCCCTGCTCACAGAAATGCACACCCTGTTTTGTGTGCACTAGCACACAGACCAGCTCAGGGCTGGGTCCTGGCAAGCCCCAAACATCTCCAAGTGTGGAGATCCCACAACCTCTCTGGGAAGCCATTCTATTATTTTACCACTTTCATAGCAACTGTCTTTTCCTTACACCTCATCTGAATTTTCCAGGTTCTCATCCTTCCTCTCATCTCTAGAAAGATCTGGCCTCTGTCTACCCCCAGGAAAATGCAACTGTGATAAAAAAAACACAAGGCTTGCTAACACCTCCAGCTGCAGGAACCACAAATACTGCACATTAATGTACATCAGAGTAAGAGAGGCATACGATACAAACTCACAAAATATATTCTATTATCACTGTAAAACAGAGTTTCTTTACAGTTTATTTACCATCCTCTGCTTCCACACAAGCTAACAAAACACAGCAGCTAGAAACTCAAGAGAATAAGCATGGGAGTACCTTATTAGTTTTGTCAATTTACAACAATTCAGAGATTTTAGAATGTAGGTTGTTTTGAGTTATTTAGGAAGTGATGCCTTTGTTTGGGTTTTTTTTCCCGCAGTAGAAACAGACTTGCCCATGGAATATGCTACCTTGGACAGTGACCACACACAAATTCTATTAGTTTGAGAAAATCAGAAATCTCAGTTGACATATGAGACTGGTAAAAATTGGGAAAGGTAATAGTTTGAAATCTACAACTCTTAATTATTAAAGTGCTAAACCATTTAAAAGCTGTTATTAAATCATACTGCCAAATAAACAATATACATTTTCTGGGCTCAAGAGTGCTTCAAATATTTAACACAGCTTCCTTCTCAAATCATTTACAATGACTTAAGACTTAAAACTTGGTATGTTCTAAAAATACCAGCTATTGGGGAAAAATATGATTTGTTTCAAAAGCTAATAGCAGGCTCATAATAACTCAAGTGTGTCATGTCTGGACATTACAGCAAAATGAAATTAAGCAGCACAAGTTTACTGCTAAAGCTTTGAAGAAATTAAGCTTATGTGTTAGAGCTCAGGAGCTAAAGCAGCTGGGACAAGCATTACTCTCCTGTACTTACAGAGAACTGCTTGTTTCTGTCAGTGGATTTTTTTCCTCAGAAATTTAAAAGCAAAACCCACAAACCTCTCCAAATTCAAAAGAGATACCATTGTTCTCCTCCTCTTCTAAGACAAAATCTGAATTTACAAAATCCTCTAGTTCTAAACCAGTCAAGGTTGCTGCTGGCAAAAACATTCAGTATGGAGTAATGAACTAGACAAGCATTACTCAGTGGATTCCTTTAGTTTAGAAAGAAAACCATTTTTAGATATTTCATAGAGTTTTTTAAATTGCAGTCCTGTTGCTTTTCCTAAACACCTCGATATATTGATAGCTTTTACCAAGTTTAATTCATTAGAAAAATGTATATTCATGAGCCCTGAGTACGTAAAAGTAAGGTGTATTTTTTGTACTGCTAGAAAATAGGTGTGTATTTCACAAAGCACACTACATTCTTTTTCAAACTAACATCTTTAATCCGGCATAAATACAACAGAAGATTACCTCTATTGTTTAAATGACAATTAAAATCAGTGATTTTAATCAATCTACTGTTTCTAATCATACAGCTAAACGACTTTTGCAACATATACCGTGCCCAGATTAGAGAGGAAAAGCACGTTAAAGCTAACCTAAGCCCTGACCTTAACTCTCTTAGCCTTACCCCAGAAAGGAGCAGCTTTGGAGGAAGCAAGATAAAGCTGCCCGGCACTTCACGTGCAGGGAGATGCTCCATTTCCCAACGAAGGGCAAACACTTTGTTTACAGCTGATGGCGGGGCTGCCCACCTGCTCTGGAGGGCGTGAGGGCTCGGCCGCCTCCCTCTCCCAGGTAACTCCTGGACTTTGGACAGCGGCGGCGAGAGCAGCCCCTCAGGGGGACACGCACTGGAGGAACTCCGACCTTCCGGCTGCGCAAGTGCGCGAATCGGACTGGGCATCGCCAGCACCATTCCCTGCGCCACGGACCCCGCTCGGATTTAATTCCACCCACGGGCACACGTTTTCGGGGTGAAGAGAAGCAGAGAATCGGAGCCAACCCGGCCCGGCCCGGCCCGGCCCAGCGAACCCCGCGGCCCGACACCGGGGCCGCGCCCGCCCTCCCGCGCCGCACCGGGCCCTGCCCGCCGCACCTGCCCCTTCCCTGCCGCCCGCCTCGCCCCGCTCCCCCGGGCCCGCCGCTGACCCAGAGAGCCGCCCCCGACGAGGACGGCGCCAGCGAGCGCCCCGGCGGAGGCGCCGTAGATGTGCCGCGCGTCGCGGATGACGTGCGGGGCGCGCTCCTGCAGGCAGGTGGCGGCGCCGATGTGGTAGACGCCCAGGAAGCCGCAGCCGGCGAAGGACACGCTCCAGCCACCCTCGCGGTCCAGCATGGTCGCCGGCGGGGACGGAACGCTCCGGTGGCGGTGGCCGCTGCCCGGCGACTGATCGCGTCCGGTGCGGCCGCCCCTCGCGTTACACGGCGGCCGAGCCCCCGCCACCGGCCGCGCCGCAGCCAATCCCGAGCCGCCGCTCGGTGGCACAAGGCGCCCCAGCCAACCAGAGGGCAGATGCAAATTAGGCCCCGCCTCCTCGCGCCCCCGTCCTGAGTAGGCGCGGTGTGACCTACGGTGCGATCCGCGCCCTCGGCCCCGCGTCGCTCGTTGCCCCCGGTCCCCGCAGACGTGTCGGTCCCCTCAGACCCTTCGGACCGCTTGCTTCGGGCAGCCTCCGCCGGTACCCCAGCCCTGCCTGTCTCCCAGTCCCGCCCCGAGCGAAGCGGTCCAGAGTGGCGTGGCCCGCCCACCGCCCTTCCAAAGCCGCACGGCGCCCGGTGGGCTCCGAGGTTCGTGACATGCAGTGGGGTGCGAGTGTGTCCGGGGTCGGTGGGACACATTGGGTCTGGGATCAGTGGGACACAGTGGGTGCGGATCCGTGAGCTGGGGTGCAGGCAGCCGGCCGGGCCGATCGCGCCCTGTGATCCGCAGGTAGGAAAGGAAGGGATCTGGGATCTGCCAGGCACGGCGGGCAGCTGGAGGCGGCACTGCTTCCCCAGCCCCTGCGGGCCGTGGGAGGTGCGGGCTTAGCAACCACCCCAATTATCCACGGCTCAAAGGAATTCACTGCGCCGGCGCGTGCAGGCATTCATATCGCATGATCTTCTCTATTTAATACTCCTGAAACTTAAAGAAATTTCATGATGATAGTAACACTAGGCTTATAGTGGGAAAATGATAGAATAATCTGCTTTCAGGTTGCAATTTCAATTTGCAAACGATTCTTTGTTCGTGTTCTACCAGCATTTTACAGAAAGAAGTTCAAGCAAAGCAGCAAAATGCCATCTGAAGTCTAGAACAGCATCATCTGCCAGAATTTCAGTAGTACCAGCTGACTGATGCATCAAAACTATCAGGTAGTGGTGGACTTCTGGAGGTCTCATAATCTTTAAGACTCTGAAGATCTCATGCTTCAGCTCTACAGGTTTATTTTCCTAAACAACAGTTCAGATATTTCTGTGTAGTGCTGCATTTCAGGCCAGAGATATGCTCTAAATAATTTTCTCCTCAAGTCCTCTTAAATGCATCTGAACATGTCCAGGTGGGGTTTAGTTCCCTGTAAAAGGGGCAGGTTTCCTCTAAAATTTGTAAGACCTGGCATTTGTATGTGACTCTGTCACCACAAATCCCTGAGTTCCCATTAGGCTCACCCTGCAATGCTGGCAGAGATTGAGTAGCTCAGAAGGGAATTCACAACAATTACCTTGCCCAGCAGGGAGTTCCCCAGGGCTCAACTATGAAAATAAAACAGAGAATAGCACCTCTGAAATACTTCAGGATTTAATTGCCTCACTCAGGACTGCAGAAATCCCCTTTAGCTACCTGCATGCAGCATTGCATCATAACAATGGGACGTTATAACATCCGAGAGTCCAAGAGGAGTTCATGCTTTCCAAATACACCTAGGAGAGGTGTATTTGGTGGAGAGCTTATGTTGTGAGACCTTTTATTTATAGAAAGCGCTGCCATGATGCGAGCAGAATTCAAGCTCTTTTTCAGTGGATTTGAAGCCATAATTCTGCCTCTAAGTGAGCACCACAAGCAGTGGGCCATATTACCAGTTTTCTCACTTCTAAGTAACTCTCTAGACACTTCTGTCTTGTTGGACCATTTAGCTTCATCTATTCACCATTTCAGTGAGCAGAGCAGGGAGTGTCTTAACCCCAATTCTGCCTGTCTTTAAGGTGCTTCCCATTATTTAGGAAAAATAATTGAACCCCTTTCAGTTCACAGGGAAGGAAGGAGCTGAAAAGATGAAACCAGATCTCACACTTCCTAGAAGAGCCTTCTTTCATTAAAAATGTGATTGTGACTCCTGTAACTTTTCCATTCTTTTCTAAAGGAAAGGCCTAGCTGTGCTGAATTTTGTATTCACTTCATGTGTGCTCTCATGCTATTTATTCAGACCATGAGTGTGGGAGAGTACCATTTCTTAATCCATGTTTTGGAAAATGGACACCAAGGTGTTCAGAGAGGGACATTTCTGGACATTTACAGAAGTCTGTCAGAGCCAATTAAATGGCGGGCAAACAGGGGATTTTCAGAACATTATCACATCAATAGGTTTTTCAGGGCTAAGCTCAATTTTGCTGGTAGACATCAACTCTGTTTGAAAATGGTTTTCTAATCCCTAAACTGTCACTAGATGGCTGTTCCTGAACCACATTTCCCGAATAGTCAGGAGGATTCTTATTTCTCCTGTAAAATGGCCAGTTCATAACCATCTGCTCCTCTAATTTGTGTCCTTTGACATTAGTATCTCCTGCATAACACTGACAATGGAAAGAGTGCTGAGTTTTATTCCCTTTATCCCCCATTTTGTGGCACTCAAGGAGCTGAGCTCCTCTGGCTTCCTCTTATGACACAGGTGCTACAAATGCTCCCCAACCAGTAAAGCAACTGGTCCTTCAGATGGGGCTTCTCTAGAGCTCTACACAGTCGTTGCTAGGGAAGCTGAATCACAGATTTTGATTACTTGTACTGTGATGAGCTGGTAAGTCCAGGTCCTTCCCTATCTCAATTTACATCAATATTTTTAAATGTATTGCAATTCCCTCAGTACACAATACCAAATTTGTTTCCAACACTAGTGTCCCATATATACCCAGCCTTTTTCAGTATCTGTGTCTTCTTGGGCTGCTTCTAAGATAGTGCAATTTCTCTACTACATCATCTCTAACTTAGCACATAACATCTCTTGCAAGAAAAAAAGAAGATGGCAACAAACAAAAAAAATTAAGCTGAGGTGCACAACGACAGGATGGATCCCACCCAAGAAAGGTGATACAACCTTGTCACCAGTACTAGCAACCCTACTGTGATTGTACAAGATGCAGTTTTGAGATCTATATCAAGTTTATATCAAGTTTTTAATCAAGTTCATAGTTTATATCAAATATTGTTGACAAGTATCAAGTCGTGTTTTTACCAAGTATCACTCCATGTACTATATGCTGCAATCTGTGTTGCATACACATCTTAAATCTTTTACTGAATCAAGGCCATAATATTTTTCCCATAATTCCAGGAATATGAAGCAAGGCCTGAAAGGCTTGTGAGGAAAATCAGATGTATTTCAGTGGGGTTATAATCTACCAGGAAACCTGCATGCAGCTTGCAAACCTGTAAGCAGACACTGACCCAGCCCAATGTCTGGCACATAAACTCAACAGACACACCTTCTGTTTGTCATTTAACCACCCTTCATCCTTTCCATTTAGCAGTTATGTTAATCATGATATAGGCATGCCATTTGCCTAAGATGTGGACTAAATAAAACCTTTCATGCAAAAAGAGAGAAACTGATAGTGTACTTGTAAGGTGTCTTCAACTCCTTAGGAGAAAAGTACCTTTTAAATACCTGCAGGTAGCTGAAGGCACATAATTTATGGGAAAAGGAACCACATGGAATGGAGCACTAGCAGGAAGTGATAAGCAGTACTGGGCAGGTAACAAAGTATCAGGTCTGAGATCTTGGCCAGCTGTGTAAATCTGACAGCAATTTCTGTCATCAGACCAAGAGGTTCAAGAAGTTACTGCTAAGCCCTGCTTGGAAACAGCAAATGTTTTCTATTATTTTTTTTTTCAGGGATTCATTATTAAAGCATTTTAAAAGAGATTGATGTGTCACAAAGGCCTTTTTCATGGGGGAGGTGGAAGGGGATACAGTAATGAAGTTGGCCCAGTATCACTCAGCAAGTCCAGTTTCAAAGTTGGAGGGGAAGTCTGATTTACTGAGAGTTAAGCCAGGTCTACAGCCTAGAACTTCTCCAGAAGGATAACAAAGCACCTGCTAGAATTTCTGGAGCCCAGGACACTTGCCAATGCAGTCTGTCATGTGTGTGTGTCCTTGTCAAGTGATCATCTACCTAATCTAAAAATATCAAAGCCTCATCTCTGCCTAATACCTTTCTGGAAATGCTCTGCTGTGAAAATTTTCTGCAGAAACACAAAACATTTGTTGGCAAAGTTCAGGTGCCTTTGGTGGGTAATGCAGCCTTGGTTCATGACAGAAGGCCTTGCTCTCCTCTGCCTAAGAGAACCCAAAAAGCAAAACCAAGGGATTGCTTTACACTCCCTTTGAGATCTCTTATGTGGGATGCTGCAAGTTTAGTCCTCTTGTTTCAGTGCATGCAGGGGAGAAAGAATGTGAGCTCTGCTGTCTTTGTTATTCAGGTAACTGCTGCTTATGTTCCTCTGAAGATGCTAATTTGTCACAGAAATTATAATCAATAACAAATATTAATTCTATTCCTTTTATGGGATCATCCTACCAAGGCTAGATAAAATAAGAGAAATTCTACTGGATAAGTAGCCAGGAGACTGTTAAACAGCTTTTCCTCTTTAAAATGCATGAGGAACCACAGAGCAGGAATGGAGAAGTGTTGAGTTACAGAGGGAGGTAAGCTGAGGACAAATACAGACCATAACCTGGACAAGGAATTCATTACATCCTTGGTGCCAAGGCCCCACGTACATGCTCACCACTGGCAAGGGAGCAGGGACAAAGAAAGGACATTGAAATCGTCGTGCCAACATAAGTTTCGTTTGTTTTTAGTCCGTTTGCATCATCAACTGAAATCCCCTCACTACACTCTATTGTAAACCTTACAGAGAAACTACACTTGGCACAAGCATCCTTCCTGTTCCATTATTGGCTTCCAGCTCTGTTCAAACTACATGGACCAGCAAAGACTCAGGCACTCCGTGGGGTTTTTTTTCTCTTTGCATGTCTTATGACCCAGTGAGCTTGCAAAGGTCTCAGGTTCACTACTCTCAGGTTACTTTGGCTAGAGGTTGTTTTAGTGAAAGCTGCTTTTTCCCTTGGGCCTGATCTTCTAACATTTGAGTATGGATTTGGGAGTTCAGGTTAAGGTTCTGGTGGCTGTTTCTAAGTCATTATTTTTGTGTACAGTAGAGCTGAAGAAACTTGACAGTATGAGCTGAAAAATTGATTTGTACATGTCCGATACAGTAGGTGATGACAGTTTGAGCAGTTTTAGTGCAGATTCCAAACTTCACAGCATAACCCTTTGAACTAAGCTAAGAGGTCTTCTCTCTGACTTGCAGTTGTGACTATGGACTGACAGACTCCAGTCTGGGCAAAGGGAAATCAGCTGTGAAGATCTGTATCAAAAGGGCAATACAAAACGTAAAACCAGATAGACAAAGCAACTTCTGGTGTTTTTCAGAGGTTTCTGCCATGATCTTTTCCAAAGGAAATCAAAAATCAAGCATCCATTTCATATACCTTTTGCTAAGATCCAACACTAAGCCATTCTGTAGAGACAGAGCCCTGTGCTCTCTGTGGCTGAAGCACGGGGATTGTAGGTCTAGCTTTTAAAAAAAATCCCTTTACAGGTCCTGTTTAAGGTGTATGCTCTTACAAAACAGATTTTCATTTTGGAAGTATTGGAACTACTTTCTCTGGTTGCTTTGTCTTTAGTACTTAGTGTGCTACTACCTGGCTTGTGGTTTACTTGTGCAAACAATTTTGTGACTGTGGCTGAATCTTAAAATATAGGGGAGGTTCTCAGACTTAGGTGCATCCCATGCCCTAAAACTTCTGGCTGTTGAAATGCAAATTCTGCTGCCAGCCCTTTCTTCCTCTGGGTGATGTGGGAGGGAGAAACATGATAAAGCAAATTTAGAAAAGATAATCCAAAGAATGTGTTAACTAAAAAAACCACAAAGAGCACATTTGCCTTTGGCCAGCTTGTTTGCAAACAGCTGTCTCTCAAGAACAGGCTGTGACAGCAGGCAGAGAACACCATACAAGGGGCACCACTGGCCAGGGTCTGCTTAATTACAGTGCATGTAACACCCTCACTGATCAAGAGCTTCCACCTCGTGTTAAAGGACTGACAACAGTGACTGAGTGCTGGTGCCAGAGGCTTGCTTTGTCAATTTATTGGAAAAATAAATGTGCACTCAGCACATTTTTATATCCGAGGGTGGCTGGAAACCAGTGTAACTGGTTCAGGTAGGAGAAGCAAAAAATTTTCATATCTTGAATTCCTTGGTGTGAGCTGTGTTGTCCTTCTGAAAGCCAAACAGAAAAATCCTGAGGGTTAAAATTGCTTCTCAGATCTGATATCAAAAGCCATTGCCTTTACTCTTCATAATTTCAAAACTCTTGCATGGAACAAATAGCCTAGAACTATTTCACATGAACATGGTCCAAATACTGTTTCACAGGAACATGGCCCATTTAAAAAAATATATTTATTACTTTATTTTTGTTTCATAACTTTGTGACCTGGTATGCATGTTGCAACACTTTCTTGCAATAGATCCCATGCAGTTCTATACATCCTACTAATGAGATACAGGAATGACCATGCCCAGTGCTGACTTGCAACCTTGTTTTTTATCAGTTACTTTTGGCCATGACCTAAGAAAAGACTTCAAAGCTGTAATTGCCCTAAGACTAGGTGTTTGTCTTCCCAAGTCTAAGACCAATACTATTTAGGGAATTATTCTAGATATAGATATGTACATACGTACACTTTCTCTGGCAGAATATTTCCCAAGAGTTGTGATGCATTTGAATCTTGTCTTGCACAAAGCAATCCATTAGCCAGGAAATGTACATGATTATTTTATATTCACCTCTTTATGGGGGTTCTCATTCTGCAGAGAAACAGCTGGTCCTTCATTCACCACCCCTGAGAGATGGAAGCTCGTGAGAAAAGTATGAAACTAACATTTGTAATAAAAGGAAATGATTGTTTGTGTACACAGAGACCAGTAAGCAGCTTAGCATGCATTAACACCTTCTTAACATTTGAAAATGCGTTAAGAAATTCTAGAGAGGAGATTATAGAGCTGAACATAGGTGAAGATGTTGTCAACAGAGTGTGTGGGTGGGATGTAAACATACAGGCTGAGCATAAATATAGGCCTTTGGTAAAGCAGTCTTGGTTCTCTTGATTCTTTAAATACCAGGGATTTGAGATTCCTAGGTGTTTTTCCTTCCAGTTGGAGAAGGGAAGGATGTTATACGGAGCACATTGCACCTTGCAGATGGCTAAACCAAACCACAAGCTGGTTGACAGAACCATACAATGCCAGCACAAAGGGGGCAGGGACTTCACAAGTGCCACAGAAATCTGCCCAAAGGACCTCATGCAGTTTGCCTTGAAAAGCAAAAAATTCTAGTGAGCTTTTGGGCAACAATACCAACCTAGGCAGTCAGTACCAGCCCTCTGCCACCCTTGGCTGTGCTCATATTCTAGATAAGTGCACAGTGGACTGGGTGGGGGAGTTGCAGTGCCAGGAAATAATTATTTCCCCTCTGTTTCCCTCTGTGTTTGCCTGCTTAAAGCTGCTGAACAGCAAACCACCCATGGCCTCAGCATGGAAAAGCTTCCTTAGGGCTTATGTAAGCCAGGTGACCTGGGGAAAGTCATTCCCTGGCACGTAGCAAAGGGGACCTGAGGTAGGAGGGGAGGCAGCCTCAGCAGGAAGGACGTCCCTGCGTGCTGCACAGCATTTGGGGACCCTTCTGCTCACTCAGCTGTACTGCAGGTTTGAGGGACTTAGTGAAAGGTATCCTTGTGTTGTGAAGGTGTCGGACAACCCACCACTGCCCATTGTCGCCCGTTACACCAGATTCATTCTGTAGCCACCAGGCTTCCAAAAAGTTATGAGAAAAGAAAGAAGAGAGATTTTAGGAAGCCTGGCTTTTCCCTAAAAGTCTCCAAAGTTCCTGTTTGTGGAGCTGGAAGTTTGGAGCAGCTATTCCAGAATACAGCTTGAGGAGAATGGCTGAAGTCATTAGAGCTGGCTACAGTTTTGCCATTGTGTGCCAGGAGTTTTCCTAAGTGACCTTTCTCAGCCTGGACCTGTTTTAATCATTAAATGATAGCACAATAAGGAGGATTTGGGGAAGATTCTTTGTCCTGTAGCTCTGCTTTAAGAGGAATAGAGAGCTTTTTCTCCTTTTTTTGTAGAGGAAGGATGTTATTTAAATTCAGAGAGGAAGACATGTAAGCTGTGCATCTCTCATTGGGTCAAAGTAAACATCTGTTCTCCTCGTGCTCCTGTGAACTATATTAGGCAGCCACCTGTGCAAGGCCCTGGCTGCAGTAAATCCCATTTTGAAGAATTCACTATTCTTCCCAAATGTTGCACAGGAAATTTAGACACACCTTTAACACTATGTAAACTTTATGCCAAGGGATCAAATGTTTCAAGAGAGCTGATGAAATGGTAAAGGCAACAATACCTAACTCCTTTGATTGGTCTTTCACCTAGATTGATTGGTTTCATTTTTAAGTAGAAATGATCCAATTTTTTAGTAGGCAAATGATCAGTACAGCAGAAACCAAGAACCTGCTCGACTTCCCACTTAACCAGGAATCCTGACAAGTTTAAGGAGGATATGAGGGCTCTGCAGAGGGATTCGGACAGGCTGGATCCATGGGCCCAGGCCAGTGGTCTGAGGGTCAGCAAGGCCAAGGCCCCATCCTGCCTTGGGTCACACCAACCCCCTGCAGCTCCAGGCTGGGGCAGAGGGGCTGGAAAGCTGGGAAAGGCCCTGGGGGTGCTGGGGACAGTGGCTGGACAGGAGCCAGGTGTGCCCAGGGGGGCAGGAGGCCAATGGCACCTGGGCTGTGCCAGCCATGGTGTGGCAGCAGGGCCAGGGCAGTCACTGTCCCCTGGGCTGGCACTGCTGGGGCCACACCTCAGATCCTGGGGCACTTCTGGGAACCTCAGGACAAGAAAGACATTGAGGGGCTGGAGTGTGTCCAGAGAAGGGAACGGAGCTGGGGAAGGGTCTGGAGCACCAGGAGAGGCTGAGGGAGCTGGGGGGGCTCAGCCTGGAGAAAAGGAGGCTCAGGGGGGCCCTTCTGGCTCTGCACAACTCCCTGACAGGAGGGGACAGCTGGGGGGGATCAGGATCTGCTCCCGGGGAACAAAGGACAGGATGAGAGGAAATTGTCTCAAGCTGTGCCAGAGGAGCTTCAGGTTGGACATCAGAAGGAATTTTGTCATGGAAAGGGTGCTCAGGCACTGGAAGGGGCTGCCCAGGGAGGTGGTTGAGTGCCCATCCAAGGAAAGACTGGACATGCCACTCAGTGCTCTGGGCTGGATGACAAGGTGGGAATTGGTCACAGTCCCTATCTACTGGTATTAGCATTTAAAAATAACTGCCAGGTCCAGATCTTCAACTGCTGCAAATCATTGTATTTGCTTTTCAAATGTGCTGGTGAATTAGTTTTCAAAACCAGTCAACTGTTCTGCTTGAATAATACTTTTATATGGAACAGTGCTCTTTTACTTCAGTGATGTTTTCTAGTGAGAAAAACAGTATAAAATTCATGCCAGAAATTGTACAGGAGTCCTGACATCTTTCCCAGCTCTGCTCTGCTGGAAGATGAATGACTTTTCACTTCCTCTTACTTTGCATTTCATCCCTTTTGTCCCTTGTCCTTCTCTCGATTGCTCTGCTCCTTCCTCCTCTGCTTCCATGTTTGTATGCTCCTTGTCTTCCCTTCCTTCTCCTACCACTTCTCTGATTTTAGGCTTAGCCAACACTATTAGCTTACTTCAGAAAGACAAAAGTGAACAGTTAGCTGGGTTAGAATGCTGAATTGGAGAGGGTAAGCAGGTACCAGAGGGAGGCTCTGCCTCGTTGGCATGAGCCAGCTGGTGGCTTGGCTCTGTCTGTGGCCTTACAGCAGGGTCAGTGCAGGCTGAGGCACATTTCCAAACATTTTGTGACTTGTGGGCAGCCTCTGCTTCCCTCTCCTGGGTGTGCAAGGGAGAGGGCACAGCAGTATGCCAGCGAAAGCTGGTTAGTGGGTCAGGGAGCTGGCTCCAGCATGTGGAGGGACTGACCTTCACCTCTGCTCTCTGCCATTCCCCAAAAAACACACCATGGGAACCAGGCTGCTGCTGTGCCTGTTATTTCAGAAGTCCAGAGCCTTTTGCAGTTTCTGTCTGTGCTGTGACAAGAGTGACCAAGGGGTGGGGTCTTTTTGGCCTGTCCATTCTCATTGACGCAGTTTGCCCTCTATATGTCCCAGGCAGATGTCCCTGATGTGCACCTGATGTCTTTTCATATGCCTTCTAAGAAATACTGCGGAGGACCATTCTGGTTACATTTTTAACTGTCTTAAATTGTGTACAAAACAGTAATTGTCATCTTCTCAGGCCTCAAGCTCTTGTCTGCGCACTGAAAAGGCACAAAATAATTTTGTCTCCTTCCCTAGCCTATTCTAATTTAGGAATCTAGGCCACCATGTCACACCATTTCCCTTTACTCCCCATTCCCCCCACTTCTTTCCCAGCTGCTGAATGTTGGCTTGCTGTAGGGAATTTGGCTGTGGCATGATGTCAGTTATATTGTGAAACAGCCAGACTCTAAGTTAATTCCTGGCTGGTAAAGGCAGAGAAACTCATAACTTCAACTTTACCCTCACTGATCTGTCCTGACTTGTCCTGTGGAATGAATAATACTCCAAAAATAGGAGTAAATACAATGTCCTTTCCCTAACTAAATGCTGACTTTGGTCAACCAAAGAAACAAGGTTTATTTCCTTCAGTCCGTTTCAAAAGCAAAGCATGAAGTTTGATGTCACTTAACAAGTTCTGAAAAAGAAAACTCCCTAATTTGATTCACTCCTTCTCCAGAGAACACAGTCACTGCTGCCCACTGATTTCCACTGAGCCCTCCAAAATGTGCACACACCCAGACAAAGGGCAGTCCCTGTTAATTAACTTAACTGTGCTTCTGCTTTCAGCAAAAGATAATGTTCTGACTGCCAGCAGATCAACCCCTTCTTTGCCACCTCAGAAAGGATAATTTGCATCCTGCTGCACAAGGGACCAGGCTAATACTGATTACTCCTAGGATTCACAGCAACATCACAGGAAGCTCATGAAGACTGCAGTATGTGCAGGCAGAGGATTCACTCTCCTGTAGCAAGTTCTTAGTTTTTATTCTCCAAGACCAAGAAAGAGGCATTTTCCTAGCACCGCTGAAGTGTGATCCACATCATCTCTGGATGCTCTGTGGAAGAAAGGAGATAATTTATACCAGTTCAGAAGAAACACAACTGCTTTACTGCCCTCCCCCCTCAACACTAGGCATACAGAGTATAAGTGAAGATTAACTGGGAGACTAGGAGGAAGAAAGAATACAGGTAGTTGAGATAAGCAATCTTATCTTTAGATGACCTCTTTTAATCTTATTTGTTGCCAAGATCAGCATAAGCTCAAGTCCTGCATACTCAGAAAACAAAAAGGCAACACACCCAGTAGTGTTAATTTTGCATTATCTTGCATTAAATTTGCCAAGCAGAACTAGAAGCTTGGCATGGTTTCCTGAGGATATATCAAAGTTCAGCTAAATAATCATGCCTTATAGACAGGAACTTTCAGTGTACCATCAGATAAACTGTTTCTCTAGCATAATTAAAGGCACATATTTTGATATGTCTACTCACAGATGTCCATGTGGCTTTGCCTACCTCCATTATACCATAAAAAATACTACACAGATATCTACATACATATAAATATATATAAATATACATTGATACTCAGGAAAACACTGAAAAATATAAGCAGACACCAAGGTTAGAAAAGTGCAATGCATAATGTAAAGCATAAATGAGTCTGTGCAGTTAAATCATTGATTCTAAGTTTGTGATAAAATAGAACCTCAGTTTATAAACATTTGTGATGCAGCCACAGACCTAAAACTGTATTTTGGTGCATATATTGTTAGTTTATATATATATATATATATGTTCATGGTTGCATTTCACTTCTCGTGGTTACAGAGGTTGAGGTATGTTTAGTAACATAATGGAAATGACAATAGGGAACCAATGAACTAAAGCTTCCCCTTTCCATTTGCTAACCAGACATGAGGAGGTCCTTGACAGCTGTGTGCTATGAAGTTCTTGAATGCCCCTCTTTTCCTTGCCTTTCCATGAAAGCCTTGCCCTTTTCCTTTGCTGTTAGCCTCTGTAGACGGCAGACTCCTTGCCCTGTTGCTTCAACACCAGGCAGCCCTCCAGCCTTCCTCCAGCACATGTTGCAGCCCTGACCCCATTAATCTGGCCAAAAGGTTTTCAAAGTGAAAACACTGATAATCATGGGACTTTTTCCTATTGTAAGGGGCAAGGAATCTATTATCTTCACAGAAAATTGTTAACAATGGGTAGGTTGTGAAAGTAACAATACCCCAAGGGCTGTCTGATCCATGGAAAACTAAAAATCCAGAAAAATTCTTTTAAGGAGTATGTAAATGCAAATCACTCTTACTGGATCAGTTTTTAATTGGTGGGGTAGGGGTGTAGTTAGTTTGAAAGAGTCTTTAGACAAGTGTCAAGTTACCAGTAACCATATTTGTAAAATATAATTTAATATAATCTACATTCAAATCCAGTGTCCTACAGAAAGAGCATGCGGGAATTTTTCCCCATAGTTTTATGGAAAGGCCCAGCTGTTAATCACTCACTGATGAATCCTAGATGTATAAGAGATCTGATGTCAGATGTTGGCCTATTGTACCAACCCTTCCCACCACACATCCCAGACAGCTCACAAACGCTTTATTCATCCTGAGTTTTAGAGACCTCAATTCCCTGTCACAGCCCAAGACCTCAAAAAGCCTTTCAAAATACAACTAAAACTTATAAAAAATTCTTTCGACTCCCAGTCCTATGAATTGGCTGTGATGTCCCCTGCTGAGGGATGAATCCATTCCCTTCCTTGCTATATATTGCATTGATGGCTCTAGTGAATCCAGAGCTTCAGTCTCAGTCTTCTGCTTAAATCCACAACATAATTCCTTTTCCCTTCCTGAGAAATCAAACCAGATCAAATTGTCCTTAAAATTTACCTGATCTCTTTACTGAATCCGCAACATGCTGGTCCCTAATGAACCTAAGGATTTTGTGCAGTATTCTCATCCTGGTCATCATGTACTACTAATTATTACAAAAAGTAAAATCCTTTTACTTTCCCTGAATAGAATGGACATGAAATTGTCTCCAAGAAAACTAGATTTCTGTGGGTTTCCCTGTGCTGTGGCCATCAGGAGTGCACAGAGTCTAGGTCAAGGAAACAGTGCCCTGCAGTTCCAATAGGGACCAGTTCTATGAGAGAATGTTCCTAATACAGATATTTTTCTGCTTTTCTTAAACCTTGGTCTCTATGAATTCTATATTACATCCACTGATATTCTCTCTATCAGAAGCATGACTCCCTAACCAAAAATCATTCTCACCTGAGCCCTTCCTTCCAATGCCCTTTGTTTCCTCCTCACAATAAAAGCCCCGAGCTGACACGAGGCTACAGCTTATCCTCATGGTCTCTTTTGTGACATGGATGTGGAGCCACAGAAGCAGTCAAAGAACACAACTGAGAAGCTGGCACAGAAACAACTTAGCAAGAATGAACAATTGAGACTGGGGCAAAGAAGGAGATGGGGAGACAACTGACCAAGAGCAAGTACGGTGGAACAGCCATCTGCAACTGTTCTTCAGCTTTTTGTGGGATCTTGGATATATGCTGTCACCACTGCTTCAGAACAGAAATTAAAACTTAGTAAAAAATTATTGTACACAAAATATCTGTTTTAATTGAGATTGAGACAGTCCTAATTCTGTTGTTGTTTTTTTTATTTTTCAAAAAGCATTCCTGATATCAAGTAAGTTTGATTAATTTGTAGTTTCCTGGAATGACAAAGTAAGCTATATCTTCAAAGGAATGCTGCAAGGCAGCAACCAGTGCAACCAAGCCTGTCAAACGTACATTTCACGATTAGAAAAAGGTACAATATAATGAAAGACTATAAAATGACCTTTAAATCTTGAAACAACACCAGAAAATAGGCTATAGAGCAGAACATTGCATTAAATGTAATTTCCAGGAGTTCTTTGAGGTACATTTCTCAAGCATATTTGAATCTACTAGTACAATCTACATACTAATTAAAAAATCCTTGCTGCAGCTCATAAGATCCAGTTAAAATCTCAAAACATTGTTTGATTAATAGTCCGTTTTCTGCATTTCAATATTTTGATTTTTCTATGTAACAGCAGATTCAAAGGATCACAGAATGCTTTGTATTCATTAATATTAGTGCAACATCAAAATATAGCTTATTTTTTTTTATTCTCTTTTGCCTTCCTTTACAGAGGAGCAAAAAGCAGACTAAGACATAACTGCTCCCTCAGTTTGTGCAAACCACAAGAAATTACACAAATAGATCTTTTTTGCTTGAGGCTTTGCACTTAAAACTAAGTTTTGTCATGATCTAATGGGCAATATGTCACTAGGCATTTACAGGAGGAAAAGCATGCTGCTCAAGTATTTAGCTGACGTAAATTGTTATAGAGCAAAAAGTGCATGGTGTTACAGTATTTACAATTAAAATGTGACAAGTAGTCCAGTAAATATTGTTTTGCTTTTCCCTACTGTCTTTTCCTTTGCAATGCCAACATCAGCAGCAATCTGGAAAGGAGGTTCAGCACAGGTTAATGCAGTCCTATTCCCAACAGAAAATTTATATTCTCAGTAGCTGGAAGGCACATACACAGGTAATGTGGGTGCTGGTTTCTCAATTCCAAAGCCAGACCTCTGGAACCAAATTGCCCTAGCTTATAAATCTTTTTCCAGCTTCATTTACATGTAATAGCATGAAATGTAATGCTGGTATAAATTAAGTGAAATCAACACCAGGTGTAAGAGAACTAGGAATGGACTTAGTTTGTTGGGCAAGAAGGAACACTCCCTTTCAGGTCAAATTTTCAAAATCTGGCAGGCTGAATTTCTTGCTAAATTCCCAGAACCCCATTTGGCATGTGCCTGGGTTTTGTAAATGCAACGGTCTAATTTAAGGGTGGTTTAAGCAAGAGTTACAAAAGTGGGATCATGCAGCACCTACAAGACTTCTGGCTTACTTCGTGTTGATTTCTCAAAGGCATTCAAAGAAATCTCTGTTGCTACCAATCTCAAAGTACTGGCAAAGATTCAGTGAGAGTTGAATCTTTCATGATTTCTATCTATTTGATATTTTGCTTAATAAAGCATCTTCAATTATGTGTAGCAGACCTTCAGTTACAGCCTGAGCTGTATTTGTTATGAGTAGTCAGTGCAATTCAAGACGGTTTGAGTAACTCTCTACCATGGTTTTTCTAAAGAACAAATAGGAGAGTGAAAACCACAAATTTAATTTAAAAAGCATTACCTGCAAGGCCCTAGAGCTGGATACTAAATCCCAGGCTGATCACAACCATTCCACTAAACCAGCCAATGACCCCAGCACTCTGTGCAGCACCAGGGGGAAGAAGACAAAGACTCCTGAGCTGAACTTTTGAATTTTCCCTACTCCAGGCTGCAAAATTTTCTAGCACACAGGTTCCACAGGAAGCATGGGGGGCCTTCATTCTCACCCAAGCCCACCACTAAGCCACTTTCATAAGCAGATCTACATGATTTTTAAAAAGACTCCAAGACACTAAGACTACTATTCACCACATTTCATAAGTACAGAAAGAGAAGGTTTAAGAACTTAAGTGGAAACATCGAGTAAATTAGAGCAAAACTGGGATTCCCATTGCCATGCTTAAACTTCAGAACAATAGTCTCTCTCCTGGAGTACCTGTGCTTAGTGTTGGCCCTCTTGTTAGAGATTAACCTTCCATCCCTAATTCCCATGATTAGCCCAAGGAAATGAATGAGAAAAGGCTCAGGACTGAGCATTTAAATTGCAGTCTTAATGTTTTGTAGCCCTTTTTTTTGTTAACCCAGCACATGTGCTCTCTTATCACCCAGTACTTAAACTGTGATTATAAAAGTAATTAGAAATAATCACAGATACCTATATTCCAAAGGCTCCAAATTATATTTGGCAAACTGAAGTTATAATGTATGGTGTAAGAAAAACACATAATTTGTCAGCCTAATTAATGAGTCTGGGTAAGATAAGTCATATTACACCTGAACATATGACATACTCTTGAAAGCCTGTGACCTCTCTCCTTATTATGGGTCCACCCACAGGAGATGACTGCAGTCTTTAGCAGAAGACACGTTACATCTGAATTATTTTTGGGTGCTTTCAACTGATGATGTATCCAGAATAATCATGATACTGCCACATGCCAGCAGATACTGTGCCACAGTCCTTGTGACTGATTGTCTGAAGAACTATATTCTTAGCTATAAGTATTAGGATCAGGGTGGAGCTGGAGGTGGTCTGGAACCAAGAATCTCTTAACTTTCCAATTGTCAGCTTCTGGATTTGGCAGCTGAAAGATGAACTGCCTGAATTCCAAACACAGCAAGTGCAAGTTAAAAAGCCTTCTCTTCCACTTGTGTATCACTTCAGAACTTGCAGGGCAGAGTGGGCTTGAAGCCTGGCATGCAGGTATGTGTTATAGAATGTGGTTTGTTAACCTCTTACAGACTCCGGGGCACAGTGAGGACACAGTGAAGTAACACTGCTGCTCTCACAGAACCAGTTGTGCCTTACACACAGGGAAGGTTCAGTGAGGTTCTTCTAGTGGCCACTCCTGGGTGACTGTTGTTCCCTCCATGCCTTATGCAATCCTTAAGCAGGTGATGCTGTAGGCATTGCTCACATCTCTTCCTGCTACCACTGAAAAGACTTTTTGTGATGATGTCATGGTTTGACCCCAGCCAGACCCAAGCCCCTGGCAGCTGCTCACTCGCTCCCCCACCAGTGGGATTGTGCAGAGAATCAGAAGGGTAAAAGCTGGAAAATCCATGGGTAGAGATAAAGACATCTTAATAGGAGAAGGAAAGGCTGCACACACAAGCAAAGAAAAACAAGGAGTTAATTCCCTGCTTCCCATGGGCACGCAGGTTTTCAAGCACCTCCAGGAGAGCAGAGCCCTGTCCTGTGGAATGGTGACTTCGGAAGACAAACACCATCACCCCAAATATCCCTGCCCTTCCTCCTTCTTCCTCCCCCTTTACATACTGAGCAGGATGTCACGGGGTCTGGAGCATCTCTTGGGTCAGTCAGGGTCACCTGTTCTGGCTGTGTCTCCTCCCAAACTCCCAGGCACCCCAGCCCCTCCCCAGCGTGGCCTTTGAGGGGCAGGAAAGGCCTTGGTCCTGTGCACTCTCTGCTCAGCAATAACAACACACCTCTGTGTTATCAGCCCTGTGCATAGCACAGATCCAAACCACAGCCCCATCCTAGCCCCTGGGAAGGAAACGAAAAATTAAAATTAAAAATTTGACAGTTTTCTGAATAAAACTGCTCTTAAAAATAGCCACAAATTCAACACCACATGAGTAAGGAATGGAGACAGAAATGTGCAGGTAGCTAAAGCCCACTGGGGAAAATATTTACAGCTATGCCATATTAAGCTATGCAAGGTATCCCATACCATCTTGTCTAGTGGAATTACCATTGCACAATTTGTGCTGGGGGTCTACAAAAACAGCAGTTTTGAACTTTCAGGAAAGCAGAGCAGAACTGACTTATTCGCTTCTCCTCTTCCCCTCACGTGATCTTTGCTTTGAGGCACTGAAAATATTGATGCATCCCCAGTGTTTTTCCCTTGAAGAAATCAACTTGCTGTGTATTTTCATTACTCATCTCTTTGTGTTCCCACCCTCATTTCTTGTACAATGTACATGATGCAAAGGGATCACATGATTTTTTAATTATGTTGAAGCTAGTGATACAGCAAGCTCATCTTGTCTGGATGTCTCTACCTGGCCTGATGGGAAGGATGGTGTTAAGGGTAAAGATGATATGTGATGTCTAAGTGTAGTCATGATCCAAGTCTGCTGAATGTGAAATGATCTAGGATATAATTTTAGGAATGCTGTAAATTTGTGAAAGATATTCTCTGGTAAGGACCTGTCTCAGAGCTGGCACAGCGAGTGATTTGCATTGCTCCTGAATGTAACACTGAGTGTCTCCTACAGCCTGGGGCACTCAGCAGCTGGTTCTGTTAAGTACCAGCTAAGAAAATTTCAGAGAGAAATACAAACCCTTGCATCCCAATCACATTGATCAGGATCACATCAAAGAAATCATGATTGGCATCAATCTTGTCTCTTAGAAAGACCATGTATTTTTTGATTAGGTAATGGGAGGCAAGAGATTTATCCTCCGATCTGCCTCCTGAGGTGGATCACAATCCTTGCAACTGTTTTGACAGTTGGAAATTAAAGCAAAGGGAGACTGAGTTATTTAAGGTTACACAGAAATCAGAAAGAGAGCAGAAATCATATTCCTTAACATCCTGGCTATAAGGCCAGAGCACTCATTCCTGGTTACAGGTACAAGAAACAGAAAAAAGATGGTGAGTGCTGACTAACAGCTTGATCCTCAGCCTCATGGGCAGCAGGAGAATCAAATGCTGTGTTAAGATCCTGTGCTCAAACCTCCCACGGTTGTAACTCACATTTGGTGTGAGTCAGTGAGAAACATTCCTGAAAGTTCATGTGTCCTCACTGAACAAATGCCAGTGGCCAGCAGACAGCAGCGTTTTGTAAACATCAAGCTGGTGCATTAATACAACATCACATGCTGTTATTAGGGTAACACCACATCAGTGTAGTGTAATACCTACAGGAGCCTTCATGAAATGTCATGTCTAAAGATTAATTTCAGTTAGCTTTTATCTTCCTGTGCAGTCCATCTTTCTGTGTACATGCCCCTCCAGCTCTGATGCAAGTTTCTATCTATTACTGTGTTTTACTACAAAGGTAAGGCAAAATATTGCCAGGTTTAGCTTTGTTCCTCAGATGCATTTCAAAAGCTGAAACTCCATTTTGGTATGACCATCAGTGTGCACACAACTCAAGACAGGGACATTCTTTACAATATCTTCAGCTTTAGGCACATCTGGCGACAGCAGCAGCAAGGAGACACCTCCTGACTCTTCAGGAGTACGAAGGTGTAGCAGCACTCTGTGCAGTGACAGACCACAGAAACACAGATATAGCAAAGCTGCAGAGGAACAGACAGACTTTTTGACAGGGTTCAGTTCTACTTCTTCTTTTAAGATCTACTCCTTAGTTTTCTCTTAGCTAAGTTTTATACAGAGATGGGTCTACTGAGGTTTGTCCCAGTTTACATCCCTGTGAGAGAATCTGAAGTTTTTTCACCTCTATCACTTTGCAAGCTACATATTCTGATTCACTCCATGAGTCCTGTCTAGTTTGAGGGTAAGTGAAACACTCCAGGATGGTTCATCTGCTACAGCACATTTGATTTTTATCTAGCTTTAACACTGGATCATCCTCAGGTCATTTGCATAAACTCTTGGGTACCTGAATGAGAGTCTGACAGCCTCACCCTGTTTGTGAATGATGAATCAACTGACTGCAGTCTGTTTTAACAGGGAATTGCTAAACAGTTTCCATGCATTTTGTGGTTCAGTTGTCTTGAAATACCCAGCAGATCTGATGTGACTCAGGTATGTCAGATCTGAGTAAGCACCGGGCCAGTGATCTGCACACACACATTAAACCCTGATGTTTAATATCCACATGCATGCATCAGCTCTGCAATTTGTGCACTACAGGTCCCACATCCTCACTTACTGCACCTGCAACAAGAGACAGTCTTGCCAAGTGCAGTTAGTCCAGGGGACTTGTTTTCTCAGCCACATTCCAACTGCTCTTTCATTTAAAACACTATATTGTTGGGTTTTGAGGGTGGGTTTTTTGTGGTGTTGTTTTTGTTGCTACTGCTGTTTTTTTTTTTTTTTTTCCTAGCACATCCCTGTAAAGCATTTCCAGTCCATGAAATAATATTTTTGAGGCTAGATTTTGACATACTTTTCCTACCTGCCATAACCATAGCTTTAATATCTGCAGTTTATTTTTAGTATGAACAGACGTAAGTAAACTACAGTAAAAGAAAGCATTGATTTATGCATGCTGGTGGGTAGATCTACAAAGCCTGAAAGCAGTTACTGCTCAGCCATTTGAACTGCTACTTTTCCTGAGGTTGCTTCTTAAGAGAGAGTTTGAAGAGAGAGTTTGACAGGACACACAAACTCCACAATTTAGAAAACTCAATTGAAATTAGCTGTTGTAATTTACTCCCTAGTACTTAGACATGTATTTTCCAAGCAACTGTACCTTCTTCCCTTACTTTGCTTCTTCTTTATATGCTTATTTTATTTCTTTCAAACGTATGAATCTGCTACAGATGGTTTGAAGCTTTTAAAGTATTTCTGTTGTGTTTTAGTGCCATCACAGAAAGATACATAATTTAAAAATAAAGCAGCTGTTATAAGACAAGCAAGAGTAAACCAAACCAAAGTTCTTCATTAAGGCTTCCAGAACTAAGGGAAGTCTTAATTCTGTTGAAATACTGATGGCTTTTCATTCATGCCAGACCAGGCAGCCACACTGGCCTTTTTTTGGTAGCACAAATATATTTTAAGGGAGGTTAGGTGTGTTGGGTACTGCTGAGTGCTGAGGCCTGAGCCCCACCTGAAAGATGCCCCACGCTGTAATGAAAGCTGTCACCCCCGTGGATACACAGAGGTGGCATCCAAGAGATCGGGATGAGGGGGACTGGATGAAGAGTATCCTGTGTGGAAAGCAGGTGCCGGCTTAAACGGGAGTAGTGCGAGGAGCAAATAATCTGTGTTGTTGAAAAAGCAGGTGGGCTCCCCTTTGTTACTGTCTTACCTGCCCCCACCATGGATCATGACTAATCTCGCTGCAAGGGCAGGTATCAGCCCCCGGTTCACTTGGCGGCTGCGGCTCATCTCTCTCCCCTGCACTCCCCAGCATCCCACCTGCCCTCCGAGGCCTTGGCACTGCCACAGCGCCCACACCGCCGCGGGCTGGGTGGAAACGGGGATGGCGGCAGGTCCTGCCTCCACCTCCGCTGCCTCTGCCGCCACCGTGTCCGGAGAAGAGAGGGGCCGGCATCCATCCATCCATCCATCCATCCATCCATCCATCCATCCATCCATCCATCCATCCATCCATCCATCCATCCATCCCTCCCCTCCGCTGCCGGCTGCCCCGCAATGACATCACCGTGCGCGGAGCCCCCGCCCGCCGTGCGCGGGGCTGTGCCGGGGGCCGGGGCTGCCGCGCCCGCCGCTCGCCCGCCCCTTCTCTCCCCTCCTCTTCCCTTCCTCCCTCCCCACCTCCATCCGTCCCTCCCTTCCTCCCTCCCTCCCTGCCTGCCGCCGGAGCGCCCGCGGCCCGTGCCCCTCGGCCTCCCCCGCGGCCCGCAGGGAAGAGGATGGCGGAGAGCGAGGCCGAGACCCCCAGCACGCCCTGCGAGTTCGAGAGCAAGTACTTCGAGTACAATGGGGTGCGGCTGCCGCCCTTCTGCCGCGGGAAGATGGAGGAGATCGCCAATTTCCCGGTGAGGGACAGCGACGTCTGGATCGTCACCTATCCCAAATCAGGTAGGCGGGCGGGCGGGCCGGAGCTGCCGCGGCTGGCGGGGCGGCTCCTCCTCCTCTCCCCGCCGGCCGCGCAGCCGGGGCCGGGAGCGGGGGCTGGCGGTGCCCCGGCCGCCCCCGCGGGATGTGGGGCCGAGGCCTGAGCCCGTTCTCCACCGCGGGTGTGCCCGGGGACGGTGCCCTGTATCCAGGGATGGTACCCTGTATCCGGGGATGGAGCCCTGGGGCCGGGGATGGTGCAGTGCTCTGTGTCCAAGGATGGTACCCTGTATCCGGGGATGGTGTCCTGGATCCAGAGACTGTGTCCTGGATCCGGGGATGGTGTCCGCTGTCCGGGGATGGTGCCCTGTGGCCAGGTGTGGTGCTGTGCGCCCGGCAGCCCCCGCAGCTCTGCAGAGTTGAGAGCCTGTCCCGGGCACGGAGGGGATCGGGGCCCTGTGGGGGACTCACGGGGGTGGGTACACGCGGGCCCAGCGCTGCCCCGGGACCCCGCCGGGCTGGTCCCGAACCGCTGGAGTGTGGCGGTGCCGCTCCGGGCGAGGGAAGTCTCGCTCAGCAAAGATGTCGAACGGGGAAGGGCTGTGGCATCACTGCAAATATCTGCGTGGTGCACAGGTTCGCTGTCTGCTCCACAGCCTTCCCTCCGTGCTGCGCTCTCGAGGCGGCTGCCCTGATCCTTCTGGGAGAACATGTGCTCCAAGTACGTTCTTGCTGCACTGTCTGAATCACCGGAAAGGCCCCCTGGTCACAGTACAAGTGAATGTTTTGTCCAGTAAATGCATCCTTTGGCTGTTGCACACCAACAGCCTGGGTGTCTGCTTGTAATGCTGTATTTCTTGATTTTTTTATCCTCTCCATTTCCAAGCAAAAATATTTTAGGAGAATTATCATGGATGTAGTGCTGCCTGCAAAGAGACAGACAATATGGGAGCTTTGTACCCCACCTGATAAAATCAGATAAACTCTTTTGTGAGTGCATTTTCGAGTGACTTTTTTCCTGACAATGAGATGATCTCTTTCTAGGAAATCTGAAGTCCACTGGAGATAACAGATGTCAGCTCTGTAAATGCCCTTGTAAAACGATGTTTCAGTATTGTAGGTTTCTCACTTCATTGTTTGTTGTGTGAATGGCTAATTCTTTTCAATTTCCTGGTGTGCTGCTTCAAGCATGCACATTTCTACAATATATCATCTATTATGTTTTTATCAATTCTCAAGCAGCTTCAAACATTTGTCTTTACTTTTTTTTTATATTTTGTTACTAAATATTCCTTTAAAGACTGGCAAGACCTTTATAGATAATCCATTAGATAAGGGAAAATGTGTAGATGGATGGCCCTCAAAATACTAGGATTAGGAATAGACAGCTACTTTTAAATAGTTCTTTCAAATTGTCTTCTTCAAGATTTATATGGTGCATGCAGCACCAACACTGTTAAATTCTTTGTGCTTAAGGTTTCAGTTTTGAGAATCTGAGGCTACGATGTTCCTGTGTTAGATTTGCACCCCAATTTCATAGTGGCATATTGTTAAATATCTTCAGCCAATCTCAGCCAGCCACAATATCATTAATAGCTGGCAGTAGCTTAGTTTTGATGGCTAGACGGTTGTGGAAAGCCAGCTTGCATAATCATATTTAATTTGCTGGTTTGTGCATATAGCAACATAATATTTGATCTTTTGGGGCCCCGGTAACAGGGAACTGCTCACTTAGAAAATGGACGTGCTGCAAAAGGATTTACTGGCAGTCACTGGGAGAAGGAGGAGATGGGTGAGATGTGGGGCATCAAAACTGAAGGTGCAGTATTGTGTGGATGAGCTGGAGGAGCAGCCTTGAGATCAAAATAGGATTTTATTTACCAGGAAAGAGAATGCTTGGGTTGTGAGTAATCTGATGTCCTTGTTGAGGGAATAGGCTCTGGACAATAATAGTATCTTCAAGCTCCACCTTCTTGTAGCCCAAAGTCTACCAAGATCCTTGGAAGTTTGTTTTGTCAGCTGCTCCTCTGGGGCTTACAGCTTATTTAGGGCTTCAGAGGGGCTGCTGCCTAGGGACAGGCATAGCAGCAGAAACTGGGCTTCCCTAGGATGGTTCCCACTGATTTAGCCAAGGTCATGCAGAAAGTCTACAGCAAAGCCAGGAATTAAATCCAGAAGCCCATTATCAAAACTCCAGCTTCATCTTGCTGCCTCTCTTCTGCTTGTTCTGGTAACATTTAGAGATAGGACATGGCTGGGACCACTTATCTAGTTACTGTGAATAAATTGTGTTTGAACAATAGTTCAAGAAAGAAAAATGCACCAATGTCAAATAGGTCCAACAGAAAACTTTTTTCTTGTTCCTAAGGAAATCAGCTTTGTTCAGTGTAGCAGCAGCTCTCCATCTGCTCAAACTGTGGAAAATACCCAAAGCAGTCTGTTTGCTGGATGTGTGAGAGGCCAGAGCCTGTGGCTGCAAGCAGAAGGCTCCAGCAGTAGCCATTGACCATATGGTGGCTTATTTGGCAAAGAAAATCCACAAGTGGCCAGGACTGCTTCAGCTGTCCCAAGAACTGGTCAAGTGGTCTGGAAGCCATTTGGAAGACACTGTACGCTGCAGGAATAGACAACACAGCTCAAAACATGTGAAATGGAGGCGGTGCTTGGAAATAGTTACAGTTATTGGTAAATTGGGAGTGACCCAGGAAGAAGCTGTTCCAATAATGGTAGAAAATCAAATGTACCAGTGGCCTTACTGGCAGTAATGTAATAAGCCTAATGGAAAGTGACTCTGCTTTAATGTGATTTCCACCGATGGATGGCTGAATAATGATATCTCTTATATCTTTAATTATTCTTAACACCTGTGCCCAATCAATGGTAACAGCTTTTGGGAGCTTCTGGACTATGAGAAACTTTATGCCTAAAACCCAGAGACTCAGCTATATGAATATGTGTCTGTGTTTGTGCATATGGGAATACTGTGATTATAGAAAACCTTATTTATCATGATGCATAATTTAAAATCAGGTGTGCTACTGAAGAAATGAAGTCAAAAGTTTCATCTTCTGCATAACTTTGTTGTCTATAGAGTGGGCAGGCTGAGTGGGACACACAGATTTGCAAGAGAAAATGTAAACCAGAATGCTGTTCTCTGTAGTGTGAAATAAGTGGAGCTCACACCACAGGTAGGGTACAGAGGCACTGTTTATAGGCAGCACTGTGCCTCTGCCACAACTTGAGCTGAACCCTCTCATCCTGTGGGTTTCCTGTGCCCTACTTGAAAATTAAAATTCTCATCTGTAAGCTTAAGCTACAGAATTTATGGAGAAGCAAACTTTTCCATGGTATTCCCTTAGTCACCATGCTGAGAGCCAGGTTAGCTGTTTGCTAACATCAGTGATTTCAGTGGAATTAAATCAGTCCCAAAAATGTAGTGTTTAGTTCAGGTTCACTCAGTGTTTTATTGTGCCTTACAGTGTCCCCCTGGCTGGATGTGATCTGTCCATGTCCTTGCTCAGAAGTGGTGCACAGCAGCTCCCTTCATACCATCTTGTGTGCGTTCTAAATGGATGTGTACTTGGTCTTCTCAGGTCAAACCCCACAAGTTCGTGCCTTTTGCAAAACTGGTAATTTGAGAAAGTGAGCTGTTTGCATTAATAATGAAGCTCTCTCTCCCATGGTGATTATTTTGCCAAATAAGTTTTTGGAGTTCTGTGTGGAAAAATGTCAATTATTGAGCAAATATCAGCTTCAAGTCCAGTTCATGAGAACTTGCATTTGGTGCCAGACAATGGGTGAAAAGCGCAAATGTTGCCTATGGCCTTACCTGTCTAGGGGTGTCTTTCTATATATTCTCAATTTCCCTTGTAGCACTGGATTTTTGTAACTACCCTTTGGCTGCTAGGAAATATGACAGCTCTAGACCTTTGCCTTAATGAAGTGCCAGCAGTGATTTTGTGGGTCATTCCAAGGACAGCTTTCATATGTGTGTATTTACTGAGTTCTCCTCTTTGGAATTCCTTCACACTCACCTCTGGTGTTATGTGAAATGAACCAGGGAAAGTCAGTTTGAGTTGTCCATTTTGTAATTTGTTTGAGAGGTTCTGTGTGTACAAGTCATGCCTTTGGCAGTGCATTGTGTGCACGGGGAGGTTCTCTGTTTTCCTCCTGTTCTGTGTGCCTCTCCCACTGTGTGCACACCTCTTTTATTCTCCTATTTTTAGCACTCCTGAATCCAACACTCCCTCTTGCTGGGTCACCAGGATGTGCCAGTCCCTTCCCTGGCTCATGGAGGAGCTCTGTCCTTCCTCTCCCTTACACTCTCTCTGCATTCTTCCATGGCCTGTTTCTCTCATCCCATAATCCCTGTTATGTTCTTCCCATGCAGGGACTCTGTGTGCCCTGGGGTTTTCTTCTGTTATGGGGAAAGAGTTGATTGTTGCATTGACCATTATAGCTATGACAGGGATAGCTGTTAAACTGTGGGATACAGAGGGTACAATATAATCAGCAGTTTTCCTCTTTGTCTGATTCCCCAGTAAAAGTGATAGACTTCAGCTCATCAACATCTAAAATATTGTTTGATTAGACTCAGCACTCAAAAGTTGCTTCACTTAAGGCAAAGAGAAGCTTGAACCATTTGAGGTGTAAACATATGTGCTTTTTCTTTGGATATGAGGTTGGTTTAAGAATTTCTTATCTTTGACCTCTTGTTTATTCCCCTTCCAATGAGCCTTAGCTGTCTGTGGGACCATGTTATAAAACAGATTGGCAAACTCTTGAATAAAGAAATACATTACAAAGAAAATGTACCAAGTAAGTATGCCAAAATCTTTCTTTGTTTATCTTGTTCAATCCTACTTTTCGTGTCTTCCAAAGACTGTAAAAATCTCCTAGAAATGGTGTTATATTTCCAGATGAGATTGGTATTACTGTATTTCACAGTCTTATTATTCAATATACAGAGCATTATTGCTTGACGAAGTTCCTGTGGCTGCAGATACCCAGATGGGCACAGGTCAAACACTGCTGACAGTCAGTCCTGATTTGCACAGTCATAACTGAGAGGAGAATCAGGTGAAGGGTTGCCCAAGGATGTTCCTGAGCTGTGGGAGGCTCGGCTGGGAGCTGTCAGAGGGACATGTGGCAGCTGCGGTGGATTGCAGAGGTTTCCCTCCTAATGGCAGGTCTGAGCGGCCTTTGTAGCGAAGGTTCCTCAGGGGACACAAGCATCCACATGTGTTAAATTAATTGACTTGCCTTAATTTCAAGTGTTCTCGTATGGAAAAATCTCCCAGCAGTTTTGTTGGCATTATTTTAAACAACAGCTTTGCAGTTGCAAAAGAGCCAGATTCTGCAGTGCTGGATTTATAGTGCTATAGCCTCTGCAGACTTTTGTTGCCTTGGGCTTAAACCATTTTCATTTAGAGAATTAATGCAAATGTTACTGGCCCAGAGGCATGCCTTGAGAAATCATGAGGGTGGCTTAAAAATCAATTTTTTGCACAAAATACATTTGGGATTTTTTTTGTCTTTCACCTCTGGTTTTTGAAGCAATATTATGCTCTGTGACATGGAATGATGAGAAACCTCTGTTAGTTTCATGACTCTGGATGAGCGAGTTGATACCTTTAAAATCAGAATAGAGCATGGAACTTTTTCTCTCTGACAGTAACATTGCAGCTATTTGGTTTCTTTAAGCAATGTATAAAGCTCAGATATTGTTCTGTTTTAATGACAGATGAATGTGCATCAGTTCCCATACCAGCTGGCCAGAATGAATGGAATTCTTTTTCAAACAGGAAGGGAAGAGCAAACTGCATTGTGTGATAGAAATATGCTTTGTGAGTTGTCTCTTTAGGGTCTGATGGACAGGGTCTGTATTTGAATCTGATTTCATGCTCTTGATGACTGAAACTGTGTTCCTTACACCACTGAGAAGAGTAAATACTTCACAGCCTAAACTCACTCCATTCAGGTGCCGAAAGTGACTCTGGTAGATTAATATTTCTGGGGGTTAGAGCCACTGGGTTCCTGTGCTTTGAAAGTCCTTCTGAAATGGGTCTATCTTTTTATTTATATATAGCTTGAAATACCTTCAGGTATTTACTCACTCTTAAATGCTGCTAGGCAAAGAAATTATAAATAAAACTATCAAAAAATAAGTAATTGAAGACAATGTTTAGTTTGCCACTGATGCATTTGACTTGATTTCAGTGTGAGTAGAATTGGATAGGTCCTTGTATGTCTCAAACTTGAAATAAAAGCAGAGAAAAAATATCTGTGGTTAAGGGAAACTCCTTTTATTATCCAGATAGCAGTGTTTCTCTCATGACCCTTTTATCAAACCAGTGAAGAGATGTTACTAGAGGCAGAACAAATGGTTCAGAAGACGAAGAATTCTCCAGTTATTTAATAGGTTTTGCTGGGTCTTTTGCAAATGCTGCATAATTGCTTCCCTGCTGTTAAGTAGTGCAAAACTCAACTTATTTTTGTAAACAGGCATAGGAAAAAAAAAGGAAAAAAGGTTTTACCCTGAGTAAAAAGTGTATTCTGTACATATGAAATAATTTTTGATTGTATTAAATGATAATGACCTCAAAACTAAAGAATTAGAAAATTGTGTAGATCAGCCAGACCCACCTGCCAGTCATTATCATTTCATGTTAATGTTCATTTGTCACAGTAAAGATATTAATGAAAGGAAGCAAAATGCTTAATTTTTAAATTATTTTTATGCTGTCTTATTGAATTAAGGTTTTTCTCTTGTTGGGTACAGTAGAGACATGAACTGTACACATGGAACCTCTCAAACACCCCGTGCTGAGGGGAAGGAACTACCTGTTTTGTCAAAACCCTGTTTTGTCTCAAAAATGCTGCTTTAGAAGTGATACAAGGATTGGGACAATGGGCATGCAATGTGACTTTGTGGCTGCAGATTCTGTGACCAGGGATAAATCATATTGTCTTTTTGTCTGTGTTTTCCACTGGATGAATTTCTTCTCATTTTTCATATATAATGGTAAACAGTTCTCATGGGCAAACAGATGTCACCTACCATATATATTTTTTTCCTGTCAGGGAGTTGTGCAGAGCCAGAAGGGCCCCCCTGAGCCTCCTTTTCTCCAGGCTGAGCCCCCCCAGCTCCCTCAGCCTCTCCTGGTGCTCCAGACCCTTCCCCAGCTCCGTTCCCTTCTCTGGACACACTCCAGCCCCTCAATGTCTTTCTTGTCCTGAGGTTCCCAGAAGTGCCCCAGGATCTGAGGTGTGGCCCCAGCAGTGCCAGCCCAGGGGACAGTGACTGCCCTGGCCCTGCTGCCACACCATGGCTGGCACAGCCCAGGTGCCATTGGGGGCCCTTGGCCACCTGTTGATGCAAGGCCATGAGAAACACAGCTTAACCATGCATTCCAAAGCCTGTTTATTGCTGGTCAGGATTGCCAAAGTAGCACAGAACAGCTGCAGGCATTGCTGAAGCTGGATTACTCTCTGCATGCAGAGCTGAAATGCACATTAGTAATGATCAATGTCAGTGCTTATATGGGATCACCAGTGCTTTCTGTCAGAAAAAGTGTCTTCTCTTCAACCATTTTGCTGCAGCACTGTAAATCTGTTGCCTGAAAGGGAAAAACCTTGTAACAGTATTAAAGTGATAAAATAAAAAAGCAGGTCTTTATTGGAAGCTTACAGGTTTCCCCATGGTTATGGGCACACCCTGCATCCGATTTCCACAATTTTTATAAGTATCACAAATGATGATATTTAACAAATACTGTCCAATTAGAAGAGCAGTTGGTTAGGTAGTTTTCCCCCATGTTCTGCCCCGTTAGAGTTGGTTCAGGGGCTTCTTTGCCCCATTTCTTGTTGTATCTTCTCAGATTCTGGTTGGAAAACAAAATGTCCTTGAAGGTTCCCTTATTGAAAATCAGTCTTTCAGGAATGTGTTAGAAGATTACCTTATTGCTCTAGAGTCCAAGAGAAAGGGTAGGAAAAATACCAGGGGCTATATAACCATGTATAATCAGTCCACAAAGCTATGAATAGATGAAAAATTTATAAAAAAGCTAAAATCTTTAGGCATCAAGCCCATGGTGATATTGGTTGGCTGGTCCCCTTTTATACTCCCAGACAGATCTCTTTCCATTTCTGATTCTGAAGAGCAGCAATGGAAAGGGTTGTAGCTGGCTTAAAACTGCAGTCCAGCTCAGTGAGGGGGGACATAGGTACCTTGAGAAAAATGGCTTTGTTTAGTGCAGCTATAACTTGAGTGGGATTCTGTGTGGGACAAAATGTTTTACTCCCTGACCTTAGACAAGCAATTGCTGACTGGACAGGTTGTGGTTTTTTTATATGTGGTTTTTTTATGTATAACCTGTACCTGCAGCTGTTTCACATTATATTATTGCTGTGCTGCGCTCCTGAAACTTGACCACCTAATACGTGCAAATGCACATTATGTGTAGGCAGGTTTTCCCCAACAATTTTCCTGAAAGGGGTTGAAGCAGAGAATTGCCTTTTGAGTAGTGACAGACATCTTCTGCAATTATTATGTGGGGAGAGGAGTATGTTCACAGCCGAGGGTATGAGATCTACCTCAACACAAGTGCCTAATAGAGGTGCCCTGTTGTTCCCTGATTTCTGATCCTATCTCAGTCAGCAGAGCTCACTGTGAAGCTCTGCATTTACTCACAGAGCATAATATGACTGTAGAAGAGAACACAGTGATAGAGTTGTCCCAGAAATCAATGGAGCTAAGGGTAACTATGCAGTTCTTTTCCATCCAGTGAAGTCCTTGAGTGTGATTTTAAAACCCAATGACTTGTCATCACAGCAAAGTTCTTTCCTGCATTGTTGTCCTTGGTACAGCGTGTGAAAACAAAGGGAAATTAGGCACAGTAGGAAGACTTTCAGCTGGAGATTGTGAGCTCCTGCTGGGGTAATGTATTATGCAATTTAGGCATGTTTTTTGATATGGGCTCTAAAAAGATGGGAGAACGGAACTGCCAGAGGATACAGGAGGGCAGGCTACAACTGAGCTAACAACTTATTGTGCTGGGTTGGCTTTAGACCTGGTCAGCCTTGAATAGATGTGGAAAGGGGGATAAGAAATGTCCTTCTGTCAGAGCAAGCAGGCTTATTGGTTATTTCTATGTTCCTGCATGTTGTATGTTATGTTTTTATGGTTTAGCCTGATGGATGTTTTGCTCTCTTTTACCATGGGAGCATGTTTGGTTGGTGAGTAGAAACTGGAAGAAAAATTAACCCAAGGATATGGGCAGATGTCTGCTTTTAAAGGTGCCTGTGCTAGTGCAGGGTTGTTAGTGCCCTTAGCCTGCTGTTCATCATTCCTGGGAGAACAACAATGTGCGGAGTATTTTGGGTGGATGCATTCCAATTTGTCCTACACAAAATTTGCTACATGAGTTGATGCCAAAAGTAGAAACTCCTTCAGCTAATTTGGCAGATCTAATTTTAAGTGGATTGGAGCAGTTTGTGTGAAGTTACTCCATTAGTGTTGACACCTGGTGCAAGACAGGGTGAGTATCCACAGATATGGACAGTCCAGCTAAAGCTTCAATAGAAGAGTAAAAACATTTTCCCTTTGGATATCTGATACCACAAGATGTCTGTAACCAGCCAGTAGCTGTCTGTGAAGGACCTGTGACAAAATCCAGGACACCTGGATGTGATGAAGTCATGCATGTAGACACAAAAGAGGACACAAAGACACAAATCAGGACTCTTCAATCAGAAGGCAAATGAAGGCAAACTTTTGACCTGTTGATGTTTTTAACAGTAGATCTGTAGGCCTGACTCACAGTTCTTGGAGCTGTTAGGATGCTACTTACTCAGCCCTTGCTGCAGAGCATGTGAGGATGTTGTGGATTATTAACAAACATAGAAAATAAAGGCTTTTTGCCCCAGCTCTCCTCAGCAAAGGACCTCTGCGAGGAAGAGCCAGATGAGCCTCTCTTCTTCAGGGAATCGATCTCTGTGGGTGTAGGTTTGGCTGTGCCACAGATCTCTCAGAGAACAGGTCCTGGTGTGTTTTATTTACTAGTGTTGCTCCAGTTTTGGGACCCAGCATGCTCCAAAGGAGGTGTTTTGCTCCAGGCTGGTGGTTGGTGTGGGCAATAGTGGCCGCCTGCCTGGCTGTGTGAGTGAGGCTGCCCCAGCTGTCAGTGCCAGGTCCCAGACGCTCTGTGGTTGATGTGCACTTCTCATCCCGTCCTCTGTTGAGTAGGTAGTGTGCTAATGTAAGGAAGAATCCCGACTCAGGCCACTTAAAAAAAAAATAGTGCTAATGCATTAGCCAAAAATAGCTCTGCTTTGTAACCAGTTCATTAAAGCAGTGCTTTAGGATACTGTATTGGACATAATAGCAATAATTCTGTGGATAATATGTGTGTGTAAACAGTTTGGTGACAGCATTTTTAGCAAACAGAAGGTAGGTTTTCCTCCTAAATAGAATGGGGTTTCATAGTGTGCTGTTTATAGCCGCTGGCAAAACATACTCAAAACACAGCTCAGAATTAATAGACCCATGTCTGCAGAATTTAGCCCATTGGTTTTGGTTAAAAAGCTGGTAGCTGCAAGAAGAAAAATAAATTGATTATGAAGTCTAAAAATCTAATACTGTGCTTAGTGAATGTTGCTGGAAGTTGTGTATTTAACACTTCTTTTAAATCCAGTCTTACTTAAATTGTCCCCTTTACTTTCAGAAGGTCTGAATTCAGGTTTGTTGTGTCCCACAGATTCCCTTGACAGTTAACTATTGACTATGTGGCATTTAGGCCATATAAGAGGGTCATTATCTTAAAGGATGAGTATTCAGCCCTTTCTCAAAATTGGGCCCTCTGATAAATATTTACTTGGTCAGTCAAAAGAAATAGTGTGGCAATATAACATCACAATTTCAATCTTTATTCTGAATCCCCAGTGTCATTTAGGAAAACAGAAGAATTGGAAAATATGGTATCAATATATATACATTATTTTTATTTTTAAAATGCTAGTCGTTAATGAAAACCTCTATTCATAAGCCAGGTGGAATTCGAATTTGTAGGAGAACTTCTGCATATAGACCTCAAGAGGAGATACTTTAATGTTTTGGAAATGTTTTTTTTCTTCTAATGGAAAATCTAATTTTCCCTCCAGTATTGTAGGGTGAGGATGAATCTGTCATACTGACCTGAAGATTTACACTGCAACTGGCCAAGGAGGAATGAGCTTGCAGGCAATTAGAACAATGGTGTGAGGCTCTGCTGTACAGCACTTGCAGACCAGTCTGGCAGCTTTGGCAGCCCTCACTTTTAATGAGCACTTGCATCTACCAATGCCATAAAAAAGTTATGAGTCATAATGGATCTGCTGCACTGGATTAGCCAAAATTTGGTCAAGCACTGGCAGATCAAACAAAGTACAGATAATTGGGGTTGTTAGATTACTAGCGTTAGTATTTCTTTATTTTAATTTTCCATGTGGTTCCATACAAGGAATGAATAAAGGGAATATACCAAGGCCTTTGTGTCCTTAGGCCGCAGGTTTGTCCTGTCTTAGCTGATAAGAGAGGAGAAACTGAAAGAAACTGCCTTAGAAACCACCTAGAGAAGCAAAATTTCACTGGAAATCTTATGGTTTTATATCTGCCACTTCACTTTGAACACATTTATGATATCTGGTGACTTCATAGGAGTGCCAGTGGCCAGAAAGAGTTGAGAGAAGCCAGAGAACATCTGCACTAGAGAACATTTCTCCCTTCCATAGTGACTAAATTTGACATTGAAGACATCTAACACACAGAAGGCAGAAGGAGTAGCTATGGTGTTTCCAAGTCGTGTGTGTCTCCCTGTGCTGCCTGGCTGCTGCTGCAGCAGCTCCCGAGGAGCAGAGGCAGAGTGGCCCTGGTCTGACTTTGCTCTTGCTGCTGAGGCACTGGACATGGAAAGGGCGCAAAGGAAGAGTTCCCAGTCACAGGGACTGCTGGGGTGTACTGGGATATGTAATGAGTCCTGGTTCCTGTGCATCATTAAGTAGCCCAGGAAAGCATAGTGCATCCCCACCAGCAGACTCCTGTTATGCAGGGTAGAAATACAGGCTCACAGATCATTTAAAACGGTCTCCTAAAGACACCTGCAGGTTCTGGCAGGCAGTAGCTTCTCGCAGCTGTTTCCCACCCCCTCTCTTTCCAGATACTGTGTGATAAACTGGAACACTCTGTTCTCCTGAGGCGTTTTATTGACATAGCAGAGGAGCTTGTCAGGAAGAGCATTTTTCAGGTACTTTGTACTGAAGTTCCTCAGATGCAGACTGCCTCCATTTTAGCTAGAATTGGATAAGAGTTCATGAATTCCATGTCTGTTTTGGCAATATGACCTTGGAAGTAGCAGGGTGATTAGTCTTCCTCCTGAATGAAATGTTGCAGATGGAAGAAGAAAGGGTAGAATTGCTGGGAACTTATTAATGTGGCATTCGGTGCCTCATGTCCAAAAGCTGGCAGTTAATCCTGTTTTTCAGTGATTATCCTATTGTGTTTATCCTTCTGTACCATCCCAAGTAAGGTGTGCATGTACATGTACAGGTGTTCAGCAGCACAGGGAGGAACCAGTGAAGATACTGGAGATGCACAACACCATTGCCTTGGCAGGGCCAAAAAACTAGGGGCACACTTTTCTTTTTTTTTTTTAATTTAGTTTGCCTCACCTTTTTCTTCTGTCCAACAGGAATCATAATTTTCCTTTTTCTTAGAAAGCATCTGTGACATTTAAATCTGTCAAGGTTTTGTGATAGACTGGGATTGCTGGCATTATTCACATAATCTCCTTTGATAATCTCAGTTTAGGAAATTTACTCTACTTTCCATCCATAAAATGATGGTTCTTGCAAATCTCCACGGAGATCACTAAGTCGGCTGGGTCAAATGGCAAATATCTGTATGTGTTACACACAGGTGAGGATGCAGCAGAAGACTGCAGAAGAAGATCCCATCACACTATGGCATTTTAATAAATTCTGCTATCCCAGGTCTAGGCTTGGGCTCTTCATTTTTTGGATAGGTACAATATCCCACCTTATTTGGCTTTTTAGCCAGCTGGTGTTTCCAGGGTTGAAGATGTTGCTCTAACAGCCAGGTCTGGAATTTGGGCTGCCTGTTGCTAGGTTAAGTCATCCTTCCTAAACCGAAAGAACATTTAGCTCTGATACATTTAATTTGAGTGGGTTTTGGTCCTAGCAGAGATGTGAAGAGGTCATATCTATCTAATTATACATATAGAACCTTGTAGATTTTTTTTTCTTTTTAAAAAATTAGGCATGTGATATTTTAATTTGTTCTTTTAAACAGGAAATGAGGTCAATGATAATTTTTTTACCTGGAGCTTTTGGAATGTGTGTGTGTGGTAAATAATAATTGATTAAGGGTGATAAGTTTAAAAAAAATCACTGTTCCCTCAAAAGTTAATCCCCTAGTTTTCATTTGCATTAAGACCCTGAAATTCTGAAGCATAGTAACTTGAGTGCTAATGGGGGAAAAATCAGGTTAAAAAAATCAGGGAAAAATACAGTGACTAACAAAAGAGAAAACTAGCACAGAGATCATGGCTGAGGGAAATTGAGATGAGTGATCCTACTGCAGATGTAGGGAAGAGAAATTTCAGCCTACTGGATAGTCCCAGCATTTCTCTTTCAGCATGTCACCTGGTTTTGTTGGAAACAGCATGGTTTTGGTGGAAACACTTTTTTGAGCTTCCAAACTCCCCACTTATGCAATTTCCCACCTCTGCAGTTCTCCATGGATTTGACAGCAATCAAGCCAAGTCTGGTGCACAGCCACTGGTCTGGGCAGAACCAGGTAAGGGGGTGCTCCCCATGGAGGCTGTGCTCCCTGTCCTGATTTTCAACTTTTTGGGTGGACTTTGTGGAGAGCTGGTGTTGCTCTCCCGAAGGTTCAGTGTGGTTCTGCCTCAACCCTGCAGCCTTTCTGTATTCAGAGGCACAATAGAGATGGCAGCTTTCTGCCTAGAGCAGCTGAGCAGTGAAAAAATAGTTTATTGTGTATCGCCACAGAGTTAATTCTTTTCATTTCATGAAAATAGCGCTGCTGTGATAGCATTTCTCTTTGCAGGTGGAATTGGAAATACTGAAATAAATTATGGAGAACCAGGGTGTTTCCGGTCAGAATAAATATTTAATCAGAACAAGGGTTGTGCTCATTCAGAGTCACAAGGACTGATACTAAAGTATTGTATGAATGTTGATTTGAATGCATAAAATATATGCTTGAACTTAAAAATGCAGAGTGAACAGCCTTGGGGGCAAGTGTGTATTAAGTGTGTGACAACTGTCTCTGTGGGTGATGACAATATAAAACTGTCTTTTTCTTTTTTTCCATGTCCCAGTCCTTTTTAATTTACCCATCAATCAGTAAGGGAGCAGTGGAATCTTGAAGTGCTTGCTATCCAAGACAATTCTTGGAGGTGTGTGTTCTTTCACATTGTATCCAGGGTGTGTTCACTGCAGCCATTGGCCTCACTTAACTGTTTCTGTCTCAGATTAAAAAATAAACAGAATAATGATGCAGTAGGGTTTTAGGTCATGTGTTTTGGTGGTGGTGTTTTTTGGTGGGTTTTTTTGTTTTGTTTTGTTTTGTTTGTTTGTTTTTTTATTGGAACAACATACAGGATTCGTACAAAGGTGCCTGTTTGTGTGTACTGTCTTGTTAGTTAACATGAATTAACTAGTGACTGTTACAAGTGACTTGCAACTCACAAATTATTTTCAAATGGTCATTGATCTCAGAGTTTACAGCTCGTCATTTCAAGGGCTGGGATGCAGGAGCAGGCTTGGGCTTTGTAACCAGTTCTGGAACCATTACTTGTTCCTTTAGGCAACACGAGAGAGTGGATAAATCCTGGTCTCATTTCCCTTACTGCTCACAGTAAATAATTAATAATGGGTTAGATGATGAGTCTGTCTTTTGCAGTTTCCAGGGTGTCCCACTCTTGAGATCCCACTCTTGGGATCTTTTCATCTGAACTGTGTGGTCCCTCCCCTGGCTCATTGTGATCTCTCCCCATTCTGTTCCTCCATCTCGCCAAGAGCCTTTCTCTTCATAACCCACTGTCAAATATCTCTGTTTTGATGGTTCCCTACCTGCCTGAAGGTAAAGTAATTTTGAATAGTTTCCCTGCCCAAAGCCCTAATTGAAGCACCTATTAATTTCCCAAAGTGCAGTCACTGGCCATGATATCTAATGGGTGCTTTGTAAATGTCCTCAGAGTGGGGAGAGATGCGTAATTGGGGTTTCTAAAGCTTGTGACTGATGTATGGATGTATTTGGGGCTTTATCCACTCCATAACCTGGAGGCATAAATAGACTCTCAAATCATTGCATAACAGGGGCCTTGCCTGCAATTTCGAATAAAGGTCTTTCAGCACAGCCACTAATGCATTTTGTGAACTTGGATGACCTCTGTTCGCCTCATTTTTTAGTTCCTAAAATGGAAATAGTAGTGTTTTGCCAAAGTAACATTTACAGAGGTAAAACCTTTTGTTAAATGCTTTGCAATTCACAGGTTAAGTGATTTGGAAACAGAAGTGTATTTAAATTGTTACTGAAGAAAAAAATCTCAGGTCTTTTGCATGGAAGATCTACATGTATTTAAAAGCCAAGAGAGCTGACATACTACAATAAAACAGTAGCAATAGACTTAGCTTGCAGCAGACTGTTGAGGACAGAAGTTGCCATTATTTCTCTGTTTAGGTCTCCCTTCATATGGCTGTGTTTAGATAAGAACTGTAATACAATCTGTTCTCTCTCATTGTTTGGTTTGTGCAGGCACAGGCTTGCTGCAGGAAGTGGTGTATCTAGTGAGTCAGGGAGCTGATCCAGATGAGATTGGACTAATGAATATAGATGAGCAGCTTCCAGTCCTAGAGTACCCTCAGCCCGGTCTGGACATCATCAAGGTATAATTTATTGCAAAGAAAGTCTTCAGCATTTGGGTGTCTTTTTCCTCGGTTCCGTGTTTATCACATCATTTCATCCTGTGTCCTTCTCGTCACTGGACTTGTTTAGAATGTTGCAATGATTCAAAGTGCTAATAGATAATTTTAAATTGCTTTTATTAAGCTTCATTGTATTCTGCTTAATACTTTAGATGTGTCTCCCTGTCCTAAATATCTTGGCAGTGGGAATCAAAGTTCCAGGCCTCTCCTGCTTGTGTAAACGGGAGCTGGCCAAATGAGGCAAATTTGCTTTGATTCCTTCCCTGAATTTGTGAAAGAGTAACTAAAAATGCAGCTGTCCATGCATCTGTATTCCCATTGCTCTGACTTTACACATCTCAGTCTTTAGATCCACAGATCCTGGCTCTCTACAGACACTGTAGGGTGTAGTTTGAGGGGTCTGGAATATCCTGCATGAAATTCCACAGTATTAAGAATCCCTTGAAGTCCAGCTGCATGGCACATAAGTGTGATCTTGTCCTTGCTGTAGCCACTTCTGACAGAGGCATGACTTGGAATTATTAGGATAACTATACAGGGTCGTCCTGTAATAGCTGCAGTGCTGCTTGGACCGAGCAAGCTGAGGCTGGCAGGGATAGAATTAAGCTGCTTGTGGTCAATGACAACAGCATGCTTCAGCCTACTTTAGGCTGAGACTATTTAGAGGTCAGAGATTGCTCTTCTTTTTCATCTGTGATGCCTAATCCAGCAAGACCTCAGTGCTACCCTGCTGCAAAAAAGTGGTGGCAATAGTAAGAGGTTTAGTTTGAGATTACACATACTTATATATGCCATGTGCTAGCAGCTTGATTCAATATGGATTTATTCCATTTTTAATAGCAGAGCATGACTTCTGTCATGAGACAATTTTGTATCAAATTACAGAAAAAATATTGTTTAAAAGATGTTCACACATTCAGATAAACCTTTGAGCCTAATTCTGAGGATAAAATAAAATGCAAGGGTAAAATTTGGAAGAAGTCAGGGGTGATGTTTTCAGAACTTCTAGTATTTTTCAAGTGGAGGTTTTTAGTGGAGGCATCACTGGAAATAAAATGAGTTTGCTATTAAGAATCTTCAACAGTTATATTCTCTTTCTGAGAAGGTCCTGTAAATGGACATACTTTGAAACAAAAGGAATAAAACCCCAATATGAAGCACATTACCCAAACTTTTGATATTTAAAAACTGGATGTAATTCCCTGACGTGATTTTGAGTCCCAAACCCCTGTTAATTTTAGGAAGTGAATTTGTGAATGGAAGTCAGTGTAGTAGAGGGCCTCAAGTGTGATAGCTCAGGCCAGCTCAGGATGTTCCCTGAAGCAGTGCTCAATGGGAAACAATTTTCTCTGCTTTATTTTAGGAGCTGACATCCCCTCGCCTCATCAAAAGCCACTTGCCCTATCGGTTTTTGCCTTCGGACCTCCACAACGGCAACTCAAAGGTGAAAATGATCTCGTATTTGTTTTAACTCTGCTAGCAGCAGTTGTGTCAGTGCTTTGGGATGAGGAAAAAGCTTTCAACAAGATGATTTTCCCCCCATCACAGGTAATATACATGGCTCGAAACCCCAAAGACCTGGTGGTGTCTTATTACCAGTTCCACCGCTCCCTAAGGACCATGAGCTACAGAGGAACGTTTCAGGAGTTCTGCAGAAGGTTTATGAATGACAAGTGTAAGGAGCTGTTCTCTCTGCACACATTTATTTTCATCTCTGCATTCCTTCTGCAAGTACAGAAGTGAACTGGCTAAAGGTGCATTTGTTTTGCATATACAGCAAGGAGGTTGCTACGGATAGCACTGCAGGGATTGAGATTTGTCCATGCAAACTATGAGCCATGCTTTTTGTAAATATTTGCTTTACAGTATTTGACCCCCTGGGTTCAGCACTTTGCCACCCAAACCAGAGCAAAAGTCTGGTGTACTCTTCTGACATTCAGTTTTCAGGTACCTCTTAAAAAGGGGTGAATACTCCTAGCATCATTTGATTTCAATTACGCCTCACTATCAGCTACTTCTCAGGGATGTTTCTGGTCGTCAGGTTTGGGGTTATTTTCCTGGTAATTCCTTTAATATTTAAATTTCAGTCAAAAAATTCAAGGTTCGTACCTTGGAAGTTAACACAAAATTCTCTAGTTTGCATGGGCCTTATCTCGGCCTGCACCAGTGAGCTCAAGTGAGACCCCATGAGAAGGCAGCTGCAGGCTGCTGCTGCCTGAAAATGCAGCTCTGTGAGGAGAATAATAACCAAGGGACTGTCACTGACACTCTAGCTAAGGAAGAGAAAAAAATCCTACTGCCTTTTATTTCTCTGCAATATCTCCTCTGATACCTTAATGTGACTCTAAGAATTCACCAGGTACCTTGAGCTCTGAGAGCAGGGTCTCCTCTAGATCCAGAGCAGCAAACCTGGAATTTGGGGGAGCTGATGCTGAAGGAACTGTGTAATACCAAAGGGAAGAAAAAAATAAAGCCTACCAGTGGGAGGTGATTTAACAGGCCTAAAAACCCCTTTGCTGCTCCTTATCCTGCAAGCCTGAGCAGGATTAATGCTCTCCTCCCACTCCAGCTCACCTTCAGTTTTCCATTTGCATTCCCTGGGAATGCAACGTTTGCCTGTAGCCCCTGATCAGGAACTTCAAGACCAGAGACATAAGAAAGACACGTTCGAAGGTCTTCTAAGATAGAAAGGTTGGGTGCTCTTTTCCATGTAAGTATCCCAAGAGTTATTTCTCTCTTTATCTTGTAGCAGCCACCTGACTTTATCACGACCTCCCAGAGCCAATAAAACATCACAGCATGTTCCATGGGCATAACTGTACAAATGGGAGGTTTGTAATGCAGAGGAGATTTAGCATTCAGCTGCATGTTTACATCTCAGCAGAATCCTGGCAACTAAAATGTGTCCAATGGACAAAGAGATGAGTTTCATAGGAAAAAAAAATTATTCAACTGACCAATTTTCAATTTTCATAAAGGCACTGAGATTCCATTTTTGTTATCCCCATTCCATAAGAAATGGATGCATGAAGGTAATACATCAGTGTTCCAGTTACCAGAATGAAACAATTCTTTTTCAAAGAGAAAAGGTGGCTTCAAAGTACAAACCTAAGAACTTGGTTTTATAATTTTTCTATAGCTGCTTTGCTGAAAAGATAAAATTGACAAAAAATATTGGGAAAGAATTGAAAAACTCCTTAATTGCTTAACTCCTACCTTGATTATTTGAAGTTCTTTGTGAGAATTAGTCACTGGTAACAGAGAAAAATGTAGAATGCATTTCTCATGGGGTTGTCTTGTAATACTGGCAACAAAAGAGATTCTTGAGGTTGTAAATACCAAGTACCAGTGGCTGAATCTCTGGTAGAGACACATAAATTGACTGAAATCAGTGCAAATGTGGCCCTAATCAGAGAACTGGAAAACAAATGAGTAAAGTTTTGGGGGGAGGGTTAGGTCTCCCATTACATGGGTCAAAATGAGACACTGCTCTCCTGTGGCTATGAACCACTCCAGTTATTTCTTTTTTTTTTTTTCTTTCTGAAAACAGCTTAATAACCAAAGTGTTCATTTTCCTCATGTCAATCATAATGTTTTTGCAGTAGGATATGGTTCCTGGTTTGAACATGTGCAAGAATTTTGGGAACACCACATGGATGCCAATGTACTTTTTCTCAAGTATGAAGATATGCATAAGGTAGGTTAGATGTAGCAAAATGGTGTTTTTATCACATTTAGTATCCTAGTTTTTAATACATAAAGCACAAAATTACATTCTTATGTCCATATTTGGGCTCCCTAATGCCTGATACCATTTTTAAAGCCCTGGCTTTAAACATTCAGTAGCTTCTATGGACTTTAGGTATTTTCATATCCATATTAATTTATCAGGGAGTCTGCCTGCATGTATAGGCACTGAACTACTTGCAGAGAAGGCAGTGATGTGAAACTGTTTAGTACTTGCTACACTCAGCCCTGGGAATTCTTTTAAAATAAATGTCTTGTTCTATGAGCTGTACCAATGAGGGAAAAAATATATAATCACTATTTTGTTCTCTGTATTTGGCATTTATTGGAATTTTTTGGTTGTTCTTACTGATTTCTGTGAAACAAATCTGAAAACAATGAGGGTATGATCATGTAGCATAAGGTAGATATAATTATTGAGTCCTTACAGTATACTGGCTAATAAATCCACTTAAATCAGAAATCTAGTGGAAATACTATGTATTTCTTGTTGCAGTAATATCTTTTTGGCAGCTAATGAAAATACTTCAGAATGTGTATTTGACTGGAAAACTAATGCAAACATAGGAAAAACCCAGCTCCTGTTTCTAAACTAGTAAGAAGAAGAAATCAGGACAAGACTCAATAAAGCTGAGTAAATTATAGTTCCAGCTTTACTGAGCCTTCTGATGGAGGAGGATTCTAAAAGAAGGTGTAATACAATCAGAGTAAATAAAGTTTAGTCAAAATCATTTCAATTCCATGGTTTTGAATAATTAATGGATTCCTAGCTGTGCTCACCAGATGGTGGCATCACAGCATCCTTCTGCTTCCTGATAAATATTACTCTTTTGTCCTTGCAACTCATACTGAGAAACCCTGGAATTCTGGAGATGTAAATTAATGGTTATTCTCAGAGGCTACCTCCCCAGATCCTTCCCGTCTACATGAATGCAGTCCCAGAAGCTGACGAAGGAAGAAGGGCTCTCCTAACATTTTTAGCCATTTATTTGACTAAGGTCAAAATCAAAGTAACTTTTAAATCCTCTGAAATGCACTGGTATTCCAAAGGGATCAGGGTGGGGTGTTCCCTGAAGTGGGAAGCATCACAATTACTTTTCAGTTGTTCCCTGTTCCAACATCTGAAGGTTACCTCATCATGCTTTCTGCCAGCCTGTCTTACACTAATTTTCTTTTCAGCAAATTGGAAGGTGACAAAACTTCAATGCAGTGGTGTTTCTGCAACTTCTGCACTTGTATTTTTCACACTCAACAGGATATAACTTACTTTGCAATATTTAAACTCATTAAAAATGTGATTTTAATTATTGTGAAATAACCCGGGTCTTAAATGGTCTCTTGCAGGACCTAGCGACAATGGTTGAGCAGCTAGTGAGGTTCTTAGGAGTTTCTTATGACAAAGCACAGTTGGAATCCATGGTGGAACACTGCCATCAACTCATTGATCAGTGCTGTAATGCAGAGGCTCTTCCTGTTGGCAGGGGTATGTTTAAAACCCACAGCAAAACTCTTAAGAGAAATTGCAAGTAACCCCCAGGGTGTGTTAGATGTTGGCAAAATATTGCCATGTAAAGGATGGGAGGGAGCTGATTGTTGGTGCAATTGGGGGGCGGGGTTGTTTTGAAATCAGGTTAGGTTGAAGTGACTGAAAAGGATGGAAGAATCAAAGATGAACAGGGTAATGTGAAACCTCTCCATCAGAGAGTTTGTCTCACTTTGATGGATTCAGCTCCTTGTGCTGAGAATTCTGCTCTGATCCTTCTGACCTCTGGCATGCCAAAGCCCACACCATCTTACACAGTTTATCCTGGCCTGAGCCCTAGGGTTTAATTAGATCAGGTTTTCTAGAATAGCAGATATTTCTCATTTGGAAGGCATAAAATTACAAGGAACCACAGCGTCCCTTATAAGCTTTTTATTTTCATTTCTTACCTCAGCTGTTTAAAATGTGTTTATCTTCCAGATGTTTATTCTGGTGAGATTCTTTCTCTGAGAACCTGAAGGTGCCATGTGATCTGTTGATACATCTGTCCTTTGATAAGAAATCAAGTCCTTTCAGTTGCCTTTGAAAAGCATAAGAGTGAACTTAGGCTCCCTCTGATTATTTTCTGTGGGCTGCTCTACATCATTTTGAAAAATGAGGCAACCAAGTCAAGATGATCAGTTCCTATGTGACCCCTACATATGCCTTACCCTAACCTAAAATCACTTCATACACTAATTTAATTGAGTTCTATTTGGACCTTTCCCTTGTTTTCCACCCATAGCAGTGGTAGCACTTTATGATACAGCATCACACATAAAGCTCATGTTTTATTGTCACCACAGAGTTTCTCAGAGGAAGCAATTTGCAGGTTATTGTCCCTTATTCAGGAATTATGACAGGAATACTTTGGTCTTCTTCTGTGTAGGAGCCCTTTCCATATTACCACTTTCAGCCAGCCTTCATGTGATCTGCAAATTATACCAGCTGCAATTTTTATAATTATTTTCAAATCTCTGATGAAAATGCCAAATATTACCAGTTCCTCTTGACTGCTAATTCTTTGTTAGCTGGTTGTGTATTCAATTGTCACACATTTGGTTGGGACACCCCCAAGTCCTTAGATAAGGTGCTCATGTGGATGCAAGGCTTTGCAAACACAGCAGGGTTGTGTTCTACTTGTTGGCCCACATGTAGCCTCTTATTTCTACTGTCTACAAATGTTTCAGAAAAAAGCCCTCATGTTGTAATAGAGAAGAAAGGGAGCTGCAGCACTTAATGTGATACTTCGTCATTTGTTCGCTGTGTGCTTTTTAGTATAAATATCCTTATTTTGAATTTATTTTCTTTGCTGTCTTTGGCTTTTACAATATTTTGTTACTCCAGAATGTAGCTTCATTAGCAGTGCTTTGTTCCTTCTCTGTTCGTTTCTGTGACAAAGAATGGTGGCAATGACATGACAGCTGATTGTAATTTGTTTCAAATATTTTAATTTGTCATTACTTACATTTACTTTATTATTTTGCTTTATTTTAGTTCTTCATATTTTTTTTCTTTTAGCACATTGATCTTTACTCTGAAGATAACCCTGAACTGCTGTGAAAGCAGAACAATGATTAGATATATTACTTGTATTTGACTCTTATCACATCATAATTTACGCAGTTGCATGATTCAAATCATAAACCAGGTGGGTGACTTTTTGACAAGCTATCAATTGATATGGTAAAAAAAGAAAAGAATTATTAAAAACAATCCACTGTGTATGTATGTCATTTGTAGAACTTGTCATTTGTCCATACATGTTTTTAGGGAGATGCAGAAATAAAAGGATTTTTTTTACCAAGCAGAGGAAGAAAATACTTTATTATCATTATTGAATGAGAAATACAGGGTTTTATGTTTCATGCTATACTTTTTGCTGTTATAGTTGCCAGAGCAAGATTTAAGTTAGTATCAGATATTTATGATTGTGTTTTCTTAATTTATTCTTTTTAAAATATGTGAGAAATTTGTTGAAAACAGTAAATGGCATTTTCCGTCAGGTTATTCTGGTCTTTGGAAATCAGGACCCTTTCATACCTTCAGGATTTATACAAAAGCCCTGCTTTAATAAAATGGCCCTTGCCACACATGCTATACCGTCAGATTAATAAGTAATATGTAGATGTTTCAGACAGTTTTGTCTTTGGTCTCAATTATGTAGTTTCTGCATAAAAGCAATGGTAATTGAATTAAATGGGTATTCTTCTTATGCATCAAATGCATAATTAAGCTCCCTGCATGTAGCTTTGTTCTTGCTGTTATGATTAAACTCTGGTAGCACAGTCCCAATTCTCCTTTCATTTATTCCAGTTGAACAAGTCTGGATTTTGTCTTTATCTCCAGCATAAATGAGAAGAGAATTGGGCCTCTCAGTCTGGTTATTGGGGCTTATTCAGCCACAAGTAACCCTGGGTGACTTTGAGTTAAATATATTTTGGGCTGCATTGAAACAGTTGTTAGGGGGGCTCCTGCCCTTGGCTGGTAGGTTCAGCAGGATCGCCAGGTTATGTTATGTCATTGGTTGGGTTCCATAGGTTAATTCACATGAGGAAGGTGCTCAGTGTCCATATTGCTCATCCCCTAAAAGCTTCCTATTCCTCCTGTTCAAAATTAAAGTGTCAGTGGCTCAACTTGAGTACATGGTACTTGTTCTCTTTCATAGATGGAAATTTGTATTTAACAAACAAATATCTCCATGTTGAGAAATGGAAATTCATCTGTTGGACTTATCTCTAGACACAAAATAATAGAAACTAGCAATGAAAATATTATACTCCAATAGTCAGTTTTATACCCGACATTCTCTGTACCTTTTGAATAGTTCTCTAAGCAGTAGCTGCCGGAGGCATGGTGATTTTGAAATGTGTTCTTAGCTGTTGGAATTATTAAACAGCCATAGCTTGCACTGAAAGAAGAAATCCACATTTAAGTGAGCACCCAACCCAAAATCTCTGTTCATTTCTGATTAAGGCCAGAGTAAAGTCTCAGAGAAATATGAATTCTTCCTGTGTGACACCGGGCTGGTGCAGCTGAAGATGTGTTTTATTAGAAGGCTTTGCAAGAGTAGTGCCAGAGTAACTGGGTGAGACAATGAACGGCTTTAGGTCTCATTAAGCCTTCAGAGAAAGCCCAGACTGATCAGAATCTCACAGCTGATACTTGGTGCCCAGTACAATTAGACTATAGGTATTTGGCGTCCTGTTACATCCACTCTCTGACCTGTATTCTTTCTCTGTGTTTCAGGACGAGTTGGGCTATGGAAAGACATCTTCACTGTTTCAATGAATGAGAAATTTGATTTAGTTTATAAACAGAAGATGGGAAAATGTGACCTCACATTCGATTTTTATTTATAAAAAATGCATGCATATGATATCCAGATATAGCTAGAAGTGCTTTATGCATTCATTTATTATCTGCTGGACAAACTACTGTAGCTATTATGTGTAATAAGATTTAAAGAAAGAAAAACAATCTAAGTAAACCATATCAGATGCAATTATCTTTGATCCTGAACAGCTGTTTATCTTCTAGTATTTAAGTCCTTTGTCCACATGCAAGAATTTCTCAGACAATACTAGAACATTCAGCTGTTATGGAATGTATTATATACGTATAAGGTATGTATCATATATGCAACTAGAATGTACACCTTTTCAGCCCCACATTGATTATTTAATGTGTTTTATAAAACGCTTGTCACTAGAACCGAAATGAACATCCGTCAACCAAATAAAAAATTATTTCTGAGGGAAACAAGTAACAGGCCAAAACAGTATGCTAGAATGATCTCAGGGGTTAATTGTCACATTTATTTTTATAGCAGGTATAGCCAAGTATAAATAAGTCCCATTCCAAAATAAGAACTAATCCAAGTGGGGTTCACATTAGGTTCTGCACACTCGTATCTGTGTGATTCGAGCAGGTTCTGTGCACTGGCACACTCTGGGAGACAGGGCTTGTTCTGATTTACAGCTGTGATTGTCAGCCTGATCCCAAATCCCACCCATGCCTTTATGGACACAGCTCAGAGCTGGCTTGCTGATGGAGGCAGTTCAGCTCCATGCCCAGGGACAGCAGATAGAAGATTCTTAAGCCCTCAGCTCTAGGTCACTCCCTCAAAATGGGGCTTAAAAGCCAGGAATCTGGTGCAGAGACTTTCCTGAAAAATCAGTCTCCAATGTATGTCACTTTGCTGAGTGAATTTCTCCCTTTAAGGGCAGCCCCAAAAGTTAAGGTGATGAAAAAGCTCCAGTTCCGCTAAAAGTTGAGGGCACTTAGCATTGCTTATGGGTTGTTCTCCTGGACTCCACCAGACCTAAGGGGAAGATCTGTACCAGTGTAAAGCAGGCAAATGGAAGATCTGTGCCAGTGTAAAGCAGGCAAATGGAAATGCAGCATCCGAGAAAGAGAGTTGATGGATATGCCAGCAGGTGGGAGTATTGCACAAATATCCATGCACAATAAGTTCCAGGAATTGTTAGCCATGACTGATCTGGATTATAATCAGGATTCAAGTTTATTTTTCTTATCTTTTTTTGGTCTCTACACAAACAGCCTGAAGGAGGCTACTATCACTACAGAACTCTCCCAAATTATTTTATTGTTCCATTATGTAATGCCATCTATACTTTTTAGGTTCTCAGCTGTAGGAGGCCCATTTTTTGCTAGTCAAATGTTCAAGCTCACCAAAAACTATGAGGAAGGACTAGCTTTTAGTGTTTCAGTACTGTTGGGAAACTGTCAGTTCAGCACTGGCAAGTGGTGTAGCATGATGTGGCTTGACAGCACTTTTCCTTGTATATTTGTGAGTGAAAATGCTTTCAGTGAAATTTTATTTCTATTTTTATATTTTTAGTACTGTATGAATATTAAGCACTACACATTATACTTCTGTGCTTGCTTGCTTACTGAATAAAAGATGTGTTCTGTGTATTGTGGCTGCTCATTTTCTAGACCTCCCACTCAGGCCAGGTGGTCTTTGCAGACAAACTACAACAAACTGCAGGAACATGGAAGAAGAATTTCCTCTTGCTACAGAGGAAGAAAAAATTCCCCCACGGTTTCTGCAGATTAGAGTCAGAAGAAAATTTCATTAGCACAAAAAAAATCTACTTAAATCACTTAATCTCGAGGATGTATGAACAATACAACCTAACATTTCTGAAGGCACCAGGGAATCCTGCTCTGGTTCCCAGAGCTGCTTTCCTTTGATGCAGCTGATGCCCAAAAGCCAGGAATGTCCCACAACCACATTTCTAACAGCCAGGTCCATCCATATGCCATTGCCTGTGCAGAGGGCCACCAGCTGCCAGGCCACGTAACCTGTGCTGAAATTCTGCCTTTGGATCTCTGGTACTTGAAAGCATTTGAGTTTTTCTATCAAAATCAAGGGACAGTAAGCTCCTTCCTTGAACTTTCAGGACTCAGCCCAATGTTACCAAGACTCTGCAGAAACACAGACACCTCTTGGCCCAAATTGTCTGTGGAGAGAATGCCTCATTGCTACCAAAGCACTGCAAAAGAAGAACAAAAATACCAGAAAACCAAGAGAGTTTCTTTTTTTCTCCCCTCAACATTCCAGTTCGGTGAGCTGCTTCTCCTGAGGGAACTGCTGCAAAGTTTGTGCCCTGTCCAGATTTGTCAGAGTCCTGAAGGTTCAGGTGTTTATTGCCTTCAAGTTGGGCAGGACAGAGGGAAGACTAGAAAGCTGAGAAACAACCAGTAAAGATTCTCAGGACTTTTGTATAAGCCTCACAACACGGCATCAATAGTCCTGGCAATAATTACAAGAATGCATAGACTTGAGTCATCATTATAATAAACCATCCAGTCTTGCCTGGGCTATAAATAACACCACTTAGTAGCTACCAGCAAAGGTTTAAAGAGAGGATTAAGGAACCACTTCTGCTTCAGTCAAAAAATAAAAAGGTTAAACAGAAAATAATATTAAAAAATCCCAAACCCAGTGAGCACACCTGTGGGAAGGGCACAGTACAGAAATGATGATGTGTAATCTCACTACATAATCCATTTGATTTCTTTGCTGCAGGATCTGCAGACTGGTGTCCTCTAGTTTTTGAATCATAAAACGTGCAGATGAGTATTTTCTGCTACCTGTCATAGTGTGTGTCATGCAGAATGGAAATGCAACTAATAATCGGCTTCATTCTGGCGATGGAGATAGAATCAGCAAAAATGAGCATTTAAAAAAAAATATAACCCGGATTTCAGTTTAATGAGGTTCAGACCTCGAGTACCAAGACTCCAGTACCAACTGCTGGTTTAGCTTCAGAAGGTGGCAAGGAAATCAAGAAAACTGATGCCACTGATCTCTGGTCTATCAGCTTAAAAACCACCCCTCTTAAAGGTGGGAGAATGATGGCAAATTCTAGAGGCAGACTGGAATAACTCCCCCTTACAGCTCTCACGCTTGAATCACGCTTCGGTGCATGTAACATCCAATGTCCTTCTGACAGCGGCCTGAGCTGTGTGGTCTTTAAAAATGAATGTGAGAAAAATTTACAAAAATACAGGGAAAGTCTTTGTGCTTTAAAGCCCTGACTTGTAATAATAGCTATTAGCAGCTCAGGACTCCTTAGCATAAGTTGGTTTTAAAAAGGATGAAGAGCTAATGCAGGAACATTAGGTTCCTTTGGTGAGCTGTACCATGCCAGCACAATTTTTCTGGATTTTGCCACTTCATCCACAGGCAAAATTGTAAAGCCACACAGCAACTTTTGCTGGAGTTGTCTCTGTGCACAGATGATAAGCCCTGGCAGTGTGAGCCAGAGTAGTTTGAGAAGCTGCCACCTCCAGCTGTCCACGCTCCGTCTCTGCCAGGAATGGCCACCACAGAGGAGAGACAGCAGAAGCAAATGTGTGCTGGTTCCTCAGCTGCTGGGATTTACAGGCTGACAGTAACTGGAACTGACATGGATGGTACTGGCAGATAATGGGCTGTGCCAAGAGCCAAAGCACGTCCCCAGGTGCTGCCCTGGCTTGGAGGTGTCCTCCCAGGTCCTTGTCTGAGCTCCTCTGCACCAGCCCTGCCATTGGCCAGAGATCTCTGCCTGGGAGCAGCCTGCTTCACACCCAGGCTGTCTCACCTGCAAAATATTGTCTGTGAAGCTAGCACCGTGTCCTTGAGCAAGAAGGAGAGACAGATCCCCTCTGCCACATGGCGCGTGGAACTAAAACCTGCTTTTGGGAGGCATGCTGTTTTGTAGGAGGGAGTGCTGCAATGTGTGACAGCACGCAAGATGAAGGAAGAAAGGCAATGTAATGACTGCTCAGACTGATCCCAGTCACAGGCACTAATGTGCCGACTGGCTTGATGTGTGTGGTACGAGTGATATTCAAAGTAACTGCCACGCAGACATTCAATCCACTGTCACCATCTCTGTCACATACTCAGCTTTTGCCAGCACTGAACATAAGATGACAATTTAATCCTCGCAGCTGGTGTTACAGTGTGTTAAGACTGCAGCCCTTGCAGGCCTTACATCTGCTTCCTTTTGGCTTTGGAGGAGAGTCACCCATTAAATATAGGAGAGTTCTAAGGACTCAGAAAAAGTGAACCAACTGGAACAAAGCAAGAATGAAGGAAAATGTTTAGATTTCAAGCTCCACTGGGAAAACCACTCTTTTGTTTCAAAAGGAAAAAACCACATTATTTTTCCCAGGTACCACTCTTGTTTTCCTCTGCACCTTATTCTGCACCCCCCTCCCCCCAAAGGCAGTTCTAACCCTACAGAAACAGATAATCCTGGAAATGCTGCAGGAGACTTTCAGTAGCTGGGATTGCTACCATTCTATAGATGGTAGGATTTAAACTCACAAAGAAAGACCCATAGTGGCTCTCCAGTTTCAGGTTTTTAACCACCCTGCTTCAGCCATATATGCTGAGGGGTTGGTCTCTCTTAGCAGCCAGACCCTTTCAGACACATTCTTTGTTCCCTGCTCAGTAAATATCAGAGAGATTAGAGGCTAAAATAGTTCTGATTTGTTTTTAGTATTAAAGATCTGTATAAGCCTGTGTACTCTAAACAGGATGAAAAAGGAATATAAACAAAAATATGGCATGGGTCAATTCAAGTTGTAAACATTTAGGTTTTAACCATGCAAGTATGGATCATTTGGTCACTCTTTTACTGAGTAATCTGCATCAACTTACATGAAGTCTTTGAAATAAAGAAGTAATTTCAAAACTATTATTTTATCCTAGCAGTAACTACATTGCTATGTACAGCCATTGCATTTCTGTGATCCTACACACTTCTGCTCAAGTTATTGTCTCTAAAAGAGAACTATCACTGAATTCAAAGGGACTACATTGAAGGTAGGCTACATACACCAATATTTGGGGTAAACAAAGTTTTAATGTCCCATGTAGGGCATTAATCTGTATCAAGAACTACTGAAATACTCAATCTGTTAATAGATGTTGGAAAACAGCGTTATCATTTGGTTGTTGATGCAGGGTCAGTGTGTCTGGATCCTGCAAGACACTACATTTTTTTCCAGAATGTGGCTACAGTATAGTATTTATACAGTATAGTATAATATAGCCACTTTTTCAAGTAATCTCCCTCAACCTATTAAAAAAATATGCCAAAGCTGAGGGACAGACATAGAATAAGGCTTTTTTAGTCTTTTTTCATGCTGGACTGCAGTGATCTAAGTAGTCCTTTAAAATGTCCAGGAGGCCCTCCCTAACTGCCTCTAATGGAGAAGAATCTGCTTTATGTTTAATCCACAATTCTGCTTGACAGGAGTTCTTTCATCTTTCCACTGAAGTACCTGAAACAGAGATGTTTTATAGCTAGGACCTTTATAGGCCAGTAGTCTGTGCCTGCAGCCCAGCATGTCCTGATAATCAGAATGAGCTGCTGCACAACAAGGAGGAGGTGCCAGAGGCAGCAGGACATACCAGGAGGCAGCCTGTGTGCTCCTTAAGTGATGTGTTGTAGGTTGGCTTTCACTTTGCGAGTATTTCTGCCTTTGGGACACAAAACTACTTAGTCACTACATACAAAATTCTCTTTTTCTCTAAAATAAATAGCACCTCCTCCAGGTGATTTCAGTCTGCTGCATTACTGGGCAGGTCTCTTGGAGGTGGCTTGTCCAAACAAATGGCATGTGCTGGAATCCAGAAAACTGTCACACAGGGACAGATGACAGGTGAGAGAGAACATGATATCTATAGGATTGCTCATTCTTTATAGAGAGTGCTGTCATGTTTATTTGCTTCCATTTTGTATGTTCAGTAAAGCAAGTGCTGCTGCTGTTTTCCCTGCTTTGTATGAAGTGAGGAGGAAAGTCCTTTGGTCCTCCTCTGATAGGGCAAAGGCTGGCTGTAAGTAGTGGATACTTCTAGAATTATCCTTTTGCTCTCAAGCCATGGAAACAGGCAAAAGTAGCAACTGCAGACTGAGAACACATTGATCAAGGATTTCATAACTGGAGTTGACAAGGTGCCAAAAGGAAGGCAGCGAGGAGACACCATCTATACTGTGGATAGTCTGATTTACACATCAGGATTTTTCCTCTGGCTGGTGAGCACTGGCAAAGATGCTGCCTGCTTCCAATACACAGCTCCAGGAAGAGCTGGGAGGAGGGAATAATTTTGCAGGAAACTCCTGCTTCACCCAGTATTTGGATTTCAGGGTGACTTGCCCTGTTTGTCTATAGTACAAGTAGGTGTGCAAAGCTGTGCTGAGAGAGAGAAAGGGGTGAGGGGAAAGAAACAGTGTGAAAACCACCCTGCAGATCCCAAAGTCATAGAGGAGGAGGAGTAGGTGGTAGTGGTGGTGGTGCCCTGGGCGTTGAAGCAGTGATTCCCCTGCAGACCTGTGGGGAAGCAAGGATTTCACTGCAGCCATGGAGAGGACCATGCTGGGGCTGACACCACTCTGGACCCACATTTTGCTAACCTCCAGGTAGCCATGGGCTGAAGGAAGCTGCAGCATGTGCAGAGGCCTGAAGGAAGCTGCTCTGTGCTGGAGAAGATTCCTGACAGGAGCTGTGGCCCTTGGAGAGGAGCCCATGAAGGAGCTCTCTGTGAAGGACTCTAGCCAGTGGGAAGGGGAAAAGTGTGAGGGGAAAGGAGTGGCAGAGAGGCCTTCTACATTTATGTCTAAGAAATACAACATTTGCAAGATTTATCCATCTTGTAGCTATGGTGAAACATGGCTCGGCTGTGGAACTACACATACAGACACTTGGGAAGCTCCTATCAATTAAATTATTGAAATGAGAGCCAAATCTCTTAGTAGCTATAAATGCTGTAATTCTTCTTAAGATAGGAAAGCAAGCAGAGCTGTTCTGATTTATGATAACTGAGGATCTTGCTCTCACATGAGTAAGAATGTACTTAAAAATATAAGCAGTGGGTCTGATTTATGACTTTTTATGCACTGCTGTGAATTCTAAGTAACACATAAATCAGGAGCTATTCAGTGCAGGTAAGTTATTCTTGATTCATGCACTGATATTTTGCAGGTATAAAGGCAATGTAAGTGAGAGAGAACCAGGCTCAGTATTTGATGAAACTTGAAATCTGTTTGCTCTGTATCAGTAACTTTGACTTCTTATGGATCACGTGCTGTTTCTAAAGGGTCTTTGAGAAAGACAATCTTAGATTTGATGCACATATACTCCAACCAGAAAATGTTTTAGAGTCCAGAAAAATGCCAGCTGACTTCACAGGTGTGTTTCAGAGCTTCATCCTGATTTTCTGGAGTCAAAGAAATCTTTGCTAATGACTTCAGCAACGTTAGGATGTGCTAATACCTACCATATTCCTGTTGTAGTCTAGTTACTGAGCCACAGAGCTGCTGCTGCATCTTCTTTTTGGACAGTCTTTTTGCTAACAAATAGATTAAAATATGATGCAGTAAAAGGAACTGAGTAGTATTGAAAGGTCTCTGAATTTACCTGGGCTGGTACAAGTATCTGAGGAGGCAACAGCAGAACTATCATGTGTTTATCTGAAACATTTTTGTTGTCTAAAGCATGGGTTACTGACCATATTTATGATGGTGTAGGTCTTGCAGGCAGAACTGGTTCATTGGTGTTCTTGGTCTCTAAGAAATGGACCCTCCCTGTTCATGGTTTCTAAGGAGCCAAACCTGCACAGGTCCCAGTGCCAGTGTATCAGCCACTGTGGTGGGTTCGTTTGTTCATTCATTTTGGGTGAATTTTTTCAGGGTGGGAGGCAGAACAGCTTTCCTACCTATGCAAAATGCTGCACAGTGCTGCACTTTCACAGACTGACCAGTAAGTCTTGCTCTTGTCCTGCTGTTTTTCACCTGGCTGTGCAATATCTGCTTATTTTCATATCTCTATTTACTGAGCTGTAATTGACAGAGTGGTGAGTTGACCTTGACTGGATGCTACCAACCCTTTCTATCACTCCCCCTTCTCAGCTGGACAGGGGAGACAAAGGATAGAAAGCAACTCGAAGGCTGCAGAGCTCACAGAATTCCCTGTGTTAACATTTGCTTTCTGTACTGTGATAATTGAATGGCAGGAGCACAGTGCAGTTGATTGGCACATATCACAGAGAGGAGGAAATATGTTGTAGTCTCTGACTGTCACTCAGCTTGGAGAGAAACCAAATTTCTGATTTTGAATTACATTTGTAATAGAGAAAACAAGGTCTTGAAATATTTCCTTTGAAGTCTGATTGGGTTAACCTTGTAAGTATCACTAGAACTACACTGTGATTGAATGCATAAGAATGTCAATATTCAAAAGTGTTTTGTGACTAATGACTACAAAACAGTATGGAAAAGATTGGATGATAGCACCATCACCTGGGTCACCCTGGTTTTGTCAGCACTTAAAACCCTTTACACAGGGGGAAAAACAGGTGTGTCATTGTACCTGAATAAGCTTTGGAGCAGCCTGTTGGCTAAAATCAGAAGAAAAATTTTTGGCACCAGGCCTCTGCCATGGTTTTGGTCCCTAGATTTCCCATGGCTCTTGGATTCTTCCCCGGAGCTGGGAGCATTGCTTGCAGGAGCCATTGGAGTTGGGTGGCTGCACAGAGCAGATGCAAATCCCTCGGCTTTGCCCTCGTGGAGCCACACTGACAGTACTCTGGAAATGCCATGTCTGATTGCTGTTTCCCACTTCACTCTTCTGTTTGTACTTGCAGTGTAGTTTGCTGCAGATTTCCTGGAAAATTAATACTATCTCTTAATGAAACAGAATAATTAGTGTAATGGGTTTGTGTCTAGTATATACATTTTTCTTCCCAAAACCCTGGAACTCAATTTCAACATTTAAAGCAGCTGTGCTGCTCAATAAAATAGCAGGCTTTCTCTACTAAAAGGTGGTGGGTTTAATTATATTTAGAGTACTTTAATGTGCACAGGCTTCAAGATAATGGCAGAAAACATTTCCAGGTATGATTCTGTGGCAAAGGAGTTAGTGTAAAACTCCAGCCTCCTACTCTAAACTGCATATCCAAAAGTGCTGACATAGGAGATAGCACCCAGCACAACCACAGAAATTGTGAGCTCCTCTCATTTGGTCACTACTGTCAGCAAGATGTATCTCAGTCTATTCTTTTATTAGCAAATTACATCCTATGTCAAGAATTCAGTTGTGTCTCTCTTGTTGCTGTGCCAGCCACACTGCTTCTTTTGGTGTCATGTCCTCTGTTGTAGTCTCATAACCCAGGGGAGACCATGGCCAGGGTGCAGACCGCAGAACTCAGTGCCTGCCAAGACACCACACTTGGACCTCATTTTACTCACCGCACAAATTAGTTGTGTGGCAGCAGGTGACATTCAATTAAATACACTGCAGGTTGTGTCCACAGTCTTGCAACTTTAGGTCAAAATTCCTGTTTAGGGTGTGGGACATGTTCTCCTCCCTCTGGGGAGAAGTCATCTGTCAGGCACATCGTGTTTGCTGGATCCTGTATAATGAACTAAACTCACCTAGTTCTGCAGATGGGAAGAGTGTGGAAGAGGGAGCCATGGCCCTGCTCACACAGCTCCTGTTCTTCCTGCTTGTATGTGAGGAAACAGGGCCTTTATTTCCTTCCCTGCTCTTGAGTCCACTGAAACTTGAGAGGTCCGTCCTTTGGACTAATTTGTGTTCTGAAGTCACTACAGGACCACTGATTTCAATTATAATGGATTTGGTACACATCTTATCCTTTGACAACTCCTTTGGAATGACAATACAGTTAACCAAAGAAAGCTCATCTTCTGGACAAGTAAGAGTTACAGTTTATTCCAATCAAGTATGAATTTGCTGGTAATCCCAACCTGGACATTTCTCTTGCAAGTAATTTTTAATTATTATCATGTGAGGCTTCCTCCATCACAGTTTGTGTCACTTTTCCTCCTCTCCTTGCCATGCAGTTTTAGATTTAGGGTCAGATTCATTGTAGGAGTAAGATGTGACAGCTCTATTGATTTCACTGGATCTGTATCCAGCTGTGAATTTGAATGCTTTCTTTTGTCAGAATGCCTTGAAGTTGAAATGAAATGTGCAGGGCATCTGTGATTGTGTACCTTCATTGTAAGGAAGGGATAAGCATAAGAAAAAAATTGGCTCTTGTAAAACTGCAGCAAAGCTGTAAATAACAAAAAGCTGCATTTTGCCATCTTGATTTTTGTAAACAAAACTTCTCCTGAAGGCAGTTATGTTTTGTTTAAGAGCAGATCCTAAGCTTGGAAAAAAAAAATACCTATGAACAAGCCCTGGAGTTCAAATTTGTGTTCAAAACTTCCTTTGATCCAAGTAGAAGGTAAACAAATGCTCATTGCTATGGCTGAATTTGGCTCATCATAAATCCAAAAGAAACATCAGGCCAAATCCATGAGAGCCAGAGATGTCTTAAGTAAAATAAATCATCCCTGTACACTCTACTGCACCTCCAGATACATCACTCTTCATTGCTGGTTGTGGGAAAGGAGCTGAGAAACATACCAGGCACAGACCCCTGATGCAGACAATGAATTTTTACCCCAGTGCTACATGGCATCCCTACCCAAACCTCAATAACTGAATGAAGTCTCTAAATTGTACCAGGCAATGATCTTCTCTCTGTTGTCTGAAGTGTGAGTGCTGCTTTCATGTAATACACTTGGGCACTCAAAGTTATTTTAACTTTTAAAACTTAAATGTGTATTCCAACTTATTGTTTAGTCTGAAGTATCAGAAGAGAAACCCTGGAATCTTTAATTACTTACAGTTGTGTTTGGCTATTTATTGATTTCAAAGATGTGGACCTATCAATAACTGATTTGCATACACATTTACAGGAAATTACATTATACATTAATACATTTATAGAAATGAACTGATTTATATTGAGTTCTCAGGAAAAAAAAAAAGTGACTTTGCCAAACTTAGGAGTGTCTGGATGACTGCCTAATACATTTTACAGCTACATCTGCGACCTCTGTCCCAGATCCCAAATTTTTCTCCTGGGACATTGGACAGATTTTCAAAATATGGTTGACAAAGAAGATGAACTGGTAACAGAAAGCATTTCAGATGTTTGATGTTGGTCAGACTTTGACAGTCTCAAAGGGTGAGTTCAGGAGGTGTTGAAACCTTTCTCTTCTGTGCAGCAGAAGCGAAATGTGATGCTGTGCTGGCAGGACCACACCGTGTCATTGCTGTTGATAATTGTTTACAGGCTGTCCCTGTTTATGTCAAGAGGAAAACTTCAAGTGGGAGCAGGTTTCCAGACCAATAACATCAAAATTGCAAGACGTGGTCAAAGCCTATTCAAGTGAAAGTTTTGGAAAACTTGCAAAAGTAATGTGACCTAAATTTGACAACTGGAATGTTTGCATGAGATTTTGTTTGTGTAATGTGTCTCTTTATGTGAAAGAGCTGCAGTTTGCCAGCAGATTTTTTTGATTTAAGAGAAGATCTCACAGCTTAAATTCATATACATGCGGTGTTATGAATATGCATAGATTAGGTTGTGAACTCTGAGTCAGAGACCAGCTGGTTTTTGTCTGCACAGAGAGCTTCTCTGCTCACTTTCGGAATTTGTCACCTTATAAACCACCATCAGATTGGACTTGAAGGAGCAGTGGGTGTTTATATGATATCAGAACTGAGGCCTATCAAAAACAGAGGAGGATTCTGATGCACAGTCTGCACCAGCAACGCTGTATGCTTCAATTTCTGTCTTGAATGTGGAGGTGAAAAAGTTTTATACATTTTTTTCTTCCTGAAGTACTTGACTGTCCTTTGTTTGTTTGTTTAATTTAGGTCAACTGCTCTGCTACATTTGCATTTTAAACTAATCAGTCTGTAGTGGGTTAATGGTGTTGATTTCTTTGCTAATACTAAATTATCACCAGGAGGGTACCTATCCTCCTGAAACACTTCAAGAGTGTTTTGGTAGAAGAGAGGGATGTATCATTGAAATTGATGAGAATGAACATGTTTTCCTATAAACATATGAAAGTTCATAGAGCTAAAGCTTTGAAAAAGTTTATCTTATATGATGAAAGTCTTGTAGGTTGTAAGTTTTTTGAGAGGGATTTGCCAGTATTAAATTAATGCCTTGCCTAATTCTGGACAAATCACTGAGAAGTAACAATGTATAATGAGCAAAATAAAACCAAAACTAAAACCAAGAGAAATTTATTTTTGCTCAGTTTGAGGAACTAGTAATCCAAATGAAGTATTTTAAGAAATCTGGCATCAATTTAGGTCTTATCCATGTATACTAAAATACAGACCCCAAATATTTTCAAAGTTACTGTGCCATATATTGATTTCCTGTCAAACTTCCGTAAAATTGCTAGAAGTACCAGCATGTTCAAAAGGTAGGCAAGAGTTCTGTAGTTTGCAAATTTCTCCTAAGCTGTAATTGTGAATCACTTGTGGGTTGTGGAACTCTCAGTCCATAATGTAGCTGCAACTTGAGCTTCTAGTGATACAGACATATGCTACACTTTTTCCCAAAATTGCTTTTTCTGTATGTGCAAGTGGCATAGTTGCCTTAGGAATGTTACCAGGTTGATGAAGGGAATGGTCTGCTAAACCACTGATCTGCTCCTGGAAAAATATGAGCCTTTGAGACTAATGAGTCTGTTCTCTAAAGTAACAGTTGTTGTGTGGAAAGTTGTTGTGTGTGGAAGAAATTGTAACTGATTGATTTTAATTGTGATTTGAAAACGTCACTCAGCTTGGCATATCTTTAAGTGGAAAAGGGAAGTTAAGCCAAAGGACCCACTCATGGAAAAGTTACAATGTTTCAGGATTCAATACTTTTGTAACAAATAATTCTCATTCATCTTCATTTTGTTTAAAGTAATTTCTCATTAATAAAGTTGTGAAGACACCAGCTGTGTGTGAACTGGCATTAAATTTGGTTTCTTCCTTCAGTTAAGTAAAATGGAAAGTAAAGTTGCACTCTGCATGAAAATAAAAACCCTGAGCAAATCTGTGCTGTCACAGTAGCTTTCTCAGTGGAGCACTAAATAGTTTTTACTCCTCCAATGAAATATAAAGGGTGAAATTCTGCAAGAGGATCTGCAGGGAAATTCATTTTCCTTAATTTTATCTTCTTGGTTTATATGATCTGGTCTTCAGTTAAAATCAAAAAATATTCTGTAAATTCTGGTCCAACATTGTTCCCAGCAAGTGCAAAGCTAAGAAAACTCTCAGACAAAGAGAGAATGAGGGAGTGTAATACTGAGGATACAAAAATGGGATTAGGACTTTGAAAGGAAGCGGGAGGAAGAAGAGGAACAGCAAAAGAAAAGAAGAAAAAGGGAGGCACCTAAGCCACTTTCTCCCAGAGAGACAGAGGAGCTTAAAAATTCTAATTAATTAGTGAAAACTAATTAAATAACAAATGACAGAACTTTCCTGGAATAAAAGGTTAATCTTTTCTTTATTACATGCAATATAATAAAATGTAAAGCTTTTTGTATGCTTGGGGTTGGATTTTCTTCCAGTGTTCAAGGAGAATATATGTTACTCTTGACTTCCTCTTAAACTCATTAAACCGTGGAGAGTAAGGATCACGCTTAGACAATCTTGTCCTTTGGCCCTCTGGTTTGTTAGGGAACTTCTCTGGGGCTGTTTGCTCTGTACAGAAGCTGAAATGCCAGCACAGGGGTTTGCTCGAGCTGCCAGGCACAGATTGGTGAGATTTCCACGGGAGGGCAGTGCAGGTGCTGTTTTCCAGGAGTGGGGACAGCAGGAATTTTCAGAGATGCTCTCTCTTTAAAGCTCAGAATTCAGAGGCAGAGTTGACAGCAGTGCTTGGCTTCTAGGACTTCACTCCCCAAAAAAGAGATCCAACTTAAATTGCACAAGGCTTTTCAGAAGCAGCTAGTTGAGACTGAGAGCAAAGGAGGATGTGCAGAGGGTGCAATTTGGCACCAGTAGAACCTGCTTGCAAAAGTAAATCTGGGTGGTAGTTGACTCTGAAAATGACCTGTGATGGTGCTTGATGCAAATCAATAGGGTGAGGAAGCAAAAAGCAAAAGCAAAAGAAGATGATGTATTTTCACCTTTTAAAAGGCTTTAAAACTTACTGGTGACAAATGGATAGGAGGTGTATGCTGGGGAGAAGAGGAGGAGAAAACATGATTGTAGTCTGAAAAACACTTGAGCAGAGCAGAGGGGAGAACTTGTGCTATAATTTCTTGACCTTGGGACTCACGAGTACGGTGTCATTCCAAAGGTCAGATCAAGCTTCAGATGGTTCTTTGTGCTCTGTATGGCAGCCAAAACAAAACCCTTCAAGAGAAGGTATTTTATACTAACAGTATCACACCTATGGTCAAGGAGCCACATTTCTCAGGGATTCAGATTTGTGGTGATTTTCTCCAAGAGCAGAGCAGAGCTGTGAAGAGCAGCCACAAAAAAAAAGGCAGGATCAAGCCACTTTCTTCCATTTGTAGTTGTCCACATGATAAAACTCTGCCACTGATGTTCTTACAGTGGCCAAGGGTACTGTGGAGCACTTGTGGTTTTTGTCTGTCAATGACTTGTGGTTTATGTTCACCTAGTCCTTTTTATTGTATTTATTTTCAGGCTGAACAGCCACAGCTGCCAAACAATGATATTAAGTCAGCTGGAATCTCTGCTCAAGGAGGAAGTACGTTGACCAGGGTAATAACAGAAACCACATGCAGGGGTAGTAATTAATTTCAGATAAGTAGATGATATTCTTGATGTACTGATATCAATTTAGTAACAAGTTTTGAAGGACGTTGCCCTGTTGTTGTATCATGAAGATCTATTCATACTTGTATGATTAAGGGGTTTGTTGTTGTTTGGGCATTTTTTATTCAGTTCAATGAATATTTTAAAAGCCCCTTTTATCCCCACTGTGAATCCCTTTTTAGCATCAAAACCCTAAGAACTCCTCTTTCAAGCAGTCTTGCTACAAATCTCTGGTGCAGGAGTGACATAGTCCCACAATTTTATTTCATTATGTGCTTGTGTCTTCAGCAAAGACATTTGACTTTTTTAAGAGACTAGATTCTCCATGGCAGCACAACTTCTGTAATTGCCCAGCCCTTTGCAAAGCTTGTGTAAAATATACTGTCACATCACAACAATGGTATTTTAGGCATTTTGCTCTCTTTTTACACAGATGTATCCAGATACTTAAATCGCAACACAAATTTGAACAGCACAAACCCTCTCTTACAAACCTAGGAGAAAGTGGTTGTGTGACTGTGGGAAATCTGTATTTTTATTATTTTATCTTTGCACAAATGGAGCCAAGAAAATCTGTTTATAAACACCATGGTATTTTAGCATGTTTGGGCATTTGCAACTTTACCTAATGTCACATATCACTATCATTAGCAACTAAATAATAGTTATTATTTACCAGGACACAGAAGAGTATTCCATGCCTTTCACAGCACTGTGTGACAGTCTGTTGGCTCTACCCTAAAACTGCTCATAGAAGAAGAAATACATTAAACATAACCTGATGTAAATTCCTAGGAAAATCAAACCTCCTGCTGTGTTTGGCATGGACTTGGCCTGTAATTTGGGAGAAGGAAATAAAATCTTTCTGATTTCACAGCTGTTATTGCACCTCAGGGCTGCAGTTGTATTTGCAACCCATTTGCTTCTCTTCCACTGAGTAGGACATCTGAATATATCCTCACTCTAGCCTGCATAAAATATTAACATATCGCAAGGCTGTTAGGACAGATTGTATCCAAGACAATCTTTTCTCGCTCTAGAAAAGCCTATCAATCATAACTTGGTATAGTTGTTATTAATGCCATAGCTTTTATTCATTTGGCTATATGCACCTAACTGAAAAGCAAAGTTTACATTTTCATGTTAAGTGTTTCCTATCACAAAAGAAACTGCTGAAATGTTTCTTTGTTACAGAATTTATGAATTGAAAATATCCTCCGAAGTTCTAATTACAGCTATATTTATTTTACAAGGTCCTGTGGTATTTTTTTCAATGGCATTGTGAAGTAGAGCTGTTACATGTATTTTAGTATATTAACAGAAATAATCATTATCTTAAGGCAAGGTTACTGCTACCCATGTGTCCCAAGAACAATTCAGTTAAAGAAGTAAATATAAATGCAAGATGTATAGATGCATGATGTACACAGACAGTCATTCAAATACACTAAAGAGTTCATTTACTCTGAAATATTTATTTGTGACCTATCACAGTGGTTAGTCTAAAGCCAAACCTTATTATGCTTCTGTTTGGATGCACATCAAGGATGCATTTATATTCATAACTCGGAGGTTTTAATTGGCACGTGTGTGATAAGCAAACAAACAAACAAACAATTCCCCCAAACACAACCCTTTCCTGCCAGGAAATCTGCCCCAGCCTGGGCTTCCCATGGGGTTGCAGCATCCTTTGGACATTCCCCTGCTCCAGTGTTGGAGCATGTCCAGAGAAGGGAAACAGAGCTGGTGGAGGCTCTGGAACATGAGGAGTCCAATGAGGAGCAGCTGAGGGAGCTGGTGTTGTTCAGCCTGGAGCAAAAGAGGCTCAGGGGTCACCTCCTCACTCTCTCCAACTCCCTGACACGAGGGTGCAGCCAGGTGGGGATCAGCCTTTTCTCCCAGACAACCAGTGAGAGGACAAGGGGAAAAGGCCTCAAGCTGCACCAGAAGGCTCAGGCTGGATATTAGAAACAATTTCTGCACTGAAGATGTGGTTAAGCATTGGAACAGGCTGCCCAGGGAAGTGGTGGAGTCACCATCCCTGGGAGGATTCAGAAAACTAGTGGATGTGGTGCTTTGCTGCATGGTTTGTGCTCAGTTGAAGGCTGGAGTTGAGGATCTTGAAAGTCTTTTTCAACCTTAATGATTCTATGATTCACTGACCTGGCTGTCAAGACTACAAAAATAGGGACAGGATTTGTTTCCCACTTGCAAAAGGATGTGCTGGCATTGAAGGGAGCCTCTATTGTCATGACACAGTGTTCCTGAATATTAAACATCTCCCAGCTTTGTTCAAGAGCTTGCAAGTTGCAACAGTTGTTTTGATTTTTTTAATGGCAGCAATAAGACTCTCCTGAAGTGAGTCAGTCCCTACAAATTATAGTCTCCTTAAGAAAAGAATCCAGCCACTGTGAAAGTTTGTCAGAATGCAAAGATGACTCCGTACTGCATGTGCACATCCATTTTCTGTGGAAGTCCTTCACTCAGAGCTGTCTGGTGGGACTGAGAATATTATATTAGTCAATTCAGACCCCAACTGTTTCTATTTAAAGATTACTGAAGTACTGTGATTGATTCACATTTACAATCAGGCTGTTCATGTAAAGAAGAAAGTAAAGAGGAGTGAAAATTTATTTATTTGGTGTGCTCACTGCACAAATTTCAAGGTCTCTAAAAATTGTTAATGGATTGTAGAGGACTATCAATATGAAACAAGCATCAGACCCATATATTCTACTCCCTCCCTCTACTTTTATCTCCCCTCCCCCATTAATTTTTGATTTTATGTTTATGAGGCTCTGAAAATAGTCTAATTCTTTTCTATCTGGTTTGGGCCTATCTTTACCAGCTGGTAAATAGGAAATGTTCACTGTAGGAAGCCAATACTCTGCAGAGTGTAAACAGATGGAATCAATATAAAGTGACAAGTTAGACTGTGCTACTGAGAATACAGAGCCAAAACTAAGAGCATAACAGTCACGATACTTATTTTGTTCCAATTCATTTGGTACTGAATAGCACTTCATATATGCACAGCTGTGTCCTTCCATTTTTTTAGTTTCTTTCTTCTGGTTTGATGATGACAATTTCAAAGAAAAACTTTAATTAAAGATTTTACACAGAATGGCCCAAAGTAGAATATAGAGAAAATGAGCACTGATGTGTTTATAGCACAGAGAAGAATATTTTTCAGGCATTTATTTCCTTTCTTTCTTTTTAACAAAACAAACAAAATCTGATGGCTGTATCTCCCTGCATGTAATATGCTGGATTGATAGATCTTTGCAGATTGAAATCTCCCATTTGGTGATAAGGACCTCTAAAATCTTTCCCATCATCCCCTTTCTTCCTGCACTATGTGATACAGCAGGCTGCCATCAAGGGCAGGAAATCTGTGTTCATCCCTGTGTGGATGTGCTGGCTGAAGGGAGGGGGACAGTCAGACACAGAGGCTGCTGCAAAATGCTCTGGACTGTCCTGAGACAGCCTGGAATCAGGGTGACTGAGGGTCCTCCTCCTCCTACACTCTCAAGAAGGGTGTTTTGGAGACCCTCCAGGGACATTTTGTGGGCCAGTGAGATCCCAAGCTGTGCTGTGTCACAGGGTTTGCCTTGAAGTCACATCTGAGCTCCAGTCCTTTTGCTAGAGAGAGTACCAGGTGTTACAATATGGGTTTTTCTTTACTCATTTATGCATTTTTGACACATTCTCACAAAAATGGAAGAACACAGCATGTTTTACAACTCTATCCCCAGCTTATTATTTGCAGCATATTTCTTGATGCTGCCATTAAAATTTTTTGCTATTTTTGCTTTCTTGGCAGACAAGAACCCCAGATTTCCCATATGTTGTTTATTAGGGTGGCTGTATGGTTCTAATGAGGGGCAGCAGCCACAAGTTTGAACACAGATTTTGCTTCTGATCCTTGTGTCAAGGGTGAGGTGAACTGTGTTTCCTTCAGAAGAACCACTGGGTCTGTCCCAGCCTCCTCTGTGCACCTTCCAAGGCCAGATCCATGGGGCAGACTCAGTTGCTGAGGAAAATGCCAGGTGATACAGTGGTTGGCAATACCTGTGTGGGTGACAAAATGTATTCGTGGCAGGAAATCCTCTCACAGTCAGCCACAGTGTGCAGAAGGGAGTGCCTGCAAGCTCCCCCCTTGTGATGCCTGCAGGGGATCTGTTTTCACTGGATATCCTACATGCTCCTGAAGAAGAGGAAAATATTTAAAATATTAATTGTCTTCCCTCTTCCCAAGGGAAGCCTGAGTGTTTTACATGCATAAATGCTGCTGAGATGCAGTCACTGCTGGGGTGGGGAGCAGCAGCCAGCTGGCATGTGTCGGTGACAACAGAGCATGCTATGCCAAAGACACTGTGGCAAGGCCTTGTGGTTGCTGAAAGTGTGTGATATCAGCAACGCTCCAGAGAACAAATAGGAGCTGCGCTTCCAGTGGCTCTGCTGGAACATTCTGATACCATTAGCTGGTGAGTTCATGCCCTTTCTAACCTGTAAGGTCAAATGGTCGCATCAAGCTGGCAGGAAAACATGCCACTGGTGTCAGGCACCACAGCATCGAAACCTGTGCCTCACTCATTAAATAATACATTTTACTTAAATCTGATTGCAGGGAGAAAGGAGTCATGATTTCTGTGTTTCTTTCCCCATGAACAGCTTGGATTTGTGGTGGAAACATTTTGCCAATCATGGCATAGAAGAGAAATCAATACTCTGGTGAAGTCTAATCCTATCTTTGAATTTCCAATTCCTTTCTCGTTTTTATCTATAGGAACTGTAGATATAAATTCCTATAGAATTAACAGAAAATACTTTTTTTAATGAATAAAATCTATTTTTCCATCTTCATGTCTTTAGCCAGATAAGCTTTGTCTTCTTCCACCCTGCTTTGACAGGAAGAGATGCCAAGGAGTAGTCAAATGTGCCTGACTCACTGCTTCTTATTTTGGGCAACCTTTGCTTATCTCAGGGGCTGGTTATACCCACAAAGAGGCCTGAAATGTGCTGCAGTGGGAGGACTGGGCTTGAAATGTGTACTGGACTCAGACTGTTGACTCTTTTGGTGAGAAAACCCCAAAAATATGGAATCTTGGCTCCACTGAAGTCACTTCTCTACGATCAGGACTCCCTACCAGGACTTTCCTCCTTACTCCTAATAGTAGCACTGCAGAGCAGTACAACTGAGCTGAGTTTAATTGTCTCAGGCAGCCACCCTCAAATGAGTGAGTAAGGAGCAGTGGCAGGATCTGTATTATTGCTGCTGTTATGTGAGCCAGAGAGAGCACAGCCTGACTCAATTCCCCAGTTGCTTCTGCAGAAAAAAGCAGTAAAAAAAGAGTGATGTTTTTAAACAAGGCTTTGTTCTTGCAAGCTGAACAATTCAACACAGAACAGAGTAAGTGTGGAAGACTTCCAATGCTACTCTTATTGTCAGTTCTCAGTTTTTAAGTTTACTCTAAGGTCCAGGCTGCTGAGGTGTTTAACAGACCTGGAGAAGGCACTTACAGTTGCTAGAATGTTAACATATTTGTTGTTTTATCCCATGTATCCATTTTCTTTCAACCTTTTCTTGATTTGGGGAATTTTTGCAGAATTGAAAAAAAAATGTTTTGGTATATTTGGAAAATAATTCACTGATGTTCTGGAGTTCATTGATACTTTGGAAACGTATACCTGCCTTGATCTTTTGTTTCTAACAAACCTTCAGGTTTTAGTATTGAAGGAAAAACATCCTCTGCCTACCATTTAAAATATATGAATCTGAAATTCATTGCTTTGCCTAAAATAGTCTTGAAGTTTACTAGTGCCATTTGAAGAGAAATTTGCCTTAGAACACTGAGTAAATGAAAAACACTCATTTCTCATGGAGTGTTATTGCAACATTTCCTGCTGTGCCAGGGAAGGTTGTACTCTATTCCTGTTCATTGGAATCACCTGTAATTTGTAGATTGCAGAGAATGTGGAAAACATTATCAGGTGCTGCAGACCTTTTGGCTGCAGTCAGGTAGGATGGGCAGAGAGGAACATAGCTCAAGATGACCTGGTATAAGATGAAGGGCTTGGAATTTGAAAGTAAGTAAAGAAACAGCCGTGATTTTTTTTGTGAGAGTAAAAATAACAATAAATGATGAGCCTTTGTGATCTTCTGAGTGACGGTGGCTGCGGGCTGCAGCAGCAGGGTAATTTGACAGTTTATCTTCTGTATGCAAGTTGTAGCCTTCAGCCTTCCTCTGACTAATGGATGCAATGGTATGCAAGGATAAATGTGTTGGTAATTCATTCCAAAGGCATGAGTCCCTGCATCTGAATTCATCCCAATCACCTTGAGTTTCAAGATGGAGGTTAAGATACTGGAGAGATGATGTGTGACTGCCCTTGCCTGCAGTCCCACTGAGTGGCTTTGGTGGGGGGATGTTCCTGGCCTCAAATCCAGGACGAGGTTGGGGAGTCTGCGTGGCAATGTATGTGCCTACTCCACTCTAAAAGCTGCATAGAAGAGATAGTGAGAACCCCAGAGGCTCTTCCAGAGGAAGAAGTAGTGAAAAGAAGAATTTTCCTTACTCTGCTTATAAGAGGGGTTAGGACAGCCTTTTGCTTCATCCCTTCAGTTTCTTGGTCTGACACAGGATATATGAATTTATTTTTTTAAAAAATAATTTTCAGCATAATCAATACATCGGGAGGACAGAGTGTGTGTGCAGGACGTACCCACAGGAGCCAAGATGCCATCCCTTTTGCAGCTGATTTGAAGCTGGTGGTCTCTGAATGAGAAACTGGCTCCCCCTCCTGCTGATATCAGTGAGCGGAGAGAGCCAAGAGCTACTGCCCCTCACAGGGAAAAAGATCCTGATAACCAGGTGCAAAGTGAAACCCTGCCTTTGGAAAAGGAAAATCTCTTATCAGCTGTGTTTCATGCCTTTGCTGAATTCCTGCAAGAGGGTTGAATATGACTGGGTTTTTCCCCTGGGGTGGAGGAATGCTGTTATTTAAACACTGTGGTACCATTGCACATCTTCACATCCTGTGCAGCTTGAGGCAGTGAACAGGAAAACCTCATATCACAGACACTGGGATGTTCTTCCTCTCACTTTAGCACAGTTCTCCTGTGAAGCAGTCTGGTGAAATGAAAACTCACAGAGTTTTGAATCATTGAAACTCATGAGGTTTAACCAGACCAAGCGCTGGTGCTGCCCCTGTCTTGGGCACATCCCTGTGTGCTGGATCCGGGCTGGGGATGAGCAGAGGGAGCAGCCCTGGCAGAAGGATTGGGGGTGCTGTGGGTCAGAGCTGGCCCTGCCCCAGCCCAGAGCCCCCCTGTGCTGGGCTGCACCCAGAGCCCCAGGGCAGCAGGGCAGGGGGGATTCTGCCCCTCTGCCTCTCTCTGCTGAGCCCCCCTGCAGGGCTGCATCCAGCCCTGGGCCCAGCACAGGAAGCACAGGGAGCTGCTGGAGCCAGGCCAGAGCAGGGACACCAAGGGGATCAGAGGGATGGAGCAGCTCTGCTGGGAGGAAAGGCTGTGGGAATTGGGATTGTTCAGCCTGGAGAAGAGAAGGCTTTGGGTGACCTCATTGTGCCCTTCCAGTACCTGAAGGGATGGAGAAAAACAATCTACAAGGATCAGGAGGGACAGGACAAGGGGGAATGGCTCCACACTGGCAGAGAGCAGGTTTAGATTGGATATGTGGAAGAAATTGCTCCCTGTGAGGGTGGTGAGGCCCTGGCACAGGTTTCCCAGAGCAGCTGTGGCTGTCCCATTCCTGGAAGTGTCCCGGGCCAGGCTGGATGGGGCTCTGAGCAACCTGGGATAGTGGAAGGTGTCCCTGCCCATGGCAGGAGGTGGGACTGGATGGGCTTCAAGGTCCCCTTCCAACCCAAGCCATTCCATCATTCTTTGATCTCTTGGATTGAGTCCAGAGGAGGCACCAAGTGGAGTTGGGGCACTTCTGCCACAGAGACAGGCTGGGAGAATTGGAGTTGGTCAGCCTGGAGAAGAGAAAGTTCTAGGTCCTTCTTGTAGAATTTCAGTACTTAAAAGGTCCTATAGGAAAGATGGGAATAAACTCTTTCGCAAGATCAGTTGTGAAAGGACAAAAGGTAGTGGTTTTAAACTAAAAGAAAGAAGAATCGGACTTGGTTTAAGGAAGAAATTTTTTGTGGTGAGGGTGGTGAAGCACTGGCACAAGTTGCCCAGAGCAGTGGTGGATGCCCATCCTTGAAAACATTCAATGTCAGGTTGGCTGGGGCTTTGGGCAACTTACTTTAGTCAAAGATGTCCCTGTTCACTTCAGGGGCGTTGGACTGGATGAGCTTTAAAAGTCCTGTCCAACCCAAACTATTCTATGACTGCATGATCCCACATGCTCTCTTTCCAAATAGTGTTTAGTGTCTTATGATTTCAAAAGTCTTTCTGTGGATTTTGGAGTCTGTGATATCCATCAGGAAATACCACCTGAGATATTCTTTGGTAGATAGAAGAAAATGAAGCGCATTACGGTGGTGTTTTATTGTTTGAGGGTTTGTTCAGTTTTTTAAAATTTGTATATTTAATTTCATTGTGAGAGACTGCCAAAATATTTTTTCTGATTTCATATTGCCTGGCTACACTATTTCACTTTGTGTATTTTTTTCTGGTGGGATACTTTCCATAATTAGTTATCAACAAAACCAGTTAAATAATTTGGTGGAGGCAATTATAGAGCAGAAGCAATACTCTTCTAAAGCAGGCAATCAAAAAACAAAAATGATGCTTTATTTGACAATAAACCTTATGTCTGGCATTGCAATCTGAAAGGTAATAAATTTGTAAAAATGTTGCAACATCCCACAAGTGCTGAATGATAAAAAAGAACACAAATTTTCATGTTGGGGACGTAAAGCTCTAAAATGAAGTTTTATCAGAAAAACTTCTGAAGCTTAACAGATGATAATAATGTTCCTTAGTCACTTTTGTATGAAACAACAGGATATCAGACACAATACAGAGATAAAATGTAACCTCTACTTAATTTTCTTACTTCTGCATGGATTTGTTATAAAAAACCCAAAAAGACAAAACAAAACCAAGTCCTGTTCTTTGGCCCAAGTTCTGCCACCAACTTTCTTCCTGCTGTCCCTTCCCAGTGTGGTCTTCTGAATTGATTTCCGTTTTTTTGGACTCTGCAGCTGTTTCTAATTCAAGCCAGAGCCTGCCAAATATTTGCCTTGGATCGATTAACAAATGTTTTTTTCCCATAATCCCGTTATGGTTGCTCTGGGCCATGGTGCTGAGTCTCTCAATTAACTATAATGGACTTTGGACCAGTCCTGTAATTATTAAGAGGGTTTTTTTTGTCAGGATCCTGACCTGAGGCACGGCTCATACATATCTTTTGGGCTGAGGAAACATACTACGTATTATAGGGGAAATATTCATTTTAGAGATGCGTTTTGGATCCACAAACTCAGCCAGAGATCCCTGTTTGCACTCATAGTATTTCTTTCAAATCAGTTAGACCAATGCCAGAGAGATGGAGGAATTGTTGTACCTTACCAAAAGGTTATGAAAAAATTTCTGGAAAACCCCAGAAGTCTGACAGTTCTGAAACCCAGATTTGTCTAGGAAGCAGTGAACCCATTTTGAATGGACCTCCCATCTAAATATTTACTTGACTGTGTGGAAAATATAACTCTCCCTAAGACCAAATCAACTTTGAGTGTTTCAGGCTTGGTCAATTAGTCTTAATGGTCAGGAAAGTTATTCAGGTTTCACATCAGGGCCTCGCCTCATTCTCCAGTTTTCTGGGGGAAAGCCACCATGGAATATCCATATCTATATCTATCTATCTATCTATCTATCTATCTATCTATCTACACTTACCTATTTCCTTAACATTCCGGTGATATCCTGAATTTATGGTGAGGCGATAGATATTAGATATGTATCATTACGTATCATTCACTGTTAGATAAATGGCCTGAACCATAGAAACAAAAACCACCCAAATTCTTCCTATATGTGATAACTGGGCTCAATTTAAAGATCAGAGGAAGAAGAAGGATACAACAGCAATTTTTAAATATTGAACTTAAAAGCTTTTTCTTAAAAGTCACATGCTCAAGATGAAGCTGTCCCTAGGCATCTTTAATGTTCTCATGTGGCAGTTATGCGGCAAATAACTCAAGGTTATTTTCTTTGGCAGCAATTTCAGAGCAAATCTTTGTGCAAAGAATGATTTCTTTTCCTCGAACAATGGGCTGGATTCATAAAAAGTATAATGGGTACATTTGTTTGTTTTTCAATTTTATCAATTAGGAGTATCCGTATGGGTGTAAAAATAGGAAGTAGAAAAATAATGGATAGTAGTAGTTATAATTAGCATATTTTGATACTTAGGAAACCAGAAGCCATTTCTATGCTTATGAAATGTGCATTGTCAGCTTCAATGTTTTTGAAAATTACTACCTAAAAAAATAATTTCAGATGAAGTGTTGCTTAAGGAATATACACTGAAGTTAAAAGTAAACCCAGACTTTAAAATGTAGAACAATACCTGCTTAAGTCTTACCAGCACTGAAGTAGCTTTTAGGGAAAACTTGTGCAAAGATGCAGAAACAGTGTTCAAATTCAAGCAGGTATAGAACATAAACAGCAGGTATAGAACATAAAAATGTTTTGGTTTTTTTTCAGATTATAACCTGTGAAATGGTTTAGGTTATCTAAGTAGAAAAGTAATAGAAATAAACAGGGAAATAATTTCATGAAAGGAAGAGCAAGGCCATCCAAAAGCTAATTTGAAGTACCCAGGGTTTGTTGCCCTTCCTAGTAAGTGAAAAGTTAATAGTATATCCAGAGAACAAGCAGATGAGAACAATAATTTAGAGTTTCTTGTTTTCTTCCTTCTCACTGTGGAGAAGGATGGAAGAGATTGCTGTGTCCAAAGCCATTCTCTGGGAATACTTTTCTTGGTCAATAAATCTATGAAAGCAAACCAATCATTGTCACGATTAGAAACAAGAATTTGGGGGTTTAATTATCTTCTCTTCATACTCCCAGGTGAAGGCAATAAAAATTCTGTCGATTTTTATCATTAAAACAGGCTCTGGCCCAGTTTTAATGGCTGCTGCCAAAGCCACCTTAATCTTCATTCATTAAAGGTCCAAATTGTACCATACCCTTCTGCAGGCATTTGTTTCATGGTGTGCAAAGTACGGTGGTGATCCTGGCCTAGCCATGGGATCCTGTGTAAGAAACAGGAGCATGAAGGGCAGAGGGCGAAAGTACAATTTTAAGCCCGTCGTTTCTTCTGTATTTCTATTCGTAAATCAAATGGGATTCTCTTTCCAGCCAAGATATTTATGGTGCATAATAAGCCATTTGGTTCAAAGTAGCAGGAATGGAAGGAATGATCCAGTGGAAAGTTCCTGGGGGAGGGAATGGTACTGTTTTCATGGGGCAGTCCCTATGGGAAGGGTCACAAATGGGGGATCTTGGCTGAAGAGCATTCCTATTTTGTAGTAAGACCATGATAATTTGTGGATGTATCTCTTTGTGTTGTAGCTTGGGGTTATTTCAGTAGATCAAAAAAGTAAACTGATCAGGAGAGAGTTTCAGACACCCCAAAAAAATGCGAGAGTATCATTCCCGATGCTGAGATTTACTGTTTACCTGATCTTTCTCATGGCATTCTCATGGTAAAACCGAAGTGTCCATCCCCAAATAATCCAATCACAAATGTTTTTGAAGTATGCCTTTAATTTTGACTGTAGGCATGAAAACTTTGTTCAAAGTGGAACTGAATCTCTCCATTTTATGTTTCCATTGGAACCAAGTGGAACTGAATCTCTCCATTTCCACGTTTCACATATGTCAGAGTACTGCCCATACGTTCATTCTGTATATCCATAGGTACAACTCCCAGCTAACACAATCTGAATCCCTTTAATATTTCCTTGAAAATTAATTCTCAGATAGTTCCCACCCTCTAGCAAGACATGAAGAGAAGTCTTGAGGGGAAATAGGATGTGGGGGAATGTCAGGGGAAAAGCGTTAAAGCCCTCTATGAATTATGCAAAGACCCATATTTTACCTGCATCAGAAACAGGCGTGTTGTTTACTGTCACAAACAGAAGAGCCCTGTGGGTTGGGCAGGACTATATTTTTATTAATTCATTTCAATTAATCCTTAGAAATTTTAATTGTTTACAGTTGATTGTTACAAATGGGAAACTGAAGCAAGAGGCGAGTAAATAACTTTAAGTAAATTAGGTTATTAAGTTTATTAAGTAAATTTAAGGTTGTAACGGTGAATTCCTGTCTTTCAGTACCCCACAGAAGCAATGGAATTATGATGATCTTAGCAGCTAAATATACTTCTGTGCTTTAACAAACAATCCAAAGAATAGAGAGGAAAACAGGGTATGTCAGTGCAGCTCCCTTTTCCTTTCCCAAATGGAATTTGACAACTGGTTAACCAGGTTCTCTTCTCATAATCACTTAAATAGTCCCAAAAACTACAAGTAGAATTCCCCTGACTCTTCTGTCCCCCATGTTGATGCAATTAGAGGGTTATAAATGGGTGGTATTTGTTTGGTTGTTTTTTTTCCCTGATATCTTGGCCTCTGCTCTGAGGGATTTCTAAAGGGTTAATGTCCCAAAGATGTTCAGAAAAAGCCTGAAAGAAATAGAACTTTTGCTTTCATCTATTGTTGAAAGTCAAAACCAGAACACAGCTTCACATCAGCTGCTGTCATTCCCAGAACGTTGGAAAACTGTGCAAAAAAACCCCCAAAGCACCATAATTGTGATTCAAGGAGTGGTGTGAATCCTTTAGAGCTTAAAGTTAGCAGACAATCTGTTTAACCTTTGAGAAGGGAGTTTAAGAGGTGTCTGCATCATATGGTGTAGCATCTTCAGTAGATAAATTCAAATTAAAAAGTAAGGCAATCAGTTCTTCTCAGAACAAATTCATCAGGACTAACTAGACACAGTTTTGTAAGACATGTTTAATCAAATGCAAGATTTATTGTATTTAGAGACTAATTATGGGGCTAAATGCAAAAAATCACGAGAAAATTAGTTGCCTGTGATACACAAGATGTGCTAATGGTGCCATTTTGGCTGTAGAATTTATGGATCCTCTTTATGTGACAGAATTCTAATTTTCATTTTTAAAACTACATCTTTGTAGGTTCCTTGCTTAATAACATAAATAATGAGCTTGAGTCACAGCAGTGTTTTCTGAACAACCTTCCATTCTAAAAGCTGTGTGCAGCAACTTCACTGTCAGTCAAGGGAAATATCTAAAAAGTAAATGCTGCAATCAAGCTGTAAAAGTTAATATCATGTGGAAATGAGTTCTAGCTGCAAAGTGAGGTTTCCATTTAATCCAGATGAAGCTGCTGCAAATTTTCCAGCCTGCTATGAGATCCAGACAATTTGCTACAGAGTATAGGTATGACCTGCCATAAGTTACACTGGAATTTAGATATCATAATATTCTAACATTATTGGAAGGGGAATGTGCAGATCTATTAAAATTCATCTTCATGTTGATGGCCAAGGAAGTGGCACCTCATGTAGGATTTGAATGTTCTCAGGACCCCATAGGCCTCCTCGCCCTCAGGACACACTGTGGCTTGGGGACAGCTCGTTTTCCACCAGGTCCCTTGGGACTGTCCTTCCCCAGGTGCAGGACCCTGCATTTCCTTTTCTGGATTTCAGACAGCTCCTCTGCCCATCTCTCCACCCTGCTGAGGTCCTTGGGAAGGGCTGTGCAGCCCCAGGGGAATTGGCTGCTCCTCCCAGCTCTGTGCCACCACTGAGCCCTTCACCCAAGGCACTGATGAATATATTAAACAATTAATCCTGGGGGACACCACTGGTGAAGGCCTCCAAACAGACCCTGTGCCAGTGTTTATGAACCTCTGGGATTTAATGTTCAGCCAATTCTCAGTCCACCTCACTGTCCACTCATCCAGTCCCCAGTTCTTGAGTTTGCCTAGGAGGATATTATGAGATACAGTCTCAAAAGCCCTGCTGAAGTCAAGGCAGACACCATCCACTGTTCCTCCCCTCATCTGGCCAGGTAGTTTCATCATAGAAGGCAATCAGGTTGGTCAAACATTACTTATCTTCAGTGAATCCTTGCTGAATACTCCTGATCACCTTCTTGTCCTCCCTGTGCACACAGATGGCCTCTAGAATAAGGCATTTCCTCACTTGGCACGGATTTGAGGGAGGCTGACTTGCCAGCAGTTCCCTGGGTCCTTTTTCTTGCCCTTTTGAAGACTGGGGTGTCATCTGCTCTCTTCCAGTCCTCAGACACCTCTCCTGACAGCCAGGATTGTGAGTGGCCTTGCTGTGGTGTCCAGCACCTCCCTCAGCATTTGTGGATGCATCCCATCAGGGCCCATGGACTTGTAGCTGTCAAATTTGCCTGGATGTTCCCTAAACCAACCAGGGGACAGTCAACAGGCACATTTATTATCAACGGCCATTCAGGATTCTGTCTTCCATTTTCTGAAAATATACTTTTAGTGATGGATCATTCTGGAAACATACAGACAAGGAGAGGGAGTTATTTTCTAGTGGTACCTTCTGATATTAAATCTAATAAAGTTGCCTGTTAAGATTGTAAGCTAACTGTATTAAGTTTTAAAACAAAACAAGGGTTCAGATTAATTAGAATAATTTTGAACTACTGATCCGGTTTGAAATACAAGAAAGTTTTGTTTCAGGTTTGGTTTAGCCTGTTTTTAAACAAAGATATATCCAGTTAACAAAAGCTGTCTTGAAAAGTTTTAGATGGCTTTATTTCTTTGAAGCTGACAAAGCTCTGGAATTTGCTAAGGCAGCTTCCTTGACAGCACTAATCTTCCAGAAAATAAAAGGGAAGGACCAGAAGCAGAAAAGGATTTCCTAGTCTTCACCAGTAAAACCTTTCCTCCAGTCCCCATCAGCTGAGCGTTGCATGCCAGAGCGCACTCTGGTTACACTGAGAGGGCACCCACAGAAAGGGCAAGGGAATGCCATTAATACTTTGCAATATTTTGACAGACAGCAAAGCTGAGCCAGGCATCACAAGAAAAGAAAATTGCCAAGCTTTGAGTCTTGGTAATTATACCCACTTCTTTTATGAATCAATTCCATGCAGAGGGTTCCTTGTTTAAGTTTACAGCAGTTCTGTTCCATTTTGTGTGTTTCATTCTTGCTCTGATTCACAGCATTGAAACATGAGTATTGGAACTCCAGATTCCTTGGGCTAACACAAAATGGGAGGGCATCAAAACTGTGTTTCAAGATGTGAATTGCTAGATCACTCTGTCAGATGAATGACTTTGAGTAACAACTAGTGTCAGTCTGACAATTATTTTCTGAAATAAATTATTAACAGATAGGTGCTGTTGCAGAAACACATTTTTAAAATGTGGTGGCAAGCTTAGAATAGAGAGAGTGGAGCTGGAATAAATATGGCAAATGACCTCTCCACATGCCCTTAGGTCTGAATTTAACAGAAGGTGGTTGTGAAGTGTGATGGTGGAACATAACTGTGTTCTACCTCCTTCGTGGGAAGGTGAATAGAAATAAAGTTTTCCAATATTCAATACTTTGCCTTTATGTCATAAAAATTCTGACTCCCTAAGAGAAGAGAAGTTGAATCAGGAATATTCTGCTACAGGCTCAGTTATACAGCACTGTAAATGGGTTTTCTCAACCTTGAAAATCCAGGAGTGCAGGGAAAACAAGGCTACAGGGACTTTCAACATCTTGACCCTCTTTCTTCTTGTACATCTCTGTTGGAGCTGGGTGGTAATGATGCCACGGTGAGGGTTTGATCCCTGTATGGGCCTGTGTTCATGTAAGAGTTGGGCTCAATGATCCTTGTGGGGCCCTTCCTGCTCAGAATATTCTGTGAGATCTTTGACAGGGAGGTGAAGGCCTGGACTGGAAGCAGAGTGCACTTCACCTTACAAGCCCTCCCAGTGCTGGATGTTTATTTTGGGCTTTCTCTCTACTCTGTATCTTCACCCTGCAATTTCAGCAGTTTGGAATGAACAATAATCTTCGAAGCAGGTGAGAACTCGTCAAAAAATGGTGGGGGGAGAAAAGCCTAAAGGATGCTCTTACTATTCAACAGCCCAATGTGAACTAACATCTCAGAAAAGCAGGCCAGTCTTCCTATTGTTTCATGAACCTTTTAAAAATCTGCAGTAAGTCAACTTTCAGACATTTTACAAGTCCCATAAGCAAAAAAAACCCCACATCCACATATCTCCTCTGCAACAACACATGAATTAAAATAAAAACCAACCAAAGAAATGTGTGATATGTTTGAACAGCATCTCTTTTAACTATTCCACATCTTCTATTTTTTTCCAGTATTAATTGTGCTAATGGCCCATTTTAACAATGAGAACTTTGGTGCTAGGTTATGCCATGGATGGCTTTAAGGTTACATTAAGATAGGTGCTATCAAGCAGGCTGATCCAAAAAGTATTTTTAGCTCTGAATTTTGAAGCAGAGTTATTATTTGAGAAACTTGTCTGACTTGTCATTTGAGAGCATGTGATTGGGAATACTGTTGTGTAGTGAGCTTATTAATTAAACATCTGACCGTCAGAGTATGCCAGGGTAACCTATTTGATCAGTTCACAATGCAGAACATTTGAAAAGGTCTTGTAAAAAATGCACCACTGTTTTAAAAACTTCATGAACTTGGTTTTTCAAAACAAAACACTATAAATTGTATTCATTACAGCTGTGTTCAGCCTATCAGGACATTGAAAAAGCCTTCAGAGAAATTGATGTCAGTCAGAGTGGATTTGTGTCTTTGGATTACTTGAAGTCAGTCATAAGTGGATTTATATTTCCTTTGCCAAATGAAATTTTTCAAGAGCTAATGAATAGGTAAGAATCATATTATTTTCTTAGGGGACATTTTTTAGCGCTGCTGTCTTATAACTTTATTATTGCTTCCTGTGACTACCATCATTAATTCATCTTACTTGTGCCTGTGTTGCAGTATATATGGCACAGTATGCAAAAGCTGATACAGCAGGGTAAAAAAACCCCTTTTTTTCCCCTTACAGTGAGATACATAGGTTTAATGGAGTAGAAGCTTTAAGTTACTGCTTTCTAATTCCATTAAAAAAAAAATCCATAATTTTTTTAAAATTTCCTAAAGGAAGCATTACTTTCTTGCATTCAAGTGACTAGTGTTGTGGGATGGTGTAAATTTGCTGGAATAGCAGCTTCACAACTGTTTGCACCATACTTTCATGGTGACAGTGTGGTTCTACAAGTCTCTCCATTTTAATTATGGGGGTGTGGCAAGGAAAAGAAAGAAAAAAGCAACACTAAAGTGAATAAATTAACTTATTCACTTTAAAGCTTTCATTCTGTAATGCTCACTGTCAGCCACTGGAAAAGACAACTGAAGGGGCACTTCTGTGCTGCATAACAAAGCAACTTCATACCTGGGAATTCAAATTTAAGCCAAAAAGAGGCAAAAATCTTTTGAACTTAGGTTCTGAAATTGTAAATATTTTTATTGAGGCTTCTTTGAGGACTGGGAAATCATGCCAACTACTGAATCCAAGTCAATGTACTATTTTACTTCAGCCAGGCATCTTTGTAGTACTGTGACCAAAACCCAAATCACCTTATGGGCAGAATAGTGTACAGAATATAAATGGAGAGAAAACACTTTACAGCCCAGCTTCAAGGATCTCAGCAGACAAATTTTAGGCCACAGGACATTTCCCAAAACGTGATTTCCTGAATAGGATCACTGTCATACACTGACTAGCTTCCTAAATTCATATTTTCCTTTTCGAAGCCAAAATACCATAGAAATGAAATTTTTTGTGGCTTTTGGTTAAATCTAGTCCAGTATCTCTCATGATTAATCTCTTGTACTCAGAAACCAAAAGCTGTGAGAAGAAAACTGACAGAAAAGACTTTGTACTTGTTGGCAATGCCTCGCCAGCATTTTATATACAGTCACAAATGGAACGGAACACTCTAGGACAGCGTCTCGAGCTTTTTATTTTCCCAGCATCTGTCTCATTACATTGTTACAACAATGCAGCAAAAGATGCTGACAGCTCACTGACCAACCAGAGTGCCAGAGGTACTTAGCATTACAGCATAACATAAGACAAACAAAGTCCAAGTTTCATCCAATCACAGGAAGCAAGAGCATATTGACAGTAGCCCTTCCCAATCACCTGAAGCCTACGTAACTGTGGCTAGAACAATAGCAGGTTTCTCTTTAATACAATGCCTCGTTCATAGAAGACAAAGCACAGAGCTTTATTCATATTTAACCTTCTAAATGTATACCTAAAATATACTTTTTGCAACTTAGGAAGACAACTCACATAGGCCTACTGTTTTATTTCTCACGTCTACACTGCTGCTTAGAACTTCTTCTGCTGGCTTGGCATCTCACTGTCCTTTACTGTTTCCGGGGCCTGTCTTTTTCAAAACCGTCTCAAAAACCCCCTAACCTATGGATCCCAACATGATAATAATCTCATGATTAATCTCTTGTACTCAGAAACCAAAAGCTGTGAGAAGAAAACTGACAGAAAAGACTTTGTACTTGTTGGCAACAGCGCCAAGGGCATATGGCCAGTCAAGGAGAAAGGGAGAACAACTTAACTCTTACACAGCATTTTTACTCCAAAATATTGCTTTAAGCTTACCCAGGCACATAAATCAAGCAGTGTGAGGAGGTCAGTAACCAGATGAGGAATTATTGGCTAATGATTCCACAACTCACAATTTTATCCATTTAACCTGTTGAAAGAATGGAATTGCCCATGTACGTAACAAGTTGGGAAATTTTTTGTCTACACACTGGTTAGCTGCACAGAGCTCAGTGCAGATATACATTTTGCAACAGCAGGTGCTGTATGAGAGTGTCATCTGCAGTAACCATATTGCTTTGTGCATTCAGCATATAAATCTGATTTGCTTCTAATCATTCACAGTGGGATATAACAATGATTGACTATTATTTTGTCAAAAAATTGCTATTATGGAGGTTTGGTTTTTTTCAATTAATGTCACTTGTTAGTTTAAATCCTCGAGTAAATCTTACTCCTAAGGGCAGTTGCATAATGGAAAGATTTTTGCATGTATTCTTTCACTGGAGCTTTATTCTAGCATTGAAAAATATAGTGTCATTTTAATGATGCTGTAAACAGAAACGTTCAAGCCTATGCATGCTGTATCTCATAGGTGATATTTCTGAGATAATACAATTCAAAAGCTCCACCAGGTGAATGGAACAACAGCAAAAGCTTTTCCTCATCATCTAAATTTAATAATGAAGTAATTTAATAGTACTTGATAATAAATGTAAAAGGAATTAATGGGCTAAGGACATGATTTCAAGGTTTTAAAATTTTATTTATATAATATGACATTTGTTGAGCCAGGGACCTGTTTGTAAGAAATAATACATGACTGCCTTTGATAGTTGCTTGAGGTATTTACATCTCATGGGCTCCTGATACAAAATTCAGGGCCTGTAGAGTGGATTCAATTTTGCCTGGAGACTTCATCTACAATTTTATCCTTGCCTGGTTGAGGACCAGATCACCCACACATTTTTCTCGATGTCCCCTCTGCAACATCATCAAGCACATCCAAGGCACCATAGAGGTGTTCTTCACTCAGAGAGCATCACTCATCTGAGTCCTGAATTCCCTGAATTCCATCACTTCTACTCTCCAAATTTCCTTCATTTAGAAACAAAACATCATCACTTGAGGCTGTGTAAAGGGCTGCATAAACTGAAGGAATAAATTCACAAGATCTTTCAGCATTCTCATGTGGGAAACGTTGAGATTGTGTCTTTGAGCTTTGCTGTGGATTTTGCCCCTTGATGAGTGAGAGGTGTGAGTGAAGGGTGCTCTTGTCAGTGGCTGGGAGCAAATCACATGACCAGTGTGAAGGCTTTGCCAGCAGAGGACCTCACTTCTAAGACTTTTTTCTTGTGGTTGCCAGGATTTTTAATTGGTGACTTTTATTTGTGATATTAGGTAAATCATTATTCTCAGTGGGTCAGGACTCTGATGAACATAATATCAGTTAAAAACACAAAGCCTTGTTTCAGCAGCAGAAGTAGTTTTTGTGTTACCCTCATGCTTCATTTCTTTGATTTATGATTTGTATAAAAGTATCAGATGCTAAGGCACCAATGATTAAAAATGCCTAAATTCCTAGTACTTTGTCAAGGACCAGTATGGGATGATATATCACATGGTTTTGCCAGCTATCCATGCTGTTATGGCTCTAATCAGTCAATTCTCTTGGAAATATATTCTTCTGAACTTGGACACATCCATAAGCATACTTCCAAAAAGCCATACCATGCAGAATTATTCTTATTACTTTTGTAATTTAGCTGGCCTCCTGCAGTAGATAAAATGCTGGATTATCCCTCGAAAAGATGCACATTTTTATCTGGCCCTACAGTGGAGCAATATTTCTGTTTCTCAGTATTTTTACCTATGGCATCTAAATATTGTATTTATTGCCTTTCTAGCACAGCCTGAAATCTGAAGGCCAGTTTTATAACTATAAGGAGAAAATGTTTTGAAATTAAAAAAACAAATGCTCTGAAATTCCTTCTCAGTTTTTATTCCAACTGATTCAGCTTTATCTAAAACCAAAGCTTAATGCTGGTGAGTTCCTCCCTGAGCTCCCCACCCCAGGTCCTGGAAGGACCAAATTCATCCCTTTCTGTGATAAAATCAGCAAGAGAAATGTGCTGTGTTGGCCAGACACAGGTAGCACTGAAAGAGCTCCACAATCCACTCCTCAATCTGCAATATGTGGCAAAACCACTACATCTGGTGGACTGATCAACGGGACCACAAACCGGAGTGAGGAATGCCAGAGCTTCACACATCCTCACGGGTGTTTCTTTCTGAGCTCCCTCCAGCTCTCCCAGGATTTTGGCAGCTGTCACTGCCGAACTGAAAAGCAACTGTGGGATTACTGAGCAAGGAGGTGGAAATGGAGAGGTCTGCTGCTCTGACTGACACAGCTTTGCCTGGTTGCTCATTTTCAGTGCAGAATTGCTCTCTACAGTGTGATTTGAGGGATTTAGCAGCCCATAGACTTTTGAGTGTGAAGAGATCTCAGCTGGGGGCTCAAAATAACTGTTATTATCTTGGCCTTAATTTTAAAAATAATATGTTATTTCATACTGTTTATTTCATATTCATTTATTCAAGACAATAATCAGACGTGAAATATCTATCCTTCCAACAGCTTTTTTTTTAATAACTCATTCCTCAACAGCATTGTTGGCAAAGCCCTTCCCTGCAGGGAATGAAATGACTCCCTGGTGAAATTTGAATGCCAGCACTGCCTCTGTCTTCATTTATCTTGAGTCTTTGGTTCTTGGCCCTTCCCAGCCCCTGTTTTGGGCTCTGGGCAGTGGAAGATGCTCAGCCCCTGAGCCATGGGGCGTCTCCTGCTCACAGGCAGCACCACTGGAAAAAGTCAGCTTCCGTCCACACCCTGTGATGTCAGGTTGCAGTTGACAAATAAACTGCTGTGATTCTTCTAACTTGTGTTGAAGCTTTGCTGGCTGTTTAGGCTGAGCTTAGCAAATTACTGGACAGTCCAAAACCAGGAGGTTTTTTGTAAAAGATCCTGGAAACTCGGCATACCTCTGGTAGATTTTTAGTTTTGGCCTTTGCATCCTGGATTAGCAAATGCTCTTAATACCGCCTGCCACCATTTTGAGGAGCACTAGGAGTTTTAAAAGCTTTTCTGAGGTGACAATAGTAGGAACTCAGCACATTTCTAAAAATGCGTGAGGGATGTAGCTGCCTACAAAACCATCTGAAGCAGGAGTGCATTTAGCCATTGGATCTTTCTGCAGTACCATTGACACTGAATAGGAGATAGGGTTTGGAGAGTTGTGTGGACAGGTCCTTACTGATTTTAAAGTAATTACCTATGAAATATGATACTAGTTAAGTTCCCAGAATTTTTAATGTAGTTTAACATTTCCAGTACTTTGGATGCTTTCAAATTTGGGTACAATGTACATCATAACATTAAAACAGCTCAATATCCTATTCCCCTTAGTTAGTTTCTCTACTGTTATGTGTAAATAATGAGAAGAGATGTGTTAACTACTATCTCATTGTAGACATCTCTAATGTGAATGTCTATGCCTGAACTGCCCCTCCTGGACTCTGTTTTATAGTCACTGGAGAGGAACAATGGGCAGGATTCATCTAATCAGTTCGAGATGTCTGCTTTAGGATGAGATGAATCCTGTCCAGAAAGGGCTTGTTCCTCCCCAATGACTATAAAGGGACCTGAGAGTGGCTCGCTCAGGTGCAGGCATGTACATTTGGTTAGATGAATTCCACAGTCAGGCACTTGGAATGGAGAAAATAAGTTGGCTCAGTTTACGTATTTAGCAACAAAGAAAAGCTATGCAAGCTTACTCTAATGATGAGAGTTGCACACATTGGCATCATAGTGATGATGTGATGTTCTAGTTCAAAATTTTATTGGAGCATAGGGTATTTTTATAAGGAAGTCTCTAAAAAGCATTTTTCTTTTTCTAAAAAAACCAGATTTGGACACAACGCCTGAAAGCCACAGGTAAATTGAGTGGCAACAATTTTGAGAAAAACTCCAGGATCCTGGGAGCACCTTTGAAAAGCAGACAATTTCTTTGAGAAAAAGCAAACATAAGTTGTAAGCTCCTATTTGTTATGTGAGTCACCTGTGGCTACATATTTATTGAAAAAGAGACATGTATCCACACAGAGATCACCCTTGATTAAATTAAGTTTAAAAATCTCTTGGCAATGCTTCCTCCAAGTGCATTCTTATTTTGAATCCTATCAAACCTAAAGTCTTAATGAGGTCATTTATTTTTCCTGCTCTGAGAAGAATATAGTGAGTAAAAAAGAGGGTAGACATGAAAGCATTGCAAACTCTTTTTTTCCTCTAGCAAAATAGACCCAGCTAAAGGAGATGAACGTTTCTCTAGTGACACTGTTCTTCAGAAGCTGTGCAGATACATCCAAGATGTTTATCTCTCTTTAAAGCAGGTTTGCTTTATGCTTGATGAGGTAGGAGCAATTATTTTTATGTGCCGCCTCTGTTAATTACTATTACAGCTAAGCATTTTTCTCCTATCTTCTTCAAAGTCATCTGGTGGTTGCTAGTGTTTGTTTCCTGTTAGAGCAACACCCAGATTCTGTTTTTCAAATTTCTTTAATATAGATATGTGCAGCTGGGGCCTAAATAATCTGAAATGTTTGACCTCCTCCAATTTCGCTTTAAGTCATGTTGGCCAGTAGTTTAATCCTCCCTGTGGCTGCCTTTGAACTCCTGCTAGTTTTTCTGTACATTTCATGAAATGTTGTGGCAGAAATGAGAGTTGATGTTTTCACAGAAGATACATTGGTATGAGAAAAATAAGTAATATAACTTCTCAGGTACTACTATGTGTTCCTCTGTTTCTTCAGCCAAGGACTGCCTGAGTCCCTTGTGCCTAGCATCATACTGGCAATTTATTTATGCTTTGATTATATGTTATGAACTGTAAATCTCGTAATCAAAATCTCGTAATAAAGCTTGTAATCAAGCTTCCCTTTCTATTCTGGCCTATTTTCTCTGTTTCTCATTGCAGGACTTCATTAGAAACCTTGTTCTTTCCTTCTTCTTCCCACTCATGCTGTGATAGTGAAATTTTCTTTTTATAATTTTACCATTCCACTTATTTTTCAATTATCTATGGTCACCCAGACTTTCAAAGTTTTGGAGAGGTTTTTTTCTTTTCAGGTTATTTGTGGATGGATGTATGCATATATTTATATAGATATATATGGAGAGGGATGTGTTTACTCAGTTTATACACCCTCACACACACAGAGACACATATACATGGATGTGTGTGCATAAAATGTATGGATAGAACAGGGCTAAAAATCAGCCCCTGCAAAACCTCATTAGAAACAGACCTTGCTGAGAATGGGTTATTGTCCACAAATCTATTTGAAGGTTTCTGTTACCTGGTTCTGTTACTCACCACACTTTGGTATCTGATACTGCCGGCAGAGGGATCCAGATGTGTAAATTTGCAGCCGTTGGTGACCCTTTGTTGCATCCACCATTATTATCTGTGTTGTACCATAAAGTGTGGTAGCACCCAGAAAAGCTGACTCCCTTGTGGGTGAAAGGAAATGCAATACTGACTGGCTTTGACATTTAATGGAGAAGGAGTGCTATGAAAAACATTCAGACACACATGATCAACACAAGAAAAGTCCTCTTGGACACCATATTTTCTGTTCACACTAAGATCTGGACAGTAACATTTAACAAATACTGTTCTTCTCAGCTGCTGTATTATTCTTAAAAATTTATGTTAATGTGAGTAGGTTTTCAGCTATTGTGAAAAACCCATATAAACCAAATAAAGATATTTCTTCCTGTCTTAGAGACAACAAAAGGAAGCTTCCTGCTGTTTGTTTTTTTTTTTTTTTTCAGGAGATAGAAGTAAATATGAACTTGATTGTCTTCTCTTCCAGGACTTATGTCCATGCATGTTCTTATCTAAAAGATTTTAAAAGGCCCATGCAGCAACCGTCTAATTTTCTATCACATCACTGCCCAATTCACAGGTAATGGCCTGCTACCTTTTCTTCCAGCTGATGTTCTTTCCAAAATGTTCTCAGTGTGTTGGAGTCTAAAATGCCACTGGTTCCTACCTTTTAAATCCATATCCTGAAAGCAAAACCCCAGCCCAGTACTGGGGCTTTCTAATGTGCAAGCTGGAAATATTATATTCCCTCTAGCTGTACTACAAATTTGAATTTATAATGTTGAATGAGATTGATGTTTTATAAAAGGATGAGTGAAGCACCCTTTGATATTCTATTGTGAGTCTTGTAATATTTTGTGATTAACTTAAATTCTCAGATCCTAGAAAAAATTGTGAGGCAAGTATTTCAACACCAAAGCAATAAAAACTTCTCTAGCCTCCTATAATCTTTTCAGAGGGTTTCTCATGTTTATGGAGACATAGTAACCAAAAAGTATGAAAATAATTTGAGAGGGCAATATTTGATATAAATTAGTTGTGCTTTTTAAACTAAAAATATTCTTGCTGTATCTATTATTTTTATACATTGCATTATATGAAATGAATGATTTTTTAGTTCTTGCGTTGATAATATGTGGTGACTCACATTGGCACTTGTGTCATTTGAAGATGAGACATTATTTTTTAAATTACTTTTACAGTTATATTGTTGCATCTCCTAGAAATTTGGAAATTTGGAATTGCAGTATCAAGTGATAACCTTTCACCTGCATTATTATTCTTATTTTTTTTTCCTCTCAGTCTCTTCCAAGAGGAGATTGTTCATCTCAGGGCAAGGAATTCAGGTGGTATTGGAAAGTTTCCTTACTCTTGCTCTTAAATGCATCAGGTTCACCAGAGAAACAAATCTGGTTTTTCTCCAGTTCTGAAACATGGCATGAGGTAAACTTTAGTGTTCAGAGAGTTCTAAAAAGTTTCACAATGGGTTTAATATTATCTCTTAGACCTACAGCACATGAACACCTATTAAACCTCACGTGCTGAAGGAGACCAATGGGTTGTGAGTGACATTTCAGTTAAGGGCAGGAGTTAAAATGTGCAGGATAAAGCTGCACCTTGACCTGAGATAGAGCATTTTGGAGAAGCAAGGCAGGTGTCATGGGTGCGTACACCCAGATATGGCACTTAGGAATGGATGTGCATCCCTTTGGTCCCTGAGCACAGGGGAGGAATCACGGACAGGCAAATCTCTTAATATGAAGAGATAAAATCAGCAGACAAAGTTAATGAGAGTCAGAACCATATAGCAATTATTGTAAGATAATATTATGGAACACAAACAGAGCGCTCTCATGTTTGTAAAGGTTTGTGTTTGCAGTTTCCCATCTGACAGCTGGACTGTAACATCATGTGTGACACTGGCAGTGCTGAACCTGCTGTCCCACAGCTCCCTCCATTTTCAGCAGTACCTTCATCTAGCATCTCCTAGAGTCTGGATTCCTTTTTGTGTTTAGTTTGGAAGATGAGCTCTGGTAAGAGCTGCCTGTCTTTGCCAGTTCCACAGCCCTCATGCTGTAGAGAGCTGTGCTGGGATGCCTTTCTGTCTGTGATGATGGAGTGCCATGATATGTGCCCCACACCGGCTTGGGTGATCATCCCTTTGGTGGACAAGCTGTATTTTTTTATTACTTTGATTTGCTACATATTGCACTCCTTTACTTGTAGGCTCTGTATTTCTAAATTGAGTGAGCAAATAGTCTGAAAAAATTAAAGCTCTCAGTCTGGTTGACACAAGCAAAGGAAGCACTGGGCATATCTTCAGAAGCACTCTTGGCATTTTTTATTAGATGGTTTTATATAGATGATAGATCACAATTCCTTTCTAATATAATTACATAAAAACTGTTCACTTTAGCTCTGCAGTATTTCATCCATATACATATACGTGCGTGACCTCAGAGGGAAAGAATTCATTTAGCAATTTATAGGAAAAGAAAATCAGTTTCATACATTGCAGTAGATAATAATAATAATGCTTACAACATTCAGGCAATGATTCAGTAAAGCACTTTACTACTATGGTTTTTATTCATTTACTGTACAGGAGCGTTACTAAATGTGGTTGTTAACAAAGGCAGAGGTATTGGAGATGGTGGATAGACAGGCAGAAGAAAGAACTATTTAATCCCCAGCATTTGGAGGCTCCCACTGTGGAAAGACAAGTAAAATAGTTTATACATAACATTATGATTTTTTTTTTTGTTCGAATAGATCACGACATCTCCAGTCACATCACTGATGCTGGACTGACTTAGAAAATGATCTGGGCAACAGAATTAAATCCTTTTGACTAAATAAAGCTGAGCTTGCAAGGTGGCCAACTAAGAAAATGTTTAATAAATCCTGAAGTAGTATGTCTTAACATTCCCATATTATGTCAGTTTTGAACAAAATTCAATTTCTTTTTAAAATATTTCACTTTCATGGGTAAGATCTAGCCAGTCTGTACAATTGTTTCTTGTGAAGTACAAGCTGTCTTTGTATCTTCAGTACCAGATTCCCCAAGTTATTTACTGGGGGAGGCAGGTGCATTATCAGGTTTTGCTTCCATATGATTTAATGCAGTGACAAGAGTCTCTAAAGAAAATTCAAATACCCGATAGTAGTTTCACAAGACCATTATCTTTTGATTGCCAAACTTTAGAGTATTTCCCAGACCAACTGATGAAGTAAATAATTGCTCATCCTCTATATTATTACTGCCACCCTCAATCTCTGTGGAGGACTAAAGGGAAACAGAATTTTCTTAGGGTGAATTTTATGAACAGAAAGCTATTTGTCTAGTGCTTAGCCAAGAAAACCAAATCACTGAAGGAACTATTTACTCCTAATTTTTCTGTTATTGTTCCAAATCCTTTATTCATCTTTTTCTTCTTTCTGCCCATTATGTCTCCTCAGGTTTCTTTAGAGAAAATAAAAAAACAATCTGAAAACATATGCAGGCTACTGAAACATGTGCAACCTCTCAGTTATTGTAGGTCAGGATGATCTGGCAGTGTAGAGTGACATGCTGGAATCAGCATTGCTTTGGTAAGTGTTTATTTTTTTTTATGCTTGTGGGGAAAAGGCCACAAGAAGTTACCTTCATCAGCTTTTAGAGAACCTAGTATTTCAAATGAAGAATAGAGCCTTCCACGAGTTAATAAATTAATCCTAAGCAGACTGGATAGCTTGGCTATCATAAATTTAAAGACTTGTTTGAAGAAAAAGAACCAGTAGTAAGTGTTTCTTTTTCATTCTGTAATCGTAGTCTCTTTTATAATGACTGTGGCAAAGTGCTGGACTGTGGTTTTGTAAAATGTTATGCTCTGTGTACAGTTTTTAGTTAAGTTAGTAGGTTCACATTAATTCTAGCAATCAAAAATCCTAATCATCACTTCTAGACTCTGTTTCTGAAGCATCAGTTGCAAAGCAATCTCATGGTTGGTAGAAGTTTTTGAAAACCCCAGCAGAATCTCTAGCTGACTCATGTGAATGAAGCAGAGGAACCATAGTAGTATTTCTTAGCTTTGGGTTGTCAGATCTGTTTTTCTGATATTTTGCAGTTTCTCATTATATCTATAATTCTTTATAAAGTACATAGATTCAAATGGATCCGAGAGAACATCATGGAGCTGGGTCAGGGTGCATATCAGGGAAAGATTCTTCCCCCAGAGGGTGGTTGGGCACTGAACAGGCTCCCCAGGGAATGGTCACAGCCCCAAGGCTGCCAGAACTCCAGGAGCATTCGGACAGCGCTCTCAGGGATGCACAGGGTGGGATTGTTGGGGTGCCTGGGCAGCACCAGAGGTTTATGGTCCTTGTGAGTCCCTTCCAGCTCAGGATATTCTGTGATTTCATGAAAGTATATTCTGTGTACTACGCAGACATTGCATATTTCCCTGGGCACAGCTTTGACACTTCTGAATTTGCAGCTGCCTTACAATGCTTTCCTTTGGAACCGTTCACCCAAGGTACCGAGAAGTTATTTGCTGAAACTCACAGGCAACACTTAGCCTGCTTTCCCTGACAGAAACAAATACTCTTTTGCTCACGGAATTATTCCAAGAAATAACCTAAGCTGCAGTTTGCAAATCTACTACCTAGTGTAAAGAAGCTGTTCATAATTTTCAATATCAACTCCCTTTTGTGTTTGCGTTAGTGTGTGAACAGGCTCCATATTTAGCTTTGTCGTAAGTACTTTGGAGAGTGCTGTTGAGAGAAAGCAATGTCAAGAGGGATAACAAAGACACCAAACAAGTACACAGGTATCGAGAGAGATGCTAAATGCACAAAAAGAAGGCTCCATTGAACAGCCCTGAATGGTGTGCATTGCTTTGAAATATTTGGATATTAGGAGCTGAAACAGGCTCATTTTCTAATCCGGTGGCTCCAACCACCAGCACCATTTGATGCAGCTGCTCAAGTCCATTCCAGCTGGTTTTTGGTAGAACCAGAACCTGGAACCAATCTAGGTCCCCAGCCAGCTAAGACAACCCAAGGCGTTTCTTGACCTCCTTCAAGGTCACCTGAAACTTTGCGTAGTGCAATGTTTGGTCAGATCTGCAGTTTTGTTGAGACTTTTTTTATCCAAACAGGATCCTGGCTTTGTTTCTTCTCAGAACCTTCTGTTTTTAACACACCCAATTTATGCATGAAAAAATTTAATCTAAGGGCTCTAGCTACAGACAGATTCTAAAGCAGGTTCAGTAGGCCAGACTTCATCATTATTTTCCCTTGATAAAAGCCATTGTCTTCTAATTATGCCCTGAATGACTTGAGTGCCACTTGCAATGCACTCAGTCCTAGGGGGTTTTGTTTTACAGGACTGAGAGGAGGAGCAGACAGCAAAAGCTCAGTGTCCTCAGCAGACACAGACCTGCTTCTTCAGTCACTTACAGAAGCACATCTATGAAGGGAGATGAAGAGATGATTTCCTGCAGCCTTTCCAATCTGTTTTCAGAACAAGTATTTTCATGGGTTAGTTCTGGGCCTGATGTTGCACAATGCTTTGAAATTAGTAAGCTAATTTTTTTAGGAGGAACATAATTTTGGTTTACTTAGATGGTTTACAAATATCTTAATGGAACATATGAAATAAGAAACCTGCCTTTCTTGTTCCAGCTTGTAATACTGTAAGTGATAAATCAGGTCATTTTCAGTGTAAAATGTGTCATTTTAGTTCATTTTTCCATGTGGTAATGCTATCAAAACTACAGGAACACTTTTTTTTTTCCTTACCAGCATTACAAATTCATTCATCTTTTAGGTGGAGGAGATCCTTTCAGATAAATTTGTGGAAAACTGGAAAGGTTTTCAGAAGGTTTTGCAGTCCTGTGATCCTGAGTGTACAGGCACAATGAATAGAAGTCCTACAGCTGAGTTGTCCCTCTTTGCCAGATCAACAATTTAGGAGGCAAGTTGATGGTGCGTGAGTTGTAACAGGTTTAAGGTAAGTAAGTTCTTTTTTCACCATAACTTTCTTTCTGTCCTTTAATATGGCAGCTATAGCTGGAGATTTTGAGTCTTTTGGTTTGCCTTAAGTATATCAGAAATAGAAGATTGGTGGAAGAGAATCCCCATTCCTCATGTGATAAGCTTGTGACTTATTTAGGCTCTGAATGTTGGAAACTCTTGTGAGTTTGACATTATGTCAGCATTTCAGAGGTGAGACAAGCCTTTTCTCAACAAATGAAATCCATGCTGCTGATCCATGACATTATCAAATATTATTTAGCATTAACAAACACAAAGAAATCAAAATTAATGTCTTTCTTCAGTAGACTGTTGTTGTAAAGAACAAGAAATGGAAATTTAATATTCTCAACATAAAATGTAATTTTTATTCTCAACAGGGTCCCCAAAGGAGACCCTGAGGAGTCCAAAGAGCTACAAGCATGAGTAGCATGGGGTCAAAATATCCGTGCCCCAAAACCAGAAAGTTATATTAAGCATTTTATTGCAATTACATTTCAGTTACATAATCAGGTCAGTTTATAATCAGGTCTAATCTACAGCCTCAGGAGCTTGGGTTTTCCTTGCTTACAGCCAGTGACCTTCAGAAGGATGTGGAACTCTCTCTTACCTTTGAAAACATAATAGAAAAGTCAAAGAAATAATTTCCACTCTGACCCTCACAGCCTAGTGCCCTGCTGATCATTCTGAGTGAGGACCAAACACAACAACATCAATAGGAAAGGATTTTTGCAAAACAATCTTTTATCCTGAGCATGATCAGTGCAGCCAATTCTGCCACACACATTTTCCTTTCTATAAATATCTTAAGAGAAAACTTTGGGTGTCATGCACCAGGTTCATGAAAGTCATGTTCCCAGCACAGTGTGCAATAACTATGTGCTTTCACCATTTGTCAGTTTTATAGCTCTGTGTTGTGTAGTATATAATTAGTCATTGATCATGAACAAGTAATTATCCTTTGAATTACCTGAGACTCGACAGTTATACAATTTTCTAAATAATGTTTCTACCATTATTTGTGTCAATGAGAGATCTGTACTGTAAGAAAAGTCAGGAATTGTAGCCACTTTGAATTGGAAAGCAGCCCTTCCTTGAAATTCGAAACATTACCTCTAAGAAAATAATATAGAGTAAGGTACTGAGAGGCAAACTGTTATGGCTTAATTCATTCATCACTGTGGCTGTTCTGCTTTTGTTTTAACAGGATGAATGAGAAGCCTTGTGAGATCAGTCTAGAAAAATGCTGGGCATGGAGACTGTGCTCCAGCAAAGTGCAGGGAGTTGTGGGAATGACACTCTCTGATTCTGTGGGGGTGAACATGGAACACATTTGCATATTTGCTTTACTAAGCTGTGGCATTGCTGAAAAGTGCAGGTATTCTGCCAAGTGAGATGTGCAACGCCATGGATGGGATGAGTTTGGAATCCTCCTATAGGAGCAGCCTCTGAACTACACATCTGAAAGACAAGGCTTGTGCCCTGTTGCCAGGGGCATTCAGGGACATCCAATCTTGCACTGGCCATGTTTAGAAAACAGGATCTCCTTCACACCATATCATTAATTATTCTGTAGTAAACATCTCTTAAGGCACCTGTTCTTAGCAATATTGTTCATCAGGGTCATGGTCTAGGCAGCTGATGACTGCTCTGGAGAAGAAATGTAGTTCCTAGAATAAGATGAAGAGAGATTTTACATTCAGCAAGATAAAAATTACCTTTTTGATTGGAGTAGTATTTGGTATAGCTAATTAAGTTAGAATGGCTCACTCATGGATGAGGAGATATTTCATAAAATCCCCTTTGTTGTAATCTCCTTGTAGAGTTCTCACTCTATATTTAGCCTGACCCCTTAAACATGCATTTTGCCTCATACCTTTTTATCAATCTATATTTCTTAGTTCCAAATGTGTGAAATTTGGCCTTAATTTTTGTGTTAAATCTTATTTAAGGCATCCTAGGAAAATGTTGTGGATTATGTAGAGAAACAGTGGATGGCACTGTTCATTCGCTACTCTAATATGGTAAGAAATACCAATTTTAAAAAGGCTGTATTTTAAAGTAATAAGGAGGAAAGGAACAAAAAAAAAAGAAAAGTAATTGACTCCTCTAAATGCATACACACTGTCTTAAGACTATCACATCTGTGCTGGGAATGCTGTAACCAGACTGGGGATTTAGCACGGGTGCTTTAAGGGATGCAGGGGTTTTGAGCAAAAGGTGATGAAGTGACTGAATTACATTCTGAATTCCAGTGGTTCAGCTACATCAGTCTTATTTATTTGAAATGATACTTCTGCTTTGGGGGGCTCCTGCTATAATTGGACTTTTGCATTGATGTGACTCATCCGGAGGCACTTGAGGACAATACTGCCATCACTAAGCAGAATAACTGGCATGCTTGTCCCAGATGGCTTCCTGGGAGATGGCATTCAGACAGGAGAAAAGAGGGAACAATTTTTAAGGGCGTTTGGAAGGCTTTTATGGATTAGAATCACAAAGCAGATGTTGCTGTGTAGTGTTCACAGCCATTTTCTGTGTGGAGGCTACACTTGTTTTAGCTAAACAGAGCTTCACAACTGCTGGAAAATGGTGACTCTTTCCTCTCCTTGTCAGCCCCCTGACACTTCCTTTCCTGCAGTATATATGGTGTGGATTGGATTTCTGAAGAGAAATGAAAGCTTTGATTTCTTTTCTCTTCTTATTTTTCCCCTGAAGGAATGCATAGGAACAAGGCACTTGATATGTTCAGTTACAAGTGGGATTTTTTACCAAAGGTATTTTTTTTAGTGTCTTCTAAATAGAAATGGAGTAAGTGAAGTGTAGAGAATACCATGTGTCCATGGAGCCTTCTGCTTTCATCGAAGACTGCTCCAAATCTTCACGAACATGAATGAAATCCTGGAAGGTGAAACAGCTCAGGAAAGCAGTGAACCAGCAATAACAAGGCCTCTGATCCTTGAGCACTGCTAATTTATACAGAAGTGATTTCAAAGGGTCACTTAACAGGGAATACCAGCTCCACCTCTCCATTGGAAGTTCCCTCAGAATAACATGAGGGGCTGAGCAAACAGCTTGCCTGCTTAAAGCTGGGAGCACTGACTTAGCCTGCCAGGGATTTCAGTTTATATTCATACACCAGGCATTGAATGAAGGCAAACAAGGGCTTTCATTCATGATTTCCAACTGATTTATTTGTGCAGTGCCTGTGATCTTAGCTCCCTCTGCCACCAATGCAGCTGATTTGACAGGTCAGTGTCAGGTGAGCTGAGCTTCTTCCCAACTTAAGCTTTAATTACGCCAGGTATTCACAAAGGTTTGTATCCTTAGTCTCCTTCTAGAGGCAATAGAGCTCTTCCAGGTAATGATACAGTGCTTAAATTAGGTTCCTGTTTTCTCTGTAGTCAACAGAAGGAGCCTGGAAAGGCGAGTTCCCAAGGATGGCTTTCTTGCTAATGCCCTTAGCTGTGTATTGAAAGGCAATTTACTGCCTTGATCATCTTTGCCTTAAGACACTTGTATTATATATTGTTTTCAACCTCCCCAATTATTTTATATTCTTATTTTTTCCAGGTTATACAATAAATAGAAGGATAACTCTTCTGATAGAATCTTTTATAAGATGCTTTTGGATAACTCAAAAATTGCTGTTCTTCCTGGAGAATTTAAGTGGTAGCAGTACACATATATCAAAAGAAATGCACCAAAGAGAAGAAAAAGGGCAAACAGAGCTTTCAAAAGTTACTGTTATTATAGACAATTTTCTGTTTAATTTAAGGAAAGATATGTGTAGAAATTAGACTTTCAGATGGACTGAGGATATATGTTGTTTTTCTAATGGTAAGTACTATCCTGGGCTAATCTCTCATTTCACAGAGATGTATTCAAAATTTTACAACTCTCAAAGCATTGCAACAGGAGAGCAAAGACACACAGATCATTCATCAAAGACTCTGGGATTCAGGTACAAATGCTGAGCTCACTTTACAGGGCCCACAAGATTATCCCTCAGTGCCTCACTCAAAAATTGGGGTTTTGTCAGTGATGACAGCTGAAGAGAAAGCTTGTGATCTTCAGCAGAATCAGCACAGCTCATGGTTCAGGGCCTGGATTTGAGTGTTCTCAGAGGATCAGGAGCTGTGACACATCTGATGGCTGTGACTGCTGTCACACCCCCATGTGCAGAGCCACAGCCCCATGGCACCTGGGACACCAATACTGGTGCCCAGGCTACACACAGGTACCACCTATCGACTTGCCTCTCTTTTTAATTTGAATACATGCAAATGCCTGCCTGATCATGGGGGAATGGGGAACAATGACACAGCAGACACCAACAAATTGTCCCTTGTTATGGAGTGAGCTTCTCCTAAAAGTATTTCTCTTGCAGTTGCATGCTAACCTCTGCGTGGGGTTAGAGCCAGGACGCAAGCATTTCCTTTCCCTTGACCCAGATAATGCTGTACTCTGATATGTCCTTGGAGTCACTCCCTATCTCCCCTTGGGTTTTGGCGTTCCATAAACAGAATTCCATAAAACATATGGAATTCCATGAAACAGAACTCTATGCAATGCTCACTTTTCTGTCAATAGATCTCAAGACAGGAGTATGTCCTGTCTTGACCCAGACAGGGGGCAAGATTCAATTCTCCTCAGCCTTCCTCATTTCCTCTTAAATGATGTGACCTTTTTGTGTTTCTTAAGTCCCCCAGCTCCTCTCTTTAGTGAGAATTTGTGACCAGTAATGGAAATTAATATTACATAAAGTCTCTAGGAAAGCAAATCTGGCCTCTTCTACTACAGTGGTGATGTTGGACCAATGGTCTGTAATGGGTGGAATCTTGTTATTTCCACAACTTTTCATCTGTCAGTTTTTTAACAGGTTGGAGTGGTTAAGGTGAAATATCCTGTTCCACATGACCTTCATTATTCCTCAAAACTTCTAGCAGGCTGCTTCTGGCTCTGAAATTTCTAAATTTGCTTTTACAAGACACTAGGATATATCTAAGACCTTATGGTTGGCTCCTTCTATGTAATATTTTTTGAGTACCGAGTGTTCCCACAGATGCCTTCCAAGATTGGCTCCAATATGAGTTGTACATCAGTCAAGAAATCAAACCTGGTGGTATTTTCTGCAAGCTGAGTTTGTCCTTCCTGTTCTTGAGGTCAAAAGAGCTTTAAGAAATTCCTCAAAGTTATGTTTACTGAGGTCCAACAGCATTCTTACTGAAGACTGTCAAAGCAGAGAGCTGGCAAGATACAAAAAATGCAGATGACTCACCAACATGGAATACAGCTCTGCCACTAGGACACAGTACACCAAATTCAACATAAACCAGTGACCTCACTAATTAATATCTCCATCCCCATCTTCTGCTCAGCCACCATCTGGAGCTTTATCCACACCTTCATCAAGTTTCCTGGCACCCAAAACTGGTGTGTGAGAGCAGAGGGTTGGGCTGGGTTGGTTAGGCCTGAGAAAAGAACTCTGGGAGCCAGCCCCAGTGAGATGGGAATGTGCTGAGAGTGAGTTTGGTGCCTCACACAGCTGAGAAATGAACTTGTGGCTTATTCCTTCAAGGTGGAAAAACAACATTCCTCTCACTGCACACTTCAAGCAGCTGGGCGAGACACAGTCCGTGGCTAGCCCAGAGGAGCACATATGCTGGTTGCTTGGCTAGATGCTAATGCGTGGAAAAAATAATGGGTCATGCTAGAAGCATGAAGAGTCTCTCTCCCTTTTGTGACTGTCAATTTCACAATACTTGTAATAACTGTGTCTGAAGGCCCCTAGCACTCTTTAGTTTGACTGAAATTGCTAAATGGACACCAAATTCAGGGGAAAGGCTGACAGATGTGGATGAAAAAGCTGATTGTGTTGTTCTTGTTTTCCTAGGAAAGCAGAGTGAAAGTGTTGCATGTTGGAGGGGAATATAATTTAAAATATAAGCTTGCCCGAACTCAGGATAGATCTCAAGGATCCCCAGTGACTCTTGTGTCTCTTAACAGGCTTTGAACTCTTTGTGACTTTGTAATTACTGCCTGAAAGCAGGAATAGATTTCTTAGAAATATGTCAGCAAGTCTCCAGTTTTTCTTCTTCCCTCTTTTTAAAGCTAGGTAGTGTCTTTGCATTTCTGCATAGATTTAGGAGACAATTTTAGCTAGTTCTTGAGGAGCTAATATGAATACATAGCAATATTCTGTAATTTGTTCTTTCCCTATTGGTTATTGATATTCGTTGCTCCAGAAACCTGCTGATATTTGACTTTTATCAAAGCTGGATACAAAAGAGGCTTTAAGTGTTTCATACCCTTAATGCAATCTGTTGGTAGTGCTCTTTCTTTGTTGAATATAAAGTCAAATTTTCTTCCTGATCCCTCTCATTCTACAAATGCTTCACTAATAAGAATTCTTATTATTCTCGATTTTCTTTTTTAATACTGAATCTCACATTATGTTCTGGGCTTTCATATTCTGGCCCTATATGCTGTGCTGGTATGCTTCACTGCTGCACCTCCAGCTATCCTCAAGTTATTTTCTTTTTAGACTCATTTCCCATGAGACTACAGTTCCTTGAGAAGGTAGAAATCTACATTTTTCCCCCTCTTCTCCTGCCTTCCTTTTGTAAATGTCATAACTTTTTCATTCCATCATCATTCCTGCCTAAGGTGTATTTCACCATTTCAAGTAGTTTCTCTGTGTTAACCAGGATAAAATATAGAAAGACTTTCCCTTCACTGGATTTTGTGGCATCAACAGGATGCCACTGCCGCATTCTAATGATCTTTTGAACAACCCCTCCCTGTTCTGCTGTAACCATTACTCAACCAATTAAGCTCTTTTACTCTTAGGGGATAAAAAAATCTCCAAATCTCCAAGAGCTTCAAATCTAAATACTGTTGTCCATAAAGACTTCCAGGTCCTGCTCTTTATACCACATTTCTTATATTCATGTGCTGACAACCAGCATGCTTGATCTGTGGTGTCTGATTTTGTCTCCTATATGACCCTGTGATGCATAACCCAAGTCCAAGTAATTTTAGGTCCTCTGCTAAGTGGCTGTGATTAATCCCTTTTTGTGAGCTTCTCTGGCAGCTCCTTTCTTCAGTCTCGTCTAAGGCTTGCCTCCTAGGTTATAAAGCTGATGGACAAAAAGAGCTCCTCTCTGAACAAGATCCTGACAAGGAAGATGGATTTTAAATGACACCTGGCAAGGGTCACTCACTCACTTCCAGAACACAAGGCTCAGGTTTGAACTTCAGCAGGGAGCAAGGGTATAAAGGAGATTTGAGTTTGTCTTCATCACCTGTGCTTTAATTACCTGTTATTTTTCTCAGAGATATCCATGGCAAGGCCCATGTTGACAGGCGGGAGCATCACAGAACAGCTGGTGATGTTTTGGCCATGTCTCCCACCCTGTCAGGGTAGCAGATATCTCAGAAGTCCAGGGGCCTCCAGCACATGAGTCCATCTGACATCCTCACGGAGACTTAGAGTTAATCTGCTGTGTGCTGCTCAAATCAAAGCTAAATTCTTTTCATTAGCATATTTTTAGAATAAGTGTTAAAATGTTAAGATTATTTTCAAGTTTAGGGAACACTATAAAACACACTTAATAAATCTATAAAATGAGACTGCCGAATATTTCTGCATTTTCCTTATATGGAAATACATGCTCTAAAATTTAACAAAAATAATTGTTCTAACTTTCTTTTTCACGGGTTATAGTAAATCCATAATGGATGTAAAATAGATACAAGTGGGACACATTGCATACATTTTAATTTAATTTCATTCTGTCTTTAAAAATTATTAAATATTTAATTGTTATATATTTTAATAGCTCAGTGATGAAGTTTGTGGTATTTCAGCAAGAAGGGTATATAGTCCATATCTATGCACTTTCTTATAGGGTCCAAGAAGGAAAAGTATTATGAACATTCCTCCAAAGGGAAAAAGCATGGAAGTGATTTACTTGGGATCCTAAAGGATATAAAATGTCAAAAGATATTTTTTTTTCCTTTTAAATTCAATGGAAATGCTTTCATTAACTTCTTTCATGTTAGCTTAGCCATCTCATGCTAACTGGGGAGGTATTAAGGTATCAAGGTGGCTCCTTAGCTGATGGAGAAACTTGGGCTCATTAGAAACTAAGTCTGTGATATGGGGGTTGAGCATCTCCATTAGCAAAGGAAGTAATTCAGAACAGTATCAGTCATTCTTTAATTTTTTTTTTCTGTAAAGGAAATGTTCGCACAACACAGGCCTCGGAATCAATGTGTGTTCTAACTTGATGAACCTATCATTTTGTTTTGCAGGCAGGTTTCTTCCATGGTTATGTCTTGTTTGTCAGTACAGCAGTTCTTGCTCATTATTGCAGAATCAAATATTTGAAACTACAAAATAAGTGACTTGTCTTCATGTATGATCTTTCAATTTTCTAATCAAAGAGCTTGAAGACCAAACCAACAAATATGCCCAGAATACAACTGTTGATGAAGTAATTAAAAGGCTGAAGGACAGAGAGATAAAAGAGGCAGCTGTTGTACTCTTAAAGACAGTAGCACCAGAAGCTACTGAGCAGTGAGTATTTGTGATTTCATTGTTTTTTTATTACACTGGGGATGGTGCATTTCTCAAGTTTTGGCAATGCACAAAGGATAAAACATCACCATGTACATGCAGTCAGGTTTATGCATCACTATTTTGTGATGTTCTTGGATTGTGCAAGCTCAGCAGAGTCCAGTTCTATGGAAAACTCATAAGGTTTGGTAAGATCTGTGTCAGGGCAGCCCCTGCAATCAATCCAGGCTGGGGATGAGCAGAGGGAGCAGCCCTGGCAGAAGGATTGGGGGTGCTGTGGGTCAGAGCTGGCCCTGCCCCAGCCCAGAGCCCCCCTGTGCTGGGCTGCACCCAGAGCCCCAGGGCAGCAGGGCAGGGGGGATTCTGCCCCTCTGCCTCTCTCTGCTGAGCCCCCCCTGCAGGGCTGCATCCAGCCCTGGGCCCAGCACAGGAAGCACAGGGAGCTGCTGGAGCCAGGCCAGAGCAGGGACACCAAAGGGATCAGAGGGATGGAGCAGCTCTGCTGGGAGGAAAGGCTGAGGGAAGTGGGAGTGTTCAGCCTGGAGAAGAGAAGGCTCCAGGGTGACCTCATTGTGCCCTTCCAGTGCCTGAAGGGATGGAGAGAAACAATCTACAAGGATCAGGAGTGACAGGACAAGGGGGAATGGCTTCACACTGGCAGAGAGCAGGTTTAGATTGGATATGTGGAAGAAATTGCTCCCTGTGAGGGTGGTGAGGTCCTGGCACAGGTTTCCCAGAGCAGCTGTGGCTGTCCCATTCCTGGAAGTGTCCTAGGCCAGGCTGGATGGGGCTCTGAATACTGTGGTCTAGTGGAAGGTGTCCCTGCCTGTGCCAAATGGTTGGAATGCACTGATCTTTAAAGCTACTTCCAACCCAATTAATTCTGTGATTCTATGATTCTAAGCCTGCCCCAAAACTCTGTCTTCCCGCTGCTGTTTATGATCATTCAAATGGGACATGCTTCTCTGCAATAGTGCTGTTCTGCCCTGCTTGTGCTGAGTGAAACAAGCCTGGAATGAATAGGGATGAGAGCTCTGTGTGAAGAAACTGGTTAAATAGATTTCCTTGTCAGAACTGAAGTGGCAAACTACATTATGTCTCTGGTAACTGCCTGGACACATATGTTTTCAGGGAAATGCAGTCTGAAACTGATTCTCCATCACTGTGACCTTTAAAGATCTCTGCAACTTTTGTAAATTAAGGGGGGTTCCACTTCATAGTATAGGTAGTATTCCAGCTGGGAGTTTTCACATTCTTTCTGCTTTGATTTCCCTGACACATCCAACAAGAGGTTCATCAATCCCTGCCCTGGCAGCACAGCTGCTTCTCATGCTGGCTCCATAGCTGAGCAGGTGAGCCAAGGCCATTGCCCACCTTGGTGGCATGTTTGCCACTGCTGCTCTCATCCACAGCTTTCTCTGGTGCAGCCTCTTTTCCTCAGAGGTGACACAGGTCACTCCAACAGTGATAGCCTGGTGTGACAGTGCTAAACACAAAACCATACCTGTTTTCTGATATGTTATTCCAGACCAAGCCACAGAAGTGGGCAAAAGCTGTCCCCAGCATGGAATTGGGTAAGCTTTGTTTATCTGAATAACATTATGCTACACTATTGCAGGAGTGAGCAGAATGCACCCTCTGAGGGGTAATTATCTTGGCATGTCTTAATAACCCAGAAATGCAGACATAACATTACCAGTTACCCTTTGCAGGGTTATACTGTTGGTTCTTACTGTTTTTGTTGGGGTTTTTTGTGTGTGTGTTTTTTGGTTTTTTTTAGGGAGGATGTCTAAGAAGGGCCCAGGCTCTGCTCCATGGAGGTCCAGCAATGGCACAAGAGGAACAGACAGGAACTGATGCCCAGGAAGTTCCACCTGAACATGAGGAAGCAATTCTTTCCTGAGCACTGGAACAGACTGCCCTGAGAAGGCAGTCCTGCTGCCTGGAACAGACAGCCCCATCCTGCTGGAACAAGAGGGCTGGAGCAGAGGAGGAACTGTGATCCCTCCCAGCCTGAGCCATTCTGGGATTCTGTGTGAGGCATGTTAGTGAAGGAGGATGCCAAACTCAGCTCCTTTTCCAAAGAGCACATTAGTATCTCTGGTATGGCTGACCTGGCTTTTCTAGGAACTGGGCAAGTAGGTGCAGGCCCTCCCTTTGCACTCTTGGACTTGTCTAATATTCAGTGTGGTTCAAAATCAGAAACATGGTACCTGCAGCTGTGTTAAGGACCCTGGGATAACATCACCATTTCTATGTGTGACTTCACTCTGGTAAAGGTTTCCAATACCTCCTCCCTGTAAGGTTGTCATCAATCCCTTTCTTTTAAATAAGCAGACACTTTGCCTTTTGTGAGCACAGAACAATTACCTAGTCCCACAATTTAATATGAATTAATCTTGCATACAATTTCAGCAGAGTTTTATCAGTTTTTTTTTTTCTCCAGATGAAAGTGCTCAAAGTTGAGACTGTCGTCACCAACATTACTGTTGTGGCTGATTCTCCCCAGCTTTGATTGGATTTGTGCAGCCAGATTTCCTTATCACTGCTATTAAGCATTTGATCTGATGGTAAATACTTGTTCAACTGAACATAAAATGTGCTTGCTTATCCAGAAGCTTTACATTCATAGAAAGGAATGATAATTTGCTAATTATTCTCAAATTTTTAGCACTCCTTATGCTGTTCAGTTATTTAATGATTTTTTTTTCTTTTAATCTGTATAATTAAGTAAAATATAATGGCAAGAATAATCACTGTAGGAACACTTAGGAAGTTAGGACAGAGCTGTGCAGGATAGTTATAAAAAATACATCCAAATCAGGAGTTTCAAAGCAGCTGAAGGAAACAAAAAATTTGGAGAAGACCCTCAGCAGCAGGAGGGGCTGCAACTACAGCTTTTCAGGGAAACAGGAGGTGGGAGAAGTGCAATAAAAACAGGGATAGGTAATACTAAGAGGGGCACAATGGGAGACTGCTGCCACTCAAGACTGCTGCTCATCTTAGTTGCAGAAAGGCAGAAAAAAGAGAAGGACACATGGGAGGAAGATGAGAAAGTTCCTTGCCAAAACAGATTACCTCAAATGGATCCCTAAATCTGCTTTGAAGGAATCATGCTTCCCACCTCCCTGCAGTTCTGCGTGGTTCTGGGATCTGAATCCATTCTGCAGCATTTCTTGTCCAGGAGTTAGTTAATGCTCATGAGGAACAGGGACAGAAGCAAATTCTACAAATGACACTTTTCCTCAAGTTTACTAAATGAATTAATGTGATTTCTGCTGTCGCTTGTTGCTTTCCAGGTGAAGTTTTATCTTAGCTTGTCGCTCAGTGCTTTTGCTGAAAGTACCAGTCTCAGAAATATAGTTAAATTTTGCTCTCTGAATCTTCCTGGACAGATTTGAAGTTGTACACAATACTACTCTATTTAAATAGCTTACTGTCAATGCAAGGAAGAGAGATCATTTTCAGTGTAATTTAAAATTGAGCCATAGGATAAAACACACAGATATGTATTACTCAAAACAGTATATTTGGAAGAAAAAAGAGTCATTATAGGAATTACTTGATTTCTCATCTCACATGTGTTGGAAGATCATGGCATGCCAATGGATCACAGTCAATTTAATCTACGGTTAGTTAATTGAATTTAGGGTTACCAGGTGGAAGGTTGAGTTATCTGGATTTTGTGGCAGTATTGGAAGTTTTAAAAAAAAGTTAACAGCAATAAAGCATGAAACAAACCTTTCCTGAGAGATCTATCTAGAAGCTTTCTATTTCAAGTGAAGGCTAGTGGTGAAATTAGGAAGAGATCAGTGATATGTTTTTTAGCACACTGCCTGTATTCTTTGGCTCCTGCTCCAGCTAAGCTGCTGATCACCCTCCCTTCAGAGGGAGGCTGAAACCCGTGGGACGTGAATGAAGATCCACAGGTAGTTGCTATGGAGTTGTCACCACTAACAGATTGCAAAAAGTAAATGACTGATTGCTCTGTCTTGAGCAAATCCTCGTCCTCAGCATTTTGAAACTCTTACTCACAGTTGTGGAATGATATTTTATCCTAAATTATAGTCAATGTTTTATGGTAGTGTTGTTCAGAAGCTTTTTCTACTCTGTGTAAAAAGCCAGAGGACAGTAACCAGTCCTTTAAGGAAAGAAAGACATTTATGCCCAGCTCTATGGGCAGTACATACAGTGAGAAATCTGTGTGTGGCCTGGGTTCAATTTAAAATACTGCTTTTGGATTTTTAAGCTGTTAAGGAATGTTGCTACTAGAGAATGTTGAAATGCTGTTGCCTATAATGCAATTGATGGTTTTATTAGGGTATCAAGAATCCCAGTAAGAGGGCAAGGTTTGCTGTTGGTATAGGTACAGATGTGTTGTCCACCCGTATAATGAGCATCTGGTCTTCATTGATTTACAGTTGCTAAAGAGTGAATAAGAGTGCATTAATAGTTTGGGAGCACATTTTTTTAAATCTCAGCTGCTTGCCTTACCCCATCAGACATTTCACTGATTTCAAGGCACTGCAGTCAAGGGTTTTCATTTTCAGCCCTTAAAGACAAAGTTCATGCAGTGTGAGCCACTTGCTTGGGGTGGAAGCCTCAGTGTAGACTAGAGCTAGTAATTATCCATTCCTCATTTATTTTAAATTTATGTTTCAGGTTTAAATTTGTGGGTGAAATTCTGATGCCACTGAAGACAGTTTTGTCATTGGTTTCAAGGCCTGTTTTAGCTTCTGCATTGTGCCTCTGTAATTTTTTCTCAGAGGCTGCATTCACTTTTTTCATGCTGTTACTACTATTTTCTGCTGTCATTATTTCTCTTTTAGGAGTAAGACAAGAGGAAGAGCTGACTTGTGGGTGGCTGACATAATATTCAAGTTTTTCCTTATTCAGGCCTGGAAGTTTAGAAGTTTGTGAATGTAGTTTGTGAATGCAGCCAGCTAATCAGGTATCCACCAAAATATGTGCTCCTTTACATCCAGGAGCACAATAAAAGATTTTTGAAACAGGTTGACCTCAGGGAAAATGAGTGTGCCAGCTCTTTGATTTAAATCAAGGATCAACAGTGTTTTGTCTGTATTTAAAGCTTTTGCCAATTATGAGAATCACAGCTTTTCTTTCCATATGTTACTATATCACATAGTTGTAAAAGGAAGTGTGACCCACATTTAATATAAAGTGAGTCTCAGAAACCAGAAGGCAAAGGAAAACCCTCCTAACTTTTTTTCTTTTTCTATGATTTGTGATTCACTGGGGTAGAGGGTGGTCTGTAGTTACAGAAAAAAAGACCTGATCTTCTTCTTACAATCTCTAGTTGGAAAATAACATAAGTGCAAATGTTCTTGACTATATTTCAGTAGAAACTCAAATAAAATAAAAAATAGAAAGGATAGTGCAGGTCTGTTGGGGAGAACAGGGTTTAAAGAGTAAAATTAGGAGAAGTTAAAATGATGCAGTGAAAACTATTTAGTGATTTTTTTTGAGCAGTTGTACAGGCTCTGTATGCCAGTGTATGGAAATATTATAAAAATAAATGAAACATTCCTTTATGAAAGACCATTATCTTAGTGGGTTTTTATCACAATCAGGGTGTAGTGAAATGTCAGTGTGTATATTTTTCTTAGCAAGTTTTTCCCACTTTAAAATCTGTCATGAATTTCTTCACTCCTCTTTGTGACTCATATGTTGCAGAAAACTCCTAAAATGCTCAAGAGGTTACACAGGACCCTTTTTCTCTTTTTCCCCACAGAAGCAAGACAAAACAGGCTCCTAGAGTAGCATTGCACAATGAGCAGAAGGGATCAGATCTCAGTCAGTCACCAAAATAGATTTTCTATGGCCAAAAAAGAATCTTAGTCCTTCAGGACTGGAAGTACACGAGTGCCCTGCTGGGAAAGTGGCTGTGGGATAATAAGCCTGTGACAATGCAAAGCTGTTTGTGTGGGACTGATCCTTGCCAAACATCAGGCAGAAGAGTTTCAGGGGTGATGCTCTGTTTAGCCAAGGGGTTTTGAGGTCAAATCCCCTGATACAGCTCACGTTGGTTCAGACTGCAGTAGGGCTTTCTTTGGTTCAGGCTGCATTAGGGCTTTCTTCAGCTTGAGATTTCCTTCTTCATCGTTTGCTGGGGAAATTACAGCAGCTGAGGCCATTACAGCAAATTGGGTGGACACCACTAATGCTGCAGGCAGCTGCTGGACTTTGTCAAGCTGTGCTGCAAAGTATTCAGTTGTAGAATTTCTTGGTTTGTTTATGCTTTATTACTGTGCTATTTGTCTTTAATATACTTTCAGTATTTGCTACACTTCAGTTTCATTCTTGCAGATGGGAGATTGAATGGGCTGGGAGCTACATTATGTAACAGCCCAAACCACAGAGCAAATGATGGTAAATATCACTGCATGACTGCTGAGGAATATTTCAATCACCTTAATGATATGCTGATGGATGTCTGTGGGATAAATACATTGAGCTTTGGTTTGGTTTTGGCAGTGAAGCTGATAGCTATTTTGACCCAAACATTTGTTTTAAAAGTTGGTTTGGAGGAGCTGGTGGGAAAATGGCTCTAAAATTATGTTGGATTTCAAGGCTTCTGTGTTCTCAGAGACTTCCAGTTCAAATACATTTCATTTTCAAGGCAAAACCTTTTTTTATTCCTAATTGTTTTCTCTGCAGTCTCTGCCAGGAAAATACATTCCGGGTTATTTTTTCCCATCCTTTTGTGAGCATAGCTATTAAGTATTCTACAATTAGCAAAGAGTATCTCTGCACTACTCATTCATGGAACAGCCCATCTATTCATGAGAATGGTCCTTCAAGAAGGTGTTCTTAGTCCCCAAAGTTTGCAAGATGGTGCTCTTAATCAAGAGTTGATTTTCCAGCTTTTTTACATTTGTTTATTATTTTCTGTAAGGCAAGGCTACAAACGCTTTGCATTCTTAAACTGCATTAAAATGCTTGCCTGTTACCAGTACAAGTTGAGAGCAAACCTGTTTTATTTATGTTTAAAAATATGCAATAGACCAGTTAAATATATTTAGTTTAATATATTTAGTTAAATATTCCTTGTTAGAACACCTATTCTGCCTTCTGTGAAGCAGACAGCAATGGTGACAGTATCAGCAAGCCCTGAACAGCTTTTGCTTGCCTTGAGGAATTCCTGTACCCACTGGGTTTGTTGGGAAGGAACCTGACCTCCACGTTACATTAGCAAGAATTCTGTTGACTGTTTCACACCCAAGCAGCTAAGGAAGTACTTCCTTGGCTCTTGCCATCTCACAAACAAGCAAGAAAAAGTTGCACAGCACCTACAGTAACCTGCTGTGTTTACAGAAATGAATATACAGCGTGAACACTCATAGTGGGTATAAATGAAGATGTGGTATTAAAATTCATCTTTATCAAGCTTAAATGGGGAGCTCTACCAAGTTCCCAGTGATTTATGGCTGCATTTGATTAGATATTGAGTCCTTTGAGACTGGATTAAAATGCCAGAACTACCCCTGGTGGCTGTTTTAATCTGTGAGGCCAAACATATAAACTGGTACCTCAGCTGAAGCCTGAGAGCTGAGTGAGCCTCCAAACTGGACAACTTTGCTGCATCTTGGGGCTGGGAACATGGTTTGGGAATCAGCTGTGCTTTTGGAGGGAAGTGCAGGCAGGGTATTACCTCTCTGAGACAGTGTCTGTGAGTTCTGGCACGAATATTGCTGCCAGAGTATTGCAGAACAGTGGAACCTCATGCTCCAGAGTTTTAAGCCAGCAGAGCACCAGCAGCAGACAAGATGAGGAGAGATGTGCAGAGGCTCCATGGAGTGGATGGAGGACAAAGAGTCACATCTTCCTTTCCTGTGAGAAGCAATACTGCTTAAAATACTTTGAATTTTAAAGTTTGAGCATAAATTCAATGATTAACAAAATTTAAGCCATAAACAAGTCATTCTAAAAGCTCAGTGGTTGGAGGAGCTCTAAAATTAGTGAAACTCTGTTTAGCTATGAAAAGAGAGAAAATTCATAAAAATAATGACAAGATACAACAGGACTGGAAAAGCTCCTGATCAGCAACTCATCTCCACTGTGGCAGTGATGATGTGATATATACACATAGGCTTATTTCCCAGTTTTTATTTGTCTCTTACTGCTTTACTGTTGGCTCTAATGGCAGTAATATTTATCCGCTTGGTTTGTTTTTATTTTTTTGCTGAATTGGACAACTGAGTGAATCAAGGACATCAGTCTAAAACAAGAAAGGAAGCTGATATCCACAGAATCATTAAAGCTGGGCAAAACCTCCAAAATCAATGAACCCAGCCTTTGACCCAACACCACCATGGCAGCTAAACCATATCACAGTGCTAATACATTTGCTCATTTTTTGAACATTTCAAGGGACAATGAGTCCACCACTTCCCTGGGAAGCCTGTTCCAATGCTCAACCACCCTTTCAGTGAAGAAATTTTTCCTGTTATCCCACCTGAACCTCTCAAATTATAATTGAATCTTCCTACCAGTTGGAATCTGAGATTACTAATTAGTGTTGTGCTCTCATTCCTGTTTCAGTTTATCCATAGCTAGAAATTGAAATCTTTTCATTTTAGCTCAAGAACTTCCCCATTTCAAATATTCTTGCTGATTCAGAAGTTTAACAAAGAACACACAGTGATGGGAAACCTGCAGAGGACTAGCATTTTCACAGTTAAGTTTTCAGACTCTTTGTTGGTCAATTGTTTATGTTTATGGACTCTTCTCTCAAGAAGTGCTTCTCAGGTGTGGCAGTCCTTGTACAGCACATGGATTTAGTCAGATTTTGTGCAGTGCTGCAACCTGAGTCTCCTGTATTCCTCTGTGTGCTTGGTTTCAATCAGAACCGCCAGCTCCCAAAATTTAGGCACTTGAAATGATGGCTGAATTTGCAAATGCTTACTCCCCATTTCTAGCTATGCATTGGTGACTCACAGAGATAGTTTTGGTCTATGAAATTGATGTAAATCAAGGATAATCTTCCTGGAGTCACTCCAGGATATAATTGTTTCTGAGATAATTAACATTTCCTTCTATGTGTATAAATGATCCATGCTGGCTCTTGAGTTTGAGGGAGAATTGAACAGCATTGATTTGAAAATAAATAGAGAATTACAAAATTTAAAACATCTTTGCTAACCTGCAGCCAGGGAAATAAGGCAATATTTAAAGAATTAAGTTTACACAGATGTGAAGTAACAATCCTTAATGTGTATCTTAGAAATTAGAAAACAAAACCACTACCAACATGAAGAACAACAAAAGGGAAGGAAACTTGTGGAGATTAAAGCTCCCACTAACATAACACATACTTAGTTGTTATTTTTTTTTCTTCTCTGTGAAAAAAAACAGATGATAACGGATGCAGAGCTAGCTTGTGATCACGCTCATTACTATCTTGTTATCAAAGCAAGAACCAGATGGTATGACCTGGTAAGGGTAAGAAGAATGTTTTCTTTAAATAAATAAGCAGCACTAATAGATTTCAGAACATCATGCAATGTTGATCTTCAGATTCTATAAATATTCAAAGAGACCCGTGCAAAATAGCTCATTAATGATGAAAACTTACTCTGTAATTAAAAAGAAATCCACTGTCTGAATAATATGTAATTTTTGTAACGTTCATTACGTAGTAGGTGCTATTATGGTTATTTCTAAAACTTTCTCCATGTTCTACTGTTAATTTTATTTAATGTTTCCATTGTAAGAGGGGTAATGGGCTACATCTGAGGCCTGACCACCAAAGCTGTACGCAAACACAGCTTTCTCCTCTCCTGACACTCAGCGCTTCCCATCACAGTTTTCAGTCAAAGATGTCCCTTCTTATTGCAGGGGAATGGACTAGATTGCTTTTGAAAGTCCCTTCCAACCCAAGGTATTCTACTATTCTATTATTTTCTGTTTCTTTCTCAATTCCCATTATTTATTCAGCTTGTAGAGAGATCAGACATTTTGTCAAACTTGTTGGTTCTTGTTAGTGATGATTTCTTTTGCATTCCAGAATTTTCAAGAGTTTGACAGTGAAGAAAATTGCATTATACAGCCAAGGGACTTGAAGAAGTTCTCATTCCCATTTGGCATTCCAATCACCCTGGAAGGATTGAAGCAGCTTTGGGCAAGGTATAACAACTCTAAATGATTAGGTCTTGCAATAATGCAACTTTTATAAGATTACAGAGCCTTTGGTAGTGCAGTGAATGACAATAGATTACTCTGCACAAGAAATCTTTTATTTTGTTATGATTGTGACCTCAGTACACGACACTGTGTTACAGGAAGCTATGTCTTATCATACTAAGTTCAGTTAGATCCATCAGTTTCCAATTAATTCAAAGATAGAACTTCCTCTTGCCTTCAGTATTTCTGATCCCTTTAATTGAGCATGCATTTTCTTTTCAGATGGCTCTGCAAGTCACTGGTTAAATTAACTTCTTTTCCAGCAGTTTTTCTTATACACACAAATACCCAGCTCAGTGTGTGCTGGGTTAAAGTCAATGCCAGATAGGTCAGGTGGGAGCTGCAAACACAGCTTCCATCCAGGAGGACTGTGGACAGTCCCCATTGCACACCTGGATGAAGGCACAACCTCTTCAGAGCACTAGATTTACTTGCAATATTTTCAACCTAAATAAAAGCAACACAGTCGAAAGAAAAATGCCGCCTACTGAATGCTTAGCAAAAAAAAGCAAAGCAGTTTCATGCTGTGTAAAGATTTCAAGAAATATCGTGAAATGTTTTTATAGACAAGTAATTTGTTGTGAAGTGGGGGGGGCGCTTGTCTGCCTTGAACAAAGAGGAGCTGTGCTATAAACTGTATTTGCAGTGGGATAGATGTCAGCTGTATGTGACATTATATAAGAAACTACCTACCTTCATTACAGGTCTATTTTGAAAAGTAATCACTCTAATATATAGAATCTCAGTGTATTGCATTTTGGTTACAAACTGCATTAACTATATCGATTTTTCTTAGCATTGATTCACTTATGAACTATTTTCTACTTCATTGGATTTTATTTCCCATTCTTATTCCTTTTTCCTATGGCACGTTGAAGAGTGTCCTTTTCATGCAGTTATCTGCTGCATCACTTTGCTCCCATCAGCCACTCCTTTTAGAGAATAGCTAAAATCTCTTACGTGCGTGATATGTCTGTAACTTGAATAAAGGAATTAGAGTGAAGCTGAAGCTAAATTAGGCATTGCCATGCATCAGAGCACTGGCAGGGAGAGAAACTCCAGAGGAAACAGTCTATGGAAGGATTTATACCTAAGAAAATATGAAAAGTGTTTATGAAGCTAAACCTATGTTTCTGAAGGATTACAACTCTGAGCGTCTTGTGTGACCACTTTGAGACACTTGAGAATGGATTTTTTGGAGATCTGCATCTCAAACCAGACTCTGAAAGACTGCAGTACTGAGAGCTGGAGAATACTCCCAGCAATTTGCTCCTCAGGGTAGTATTTTTAGAAGTGACTCTGGAATGTCAATGCGCAAGCCCCATCTTTTGAGCCTCATGTAAAGTCACTCATTCATTTTCAGTGTGGTATGGCACCTCTGTAAGGAAGGGAAGTCAGTGAGAGCTAAGCTGATAAGTCAGTTAAGGACATCTGTAATGCCTTTCTATGGGGAACACATAAATATTTAAAAAGAGCATTTCTTTTTCAAGGTATGATACAGATGAAAAGGGATAACTAACTCACCAAGAATTTTTAAGAAACTGGGGATAGAGTTTCCATCCACTGACACAGGCTCAGCCAACACATCACAGATGACAGCCATGCACATTTACAAGCATTAATTTTGTTTATTATTAGAATAATAAACAAAAGAAGCATTCAAAGCTGAAAGAGCAGCAGGGAAGAGCAGAAAATAAAGCTCTGCATGTAAAAGAAATTACAAATCAGACCAAGTAAGTTATTTATGAGCTTAGCATTTAACTCTCAGTATTTGTGTTTAGTTTGTCAAGATGTCACTGTGAGCAATACAAACACAATGTTACTGAAATAAAAAGGCTCTGAAAAGCCTTTGGAAGATGCTGGACCAAGCTTATCCATAATGTTATTCCCTTGATTTGCTGGAGATGACCCCAGCTAGTCTGCACTGTTCTTTCACAGATATTCTCCATGGGTTGTATCTTTTACTACACAGACCTTGTGGCAGCATCCCTACTGGCAAAGCACAAAGTCCAGAGATGTTCCCAGACTGCTGCTGGACTGCCACACCTTTCACTTGTGACTAATGTTCCCTCAAGCACTGCTTGGGAGCAAGAATGCTCCAAGGACAGCTCCTCCTGGGCAGTTTGGAGGCAGCTGCTCCCTTTGGGTGGCTGAGAAGGTTCACTGGCAGAGATGTGCCAGGTGTCCCCTGTGCCTGGGCCACTCTCTGGCCTCTGGATTGGTATCAGCTCGTGGTTCCAGCCCCAACACTGCTATCAGCTCAGGCTGAAGGAGAGGAACATGGGCTGGTGCTCCCCACCAGACTGCTTTGGACAACCTTGGCTTGGACCTGATTATGCTCACCAGGGGCTTTCCTTGCAGCTGGACTGGCTGGGTGTGTAGGATGCTGTGGTCCCATCTCACTCCCTGTCCCTTGGATGAGGGATGGGTGCCAATCACACTCAGCTTCACATACCTCTAGCAGCTTCTTAAACTGCTAGGAAATGGCTCTGGAGTGCAGCAAAACCAGCCTTGACAAGGATGGACCCTGGCTCCACGTGACAGAAACAAGCGCCTCGTGTCTGAGTCTCTGTCTGAAACAAAATCAACACTCACAGTTGAGAGGTCACTGCTCCTCAGAAGAGCATTTGACAGACAAATGACAAAATGATCTCCTGCTTGCAGTGGAGTCCAGTGATCCGTGCCTGCCCCAGTGAGTCAGCAGGGATCAGCCTGCTTCTCCTGCTCCTGTAAGATCCCTGCACCTGCCAGCAGACTGAGGCAGCAGGAGAACCCTCTGCCCCACCACAGTGCTGTAAAAACTTCATATTTCTGCACATAAACACCACCTGGATGCTTACCATGTTTCTTGCTTGTGCCTTCACTCTTCTCCTGAAATGTATTATATTTTAGATTTATTATTTAGGAATAGAAACCCTCAGGAACAAAACCCATGTAAAAATATATCCCCAGAAGCACAGATTTGCTTTCTTTTGTACTTGGAAAGGGTCTGGAAGTTCTAGAAACTAATAAATTATTGTTTATAAGAAAGATAATTCCCGATGACGTTGTTGGCAAAGTTGATACACTCATAAACAGAGAAGAGCAGCCTTGTCTTGCAGATAAAGAGGCAGCTTGGGAAATCAGCTCACAACTGCCCCACAAAAGAGAGACAGAGCCTATAAGCTAAGGCTTTTGCCTTTTCCCCCCCGCTTTTTAAAATTCTGTTTCTTAGTATCCCAAATAGCCTGAAAGAATAAGAGCAAAACTGTGCCTTTTTTTTTTTTTCAGCATCACGTCTCTCCCGCCTGCATTGCAGCTCTCTGGCATAAACTGCACTTATGACACCCGCAGGTATCAACAAGAGTTCCACCTGTAAAGAATTGTATAATATAAAGCAGAGATGGTGAGGCAGCTGCTGAGTTGCAGGCATTGTTTATTATTGTATTTGATGCGAAACTGCCTCATGCTGGGCTTTTCCACTCCATTCTTTGTACCAGCCTTTGTTATCAGTTACCTCTAGTCTGACTTGGATGGAGAGCTCTTCTGGTCAGGAACCTTCTATTTCTTTCCTGTTAGTGCAATGCCAAGTGCAAGGCAGCCCAATGCTATAAATAAGAAGCAGCATTGCAAGTCAGGAAGACGCTGTGTGCTGCAAGCAGAAATTATACAGTGTGGCTCAAAGACGCAAAATACTCCTGAAGCAGCTGGAGAGTAATTAAATCAATGGAGAAGACACGCCAGGTAAAAATGAAATAGTCATGATGTGTGATACTGGCAGGTTTGCATCCTTCAGAGTTATTTACTGTTGAGAACCTATTGTAACAACAGATACACATTGCTTAACCTTTATTTGGAGAAACAGAAATTGGAGACTGGGGCACTTAGACCTGGATGCAGTTATGTGCTAGAAGCTGGAGCCAGATGCTCCTGGCTGAGGTAGAACAGCATTCTAATAGATGGAAGTGGAATATTCTGACCCCTGCACTGGGGGCTCCCTCATCCTGAGTGCTGACAGTTTGCAGAAGGGACTTTTATAACCCTTTCCAAAATTGCATTCTAATTATTTATTAGATTCTGCTTTTCTCGATTTTTATATATAGGACACTTACTTCTGATTTTAATATTTTGAAATTTTTCATCTGCAGCTTTGTCTGGGAATGAGTTCACTGTTTAATCACTAATGGTCTGCAAAAGTAAGTCTTGTTATTGATTATCACCACCTTTCAGTTTTGCTGAATGTTCTCTTTTTGCCTCCCACTCTTCCTCACCCACCTCCTGGGTAGTGGCAGCAGTCCTGTGCTAGCAGTGCCTGTCTGATTTTCTCTCTTGGATATCTGATGTGCAAGAGAAGTTGAATCCAGACACCTCTGAACTTCTCAGATTCTCAGTAAGGCCATGGAAAGCCATAAATTACTCTAGAGCTGGAGTCCCTGTGCAGTGGATGAAAACATCCATGTGTGTGGAGGCTGTGAAGGCAGGAGTCCAGCCCAGTGTCAGCCTCCTGCTCCAGAAGCCCCTCAGAAAGGTGTGCTGTGAGAAGCAGAGCTGGGGACCACCCCTCTGACTCTAAGGTGGGTGTGAGGAGATCGGCTCTCGGTCAGCAAAACTCAAGAAGGGGCTGCAAAACCAAGCCGGGGTGTTCCCATGGGCCTCAGCCCCCACTTCCTTCTCAGTGTGTTGGAGCCCTGATCCCTTTCACCTTCCCCATTCAGAGGGGGAGGAGATCTTTGCCTGCAGAGTGGATTTGCCATTTACAGGATGCACTAAAGCAGCACTGGGAGCAGCACCCGCTCCCCCTTCTGTGACCTTGCCCGAGCCCTGGCGTTTCCCTGCCCAGTGGCTGTCCCCAGCCTCTGTCCTTCTCCTGCCTTCCTGCAAGGGCTGTGAACCTCACCCCACCAGCTTTGGAGCAGTTTCAGGGCCCTGTGATTGCACACTGTGAGGCAGACAAAAGCTCTGGGCATCTTACAATTCAAAACATACTGCCTTGCACTTTTCTTTTTTTTTCCTTTTGCTTTTGGAACAAATTGCCCAAATTAGAAACAGACATTGAACAGTGTGCAGTGGCTCTGCAGATCTTCAAGAAAAAATACGAAACATTTGCAAGAAAATATTATTTTTTGGCATTGCAGCTTGATCTATGGTTTTAATCCTCATTTTCCCCACATAGATATTTATTGCTGTGAGTGGAATAATTACCACCTGGAAATCTTTTATTAGACCAAAAGATGTTGAATGCTTCAATTTTCCAAAAATATGAATCTCAAAATCTCAGCCTCTATTTTCATTGGGACTATTCTGTGAAGATTTAAGTGGAAGATGACAGCAGTGATGAAGAGTGGCACTGAAAGTAAATATAGTTGAAAAAAGGTTGCTGAATTTTCCTGCAATGAGGGTCCAATGTGGACGATATCAACCCTTCAAAGCCCACCCCTGCAAGATGGAAGGGGCTGTGCTGAACAGACTTTGTGGCTGGCAGAGATCAGTGTCTGGATGAAATCACAAATTGTCCTTAGGGGGGGTCACCTGGCTTTGGCTTTTAAGTTGCTGTCCTGCTTCCTTGGTGTGACTCTCCTGGCCTCTTGCTGGGCCTCAGTCCCCATCTTCCTCCACCACTGCCCCATTGCTGTAAAGCTGTGGGATTAAACCAAGCTCTAAAAAAGCAAACCCTCCTCTGACAGGAGATCTTAGATTGTTTCTCTGCTGGAAAGTCTGCAGGCTTCTGAACATAAAAGTTGAAATCTAGAGACGTAATTAGCAGATGTTGGATCTCTAGGGTCGGGTATCTACGAGGAGGCTGAGTTGGAGCTGGTGAGTCAGTAATTGGAACATGGAGACTGGGGAGGGCAAAGCCAGCAGGAAGGCAGTGCAAGGGCACCCTGACTGCTGGGCACCCTCAGCAGAGCTCTTCCACACTCTTCCCAACATGAGGCTTGCTGTGAGTGTAAGCCCAGTGCCACATGGCATCAGCAGTAGGATGTGAAAGAGAGGAAGGAATTAAGCAGAAAAAGAGATATTTGAAAGTGAGAGAAAAAGTCATAGCTCTTCAGGGGCTTTTAGAGCCTCTAAATCACACAGGCATTATTGCAGTTTCCTTGAAAAGCTTCACATCATGCCTTGGAACTTATATCCAGTGCCCAGATTAATCATAAGGAAGCTCACAACTATTTTCTGGAATATTGCAGGAGTAGGAGCTATCAAAGTTTTTAATGGCATGAAACCAAGCCAGGGTGAGAGGGCAATCCATGCAGTTACAGAAAGTAAGTTGAAGGAATATTGCACTCACAAGGAAACTTGAACTTTTGAAAGACACAGGTTTCGTAAAAGAATGCAGAGGGAGGAATCCTTTGAAGAATTTTTGGCTGATCTTAAAATAACAGATCAGTCAAGTAGCTATGACATTTCAGAGATTCCATTTTAAAGGATCAAATCAAAGATCCAAAGATACAGAAAAGATCCCGGAATAGTAGGATTTAAAAAAGAAAAAAAAAAGTTTTGCTAGAAAAATCTGTTTAGTACAGCTAGGACAGTTAGGTATTTCTAGTATGGAAATACTAGAAGGGCAGAAGGACATGCTGTCTGTCAGAAAAGGAAACAAGAAAAATTTAAAGATTCTTAGAGCTATCTGCAAATAGCCAAATTGATATATGTGAAAATTTATAGATTCACATTATGTTCAGAAGTTTAGAAACTCTGCAGCTTCTCTAGGAAATACAGTTATTTTGCAGGACCTTGCAACTGAAAAAGCAGAGGCAAAAGAGAATACCCTCCATATCCGCAGATCTATGTGATGGTGCACAAACATGCAATACAACAAAATATCACAAAGAAATGCTGTGCACAAGCTTCAAAAGTGGGCTGCAGACTAAGAATAAACAACCTTTAAATTAAAAAGTGGTGCTCAGTCACTGCTACCTCCAAACACACTGCAAAATATCCAGCCTAGGAATCTCTCCACGTAGAGGAAAGGCTATTGAAATTGAGGGTGTCTAGCAAGAATCTGATTTGAATCAAAGGATTGAATGATCTTAATTTTAAAAATATAAACGGGGTAGTTTAAATTTCTAGGCAGAAAGTGTTTGGTTTTTTAAATATGTCTATCCCTGGGTCTGGTTAAAGCATTGAGTTGAGAAGGATCCATAAACATGGGTGATCAGCTCTGAGAAATCTTTAGTGTCAGGGAAAAGGGAGACCCAGAATGCAGAGCTGTATTTTCACAACAGTGTGCGCTGCTAGGCGCATCCCTCTGGTTGTGAGAGAGAAGCTCCTAAAGGAGCTGCATTCTTTAGGAGCAATGGTGGGAAGTTGGAGAATGAGCTAGTGAGCCACAGCAAGATGAAAAGAGAGGTGACTGAGATTGTTCTTGGGACCAAGTATCTGTTTCAGGACAGCCACTGTCCTGTAAAGGATGTTTTCAGGTAAAAGGGCTGCATACCTTTATACAAATATCAGTAAATTGTTTACAAAAATTAAAAATCCAGATTGTTCTGTTGGATCTAAGCAAACTTCCTTGTGTCTGCCAAGGTGTTTAACACCTTGCAATTTCTGACCCCTGGACAAGAGGTTTTTCTTTCAAAGACTTCCTTTAGGCTTGAAGTTCATTCTTGAGTTTTCACAGGGAGAGCCAATTATTGAAAAAACTGTCCTGCTTAAACTGAAGATGTTGAGAAAAGAGAAAACCAGTAAGGAATCTGAAAAACATCTGAGGGCCTGAGAATGCGATTCGACAAAAGTTCAGCTGTAAGGGAGGAGAAATATCATAAAAGATAATCTGTCAATACAAGCCCGGGTCTTTACAAAAATGCCACCCCCAAGGATAACAAAGGTGTGCAGAGGCCACTTTGCACGGGAATGTTACATGAAAGTTCATTTCCCACAGGAAATCTGTGCAAGTAGCTTTTGGTTTAGTACACAAAATGGACTTACTGAGCTGTAAATGTAGGAAACAAATGCCCAAATTAAAAGCATTAATAAATACAACCCCTGACCTTACATATATTGGCACTAGAAGACATTTAAAGTCTTCAAAAGATGGTTTACAGGCAGTATTATTAAAAAAAAAAAAAAAGGAAATGTGTGGCCTGTGTTTCTAGGACACCTGTCAAAACCAGGACTGGGGCACAGACTGAGAGCAAAGCTCTGGCTCTCACTAATATGGAATATTTCTATAATCAGCAGAGCTCTGGCTCTGCTCTCTGATTGTAAGGAATGTTTGCTAATCTACCTGTATGGTCAGAGCTGAGACACCCCACTCTGCAGGCAAAGGAAAGACCAGCTTCCAGAATGTGAAAATAGTGTGACTTTTAGTGGTTTGGGTTTTTTTTTTTAGCTAAAACCATTCAGCCTTCTAATAAAATTAAGGTTGGAGAAAAACCTACTGATCAAAGACACTTTACAGAGCATTCAAGGAGTCTCCAGATATTTTGAGTACAACACTGAGCTAAGCCAAAGCTGTTAAAATACAGTTCAAGCAAGCTGTGAAGCTGAGAAGTAATCTATACTTTTCAGCTGAACTTGAGAAAAATGTTGAAAAAACATTTTCTTGCCAGTGAAACTTGGTTAAGGAGAGACTTAGTCCACGTAACAGTGAAAGGTACAGTGGATCTGAAGCATGTAATAAATAAACAGCTAACAACCCACCTAAGTCCTATCATAATTCAGACTTTTTAAAGGTGGGTGATTCCTTACACAATGGTGTTTCCTGGATGTTGAGGGCTATGGAGAAATTGCTCTTTGTTCCTGTCTCTTTGTTCCTGTGAAGCGCAAACTCCAAAAATTTGTGTTCTTAGGAGAAAAACTAGGCAAGGAAAATGCATTGTCCTTGTAAAGGCTAGACTGAACTTACAGCTTCTTGAAAACAAATTGAAAACCAAGGATTCTGCAAAGCTGAGAGGAAAGCAGCTGAGAACAAATTGCAGAGAGGCTTTTGATTGAGTCAAGATGCAGAGAATCACATTGCTTGAGTTTCCAAATTTGATCCAAGTCCCTGATGTCAGTGAAATGTAAGTGACAAAATGAAGGGGGAGAAAAAGTCAAGACTTTGAGGCTTGAATTCAATCATGTGCACGAAGTGATATCTCAGAAAGGTTTGAAGGTCCTGATCTGAAGTCCAGCACATGGGCATGGATCAGGCCTTGTTCTGCTCCAGGTGTTGGTCAGGTCCAGCAGGTTTTGTTGAAGTTGTCTTGCTGTGTCAGAGTTTCAGGAGCCTCAAGAATTGTAGAGAGCTATGGTGCCAAACCCTTGTAATTTTAATGGCTGTAGTAATAATAAACATTTTGTAACTCTGATCAGGACAGGCTTTAAAAGAGAGAACTATGTTTTGCATCTGCAGCTCTGAATGGAGAGAGGAACCAGTTCTTTTCCCAAGTAACATTTTTTTTATAACAAGAGGCCCGAGCCATACAATTCCATGTACAAATTAAATGGAGGGCATGTTGGATTTAAAGTTTATTTCTGAACTATTTGGCAGTCTTTAAATAAATGATATGAACTTACCACACCTAGATAAAAAAGCTCAAGATCTTTCCCTGCTCCTCCACCCCAGTTCTGTGTATTTGTTTGTGTCCTTTTAGCTCATTTAACAAAGGAGCTAAAATAAACTTCTGCTGTCTTTCAGGGGTAAATTCAGGGATTACTTCCAAGATTTCAATAATGCCTTTCATAAAAGATAAAAATAGAGATGGCTATGTAAAAATACGTGGCCTGCACAAGACATTACAAGAATTCAAGCCTTATCTTGATGATAATGATTTCAGCAGTTTTCTAAACAGGTTTGTATTATTATCTCCTTAAGACCTCTTTGTTCACACCCACCAAAGCCTATAAACTTCTACTGAGTGTTCAGTAAATGGAAAAACTCTGTTAAAGCTAATGGAGATACCCACAGGTTTAAAACTGCAGATATGTGAAAAATATTTTTGCATAATGAATTGATTTTGCAGACCAAAAAAGTTAAATATCTTCCTCCTTTTTTTTTTAAAATAAGTATTCTTTGAGTACGTGCATTTCTTTGCTAGATTGTTTCACTTATTTTATTTCAGTTTAACTGAGCAAGGGTGTGCAACATCTTATTCAAAATGGAAACACAATTAGGCTATAAGATAACATTAGCTTTCAAATGATCCAGTGCTGCTGCCATGACAAGCTATCCTTTTCATTCTCTGTATTAATATGAGAAAGAAGAAAAATCTCTATTGTAGAAGCTGAAGAACACAAAGGACCTGCTCCAACATTGGGTACTGCAGTTCTCTGCACCAAGCCAGCCCCCAGAGGTCACATGCCTGGCAGCACTGGGTTTTGTTCTCCAGTGCCTGCCACACCAGACTCATTTTTGAAATAAAATTAACAAAGTCTTTTCACAGTTCACCTTTAATTGGGTGATCAACTTTTTATGAATTGAAACCTTAATAGGAATCTGCTGCTTGTTTCTTTCTCAAAGACCTCTTGATGATAAACACCTCCATTCATTGTAATTTTGTGCAGATTATTCCTTTCTTGATCCAAAATAGTATTTTCTAAATAATACAGAGTAGATTAGCATATGCATTTAGTTTTATTACTAAAATTTTAATGCCCACTTGGCAATTTATTTCTCCACTGAAATGGTGTTGATTATTTCCTTTTCCACACACTATCTCCAATATTGGAGCCAGCTTGACACGGGTAGTATGTGGGAGTGCTGTGCAGCTGCAAGATGCAAAATCAGGGCTCTTGAATGTTTTTTTTTCTTACTAACAGATATGGGGTCTATAGTTAATTTCTTTTCCAGCCTGTTTTATAAAGCTTCCTCTTTGTTTTACTGGCTCTCCCCATTAATTAGACATTCTTGTAACTGGATATTCTGGTGATTGGTAGCTGAGGCATTGGTCTCTGGTGATTTACTGTGGAAACAGATGATAAAAGTGTGTTACAGTAATTCATTTTTAAACAAGAAAATCGGGGTTGTGTGGTGGGGCCATCTCCTCTGTCAAACCTTAACTCTCTAGGACTTGCCATGGTCAAAATTCTAACAAAAAAGCTGAGTGCAAGACTGAAAAAAAAATGCAGGCTTTCCCCTGCAGCATAGGACTTGTCTGCCTAACACATGTGTCTGAAGAACCCATAGTTGTGATGATTGGCTATACAATTATTAAAGTCTTTTATAAACCTCTCCAAAGATGGTAACTCTAACGTCAGTCTGGAATAGTTCCATGGCAGCCAGTGGATCTGCATCAAACATGCCTGGTGTAAATTGTATTCTGGAGACTCTCTGGTGATCTTTTTAGAGCAGGAAATTCCACAGTCTGGCTGCACTGGCTTAATACAGGGAAAACAAGGGCAGAACAAGCCCCTGCTCCTGTATCCATTGTGGTGATGAGCTCTACTAGCTCACTGGGCTTGTTTGGAGTCATTGTTTAAAATATATCAGGTGCCTTTTCATTAAGAAACCACAAGTCACAGGACATTGAAAATAGCTTTTCATGTAGTGGTCAGTGCTATTCATCTTGTCTTAATTTTTCATGCTAAATAACTTTTATAGTCACATATTTTATGTATAAGTGAAGTTTGCCTGAATTCCAGTCCTTCTCTAGTAAAATATGCAAATAAAACTTAATTTAGTTTGGTAGCAAAGAAAAAACCAAAAAAAAAAAACCACATTCCCAATCATATGCAAGATCTCATGATTCCCCTTGCTGATATCTGATGCAAAAATATATTCAGTATTGTTACCTGGAGCTATCTGCAGTCAGCTCTGTGTCCCACTCCATTTCCAGTGTGACAGAACACAGAATTCTCCAGTACCTCTGATCCAGCAGATGTTCCAGGTGACAGACAGAAATTTGGGAAGCTATGAGTGCAGCCTACAGAGCCCATGGGCAGGGCTCCCAGGTATAGGATGGGCTCCCATATCAGGGATGGGCTCTCAGGTAGGGGATGGGCTCCCAGGTATGCGCTGGCTGCAAGTGAAGTGGAAAGAGACCCTTGCTGGATACTTCCCACCACAAGGCACCAGCAAGGGGTCAAATGCACCAGCCCTCTGTGCAGCTCACTGGGCACCCCAAAGAGGGCAGGGCCTGTGCCTGAGACAATGAGTCTAAGTCTTGCCAAGAATGTGTTAAATAATTCTCTAGTGGCCTGCTAAGCCATGCCAAGGGAAGTGCAGGCTGAGAAAGAAGTTAAGCCCTTTGCCATAACCATAGGCAGAAGTGCTGTATGGAATAAAGCTTGGTTACTTCCCATGTGGTGGAGAAATTTTGAGTATAGATCTGTGTTGCTATGTCCACAACACCAACCACAGAAAGGTGCTGGATATCATAGTGCAGGTCTGGCAGCAGCTTGCAAGTCTGCCTGTGGTTCTGCTGCTTCCTCTCAGAATGATCACAACATTTAGGAGGGTTAAGCAACACTTGAGCACCTGCAAGTCACAGGTGTTTTTCTAATCTGAAAGGCAAGGGCCAGTAGCAGCACTTGGCACCAAGAACATCCATTCCTCAACAGAGGAATGTGTTAGATTGTGTTTGCACTATGATGTTAAGGAGAATTCTGCAGACAAAGCTGGGAAAATGCATGCCCTCCAGCCACATTGGGAATGGTGGGCCCATCAGTAAATGGGGATCCAAAGAGTGTGCTATGTTTAAAAAGCAAGGAGTTATTGCTGATGGACAGCAAGGTTTTGCTCTTGGGCCCAGGCTGAAGCGGGTCTCCTCCTGAGCACCTGGCGATTGGTCTGGATCTGCATCTGAGACTGTGGTTGAATTTAAATGACAGGATGGGTATCTTAGACTTGATAAAAAGCTTGGGCTGGAACTAACAAGATTTATACACAGACACCACAAGCATATCCTGAAGTGCTGCTGCAGTACAAATAATACATCAAAATAATTAATCAGTTCAGACAACATGAGATAATGATTTAAAATCATTGATATCTCATTCTGTGTTTTTCCCTTAGCTTAGGAATCAGCATTCATGACAGCAAGCTCTCTTATTTTGATTTCCTGAGAGCAATTGAGGATGGCAGAGCATCTGAATACCAGCAGAAACAAAAGCAGGCTGCACCACCTGCAAGCTTTGCAGAGCTCAGCGTAGAACAAACCCTAATAAAGATAAAGGAAACAGTTACATCATCTTAGGATTTGTTGTATAAGGTAAGTTTTGTCTTACTTAATGTCTATTTTTTTTCTGCCTGGCTGGGTACTACTGCAAAGGCTTCAAAACTTTTCTGCTATTGAGTGCTACCAACAACCTTGGCCTATGAAGAAATAACATCTTCTGACAACATCAGGATTCTTAATGTATTGTATTCTGATAATTCCACAAAGCAAACATATCAAATCAAGCCTAGAGGTTTTGTGACAGTAAGATTTGGAAGGAAAAAGCAAAGAGCAAATTATCAGGGCCTTCCTCTCTCCCAAAAACCCCCTAAACCCTTTCCTCCTCCATTTGTCTGTAAATTGTGTCCCAAGCCTGTAAATATTACATCTCCCAAACAGCTCTGTTGATTTTTCTAAGCTGAGATTTGTTATAACTAGATATAATGTGCTACTGCAGGCAGGCATTATGGTTTTATCAGGCAAAAGAAGCATGTAGTAACTGAGGATAAAGACATCTGATCAGATGTGAGCACATTATAGTGGTTGCAGAAGTTATCACCTGTCACCTGGGGCTCTGCAAGTATCTGCATTTATGCTCTGGGACACTTCTGATTCTGACACAGACAGATAAGAGGCATTAGCTGTCAAGCAGCATGTTCCCTGGTTTCTCCACCTGTAAAATGCGAACAATAAAAATAACCACTTCTCCCTAGAATTTGGAAAGCTCTGAATGAAAAAAAAAAAAAGCTGTATGCTAAGTAGTCTTAGACCATTGTGTTGCAGCCTACTGAAATGCAGCAGCCTCTAGAGGAAATAGCTCTTCCTGCCACAGCAAGATTGTTATCAAGCATGGGAAAAATAATCAAAAAATCCTTGAAGAAAACCCTGCCATCACAAAGAACTCTAGAGCTGTGTCATCTGCACCTGCAGTTTCAGGCCCAGTTTAAGCTCATGCTTTTAGAGGCAGACCCTGTATCCCTGTGGTCCTACCTTCTGCCTTAGTCAAAACCAGCACTTTTCTTCTGGCCCTGTGACCTGAGGCAAGGAACATCAATGTTGTAAAAGCCTGGCCAGCAGTGTGTGGCCACAGGGGACCTGCTACCTGCACAGGGGAGGGGAAGGGAACAGTCCCTGGGAGGATAATGGGGATAGAAACTCTCTGTCATCACTTGGTGTATTATCAATGGCTTAATTTCTGAAACCTCATCTGTGCAGTCAGGAATAACACAGCTTTCAGCAAACACACTGCTAGTGATGTCCCTGGAAGTAGAACCCAAAGAAGAGTTCCACAGAGGTGCTGCTGCTTTACAGAAATCTCTTTTCACACTATTTCAGAGATTCCTGAAATGTTTGTTCCAAACTTATTGGGGTCACATGGCCACAACTTTGATCACAACAATCTGACCCTCAGCTTTTTTAGACTGGTATTTCTGCCACTCTCTTGAACTGCTGTCACCAAACTGCTGCTGCTGCAACTCTTCCCTAAACTGGTTCCCTGGGGAAACCTTTAGAAAACTCCCACAAGGAATAGGCTGGAAATTTTGTGCAAGGGGAGATGAGAAGAAAGTAAGCCTTCAGGATGACCTGAAGTTAATTAAGATAAAAGGCTATTGAGTCCCTTATAGAGCAGAAAATGAACTTGCCTCACCAGCAGTCATGGTGGGAGTGACAAAAGGCAAATTGAATATGCTCAGGTGAGTTTAATTAAAAAACATTTTAATGCAAATTATTCAAAGAAGCCCTCTGATATTTTTGTTTGCTTCACCACTAGTGCTTTAACCACTACCTTTTCTAGGATGTTTGGATATTTGCTATAATGCCTTTTAGCTTCTAGGGCAGGTCGTTGTTTGTTTCATACTTACATTTACACATCACAGAACCGCAAACTATTTTTTGGCTCATTTCAACAATTGCAGCTTATTTTTAAAATAAAACCATGCTTCAAGTTAAATGTGGTTCTGAGAAGTGTGATTTGTTTCTTCGTGTAAAAAACACCTGCAATTAAAAGGCTTATGGATCTCAGGTGTTTCCATGTGAACTGCTAAATGGCTACTAAAAAAGACTGCTCTTTTGGAATGTCTAGGTATGCTTAAATAATTCGAATTCTTTCTTCTCAGGCATTTTCTCTGTTGGAGAAAGATGACAGTGGAGTAAGTAAGTACTGGAATTTCAGCAAGTACTTGGCCATTTCCCCTTTAAATGATGAGACAAACAGTTCAGCACCTTCTCAAGAACCTCAGCTTTTGTAAGTATTTCACAGAACACTCTCAAGTGTTCTGGGAAATATAAACTACCTCAGACATCAGAAGAGCCTCCAAGCTATAATACATTTCTTTAAAAGATAGGATTGGATGTGTTAGCAATGACCGAGTAAGCATGTGATTTGCCTATTTTCAAAAAGTCACATATATTTCTGTTGACTTCTATTTAACTCCACAAATCCCTCACCATCTTTCAAACTGCTCTAATAAGTTAAGTACTACACTCACTTAGATTTTGGTTTGGACATGTAGCAAGCTGGAAGCATGACCATGGATGCAGCCAGATTGCCCCACGCGAGTGATGCAGGACATGGGCTATCCAAATATGCCAAATGATCCCTGATGGACTGACAGGGGCATACAGAAAAATGAGTGAAGTAGGAATCTCACCAGGTTCTTGGTGCCAAACTAGAATAGCAGAGTAGGTGTAGGAGGAAGATCAGATACAGAGATTAATCAAGTACAGAGAAAATCTTGGCTGTAGTTATGTACAGGGTCTTCTGATGTGCTGAATATGAGAGTTACAACAACTCAGATTAAACCAGATTTGCTGTTTCTCTGTGCAGAGGTCAGTGCCAAGAGTGTTTCACTTGGTGCAGATTGCAAGAGCAGACCCCTCAGTTCATAATCATGTCCTGTCAGTACAGCCATCCTTACCACATTTGCAAATAAGAGGAACATTATCAAAAGTGTAAACCAAAGAAGTCTCTGTGCTGTTAATTTTCACGGTCCTTTCTTCTGTCTTCTCCCCTCTCTGTAGCAGCAGCTCTCTAGCCACAGAGACCAACGCACAACTTCCCCAGGCACTGTCCTGGAAAAGGCTGTGAGAAGATCGGAGAAAAGAATGATGAACAATTCTTATTTTCCCTCGCTGCACCTGTTGTTGTGAACACGTGGAATGTGTTACGGAGATTTGCTCCACCAAAGGGTGGTTTCTGAATTGGCCAATGGTGATGGTGTTTAGATTGATGGACCAATTGGGCCCACCTGTATCGTGACTGTCTATAAGGGCAATGGGTTTCTTAATAAATGTAGTATAATAAAGTGATTGATCAGCCTTCTGATAATCATGGAGTAAATGCTAATTATTACCCATCTGCAGTGACACCTCTCAGTCTGCCTTTTCCAGCAGAAAGCAGGTGTGAGTAGATCTGAGTGTTCAGGAGTCCAAATGATATTTCCTTACAGCTAATTTCTGAACCTGGCTAAGGATGTGAAAGTTGGTTACTAGAAAAGAGTATTAAATTGCAGCTTATGTCCTAAGAAAGGAACCATGTTTCATTTTTGAAAGTACATGCTCGAAGCACAATTAAAATGAAAAAAAAATCATCATCCAATGGTAAACTGTACATCTCTATTGCCATGGCAATACTGGAATGTTGTGCTAAACACATCTATACAGAAATTAAACCTTCTGTTATAAGGAAGAAGCTGGAAAACCAGTGAGACCTGCCTCAGCCTCTCCAAATCCTGAGTCAAAGTCTGTCAGGTATCAAAATTACAGGGCTTGAGTGATGCACAAGAGAAGAGGAAGGACCGCAGGTTTCAAATAAGGGAAAATCAATAAACAGCTCCAAAAGTTTGCAGTGTGTTTCTAAACATTTGTAATGTTTTACAGGCATTTGTAGCTGGTTAACTTTGTGTGTCAGTTGGCAATAGGCAGTTTTACCAAAGTGCTTATTGTAAGTGTAGCTTTATTAAAAATTTTATAAGGTTGCTTAAATGTATTTTATTCTCTGTAAATACAGCATTAATATTTATAGTAGTGCAACTGTTACTTTCTCCATAATAATAGTTATTTAAAAAATAGCTGGGGACTTAAAAATATTTATGCTTTCATCTTATTGAAATTAAAACGCAGTCTTAACAAATAGGTTACATGGTTCTTGGCTATGGAATAGTGGGATACTTTCTAAAGGTTTGCAAATGCCACATTTCCCCTTTCTTGCTTTTATGCTGGAATAAATTCAGTAGGTTTCAACTGAGTCATATCAATAGAAAGACTACTGGTATAAACTGTAACATGCCTGTATAATTATTGAAAGAATTTATTTTTGTCCTGTAATATTGACCCACCAGCAAGCTCTCGGGCTACCTTTAGAACAGGCATCTGCTTTTGTTAGGGCAGGGTTGGCTGTGATGTCTTCTCCTCCTCCAAGGAGGTGTTAAGCATCCTTAATAACTCCTCAGGCTGCACAATCCATGGGATTGTGTGTTTTTACATAGGGTCTCTTTTAACAGTCCCTCAATACTTCGTAACTCAACTAAGCAGTAAAACAAAGTGCCTCCACATCTTTTAAGAGGTACTTGGTCCATGACTGGGCTGGAGCTTGAAGTGCTTTTTAAAATACTGAGTGCTCACCTTGAACAGCTTGTTGGGCTGTGGTAGTGGTAGAACGGATAAATCCGTCATTAAAATCCAAAATTAGTCCGTAAGGGAGCACTTTTGAAAAGACAAAGCAAATACAAACCAGGTTTGCAGTGCTGGCTCAGCTTTCCAGGTGCTCTGAAATCTTTTGTTTTCATTTTGAGTTCAAACCAACATTTCCCACCCACACCTTTACAATTTCATCCCACCCTGGTTCACACGTATTCCTGGACTCCTGTGCAGGTTGTGAGAAAAGGCTGCTTGTTAAATTATTCACTTCATCCAAACACTCTCCAATTTTAGCCAGTAAAATATGTATGTAAATTAATGAGGTATGCAACTCATTCAGGCACATTAGGAAAACTGATCATTACGCTATACAATTTGATCACTGAAGTATATTAAAAAGTAACAAGTAAAGTATGCAGCTTGATCATTAAAGTATGGAAAATTTACTGAACTAGTAAAGTATGAGCCTGGGATGACTTTTGTCTCACATGGCACCTCATAAATAAAACCCTTAACCACAAAGGAAAACATTCACAAACCCAAAAGCCATACAGGTTTAAGTTGTGAGGGATTTTTTCCCTAGAAAACAGCTGAATAAGGAGAGATGAAAAAAATCTTATGGAAATTATTTCTAAATGTTTCATGTGTCATGTGATCTTCTGATGGCTTTGACATATGTTGATGAGCTTTACATTATGATTAACTCTCTAGAAGAGACATTACAGCATCTGTATACAAGCAGGATGCCCACTGAAATACATCAGTGTAGAGTTGTAAGGCTGTGCAGTACAAAAATAGAATTAAAGAAATTTAAAACTTCTTAAGCACTGTGATTGCAGCTCAATATTGCAGCAGGAAAGAATCACCGTTAATGACAGTTAGCTTGGATGTTGCCAGATAACTGCAGAGGAGCTGAGGGAGGAGGCAGAAAGGACACTGGCTTAGGTGGGATTCCATGAACCACAGGTGGATTCTCTAAGAATATTTGTAAGAAACCAGCTCCTGGAGCTATGAACACGCACTTTTCTTGGCTGGTCTGCCAGTCTTGTGATTAGTAAGGCCTGAGTGGAGATCTTCTGGTTTGGCACAAGTGGCCAGTGCTGTCAGAACTAATGGAAGCTGCAGTCAGCATTCAGGCTTCCCCTGGAACAGAATGTCCTTCCCCACTCTGACCTGTTCCAGAGGTAGAAGCAGAAGAAGTACAGTGTTAAAAGCGCTAATTCAGGGCATGCTGGTCAGGCCTAGAATAGCAAGGTGCTCATCCAGGATCAGCACAGCTGCCTGGAGAGGGGAATGTACGGGGAAAGGATGGATTATAATCAAGGCCAGACAGTGTTTAAACTTCCTGGAGCTGAGGCTGCTGAGAGATTTGTTGGAAGCAGAGCAAACCTTCCCCTGTCAAGTCCAGCAGTGAGGAGAGAGAGGACAGGTCAGGTTGAGATGACAAGTGACAAATTACCATTCCTGCCTGCTCAAGGGCAGGAACTGAGCTAACCAGGGGTTTGTTGACACTTGTGTCTTTCAGCTGGCAAAGGGAATTACAGGAATGAATGGAAACAGACTAAGCAATGTTTTTGTTTTTTTTAAAAAAAGTCTTTTCATATAAAATGATGACATTTGGAAATCAGATTGAATTCCAAGACTTTGCATAAAAATTTGCAGAATATTTCAATATCAAATCAGGCATTTGGCTTAGCTTCATCCTGAATTTCCTGTTTCCACATTAAATTCTCTATTTTTGTTCATGTTTAGCTTCCTGTTCTGAGTTTCTTTGCAGTCTGTCTCATGCTGCCAAGTGCCTTCTTCAGCGGCTGTGTGCCTTTTGTTTTCAGCTAGTGCCATCTAATCAACCTGCCTGCAAAACTTGCAGGCTTGTCTGTTCATCCATAGGGCTCTTCCTGCTGCTTCTCCTTGGACCAGTACCCGTGAGAGGATTCCTCCTGTACAGTAAGTTTGCATCTCTTCTTGAAGTCTGGCACAGTGAGAACTGTACCTGTAGGTCCAAGGACTGAAGTTTCTTCCATTCCTAAATCAGCAGAGAGGACAGTGCTGACACACCAGATCCACAAATGGAGAGTGGCTGTGCTGTGCCTCCCCAAACACTCATTTGCCTGCGAGTGATGAAATGCACAGAGTGCAACTCTACGCTGAATCTGTGGAGCTCAAAACCCTCATAACAGCAGAAGTGACATCCTCAGTGATGCCTCAGGTTTTGGCTTTTATATTTTTCAGATTCTGTATTGCTTTAGTGTCTAGTTCTGAGCTTTATATTAGGGGATAGCAAGCTCTCTTCACAGAGTAGGTAGACAAAACAATTCCTTCTCTAGATGGACCAAGGAGAAATTATCCAAATTTCATGCCAAAGAGCATTAACAACAGTGGACTGAAGAGAGAAAAACATGAAGGACGGGACTTCATAAGCTATGGCTGTAGCTGGACAATTAACTCCAATATGCTAATGGATCAGAACCTATAAAAGTGTGAGATCCCGTAGCTGGTCATCCATTTTGTGACTATTTGGGTTCATCTTGCAGCTTGTGTCCACACATCTTGGGTGTGGCCCTGGCTGGGCTTTTGTGCTGCCCAAGGTGTATCCATTGAAGCCTTTTAATAAATACCTACTTTGTTCTTTAGCTCCGTCTAGTCTCTGTTCTAGGTCAGCCTTCACAAAGCATCTTCAGTCTTTCTATAACCTTCCTTCCTAAATTCAGGCTACTGTTCCAGTCCTTCATTCAGATATGGGGACCTGAATCTGATTTTGCCGACCCGTTCTACAGTGAAATTGCAACAGGAATATCTAAAGAGCCTCACTGTGACTCCCATTTCTTTACCTCCTTCAATATGTACTTAACATTTCATTGTTATTTAATACAATAGTTATTTTAATTGCATTTAGAAGAATGTGGGGGTTTTTTTCCAGGCAAGACAAAGGCATGTGAGCCACCTTTGACTCATTGTGTCAAATCATTTTTTCAAACCATTGTATATTTTGCATATTCTAAACACTCCCAAGAATATCTTATCCTGCAAGTGTGACCTCAAAACATCAATCTGTGTATTGCAAAAATTTGGTCAAAAAGAAAATGGTCCATTACAATATGATCCTCAATGGAGTTTTCATCTTTTGCTTGTAGCTGGGTTTATTAATACAAGCTCCTGTTGCAGAGCAGCTATCAAATCCTCAACAGGTGTAAATCAGCACTCAGGTTAAGGAGCCAACCTGATCACTGCCAGATGAGGGTACAGCTCCATGTGTAAACCAGGGATAAAACACAAGCTTCTCTGCAGTGCTGAGACTCTGAGACCTGGGACAGGCTGGCTGGTGAATTACTGGTTATAGGAACATGAGAAGAAAATACATTTCCAGCCCAATCTGTGCTCAGGCAACTAAGCCTACTGCTTCCACACATCTTTAGGGAAGAGCATTTGTATAAAATAACTTGAAGATTTGTGCTGTGAGGCTAAAGGAGCACCCATGGGCTAAGCTCAGAAGCCTCTAAATCTGTGTGAGCTGTCTGGGTGATTCCTTCTGGCCAAGGTCATTCTCACGTACAAGAGGAAAATGCATTTTATTTCAGGGGAAGATACAACTGCCTTCTTATGTAAGCTGTTTCCCAAGGTCTTTGCTTTCTGAGCTTTTCCAGAAAGGGAAGGGCAGACTTGTGACAGAGCAATGCAATTCTGGAGAGGTCCAGAAAAAAATCTAGTTTAACTTCATGTACTGATTTACTAACTAATTAAGAATTGCTCTTAACAGAAAAATCTTCCAGAAGCAGGAAGGAGCTGCAGGAATTGAGCTTCACTGAGCAGGTGTGGGTGGTGGAACCTTCTTTTATTACTAATCAGCACAGTTACACCATTTATAGAAAAGGACATGAGGCCGTGCAAGGAACTTTCTAAAGAAAAATACAGCCCCGCTTCGAACAGCCAGCGAGCTACCTAGGATGGCTCATAAGAAAATCCATGGCCCTGGATTCTCAAGTGACACCTGCACAGAGCTTGTTGGGGTGAACTGGGCACGTGGCAGTGAATAGCCAAAACCCGCTAGAACAGCAGAACAGAACAAAAGAACCCTTTTCAATCCTGTGGAAATTCCACTAGATATATCCCATAAACACTGCTGGGGCAAACACTGCACAAACCTGAAGAAGTTCATTCCTGCTGCTCCCTTTCATCCACGAGCTGAGAGTCAGACAGAGAAACCCACACTGTGTCCAAGGCTTGTTTCAAATGCAGAAATGACACTTAACCCAGTGCCCTGTCAAGAGTCTGAGATTTTAATGTCCAGCTCCATTATTTCAGCTAAAGGTGTTATTTTAGCTTATGGATGATGGAGTCAGGGATATACTTTGAATGTACATGGTACAGGAATTTTAAACCATGCTTTGCAAGAATAAGTGATTTATTTTTTTATTGGCTCTCCAACCATTTTAAGATCAAATTGCACTAGGTCTCCTGAAAATATCTCGAGATTAAATAAATTAAGAAAGTTTGCACTTATAAAATATGGTTTGTTTAAAGATTACAGAAGTAACACTTTCCCCAAGACTTCATTAGAAGAATCAAAAGCAGCACTACAGTGCTTTTTAGTTGCAGCAATGTCAGGCAGGCTGAAGGTGCACTGCAATCTTCATTTCTATGGCACAGTCCAGTTTGGCATCTGCAGGCACGATTCCCCTTCTCCTATTTCTTCTCTTCACAATCCAACAGTAATGCCTGTCCCATAGGCATGTTTTCTCTAAAATAATACTGAAATAGTGGGGTCTTTTTCAGTCATACTGAAAAGTGGTACTTGTATCTCAAGATAGAGGACTTTCTTCTGATTAGGAAGCAGGTTTCTTGCAGTTCTGTTAGAAACGTATTTTCTTTTCCATCTAGTTATAATGATCATGTGAGATGTGACAAGGAAACAGGAGCACAGGACCAAAAGCCATCTGTTTCTTTTTTGGTGTTTCATGTTGCATGGAGCAAGAAGGTGGCAAAGATTCTATGCTTCAGCATGGGGGTATAAAATGCAATTGTAATATTTAACATGCTGTAAAGAAATAGCTTTGAACCAAAAAGACTTTTTTTTTTCTTGTTGCTGTTTTTACCAGGACCTCTTACCACAGCTATAGTAAAACTGGCTGCTACTTGTGTTTGTGAAAACTTTGCTTTCAAGATATTTTACATATTTAGTTTAGACAGCGCAGTGGGTGGAAAGTCAGCTTTCATTCCCAAAAATAAGCAGCTTCTTCTTCAAAATTCTGATAGTGTTTTTAAAATTTGTTATTATTCTTATTCTTCAATATTGTGCCATTCCTGAGATTTATTTTGTAAGTAAAACTTGGTTTAATTTTAAAAAACTGAAGTTGCTAATTCTGGAGGTTGAATGCAAATGTTGAACAGATTTCATTGATATTTAACTTTACAAAATGTAGCCTTTTGCATGCAGTGAGATTTTTGGCTTTTTCAGGTGTGTCCATATCACAACCTAGCAGTGCTTTACTCTGCAGTTTGTTACAACCAACTGCCTTCTGTCTTGTTTATTTTTGCCTGCCATATGACCTTCTCCTGTATTTACCCAAAGTGTGCATTTCCACCCTGCAGAATGCACAGTGGGGGTTTAGCCAGTAATAAGCCCCAGTGGCAGGTTTTAAAAGCCAAACACCAGTGTTAGATTTGAAAACCGGGGATTGTGTGTATCCTGTGCTGGCATTAACACATTTTCCTCCACCCCTTTTCACACATTCTGCACATTTACAGCCTTCAGCTGCATCATTTCGCTGCACTAACCCTACTGTGGATGACCAAATGAAAAAGTACCGCCCTAAATATACCTGAACTTAGAAAGGAAAGGGGCATAATTGCCCTCTCTTTCATCTCAGGACTGAAGTGCCTTTTCAATCAAAGAAGTTACCACTACTTGCTAAAGACTATTCAGATGAGAATAATACCTTTAGGATTTTTTGGGCTAGTTAGCACTCACTTCCCTTTTTTCTCCATTAACAGAATAACCCTCTTTGTAAGATCAGCGAATGTTTTAGACCAATTTTTTTAGTTTAGGTCAGTCTTGGAATCCTGTGCTTTTGTTGGCCTGTCACCAGACTTATAGTCTATTTTTTCCCCCTTAACTACTTGCATAGCCCTTTTTCTCTTTTGTGGCGCAAGCCAGAATTCATGGAAGCAGGTTTTACTGCCTGCGGGATCTCAGAGGCCGCCTTCTCCATGGATATTTCCTTCTTCAACGGGCTAAATGCCACACCAACGATTTATAATTTATTCAGTGGATCCATTAGCGATTCTCTGTGTATGTTTCTTGTCTAGACTGAGGAAGGGCAAAAAGTCATTCAGCCTAAATCTGCTTGGGAGCTGTCAGGGAGAGCCATCCCCTCACAGATACCAGAAGTACTGACTGCTGGTTTTAACACAGCTGCACAGGAGTTTCAAGATAGTATCTCTTCAAAAGATAATACAGTATCAAAAACAGGAGTACATATGCATGTAATTGACATTTCCAGTGGCTGACTGAAGGACAAGTAAGAAAACTGTATTATTTTGTCTTGTTAATTTAAGTGTACAACTGGGTAAATTGGCTGTGGCTAGAGACATGTGTTTGCATACTCCTGTGTGCAGGCAAGCAGTTTAAAAATTTGGATGAAATGGAAATGTTTTCAGACTATCATTCCATGAACATTTGTTGCTGCATTTGTGTGAGATTACTTTTTTCCTTATCTCTGAGTATGGTTATGAACTATAATAATCACAGGGTTTCTGAAGCAAAGTCATGGAGATGCTATTGCTAATGCTGAAGGTATGAATTTAAAGCACAGTAGTTCTATTTCTCTAGTTCTTTATCTGTGTATTTTCTATCTTAAAAGTTTCCTTTTCTCAATTTAAATTAATTCACTTCCAGTTGATGGAGAAAAAAAAAAAAGCCTGGGATAAAAAGTATTTCCATGGGAGCTAATGCAAATTCCTTTTTCCCAATAGCTATTTTGTCCTGCCCTCCTTGGACAAAGAAAGGGGTGAGGATTTGACACTTCCTGGCCACCTCTCAGTTACTTTTCCTGCTTAAAGATTCCACCAGATTAGCATTAATCGTTCACAGAACCTTAAAATTAGCATGAGTTGCTGAAATCAGAGCAGCACAAACCATCTGATTAGCCTAGTGCAAATCTCAGGAGAACTTTGAGGGGCCAGTTCGTCCTAAGGGTCTGCTTCTCCTGAGCTTAAAATGAAAAAAGACGTTTGTTTATCTTTGCCAATGTTGATTCAATATGATTTTTTTTCCTTCTCCCAAGACTAAGGTAAATCAGAAGGAACGTTGACAGAAAGATTTCACGTTTTATTTAAAATCACTCTCACTTTCCTGCCCATGAATGCATCATTGCCATTGGGAAGCAAACTGAAGGACAAGACACAGAGCATTCAGACTTGTCTATGACTACAAAACACTGCTCTGGTACTTTGATTATTGCAGATACCCCCTCTGAGCTCTTGTTTCAACATTTTGGACTATAAATGGCAGGCAGTAGTGGGTCCTGCTTTGTAATAACAGCAGTGTGGTTGCACAGTCTGTCATGCTATCAGGCACTGCTATGGAGGTGTAAAATTGCAGATGGAAGCACTGAAAACAAACTCAACATATTTTCCTTTTCCCCCTTGAAAATAGCCTCCCCTAAAACAGCCTGTGTGCTCTCATCCTAGTAGCCACAATTCTGGTGAGCTCCCAAGTGCAAGTGCTGAACAGAGCCTGAAGCCTCACCATCAGGTGTGACCAAAGTGGCAGCATGGTCCTGCTCTTTGCTCCTCCATCTGAAACACCAGGCAGAAATGCCAGGGTGGGCTTCAAGTTGATACTGGCTGAGGCAGGAGAACAAACACCTTCCTGAGCTGTGGAAAATCTCTTTGTTTCTTTCCCTTTTGGAAGCAGTGAGGCAGCTGAAGAGTTCTCCAGGCTAGATCTTGTCTACTTTACACTCAAGAAGAAGCGAAAGGACACAGGAGCTATTTTATACTTAAAAGAACCTCAGACAAGTGAAGAAAAAAATCTTGATAGAAACTGTCATCCATAATAGTAACTAGAGGCAGGCCTGAGGAGCCTCATTTATGTAAGCACCAGCCTCTGTGAGAGTGAGATTCAAGCCCTGTATTTCCAGAGATATTTTGATTTTGACAGGCCCCTCAAAGATATGCCTACATAGATCTATATGAAGATGCCCCAGGAGAGCCTTCCAATCTGGCTAGAGGTTTTGCCACTGCTAATTCAAACCCCTGCCATTCTGCCTGTTGTCATTGCTCAGAGCTGTTACAGAAGCATTACTGACAGTTGTAGTCTGGGTAACTTCACAGAAAATGTCTTCTTTTATCCTTTCCTGGATGATGGCCACTTACTGTTTGCCATTAGCAAGGCTCAGCTGGAGTCTGTCTCAAGTAGTAGATGAAGAATTCCTTTCTGAAATTTGGCTTCTTGGTCTTCTGAATTTGATACTGTGACCTTTTTAATGAAAGGATAAGGATGGTAAACATGCTGCAAGTGAGGTGTTGATTAATATCTCGCCTAATGACATCCCCTTTTTACCACATGAACTCTTATTCTCTCTCCTTGAACTCCCTTGACTTTCTTCTACTCTCTGCAGTCCCTCAAATGGCTAGACTTCATTGAGTGTTGGAATAGTTTTCAACTGTAGCTAACCCAGTTCATTGGGGTATTGTTCTATTTAATTGAAGTTTGTAATACACTTTGAGATCCTCGTATGAAGTGTGAAGTGCAATGACAAGCACAAAATAGAATTGTTTATAATTCATAATGTGGCAGCAGCCAGGCCAATGGGGGAAAGTTGAAAAGAAATTCAAAATCTATCCTTTGTCCTTTGAAGTCTGACGGCAGCTTGGCACACGCATCAAAGAGGTGACAAGTTTCCTTCAGGGTTTAAGTCTCTGCCGAAAAAGATCAAATCAAAAGCAGTCTGAGGTTCCCAGTTAGATCTATATTAAAAATCAATAATGAAGACCCTAAAAAGCAATACTGATAACTCTCAAAAGAGTCACGAACTGAGAGCAGCTCATTTAAGGGCAGGGTCTGATAATCTTTGCTTTGATTAGTAGCTTAAGTCATGAGTCCCACTTTATTCCGTACTTATGGAATAAAACACTACTCAGTGGGAAATCAGCTCAGCCTCAGCCTAACAATTCCATACATAGCTCAGAAGGTGCCAGGCCAGCAGGAGCAAGAGTGCCCAGCTCTTCTGTAGAGATAGTATTTTTGGCATACAACATACATGATCCTAAAGGATGTGAAATTTTTCTATGTTCCTTTTCCCTTTTTTTTTCTTTTCTTTTTTCTTTTCTTTTTTTTTTTCCTTGGGATTTGTTGGAACAAAAACAATCACTGAGGAACTTTAATGGCCTTCTGAGATGGTGGCATCACTCAGGTGCACCCCACAGTATGAGAAATTCCCCTCAATGGTACTTAGCCAGGATGCAAGTGCAGCATATATTTGATTTACATCTGATGTTGAAGTGTTTTTCTTCTATACTGCAGCTCAATCACTATGTCTAATCATGAGGTTTAGTAGTTTAAACAGCACACTAAGGGCCGAATTCAATTAAAAATTTCTGGATTTTCCTTTTTCCTTGTTCTCCCAGTTTTGTGCAAGCTTTGGCAGATAAACTGTATTTTTATTTTTTTAATAAGATGGACCCTAGATTTTTTTGTATTCTAAAGCATCCTCTCCCTTTATTTTTGATATGTTTTTTCATATCCTTTGGACACAAATAAAATTTGTGCTTTCAAGCATAATCAGGTTTCTGAGAACAAAAAACCAACCCTAAATTAAAAAGACCTAATAGCTGCAAAAGCAGCATTAAAAAAAAATACAGGCAGCTTATCTGTGGTCATCTAAAAAAGCTAGGCAGAGCTGGTAGATGAGGTCTTCCAGTAGGTGTATTTGGTGGCCTGTCCTAGAGCATTCTGCTGGATTTTCCCACCTTCCGGTGGATGCCAAATTACAGCTGTTAGTGTTTGAGAGTCTAAGTGACAGACTTGCCATGAAGACCAGTGATCTGAGAGAGGTAAGAGGATTAGGAATGTAGTAGGTTCATTTCATTTTGCCATCAGTACGTATAGATCCTATCAAAAATGCACTTTGGTCCTCTCCACTGCCATACTGGCCTCAGCCTAGTGATAGGATTCACAGAAAATTAGGAAAATCATTCCAGGAAGAAAAATTAAACATCCCCCTTGCAGAGTTGCACCCATGTTCTTTAGCACAACCAAACCTGCAACAAAAAAAAAAAAATTAAAATATTTAGAATTTTTCATTGCCTGGAACATATTTGAGTTTTCTGACTACTTCTACATGGAAATGTTTAGCTACTGAAAAAAGAAATAACAGATTGAGCAAATTAAAGATGCAAACAAATGTCAGTGCTAGTAAATCTAAACATTGGCCCATTGTGAGCTCAATTATTGCATTAACTATAGTTTCTTTCTTAGAGAAGCCCAGACAATCAGCTGCATGTATCCTTTGCGACTTGATCCAACTTTCAGAGAAAGCAACAGAAAACTCCTTGTTAATATTTGCAAATGCTAGACTGGGCAGTGTGAGACAATAGGAGGAGAACTTAAGTGTCCCAAAACTTGGGACTGTTGGAAAGATCCCAGCCAGCCTGAACGTTGATGGTGATGAATGCTCCTGCAGCTTTCATTCCATGGAAACATTGGTGAGGCCTCAGCAGGCCTGCACCAGTGAAACCCTCCAGGCAGCTCTGGGAAATCTCTAAAAGATGAGGTTATATGTTGGATCTAGAAGCCAACATAGCACGTGTGCATGTATTGTAGCGTTCTGGGCTGAGGTTTTGCTCCCAGCTCACCCCTGGTCCCGCTGAGGCAGCAATGGAAGACACAGAATATCAGGGTCCTCCCAAGCTATTCTTTCTGTGGCTCTGCACAGGATCACTGCAGAGCCCCTGAGCCCTCCCTGTGACAAACCAGTCATCTCCTAACTCAGTGACTTTGTACTGGTTTGCATTTGGTCTGAGATGGCATTTCAGTGCTTTTTGTGAACACGGTATCTGTTGCTTAATAACGAAGAGCTTGGGGAAACTATGATGATTTACAGATTAAGCCAAAATGATAAAAAATGGTCATGGCCCATTAAATGAATATTGTCATTTTGAATACACTAAGAGTATACAATACACTTTTTTTTTACCCAGAGATTTGCAGACCAAATGCAAATCAGACTTAGAACTGACCCAAGTGGTAAGGTCCCAATCAACTTGCTCAACAAGAATTCTGAAAGGGCTTACAATGGCTTATGTACTCTGAGTTGGACACACAGGAGAATAAGTTTTTGCTGTTCTAACAGGATATTTCATGACCTGTTTCTATAGTCACTTTATGCAAGGACCTTCTTTCCTTTTGTTTTAATCCCATTATACTAATGGCTTAGTATTTATTTGGTAAATCCTTCAACTGGAGCATGTAACTGCTTGGGATCATGCTCTGTGAACCAAAGTCACATGGCAAATTTGCCACATTTCCTAAAATTTGGGAAAACACAGGGCTAATGATTTAAGAGCTTTTGTTAAAATAAAAAGCAAGCTGGAAATAAAAATACATGGGGTGTATATTAGGATGGCCTCAACATTCAGCAAGTTTTGCCTCTGCTGCAGTTTAAGGAAAGCCCAGAGGAGACTCTCACTTGCACTGCTGGTGGTGGTATCACAGTGTGACCTGGCCAGCAGCCAGGACTGGTCAGGTCACACTGTGCCCTTGCAGCTCTCCCTGCCCCACATTTCTGCTCCCCAGGCTGTGATGCAGAGGCAGAGGAGCCCCAGCACCACAGCCGCAAACAAGCTGTTCCCCTCTGCCCACAGTGCTGCCCCAGGGTGCAGGAGATCAGAAGAGACACAGAAATCTGGCTCTTGTGGCCCAGAAAGGAAGGCATCAGTAATAGCATCCCAGTCGAGTTCTGTAGTAGGAACAGTGCCAAATTCCAAATCTGCTCATTCAGCGAGCATGCTACATTTTTAGGCTGTTTCTGACTGTGCCTAATTAGTTTAGATACGGTTAGTAGCAGAATTTTATAGAGAAATTACATTACCAAACTGTTTTAGATGTAGAATGAACATATTGCTATGAAGGTATGAAGAAAGCATCATTAGAAATTATAAAGTATTCACTACCAGTAGGGAGAGTAAGGTAAAGCCATTAAGTTTTGCCTCAAACTACCTCATTATCTTACATAAGGTTTCCTTTATACACAAACTCTATACTGTGAAATTCCATCCCAATATTCTGGAGAGGATAAAGCAATAATATTTAAATCCCTATACAGCTGTTTCAAATATATATTTTTTAAAATTTATTCTATTCAGAAAAAAATAATGAAGGTCTCAATCCATGTCTGAGCACCTTTATATAAGGTAATATTCTGAGTTAAATTTCCTCATAGATTTCTCAGTCCTTTCCACCTAAGTGTGCAGACACACATCAAGAGGAATCATAAAAAGCCCAAATAAACCCCTCTTCTTTTGGTGGCAGGCACAATTCCTTCTCTTTCTCAAAAGCCTGAGAGAATAAACAGCCTAAGGCTTCATGGAAGCCTCCAGACTCTGAGCAATGAAAATAACCCAAGCTGCAGTTCCCATAAATTGCTTTATCTCTCCATTCAGTCTGCAGGGGTACTCAGTACTTTGGGCTGGAAACTGCATTATTTGTGTACCTGCTCATTCCTTTGCCTGTGACAGCTCCACTGACATGTACAGCTGGCACCCAATTGCAACAACAGATACCAGGAGAGTGGGAGAAGCTGAGATGGAGATGTATTTTTTTTAAGAAACAGGTGGTAGATCAGATCCAGGGCCTGCCAGATGGTTGTAGCTTGCTGCCTTTGGGAAAAGCCCCTTACTCATCACTCCAGTGTTAAGGTTTTGAAATTAATTTTGCAGTTCAGGGTACAGCAATGTAACAAGTTGAGCCAGGTTAAAACAACAGCTCACAACATGTCCCAGGGGAAAATAACCCCATGGTCCAGCAGTGGAGCCATAGAAAGGTTCAAAAACTGCTAACACAGGAGGAAGTGTTAGAAGGAAGGAGGTTATTTTTTCTTAAATACCTTACCACTCCCACTGTTGGCTTATATATTCAGTAACTTTTAAGCAAAACTTCACTCTGAAAAATGAACACTGATGGGAATGAAAAATTACTGAAAAAAGGGTTGAAACAAGGCAAGCGTAACACATGTGAAAACACTGAGCAGAAGTAACACTGACTTCAGAATCAGTTTAAAATAATAAAAAGTTAGGGCTTTGACAGTGATTAAGTAAATATACCATCTGCACTTCCCAAGAATATCAAAATGTTATAGGTTAAAATAATCTTGTGTAAACAGAATCTTGCAATAATTTGTAAACAAGTATTCAGCAGCCAGTCACAGACTAAGGCATTCTTAAAATCCAGAATCTTTTCATTCTGCATTACAGTTCTGCCCAGTTGTGTTCATGATGCTCTTAGTAAATGCCAGTCATTTTCATCCATCTTTGTTGGCCCACAAAGTCCTGGACCACAAGCCAATTCAGTCCCAAATGCTGCACTGCTGGACATCAACAAAGAAAACTTTAAAATTATATGATAAAGTTGTATAAAATGTTAAATATTGCAGATTTCAGACAAGTCAGTTGCATTTATTAAATAATAGCCTAAAAATAATAATTGTCTAATCTAAGCTTCCTGATGGAAAATTTTCATATTTTTCTACTAGGAAAGGGTTCTGTCTCCTCTGCAAGTATTCAGGTACCTTATATTTCCTCAAACAGCAAATACACACTCACATGTTCTGAATATCAATGATTCTTCATCTAGATCCATGAGACATTTGAATTTTGCTTAACTTTACTAATTCCACAATTTTAATAAACTAATAATAATAATCACTATCTTTTTAGGAATAATTCTGAATATTTGCTATTCAATTGCAAGAAAAAGAAATAGAGTGGGGCTCTGAACCCATTTAATGCTGGGCATGTTAGGACACCTCCAGGATGTGAGAATTACCTTTTGTAGTTAAAGCAATGGCAACAGCTTTCAAAACAAGCTCTCTAACGTGACATAATCTAGGCAAAAAAAAAAAAAAAAAAAACCAAAAACAAAAAAACCAACAGAAAACCAATAAAAAAGCCAAAAATCAGTCACAAAATCAACACTAAATCTTCATGGACCTAGATCAAGAAGCAATCTCTGATTCCAAAATCCTACCAGACAGGTATGAACCTGCTGTTTGACAACATATCAAGTGATTTGGGGCTATAGAGATCCCTTTATCTCCTAGGTAACTTAATTTACTGAAACAGGGAAATTAGCTTTGTACTAACTTCTCGTACTAACACTGCTATTTATGGCTGTTCTATCTGCAAGAGGTAATCAGTGATTTCTGATGCTGAGTTTGAACAGGAAAAGGGTCAGACTAATCTGAGTTTACCAGGAAAATAAATACAACCAGCATAGGTACATAAGGACACATCAGGTCACTGGACAGTTGCCTGGTTTAAATTCCTCAGTGTATCTCAGTTTACACAGAAGTAACCCTCAGAAATTAATGCAATATATTCTTTCCTGTGAGGGCACTGAGAATATTTAAAACTGCTGAAGTGCTGAAAGATACATCAGGTGAAATACCTGAAAGGTGTCAGGCACATGCACCTGTGTTTTAGCATCAAATGAACCAGATGAACCCTGTGGGTTCTTACTTAGGAAGGCTGAGCATTTTTTCCCATGGAAATTAAATGCTAAAATTAAAATTAAAATTGCATCATGAGCACTGTGATATGCATCTGGGGCTTTGCACAGTTTGGGTGATTGGATTATTTTTTCTGTTCTCTGAATGCAGATCACCCAAGGAGGATGGAGAGGAAGATAGTTCACCTTTTCATCACCTCATATCCAGACAATAATGAAAGCCTTCTAAACATTTCATTTTTGTAAATTAGCTTCTCTGCACGGGGGTGCTGCCCACTCCCAGTCAAAAGTGGACCAAACCCCTCCATATCCTGGTGTTCTTATCTCCATTCAGGGAGACAGTATTAGCATGGCAAGAGTAAGAGACAATAAAGGAAGGTTTGATTTTCTAATAGTCTTGGAAAATTAAGAGTGAACCTGGATCATCAAATTATTTTTTAAAGAAATTTTAGTGAAGTAAACTAATGGTTTGATTTCTTTCTCACTCAGAGCACTGGAACAAGTTTATAGTTGTCTCTGTGTTCTGTAGGTTCTTCATGAGTAAAGCACCGATATAACAGAAGGGAGATCACTCAATATTTTAGAATATTATGATAGTACTTCAAAAATATCCTATAATTAATTATTTTCTCTGGGCATTTGTACAGTAGGATTTGGCCAAATGCAAGAAACTCTAGATGAAGAGAGTGACTGATTTATAATTTCAAACTAATAAATTAATTGACTACAGGTTTTTTGTATCTATTAATAAGAAAACTCAAAATAGTTTTAAATTCTGACAGTGGTCCTGTATTGTGGATTAAATCTACACAGTGAAGGAATTAATTTTGCATAATCCATTTATCAAAAAAGAAAAAGACAACAATTAACATTGTCAAAATAATGCTTCCTAAGACGTTTCCAAAAGCAATTCATTTCAGAAAATTATTTTTAAACTTTATGCATTTTATTACTGGCACACTCTTCACTAAAAAGGTTTACAAGACATACTATTGAATTTTCTCATTTGCCATTTTCCAGTTGCATTACTTCTAATACATTTGCCTTAATTATTAAAAAAAAAAAGGGATCCTATTTCTTAATGCAGCTTTTTCCCCTGCTTGCTGTGCCATATGTGTATTCTTAAGTACATGTTTATATGGACCAAACACTGAAATATGGGCAGATGCCAGCTGTGTGTGGATACCACATCTTTCTCCATGTTGCAAATGAGTGGTTTGGTTGCATTAGGACATAATCAAAAGTATTGGCAAAAGCATATGAACCATATAAATTTGTGAAAATGTGACTTTACAAAACTTGGTGGCAAGGTCTATTCTATTACTTGCTGTACAGATTAAAAACATCCACCAGACGATCAAATTAGAAGCAATTTGGAATGAATTACAAGGAAGTTGGGAATGCAACAGAGGTACAAATGTCAGGGTACAAAGGATATGGATGCAAAGATAAGGGTACAAAAGGGTTTAGCAGCATTTAGTGACTTCAAATTTTTCAGAGCAATTCAGTAAGATTCACAAGAATTATAACAGTGCTTTAGCTATGGATTTGAGGCAGAAACATTCATACCAGAATCAGTTCATACACACACACACACAGAGGTAAAACCTGTCTGTGCAAAGGCACCTACCCAGAGTTCCCCTTGGGATCTGTGAAATACTCACATCAAATCCCCTGGAGTTTCCCAAAGGGAAGGTTTGCACCTCAAGACCTGTGGAGGTGTGGTCTGGGGGATGTTCTTGCTGTCAGGAATAATTCTTTGAGCTTCACAAGCTTGAGGGTCCGGAGCCCCACCAAGGGTCCCACTCAGAGGCAGATGCTGGCACAGCCACTGCAATCCAGGAGAGCTCAGAGGGCCTCACTCAGGACTGAATGCTGTTTATAGGGTCTCCAAATGATGATTTTGGTCACCACTAAGTTTCCATCCTGGTAGTAACACAAGCTGGTAACTACTGCCCTTCTCCTGCCCAAAGTGCAGCATCAATTGTAACATTTCATTCAGGCTATAACTCCCAGTGGGGCTGTTTCACTAGGACATGATTCAGGTTAAAAAAAAATAAAAATTGTTTATCCTTTGTTTCCCACTTTGGCTGGGTAGCTGATGTTCAACTTCTGCCAGGCAGGATCTCCTGGTACAATCAGTGAATGCCTCATGGCTCCATTGGTTTCCTCAAGGCATCATTCACCAGTTTGGTCAAGGCTTATCAGGATCTTTTGAGATCACAGAGCAGGCCCAGGGATGAGGAAGGACGAGAACAGATTAGGGATGTACCCACCACAGTCTATTGAATATATAAATATATATATATATATACACACATATATATATACAAATATATATATGTGTGTGTGTGTGTGTGTGTGTGTGTGTGTATTTACACAATAAACAGTAAATTGAATTGCAGACAAAAAACTCTGGTTAGATTACCAGGTCTAGATGGAAATCCTCTTTGAATACCTTGTGAGGTATATAGATCTTGGCAAGGGAAAGAAAAGATAATTGTTTGACCATTGAACTCTTGTGATAATTAAAGGCTAACATGATCATCAGAGCCTGCTTCCTGGGATTATATCAACAATTAAACACCTACTCTGAAGAATTTCTAGATAAATATTTTGTTGTCTAGTTCCTAAATCAGTTTTCATCAGAACACTAAAGGGGCTTGTCAGCTGTGCTGATTTAGTATCTTTCTCCCAAGTAAAACACAAAGAGAAGTCAACAGATATTATGGGGAGAAAAAATGAAGCAAGTTGTAGGTGTACAAGCACACATAAAAATATGTATTTATATCTCAAGGAAAGTCTTAGGAATGGGAAAGGGTAGAGGAATGTAATCTTGTTTTTCTTATTATTTGTAGTGAATGTATGAACCATTGTATGAATCGGAAAGATTCTCAGCGCAGAACATTTTAACACATAGGGGTTTATTTTCTGGGAAAATAAACTTGTTTGCATTTGGAATTTTTCAGGAAATACTGCAAAGGTTTTAGGTAAAAAAGCTTTAGGGATGCCTAAGGTTGGGTGCTTTATATTCTTCCTCTTTTAGCTTCTAAGATTTGTGTAATTAGTACTCTACTACAAAATAAATACATTTGGAATTGGATGAATTTGGAAAATAAGTATTAAAAAATGCTTGCTAGACCTTTTTTCCCAAAATTGATGCCTATTGTATGTCCCTGAAATTGCTGCTTAGATAGTTCATTACCAGAGGAAACTGAAACTGCCGTTATTTAGGGACATTCTCCCACAATAGATCATTACAAAAAATTCCATTAGTTCCATTAATAAAAATTTGTTTCTGTTATTACTCCATGCAGTTTATATAGTGAATTTATCATTCATATTAATTAAATAGTGAGTTGTTACTTTGATACCCAAGATTAACACAAATACCACACAAATTATTTTTACAATAGCGCATATAACCAAGGAGAAAAAATTAACTACTCAAGATTACTGGGTATAATTGCTTGGGTGTGCCTTTTCTTTGTTCGCTTTTTGTTTTCCCCGAATCTCTTGGACTTCCTGTTTGATAACTGCTTTTAATTTTGTATCAAATACATAAGATTTCCATCCCTGCAGTGGTTTCTGGCATGGAATGCAGCTACTTGTCCCTTGCTCTGCAGTTTTCAAGCTTCCACCATCTTCAGGACAGGCAATGCAGCGAGGGGATGGATGGCTCTGAGCTTCCACACACTCTGCCAGAGGATTTTTCATTAGTTCGACTGGCAGGAGTATCAAATCCAACAACTCCAAAGGGATTAAAGAACAATCTTTTTGCTGTAAAAACAAATCAAATCACGCTGGGTTCTCTTACTGAGTTCTTAAAGGCAGGGATGTCACTTACCAACTGTTTATACAACCTCGAAGAAATAAACCCCAACAAAAACCCAACAAACTGAATTTCAATTGCCAGCATTTTGAGAAAACCAAGGCGATTTTTTATATTAAAATTGCAAACTGCTGGATGGATAAGCTCTGAAATAGAAGAGGAGTTGCGGATTTTTTTGGCAGCTGCTCCTGTTTTCCAAGGGCAGCCATGCAGCCAGGAGGAGCTGGAGAGAGCCCTTGTGCTTCCACCCTGAGATTCATGTGAGCCATCTTCTACATGGACAATTGGCATGGGCTCTGCAAAGCTTAAAATAGAGTGTGCTTCAGGAAAAAAATCAAACTTCCTCCAAATGCAGTCATTTGTTTGATTAAGACATTACTATATGAAGTGCTTGTATCTTTGTGCAATTACTGTTTTTATCAGAATGATGTGCTGCAGGTCATCAGCAGTAACGGATGCTCCAAACATGGGAAAATGAAAATCAGATTTAAAAAAAAAAATCCGTTTTCTAAAAAATCATTTCCTTCTGGTTTTGGATTTTTCTAAGCTAAAGGCTGTCATGCAGTGGAAAGAGCATTATTATGCTGTGAAAAGAGTCATAAAGAGAATTTTGTATTATATCAATACTTAAAATATGCAAATATGATATCTTCACAACGCCCCAAAATTATGCTTGGCATGAATTCTTAGCAACAATACAAATATCATCATCTTCAAATAAGCAGGTATAACATGCTGCTCAAATAGCTGTAAAAACAACCTCATCACAGCTCTGGGAGCATCCAGATTTCATCTTTGATGTAGGTAGATTTTAAGTAGGAAAGGAAAGAAAGTTGTCTTAAGCATCAGGGTGTATTGGGATGAGCCTTAATGGGATGAGCAACTATATATTTAACTTGGCAAGGAGACCTGCTGATGTGCATTTACAGTGCTGTTGTCAGTGTAAAAACAGGGCTTTAGTGCTGTGCAGGCAGAGCCATGGGGGCTGAATTCTGTGGCACAGCCTCCTCCTTCCCTCCCAAATCCCCATTAAAACTGGGGATTTGGGAGGGAAGGAGGAGGCTGTGCCACAGGCCCAAGGTGGCCTCCAGTGCCTCAGGTTAGCTGGAGTCTGTCTTGGTCACTACCCCTAAATTGGTGATTTTAAATAAAAAAGGTCAGGAGGAAAATAGTAAAATGAGTTCTTACACAGATGTTTCATTGTGGGGTAGATACCCTTTTTCACCTCCTTTCAGTGTAAATAATTTCACAGGACTTGATCCTGACCTCCTTAAATTAACAACCACTCCTCTGGCTTTGGTAGATTTATGCCAGCATTTGAGATCAGAATCAGATCTCAGCGCTCCGTTTTCTTTTATGGTTTTTTTTCCTTCAGTTTTTAAAAAAAAAAAAAAAAAAAAAAAAAGCAACTCTTTCTGCTCACTCCAGAGCAAGAGCAGAGGGAGGGTTTTGCCTAAGGAACAATGCATCTTTCTTGGTACACTGTACAGAATTCCCATCTTGTGCATTAGAATAGATGTTGAAACAGTTCTAATTAACATTTTTAATTTGTATTTTAATTGCCTGCCGGGGTGTGAAATGACATGCCTAGGTAAAGGAGCATTTTCCTTAGTTGCAGGGGTGAGCACAGGCCCAGTGAGGCTGAAGCACCCTGGCCACTCGTCATTTTGCAGCCTCTCCCACAGCTAAGGCAGGGCCTGATCCAAATCGCAATCATTTGAGTTGAAAGGATTCACATGGATGTTTGTTTGCTTATTTATTGTTAATGAATGGGACTCTCATAATTATTTTCTGTCTGAAGATACACATGAAACCTTGATTTTAAAATTGCCAGTTGCAAAAATCCAGTGCAATCATTCAAAGATTGTTTTGGTGGCTAATTGCTCATTACTCTCTTTGTAAAGAAGCACCATATCCATACATAGGAATGCATACATTTTTAAGATGGCGTCCTTGTTTCAGATATGAATTTGCCTCTGTGTGACTTCCAGCTGGTGCACCCTGCAGTTACATAAAGGTCACAGCAAAATCAACTTAAACCTCTTCTGGTTTCAGCAAGACAGAGTCAACTTTCAAGATTTTCACCTCTTAGAGCAAATTTTCTGGCCCTTTCCCCATTTCTACAGGCTTTCCTGGATTCAATTATAGCTCCTCAAATTCATGTTGAAGTCAGGGATGTCTGAACTGGGCATTTTCAAATCTCAGCCATAGGGATGCCAAAGGCAGAGGATGTGCAGCCTCCCTCTGCCAGCTTTGCCCAGTCAACTGCTGCATTGGCTCTTCTGGGCACACTTTATGCCAGCCAGACAAACATCCAAGACCTCTTTTTTTAGAGCTCTTCTCCCCGAGACAAGTTTCTCCATATCCTTGTGATGAGGGACTCAGGTTTATACAGAAATGTAGAACTGATTTGCTGTACTTCATTTTCTAAAACACTCTGGACCAGAGTGTCTTTGTGAGACATCCCATTCAGTATTTCCTGCAGTCCAACACTTGGTTCATTTTGAAAGTTTCAGTGACACCTTTTGGGGTGGGGGAGGCAGGTTTCCTGATCAAGATGTACCGTGTAATTCATATCAAGACAGGAACCAGTACCTGGATGACCCTGCAAAAAATATAGCCTCTTCAAGATGATTCCCTATTTAATTACATCCTTTGGTTGGTTTTAATTCATTTATTGTGTGCCATGTTAAAATTATATCATTCCTCTTTCTTCCTCAAAATACCAGACAGAGGTGCCAAGTCATGTGCTTTACAGAAGTCTATTACCAAGTCTATTACCTTAACACTAATTAATTTGTCATCCAAACTTGTAATCTCATAAAAAGATATCAAATTAGTTTGAGAAGTTCCATCTACCTTAAACCCACCTTGATTAGCATTTAATTTTATTAGTCTCTTTTAATTCTTTATTGCTAAAGCCTTGCACAATAAATCCCATCACTGCTTTTCTTCCCAAGGATCAAAGTCTGGGTAATGCTCTCTTGCTTTGCCCATTCTCTCTCCCTTTTAAAAATATTGGCACAATTTCAGGCTTCTCTGGACTGCTGAGACTTCTCTCATGTCCTAATGTGTCTGAACATTCATTCATTATTAGCAGCTTTAAAAACCTACCTTCTCAGATACAATTCTGAATCAAGAAATTTGGTAATTGCCATTTAACATGCTCTTTCAGGACTGCTAGGCTTAGAAGTAACTGTGTGCGATGTCTCACCAGCACCACAGGCCATTTTGTCTGCAATAGCAAAGATATCTTAAAAGTCCACCATTTAAAAAATACCTCCCATTTCCATTTGCCTTTGAATTCTTAATATTACTGGTTTAAGCTATTGATAGCCCCTTCATGTGTTTGTTTTACTTGTTCCTTTTTAACACAAATTCCTCCCTTCATATACCTTTTTTCTGAGTCTGCTTTTATTTACCCTCCCAACGAGGGTGAGGTTTTTGAAACTCATCTGAGTCTCTCTTTATTCTGGGACTGTTCTTTGGCAAACTTGATTAAAAAGTTTGCAAATACCATCTCTGTTTTCCAGCTTAAATGTTTTTCCTCCTCACTGGTGGGTTAACATTTGGCGTTATGAAATTTCTCTTTTGAAAGACAAAGAGTTTATCTGATGTGGTTTATATCCTTATTTTATGTTCACACAGTGGATGTGACCAAAGTTGTGCTGCTGATACCTCAAGCTGCTTCAGCACTCTCATTCTGTGAACAAGTTCTCCTTGTCCGCCAAGATGAGACATGATGTAGATGTCCCTGCTGGAAGTAGCCTTTCTGTCAGAAAATTGCCATCTGGGGACTTCAAAAATTCTGGCGGACTGAAATTTCCACTTTTTACCATTCAGAACAAGCCGCCTCACAATGACAAGTGTGGGGTATACTGCAAACAATATTGATACGAGGTTGAGTAGTAGTCTTCCTCTATAGGGATAAAAGATCAATTTAATTTCCTTTTATGACAGGGTAACCCACCTGGTTGATCAAGGGAAGCTGGTTGATGTAGCCTTTTTGGACCTCGGCAAAGCTTTCAGTACTGCCTCTCCTGTGATCCTTCTGGACAAACTTTCCAGCCCACAGCTGGATACACACGTCCTGTGATGGGTGAGCAGCTGGCTCAGGGGTCAGGCACACAGGGTGACAGTGCCTGGGGTGACACTGGGCCGGCAGCGGTCACTGGTGGGGTCCCACAGGGCTCCATCCTCAGCCCTGCGCTCTTAAACATCCTCATTAATGATTTGAAGGAATATTAAGTAATTTTGCCAACGACACCAAACTGGGAGGAGTTGTTGACTCCCTCGAGGGCAGAGAGGCCCTGCAAAGAGCCCTGGACAAATGACAGGGCTGGACAGTTCCCACTCTGTGAGGTTCCAAGGGGATTTGGCCCCTGGCAAGGAGCACCCCTGGCTGTATGGACAGACTGGCAATGAGAGGCTGCAGAGCAGTGTTGTGGAAAGGGACCTGGGGGTTCCAGGCTGTGGCCAGCTGGACATGGGCCAGCAGGGGCCTGGTGCCAGGGGGACAGCCCTGTCCTGGGGCACCGGGCCCAGCATGGCCAGCCAGGCCAGGGAGGGGATTGTCCCACTCTGCTCTGGGCTGGGGCAACCTCACCCCCAGTCCTGGGGGCAGTTTTGGGTGCCACAACATAAAAATCATAAAAAGCACATTAAGCTGTTGGAGAGTGTCCAAAGGAGGCCAGAAGGATGGGGAAGGGTCTGGAGGGCAGTCTTTAGAGAAGTGGCTGAGGGCACTTGGTCTGTTCAGCTGGAGAGGGAGTCTGAGGGGAGACTCCTTGCAGTCTGCAGCTTCCTCACAACTGAGAAGGAGGGGATCAGGAGCTGATCTCTTCTCACTGGTGACAAGTGACAGGACCTGAGGAATGACAAGAGGCTGTGTCAGGGGAGGGTTAAGAATTTATGGATATTAACTGGATATTAGGAAAAGGTTCTTCCCCAGAGGGTGACTGGGCACTAGAACAGGCTCCCCAGGGCAGTGGTCACAAAACCAAATCTGCCAGATTTGAAGAAACATTTGGACAACACTCTCACACACATGGTGGGATTCTTGGGGTTGTCTTTGTCCTGTGCAGGGCCAGGAGTTGGACTTTGATGATGCTTGCAAGTCCCTTCCAACCCAAGATATTCTATGACTCAACTGAGTGTAATGTGTGAAGTGTGTTTCACCTGGAGGGACACCACAAGCTTTGCTTCGTAGGTGTAGTGGATAATACTGAATAAATATTCCAGTTGACTAACCTCATAGTTGCCAGCATCAACATTTTATAGTGTGAGCCATTTTCATTTCCCTTTTGCCCAGTTGATCTTTTCTAAAGAGATTATAAACAACTTAATCAACATTCCTGTCGTGTGTCATCCTATTAGGTTTCATTAATATCAGCTAGTTCTAATGCATGGTTCTAAACAGGCAATTTCTATTCCTTGCATTTATTACCTGGGCTTTTAATCTTGATACATAATCAATTTAGGAATTTCTGCACAGCATAGTCTATCTCTATTATATGTTGCAAACACTGAGAGTTTGAACAATCTGAGAGTTTGGTGGTCCCTTCTTTTCAGACATTTCTGTTATTTGAAACCTTCCCTTGCAGCTCCAGACAGCCCTGTCTTCTGCAGAAGTGGAGATCTTCCAAGCCATGCAGTTTTTCTATTGTCCTAAAAAGCAAAAATTATTTAATTTATACCTCCCAGTTAAGCAGCATTTTTACTGTCAGGTCCTTGCATCTTCTGATTTCCTTCATTTTCCCCCAAGCAGACATCCCTCTCCCTCAGTCCCATTCTGAGTGTAAATTTTACACAGTTAGATCATGAATCAGTGCAGCAATGTCTTCTGTTTTCAGGAGGTATTGTCCTTTGTGCTGAGGTTCCACTGTCAGCTCATCATTTTGGTGCCAGCCTGTCTTTTGTAGGATATTTTCCTTCCTCTTCTCCAAGTAACAGGAGCTGATCTTCCTCCCTGGTTTTGTCTTTCCCTGCTTCTTCCAGGTACCCAGTGAGGGAATGCTCTCTGCCTTCCATTGTCCCAGTATGCAAAATTCCTCAGACTTGGGGAAATAGTAAGAAGGCTGTGCACTCTATTTAGTTATCAATCATCAATTGAACAACTTCTAAAGCAACCCTTCCCCAATGAATGGATCTTTTTGCTTGCCATAGCTCCAGTTCCTGCATTTGAAGTCTCATATCCCAGCCAAACCCTTCCCATGGAAAGGAGGCTGATGTCAAGCAGCCCAGGAAAGTGAAGGTCCAGCACAGGGAGTGTCACTCTTGGCTTCTTCAGCTCAGCCAGAAAAGAGCAGGGTACAAAGGTGCACATGGCTTCTCTTGAAAACATCTTGAAAAGATTCATAAACCTTAGGGTGAAGTCATATAAAGATGCCTATGACTCATTTAGATGCTCATTTTGCTGAGCTCAGTGTTCATTATTCTGCTGAATTGAGAGGGACCAAGACCAGCACCTGCTTCTTCAGAGTGGGTTTTCTTTTTGCTCTCCTGAAGCAACCAAAGCAAATCAAACTACTGCACTGAAGACATCAGAGCAGCAGAAAGAGAACTGGCAGACCCAAGGGTTTTGCTGTGGCTCTCTGTGTAAGATTTGGAGTGTCTGCCCGGCACTGGCCACCACTCTGGACATTAGCTTGAAGGATGCCGCTGTGTAGCCACATGGGCTGGGGAGCAGGTCAGGTGGCTTCCCTTGGGGAATGCAGGGCTTGAGCTTTCCATTCCACAGGCAAAACATTTTTCACCATGAGGGGTGTCCAATGCCAGCACGGATGCCCAGAGGGGTGATGAGCTCTGCACCTTTGCAGATCCTCAAAGCTCAGCTGGAGCAGCCCTGAGCAGCTTAAAGCAAGAGGTTAGACTGGATACTTCCAGACGTGCTCTCACCTGAGCAACCTGGAAAAAAGACTTGGGTCATTTAGCTTTCCACAGCTGCTCTCCAGATTCAATGGACCCTGGGTTTCTGACAAGGCCACTCCCACTGGCACTCTCATCTAGAGGGAACAGCTTTGCAGTTCTCTGAAGTCATGTACACATGAAAGGAAAAGCCTCTGAAATCATCAAGGAGTCAGGAGAAGTAACTGTCTCTTACAATTACAAGGACCTTTTAAAGAATAAAAAGTCTTTATGTTGTCTTTATTAAAAAATTAAAAGAAACAAAAACCACATACTACCTTCCTATTTCAACTCTACATGTGGGCTGTGAGTTCCTGATGATTTTTAGACCAACATCACAACTGCAGAACATAACCACTGTTAATAATGCCAAGCAGAGACTACTGAGACAAGGCTGTTCTTTAAAGTAGGCTCTCCTTTTTCACTCAGAGACAGAAACAAAGCCAATAGGGAGCACGAAACATCACCATCACTTCTGAGAGCCCCATTCAAGTAATTTGCTTTCATACATTTTGTTGCTTTCCATCTCACAGCTTTGAATTCCTTTTGTTGTTTCTAATAGATAACACTAGCTTCAAAGTTTGGAGGAACTGTTCTTTTTCTGCCAGCATTGTCCTTTTTTCCTTTATTCCTTTAGCAAATATTGATTTTTTAATTTTATTTTTTTGCAAGTTAAAAGGGACTGCTTTAACAAAGCATATCCAGGATCCAGGAGAGACAGATGTCTTGCACTGCGGCATCCTGAGTTCATGTAGACATGGAAGGACCCTGTGCTGACCAGCAAATGCACCTGCACCCTTTTCCCCTCCACCCACACAGCCTTGTGGATGGCAGAGAAAGTCCTACTATTCTGATTGAAATCTGTGCACTAAAAGATCTTGTACCTTTATTTTAAAGCATGGCATAAGCTTGGTAGCTGTTGGATTAAAAGCAGTTAAGAAATCCCCTACTTTTAATGCAGAAGAGGGCACAAAATTTTGGAGTTTGTTGCAGTGTTTGTGAGTGCCTGGTGGCTCCAGCTGTCCTGCAACCAGCTCAGTGTTGACTCCAGTGCAAACACACTGATGCAGAGCTGCAGGCAGCTGATGAAGTGTCTTCATCATAGTTTGCTGAGTGCCTTGTCTATATTTTCATGATTTATTACTTCCCTGACTTTCTAAGGTGTTAGAAAGAACAATGAATCAATCCTAGTGTTTTCAGAGTGGGGACTGCTAATTGCATGAGCTCTGTTTACCACTCGAGAGCTGCAGTTTTGACAAGTCTCTTGACCCCATGTTAATACACATGATTAATTATTGTTAAGGGTGTCTGCAGAAACCAACAGGATAGGTAACTCTTCAGAGCTTTTCTTTCTTTCTGAACAAGCAATAAATATAATTATGTTTACACTGCTGGAACAGGTGGGGAAAGAAGGTGCTTTTGAAGGCATGGGGGTAAACCATTGCTGCTCAGAGACGGGCATCCAGAGAGCACAGGCTGAGGTGATGGGGAAGCAGGTTGGAAGCAGTTCCTTCTCATGACTCTTTGGTGGCTCCATGGCAGCTTTCCCTTTCCTGTATATGTCACTACAGAGGATCTATGTCACTGCAAGCAAGGGCACAGGTGCTGCATCCCCTGGTGTGTAAATGAGGGGTGGGAAGCACCACAGGCAGACTACCAGGTTATTGGGGTCCCAGAGGTTTGTGTCATTTCACAACTGATGGAACAAGCTCTGATGCTGTGGACCCTCCTGGGCCATTTTCTCTGGAGGCTTGCCCTGCCCTGCCATGCTTAACCTTGCTGTCCTGCTCTGCCTTTGCTCTGTCTGGTATTGGTATTCATTCCCCCTAGGACAGGGCTCTTCCTTCCCAGTGGAGGGAACCTACCCCGTATGCAGCTACCAGCTCACCTGAAGAGGCTTGAGGTGACAGTGGGAGTTGTCCCCGGGCTCCTCCCAAGCAGAAGGACCTGTCTCCTTTTCCTACACTACTCCTGGCTTGTCGCAGGTCTTTGGAGCTAAAGCTGCTGGGGAAGGTGTTGAGTTTTATCTGTGGGCTCAAAAACAAGGCAAGGGTTGACCCTCACCCTTGGGGAGCCCCAAAGAGATATCCAGAGTGGGAGTGTCCATGGCAAGATGCTTCTCAGGGAGCCCCAATGTGAGTGCTGTGAAATGACAGGGACCACCAGGGATGACCAGCTGAGAAGCACAGGAGCTGGTGACAAAGGCAACATAATCAGCAGCTGACACAGTCAAGCAGCATTTTAAAATACCACATAACAGACGTAACCAGAATGGCTCTGCATGCAACAGACTTAGAAAAGAGTGGAAAGAAACAGAAATACAGATTTAATTGCCTGTATTAAACTGCTTTATCCTGTATAATTTTATTATTTCTAGAAAATTTGGCCCAGGTCATCATGGTGGAAGGTAAAGTTGCCAGGAGACCCTGAAATTTGCCACTGTGGGTTACTACAGGGCACAGAGAACAGTATCTCTGTCTGCACAAAGGCCTCCTCTGCACGCCAGAGGTGCAGGGCTGTGCAGGACCTGACCTTGCAGCTTCCTGTCCCTTGTGTTTCAGCACAGCAGCAGCACCACAAGGCTGAAAGAGAAACCCTGCAGGGACAAGCCTCTCTCTGAAGATCACAGCACACAACACCATGGCCATCTGGCTCTGTGCCCTGCAGAGGTACAGGAGTCCCCTAGTCCCCTCCATCAGCTTCAGCGCCACAGCCCCACAGGCAGTGTTCCCACCAGGACACATGCAGCCATTGGACAAGGGGGTACTCATTGAAAGAGGGCATCTCAGCACCCTTTGAGACCCCTTCTCACCCTTCCAGTGGCCTCTGTGGAGAGTTTTGTACCACCAACCTTGATATATTGAGTATTCCAAATTTGCACTTGTCAGTGAGCTGGGCTAGCCCTAGCCCCCCCAGCCAGGCTCTAACTGCAGTGGGGAAGGAGCACATGGGGCTTCACTGGTGGGTTCTTTAACATCACCTTTGATTCTCCGCAGCCTTTCCTGGGTGTTGGGCAGCTCATGTGATTGGGCAAAGCTTTTCCCTTACTCTGATGTTGAAGCTTCATTCTACCATAAGCCATTGCAACATGTTTACAACAACCAGCATTTTCCCATCTGGCCCTGCTCAAGTTGCTCACCCCATTCAGAACACAGAGACACTGACAGGATAAATGTAATGAGGGTTCTGGAAACAGCAACCTGTCTGCATTATTGTTTCCCATGGCCGTCCCCCTGTCCCCGAGGCCATGGAGAGGCAAGACCAGAGCTCTGAGGGAGAGAATGGGCTCTTCTCCCACAGCAGGAAGCATTTGTCCACTAACCAGGCCCACGTAGCTCTGGGTGAGAGCAAAGAGCACAAGGGCATGGTGTGCACACGCACAGTGACATGTGGTGAGGTCAATTGCTCCGCTCAGTTTTAGTCCGTGGTGCTCTGGAGAGGGAATACACTTCACTGGGAGGGGGGAAACAATGCCGACCGATTTGTGCGGAAAAGCCTGTTCCTTTAATCTATTTGAAAGCTTTTGTTCATCAAATTCCTGGCCAGAAGAGCTATTGCTGATATAATTGGTGTAGACAATTGGGAAGGTTTTGATAAAGACCTTTTCATGGGGGGCTTAGAAGGGTCATGGTTTGGGCAGCAGCTAAGAAACAAAAACCTCAAAAGCAGGATGAAGGCTACACAAATGTCACACAGCTCCTTATCCCAGCCAGGGATGATGGGGATTGCCAGGGGCACACCAAAACCAGGGGAACAGGCCAGACTGGGGGAAGAAGATCCCCACCACAGACACAGCCTGGGCAAGGCTCCCTGAGATGAAGGAGTGACAGCTGTGCTAAGTCCAGATCAGTTCTCACCTGTTGAAGAAAAAACAGAGCTAGGGTTGTGGGCAGCTCACCACAGTGGTCCACTGCAGGTTACAAATACATGCTTTTATCCCAAAAATTCCTAAAAAAAATGAAGATATTGGATAAAACTCAGGAGAGAAAGTAGCAGAGAACTGTATCTAAATGGTCAGATAGGAAGGAAGAGGTCCTCTTCTGGCACTGTTGCCTCTCACCAACTCCCAAATGACACATCAAAAAGATAGGAGGGGAACATTTCCAAGATGGGAAAGTAAGGAAGTTAGGAATAGAGTCTAGCTAGAATTGAAATTATTTTAATTTCTAGATGAAGTGAGTAAAAAGCAACATAATGGCCAATATACAAAATAACAAATGGCACAAAAGAGGTGCGTATAAGTACTCCTATTTTCACTTTGCACATAAAAAGAGAACAAAGGGACAGTCAATAAACCCAAGCAGCAGTACACATACAAGGATAAGTGAAATACTGTTGTTCTAATGCACTCTGCATAATCATTCAGGGTGCTCCCTGTTCCAAAATATCACTAAAATTGCAGATGCAGAGAGACTTGCAAGAAAGGGACAAGAATGTACCTGAAAGGAAAGACCATTTGCAGTTACATTTCCTCTGTGTGAGTTACTTGAGCAGAAAGCAATAATATAACTTTTAAGAGAGAAATTTTCACACAAACAGCAATAAATGGGATGGGGGCAAAGGTCCCCATGGGTAGATTATTCCAAAAATTGCCTTCTAAGGGATGTCTCATTCCTCCTTCCTCTGAAGTATTTGCATTGACTGTAGGCAGCAGTCAGTGACTGGAAAAGAAAAACCACTTCTTATCTCCTCTGGATCCCTCCTGCAGCAAGACCAGAGCACATTCCCACCTGCTGTGTCCCCAGCATCACCCTCAGACAGGGTTTTTGATCCTTCCTGGAGCTCCAAAAGCAGCTGCTTGGGTGGGTGCTGAGTTCCAGCTTGCTCCTTCCTTCTAGTGAAGGAACATTTCACATCCTCAGCCGTATATGACTGAGAGAGGTAAAAATAATCTTGTCATCTTTTTTTTTTTTTTTCATTGACGTGTAGTGATATCTCCCCTATTCATTGCTGAAATGAACCAGAATTAATCTCAGCCAACAATTCTGCCTGGTGATGGGAATGCACATATTAGTGATACACATCAGCACACCTTCCTTCAGGACCGCTGCTACCTGGATAAATATCAGAGAAGGTCAGCAAAGGGGAGGTGGGGCAGGAAATTACTTGAGACGTCATCCCAAATTTAAATAGGGCTGACAACTGCACAGCCAAATTTGTGGAAATCTTCCTTTTTGTGGCCTTCCTTATCTAAGGTAGATCAGAAACTCAGGTCTTTCTGTGCCCACAAAGTTAAAATAAAAATGCTCACCTGGCCTTAATCTCCCTCTCTGTGAAGATGTGTCCTGACACCCAACTCAGAACAGGAACTCTCCTTCCCCCAACTGCTGCCCACTCCCGAAGGATGGCATCCCAGTTCCTGACCTCTCCAGAGCTCTGCTGCAGCACTCCCACGGTAGCTTTTCCCTGCCTCCCAGGCACACCTGGCACACTCTCCCACCAAAATACGTCCACTACAGGCAGTGGTTGCAGTTTTCCCCTCTCTGCAACCCAAACCTCGAGCTCGTGACCTCAAGCTGCAGATGTGGTGGCTGGAAGATGGGGGACAGAGCAGGGCACCCTCTGCTGACCTCCCTCCATAACAACTTTGAAGCCCCACAGCCTGGCTCCTACCCCTGGAGAAGATGGCAGTCATTCACACATGGAGCTGATCACATGAGCTGCACATTAAGAGACCTTCTTTTTGTTGTGTGTTGGTTTTTTTTTTTTTTTTTTTAAGACTTTATTCGTCTAACATGCTTGACCAAAAATTACAACACTCAAGTTATGTCAAAATGATTAAATAATCTTTAAGTTTTCATACCTCAAGTACTTTAAATGATATTTTGAAGTAACAGTTGCTTTCATATCCTTTCCACATAAAAATACACAGTATTTGGAAGATACCTTAGGAAAAATTATTTTTAAGAGAATATTTTATGGTTGACATAGAAATTTTGCTGAGGCTAATAAAAGGACCTCTTCCCTTCACTTTAACATTTAAGTGCCATGAGCAAATGTAAACATTTCAGACTTTAACATACAGCCAATTTCCTGCCACATTTGTTGCAAACCACTTGAATCGTGACAAGATAAGCCACTTTTATTCTAACTACATGCTATTGTTCATCTTCGCAATGATGACAGGAGTTCATATTCAACTATGAATTTCAGTTCTTACTGATTTAGGAGCTGATCCTGAAATTTCTACACACATAGCTCTGACAAAAGTGGCCCCATCTGACTTAATGGCAGATTGCTCATGCACTTCTGAACCACTCCCCCAAAAACCAGTTGCAGGTGTCACCTATTGTTTTGGGTTTCATTTTCAGGAAAAAGAAAGCAGCACATTAGTTTAGACACATGTCACCCAACAGATTACAAAAATGACAGACCTGTGACTTGTCATGTTTTCGGGGGGTCTAGTGGATTCTTGTGGGTCCACAGCATGAGTCACTTCCTGGGCCTGAATGTCTCGGCTCCAGGCAGCACCTGGAAGAGCTGCTGCACATGGGAAGCCAGTGAAAAGCAGAGTTTGTGCCCACCTAGCTGAGAGTCGAGGCTCACGTGGCCTGGTTTTGCAACACAGGTATTTTAAATTGTTTATTTGTATAATGTACATGCAGCTTCTACATAAAACACATTTACATCCATGTAACACACACAATTCTCCAATGCATGTGTACAGGTGTGGGCTATGCACAGATCTGTAACAAGCTCTGAGCTGGCAGCGCTGTGGTGTGCCCAATGTGTGTGAACAAGATTAATGCCTAGATGCTGTCAGCCCCGAATTCAGGATGCCCACATTCAGAATACAGCAGTTAAATTATCTCCATCAAGTCAAAAGGACATATTTGTTAGTTCAAGACAGAAATCCATTTCTTGCAGGACATGTCTGAAGCCCTGGGGGTTTTTTGGTGGCTTTCTAATCAATTCTTAAGCTTCTGCCCAGGACAGGACTGAAATCCCAGCAGCTTCAATACCTCTGCTAGCACTGCAGAAGAGCTGCACGGGCAGTACCATGACTGTGGACCATCCCAACCAGCTCCTGCCACATTCTTCCCTGCTTTGGCTAATGCCAAAAGCAACACAACAGATGGGTTTCTACTGGGTTTGTGCTGAGCCTTTCTCAGCAGTGTCCATGAGTGGGCAAACAGCAGTACCTGGTCCCCTGATGTGACCTCTGCTCTGCACACTTTGGTGTGTACCTGTCACTCACAGCCACCCAAAAGGGAGCGCTCGAACTACACCTTGGGTTGATACCTCCCCTTGACATCCATGTTTCCCAAGGACAAAATGATCACGATGGCATTTAACCACTCCTGACTAGGGCCAAATTCAAACTAGTAATCTCATCATTGGCTGCATGTCCCATTAGCAGTTTTTAAACCAATGGTCCTGGGAGGTTTTATTTAAAATACCATTACTAATCATTGGGTGGGCTCTTTGCAGGTTCTTTCTCTTTCTTTTTTCCTTAAATACAATTACATATCTCTTTACCATATGAAAACACAGTTATATTTTTTCTTTTTCTTTCTTTTTAAGGAAAATGTCATCCTTTTTTTTTTATTTCTTTCTAAACAGGCAAGGCCAGGTTACAAATTCCTGAGTTTATACTGCACTTAACACAGTCTCCCTTCTTGAATGTTGAGCTGTTTACAGCATGCTGGCAATATGCACCATTTCCCTTGCCATCTGTAATGCCAGATGTAGTAAAACTTCATTTCAGTACAGTGAATTAGGGCCTGTATTGCATTGGTTTTGAATAGATGCAAAGACTTAGACCTGGAGGACTTGGAGAAATAGCTTTCATCCTGTGACTGGTCATTTGTGCACCATCTTTTATATTTGCCATGTTGATTAAGGGAAAACATCTTTACCATCATTTTTGTTTTACCAAGAGCTCACTGAAAAACATCTGAAATGAGGAAATCCTAGTCTAAACACTTACGTTTAAACTGCAAACTTTCTTAAAGAAACACTCCTTTGAAAGACATTGTCCTTTTAATAAGTCCAGTACACGGTATGTACAAAAGCCCCTACTAGATATATATATATATATGTATATATATATATGTATATATATATATATATATATATGTGGAATGCATTCACTTTTCTGTGTTCACAAACATTTTAATGGTGAAATATTAGTCTTTAATCTGGTTCTGGCACCAAAATGTCTTTGTTCCTTGTCCACTTTTGTTACTCCAAATTTATCTGTGAAGAGCTAGCAGGGAAAAAAAGGATTTTGCTTTTTTGTTGAATGGTTTCCTATTGGGATTCTCAGCCAGCAATATAAAGTTGCTTATGTGTTGGGTACAACTTTAAATCCTCATTATAATCATGTGTTCCTTGGAGTAGGTAAGTCAATAACTATAGGTGGATTAAGTGGCTGGTAATTCACAGTGCACACAGATGCATTCACATAGGTGGTGGTTCCATCAGCCATGACACCATAACCTAAAAAGGAAGAAAAATTCTGGTTACTCTCATTATTCCTTATTATCTTTTTTCATTTTTAATTACCTTTATCACACAATGATAAGTGCCACATTTTTTAGTACTCAGAAGGAATTAAAAAAATTATCTTTGTGTAAAACATAAATGTTCCCCGAATCAATACCATTTTTTTCCTACAGAATAGCTTTTTAAATTGTGTAAGAAAAGCAAAATGGGCCTTCAGTAGCTGGTGGCTATTATCTCTGGCAGCCAGCACACTAAATCTCCTTAGAAAGATAGATACTTCTCTCTGCAGAAATTTTTCTCTTAAAACTGTTTTAGTTTTGGAAGGGATGCTTCTGATTGTTTAGGCTTGCAGTCATTGGTGCAGCAAACTTTGGGCAATTTTAATCTTCCCACCTGTTTTTCCTGCCCTGTGTTGAACATCCTTTAAGCAACCAATGAAGAAAAAATATTGCTTGACTGAAGCAAGTACGTGTGCGTGTGCATGATCATCAGGGCAGGATTTCCCTGGTAGGAACCTCTTCTTGCTATGTCTTTTAACTTGTGGACCAAACTTGATGGAAAGGCACTAAAATGCCTGCCCAGGCTGAGAAAAGATGGCTTTATTATTGAATGCATAGTCTAACAGACAAGGTGAATTCACACCCTAAAACACCAGAACATTTCCACAGGAGAACACACACATCCGTGTGTCTCCCAGCGGTGAAAAAGCTTCAGCTACATCTCATGTCTGGCTAGACACCCAAGGCAAACAATTACAGAGTTAAATCTGCAGAAAACCAAACTTTCAGCTCTAATTCCTGTAGAAGTACAGTGAAATGCTGTTTCAGAAAGTGAAGAAGAAGCCCTTTGACAACCTTGGTGTTATGAAAAAGAAGACACTCTCCATTGTCAAAAATCTTTTAATGAATCTCTAAAAAAACCCATAAGCTTGATTATATGAAAGCTAAAGGCCTAATGTTGGAAACTTTCACTGAAATATTATGATTAATATGAAGAACTGCATTTGTCATCAGAAATGCGTGATTTTGGGGAAATCACCTGGTGGAAAGCATTTGCACTAAGATTCAATCTCACCTTTCATAAAGTTAATAGTGAAATGTATTCATTGCTATATACACACTAAACCCTAGCTATTCAAACCCTAGGTACTGAGGACCCTATGTTTTCTCTGAATGCAATTTTGTGTCTTTCACAGCACTGAAAATTGCATAATTTGCAAACAAAGAAACAGTAGCCAAATTCCTTTCTTTTTGGTTCCTTAAAACATCCAGAATAATGCAGGGCCTCCTGCACCTTCCATGGAAAAACTACACTATAATTAGGGCCTAGGGAGGGAAGAAAACTCTGTCAGGCTCCTGTCACAGGAATTTCTTTAAATCCCTTTCTGTTTGCCACAGAATGACTGTTCTGAGGAAAACACAAAATGCACGGAGGAGAGTCAGCACCGCGGCTGGGACTTTCTGTCTCCTTGGCTACACATTTGAAGAGACCAGACACTTCCTTTTGCTGGAAGATTCCTAATGCTGCAGCTTTCACTCCTGTCCCACTGCCAGCAGGGTTTCCTTGGGCATGACCTCAGGGGAATACTAGCTATACTGGGAAAAACAGAATTTTAGCCAGAGCCCCTGCCATACTGCATGTCCCTTCCATGGGTGCAACAGCAGCAAGCCCATGTGCAGAGGTAGTTTTTGGCAGACATGGTAGTGCAGAGAGGGAATTGGGAAGAAACATCTCTTCTAAGCACCTCTCCTCCCCAGATGTTCAGTAAATGACTGCTGCAGATGTAGCTGCGCTCGCTCCAAGGAAGAACTCATCTGTTCAAATCATACATTCTCTCTACAAAGTGCAGCTTCATTTGCACAGGCTGCCTGCAACGGGAATTCTCCTCTGCAGAGATTTAGCATCCCACTGAAAAACAGGCTCTGCAGTTTCCCATTTGTTTTCTCTAAATTATGATAGTTAACAAGAAGAGTACCTTGTTTCTGTGTTTTGATACCTACTGTGCCAACTATATTAATTCACAGGATTTACTATTCTATGGAGGTGCCATTCTCTTCCCTTGAGAGCCAAAGTTGGACTTGTTTTTAGCAGATGTGATTTTGTTTACCTGCCTGAAGCTTCATGGCTTGCTGTTTGCTTATATCCCCTGCAACCCTCTTGGCTTATAATTTCTGAAATGACAATGAGTTTGAACTGTATTCACCAGCTCTCTTGGTTGGAATATCAAAGACTGCTCTAGCAGCATTATTTGTTTACTCTGTGATTTAACAGCACTTTGGAGGACATTAACCAGGCATTAACAGGTCACTGCAGATAAGATACAGGAGGACAATGGACCTAATCCTTGAGCTGATCTGAACATCTTATCCATTAATTTTACACCACCAACCATGTCACTTCTATATGCCATGGTGAAAACTTCCAGCAGCAAGTCAGAGAGGGATATCTTAGGAAAGGGTCTTCACAAAACCAGAAGTATCTGAATGCCAGTTCCTCCAGTTTTTCCATCTCTACACTGCTGAGACCCAGAGAGATCCTACAGCAAAGGCTGGAGCAGTCCCAGAAGCAGAAAACTGGCAGCTGTGGAGTACCTTTTCCTGCCAGTAAGTTAACACTGCCAAAGATGGAGCAGCTGATAATACACACGTACATGCCAATGGTTCACTCCTGCACAGCCCACTGCTTTCTGCTTGGGGTGGCAGCACTGCTTGAAGCCTTCTGCCTTGCTCTGTGAACAGGACAGGCAGCATCTACCTTTCCTTTTGCCTGGAGATGAACTCTTGCTGTCACTGACTTCAGCAGAGCATATCTGTCGCCATTTACTTGGCTTGTGCAAAGGGAAGTCTTTTTTTTTTCCCAGTTAAATATCAAATAGTCAGTAGAACCACTTGTTTTGTCTGAGCACAAAATGTGTCCCCTGTCAATCCATAAATATCTTGGAACTTCTACACCAGTCAATGGTGATACCCCTCTTGATTTCAACTTCATATACACTCTTGATGTGGAGAGACAACAGTTACTGTACAATCTTGAAGATCAAGCCTTAGAAGCAACCCTCAAAATATTCCTACCCCTTTTAGAAGCACAGAAGTTGATACACAGAAATTGACACACAGAGATCTTACAGGAATTATTGTGAAGCATAGATTCTGCTGAGGAAAAAAATCCCTCCATCCTAATATTTAGGCACTTTCTGTAACTACTGGACTTGTGTTCTTATTTTAAAAATCACAGTACTTGTCCCTGTGAAGGAAGCATTAAGCTGTTTTATAGATGTAGAAAATGAAAGATAAGCTCAAGTACAAGTATTGAAATGTGGATATCAGCCAATTTCACCTCTATTTATACAGCTAAATATGTACCTGAATTCAAGAAGCGCTTCAGTTCAGACATTCAAGTTTGAAAATGCTGGTTAAGACTTCTCTGTTTGCTATTTCTAAAAGCATATATATAAAAAGAAATGTGCTCTGACCTTCATGGATATGTCCAAAAACATGAAGCCTTGGCTGTATTCGTCTCTGGACTGTGTTCAGCAGCTCAACACATCCTACTCGTTGCATTTTCTTAGGAACCCAGTCTAGAAAACCTTTGGAAAAGAAAGGAAAGCTTTAAGAGAAGACAGGTAATCCACAAAGCTGTGCTGTTATACAGCATTTTTGAGATTTCATGTCTCATGGCTTTTTACAAACAGCCACAGAAGAATTGAAATGGCAAAAACTGGTATGGCATGCAGAAGAGGAAGGAAAGAAAAATGCTGGTGGAAAAACATAAAAGCTCATCTGGATAAAAAGGACTATGATAACTCTTTCCAGGTTTTTTTCAAAGAATAAAAATAATCACTGCAATCAAAGCATTTTTTTGCACTGTTGGTAATGGGATAACTCAATGCTTTACCCCTTTTTCTTCCTGAAGAGAATGAGGTGTAAAGTGCAGTAAATCCAAAGGGAGCCTCTAAAGAATTTAAAAGGACATTTAACTATTTAAAACCTATTCTGGGACCTACTTTTTTAGATTGAACATTTGAACCAATGTAATGGAATCTGTGCTGCCAATACTACAACTCTATTGTTATCACATTGAATCCTACAGTAGTGGAACTCAGGTGAGGAATCCACTACATGCCCAAAAAGTGACATCCTTGAGGTTAAACCACTTCATGGCACAGCAAGACCCACTTCCCTAAACTGATCAGTCTCAGATAGGAAGAGAAGCTCAGGCCTTTTGCAGAAGATGTATTTAAGTGCTGCATTTACTTGCACAAAAATTGTGTAAAAATGGATTTGTTATGAAAATAGACAGAAATGTTACATCAACTTGCCTCTTTGTCTAAAAATATTGCAGGGGGAAGTTTACTGCCAACTGAAGTCCATGTTTCTTTCCAAGTAGTAGTACAAGGAGGAGTGTTTGCAACAATCTATCTGTTTTCTCTCTATTGTTCAGTCATTTTCATCAGGCTCAGATTTGGAAACCTAGAAGATAAAATCTTCCTGGTTTTATTTTGTTGTTCTGACATTTTCCCTGTGTGCCTATCATAGCTTTGCATCTCTTGGATTTTCTGCAGTAGTGTGAATATATTGTGCTTTTAGCCAGAGGTACAGAGCCTGGACCTGGTTTTCATACATTTACTTTTGATGTCCACTCAAGCATGGCTAAGCAGCCAACGAACTGGTTTAAAAGACCAGAAGTGTGGTATTCAATCTCTTGGAAAAGCTCTCAGATTTGCTAGAGCTTCAGGGTAGGTTCACACATTGAGAAATACCTATTTAGCTGCCAGTGCTTAAAAACTGGGATCAGTAAACTGTGAGGTTTTACCAAAATGGCAAAAGTTTGCACTTGTTTCATAGCTACTCAGAGACCTAAGTTCAATTTTCAGAAAACAAAAAAAAACAAAAACAAAACAAAACAAAAAAAAAACAAAACAAAAAAAAAACAAAAAAAAAAAACAAAAAAAAAACCCCACAAAAAAAAAAAACAAAAAAAAAACAAAAAAACCCAAAACAAACAAACAAACAAAAAAAAACACGAAAAACAAAACAACCTGGGAATGGGGCATCCTAAGTGCCAAAAAGAGGAAGCTCTCATCATGGTCAAAGACCTGAAGGTGCTGTTTGGCACCTGTCAGGGAATGTACAAAAAGAAAGCCCTGCTGAACTACAGCCAGGCTGAGCAATGCTCAGTCCTCCTGAATTCACATGTGCCATCGAAGGGAGGTCAAAATTCACCAGAGAAAAACAGCACTTATGATGTCAAAGTGAGGCCAGCAATTCCTCCGGAATAAAGTCATGTTTGGGGTTTTTTTTCAGAGTAAACATATTATAGCCATAGGTTTTATTACTCCAGTGATTTGAAACAGTTAATTGTCAAAATGTCTGCAGTGAACATAAAGCAGAAAGTATTTCCACTTCAAAAACTTCACAAACAAAAATCCATAAAATTAACTTCTCCATTAAATTAAGCATTATTTATGTTGAACATGTTTTTGTTTACATGCATTATCACCCTTCTGAAGCCTTCCCATATGTTTGCAGCTTATTATGTACACCTGACTACACAGACTAAGAATAATTGATTACACCTAGCTAACAATTAGAGTTCATCTTAGGGGTTTTTTAATGTTTGGTTACTTGAAACAGGTTTCTGCAGCTGTCAGGAAAGTATAAATCTTTGTCACAGACTATCAAGCAGACAGCTGCAAATGAAGACTTAAAGGTGAAATTAAATTAAAACCAAAGAAAATAAAGTGAACTTTTGGAAGAGAAATAAAAGAATCATAAATGGAGATCTTTAGGAAACAAAAATATGCAGATATGGAAATGAGCATTAACACTGATCCCATAATCAAAAATTCTATATTTCATAAGCTATGAAATACATTGCATATCTTTGTTAATAATAATAAACAGGTTACTAATAAAATGGTCCAAAATAGCTGTTTTAACCATTTTTTTCCCATCCTCTGTGAACCTCCCATCTATCCCTGCCCTAGTTTCCTCCCAAAGCACTACTCTAAAACAGAAGAGAAAAATTACTTGGATTTTTGTTACATGGCTAAATGAAAATCAAAGTTCATTAACTCTTAATGGTTCTTCTGCATGTAATCAGACCATTTCAAATCTATGTAATAATGTATTATCAATAAGCTTAGGAGGATGCAGACTCTTGAAGTGAGGGAATCAGAGAGCAGCACAGAAAATGAATGATGGGCAGAATTTAGGCAGCCATGCTGGAGAAAAAAAACCCCAGAATTTGCAAGAGGACTGATTGCTATTTATGGTCCTTAGGAACAACACTCGTGAGGTTCTGAGTTCCAAGATCAGAACAACAGGAATCAGCTTTTAGGATAAAATAATTGGCTGGGAGGTTCAATGAGGATCCTGTCTCCCAAAGGGTCTGTGGACAGAGCTGCACAATGAGGTGGTTCTGTAAGTTAAGCAGAGTGCTCAGTTCTTTGAAGTGTCATATATTTGCTGCCATGAGTGTCAGGGAGACCAACGGCTCCTGCCCTCAGGCAGAGGTTTCTGTGCTTGAGCCACCTATTAATGCATCAATAAGAGGGAGACAAAGAAACAGGAACTTCTAAAAAATAAAGGAAATTCTTGGGGGATGATTGAAGATAAAGAATTAAAAGGAAAAAAAATCCACATACTGAGCCATGGAGATGGAGGGAATTCACATTACTTCATTACAATCACTGGAGATGGGTGGCCCTTCCTCAGAATTAGTGCAATTATAAATTTACTTTTCAATTATTAAATTTATTATTAAAATCTGTCTGTTGAGTGCCAGCTCTGCAGTGCTCTTTAGGGGTCCTCCTCCCTCTGATGATGCCTGAGGCTACTGGAGAGGCCTGGTGACTAAAGCACCAAGGTGGTTGAATCTCTCCACTTTCCAACATTAGATTTCAAGTGAATCTCCGGTCAGCTGAAGTTTGGATTGTTTTACAGCTGGCCAGCTGGTTTTAAAAGGGGTTTTCAAAGTGCTGAAAAAGCTTCTGAAAGTTTTAAATATGACTTATAAATAAAACTACATGAAAGACACAGCATTGTGCCTTGGAACCTAGGAGGGATTACCCCCATACCAATGGCTTGGAGCTGATATCTCAGGGCTGAAACACTTAATTTCTGACATCCACTTTTACAATACAGGCTCATATTAAAATCAGTCCGTGGCATGGCATGAGACTCCACTTAGGTGAAGAATCAAAACACACACCCCTAACTGTGAGAAACTGCTCACAAAGAACTACTTTCCCCCTCAGGATTAGTGAGCAGTGGAATGCAAACATGTCTTTCTAAAGAAAACAAAACACAAACCCTTCAGATACTTTCTCCTCCAAGCTCCGAAAGAGAAGAAAGGGTGGAAGATGAGGGTTTTAGCTTCAGGAAATTGGGGAATCTAAAGGTTTAAAGAAACCAACTGCCTTCATTTCACGCAAAGCACAGTAAGGCTCAGCAGAGCACTTGAGTACATGCTTCTTGTTCATGTACACTTATTAAATTAGTGAGAGTCAAACACAGAGTCACATTAAATATGGACTGCTGTATGTCAAATACATTGAAAAAAAGCTTAAAAGCCTTAAGCCTTTACTGAATCTGGACAAGTTTGTGTGATTGTATTATTTCTGTAGCAAAGGTAATGCCCAAATTTTCTGGAATACGAGAAATCTCTTATAGATAGATAGCTTTTATATCACCTATATTAAAAATAATTGGAAAATATACATGCAAAACTATTTCTTTTTGATCTCTTCATGTTGCCAAATTGTATTACAGATAAGCAATTCAACCATCCTGTCCAAAGAACAGGCAAACAATGGGGAGCATCTGGGTTTGTGAGGCAGAAGATGCACCAAGTCAGCATAATGAGGGAAAAAAGAGATTCTGGGTACTTGTTGGTGGGAGAATGCAGTAGCAAGTCAGGGAGAAAGTGGTAAAAAATAAAATCCTAATCCTGCATTTCTCTTCAAACAGGCTCCATGAAATCTAGTCATTTCACCAGTGGCAGATTAGAGATGTGCATAGGAAAACTAGACCCTGCTTTTTTGTAAAGCTCATTATGGCTTTATGTGTTAACATTTTATTTTTAAAGCCATTATTTAATTCCCTGCCATTAAGCAGAGATATCATAGGTAATCATGAGCTGAAGTCCTGGTGCTGCTGAAATCAGTACGCATGTTGCTTTTGACTTTTTAAAGTGAGGACTGCACTCTTTTTCTAAGGAGAGCCATCAGTTACCACATAATCATCTGAAATACACAGCTAAGAGCACTATTATTTTCTTACCGAGAGGTGGTCCATGTGTTATAAGAATATCTATTCCATCTGGAATAAGGTTCCATTTCTCTAATAGTGCTTGGCCTCGTGGAAGATTAAAGCCCCAGCCATAAAACCAAGGTTGCCTGCCAAGAGAGGAGGAGAATGTCTTCAGTGCTACTTCCATGTACTGGTTATCTAATTAAAATACTGAGGTTGACTCTTTACTATCATGGAATTTGAAGACACAAATAGCATTCATTTTCTTTGTGCACACAGTAATCCCCTTTCCATACTAGCAGTGTAGTTTAACTTGTACGGCAAACACGAGCAGTCCTCCCCGCTTTCAGTAGGCAGCACAGAGTAAAATATTCAGAGTATTGCCCAACTACTTACAAGCCCTGGATACCAAGATCTCCATGTGTAGATTATCACGCTGACTCTCACAACATTTAGAAGAACAGCTGTCTCAGACACCTCCACGTGATTTATTTTTCATGTTGGCTCCCAGCACGTTTGGCCCTTAGCCTATGACCAGCTGGGCAAGGACAGACCCTGGCACCATGACAGATCCTGCTCCAAAGTCAGAGACATCATCTCTGCTGCTTTGTTTCCCTAATTGGATACATCCCATCAGAACAAGAATGCTGCTGCTTCTCTTACACACAAATTTTTTCTGTCCTCTGGTGTGTTGACTTACTTTTAAGTAAGACTTTCCATATTCAGGATTCCTTATCAGACAGGCATTTACATTTTTTAAAATGTACCCATGGAGCAGCTCATCATGGAGCAGCAGGACTGTAACACTGCCAGTCAGAATATAATTTATCTGTATCTTGCTATCCCATTGATTAAAAAACTATATTTCACAGCAATTATATCACAGTGTTAAATTATGTCTTGCTGACTAGGCTCTAATTCTAGGTCATAAAATTGAGGAGTTAGTTTTAGGTTGGAAGTTTTAATAATTTCTTGACTGACATCCTGTGGCCATACCCATATTTGAAGAACAACGAACAAAAGGTTTTTTTTCCACAGACAAAAAGAGGCTCAACTACTGATGACTGAAAGGCTTTCTTTCTCATCCCCTGCCTCTTCATCACATGCCCTGGATAACCAGGGTTTTGAGAAACAGGTGTCCCAGGGGGAAAAAAAGGTGAATCTTCGAACATTTGCTATTGGGACCAGAAATCTATGTCCCAGCCTCCAGAAGCTGTGATGAGGGAGGTGAAGAAGGTGTGTGAAGGAGAAATGCCAACAGCACTAGCAGTGAAGCACAAATCTTATTCCGAGTAACATTGCTCAGACCAAGGCAACTGGCTAAGGCACATTCCTACATCAGGCCACAAACTCACACTTTTCTGGTTCCCTGTTCAGCATTCCAAGCAGCCTTTCCTCACCTTCCTGCTGCCAGGGTCTAGAGGGAGACTCAGGGGAGACCTTATCTCTCCAAAGTTACCTGAAAGGAGGTTTTAGAAAGGTGGGAATTGGGTCTCTTCTCCCAGGTAACAATAAATAGGACAAGAGGAAATGGCCTAAAGTTGCACCAGGGGAGGTTTAGATTGGATATTGGGAAAAATTCTTCCCTGATAGGTCAAGTGGCTAAGTCACCATGCCTGGAAGCATTTAAAAGATGTGCAGTTGTGGTACTTGGGGACATAGTTTAGTGGCATCAGGTTTATGGCTGGACTTTATCACCTCAGAGGTCTTTCCCTAAACAATTATTGGCTTATTGTGCAGCAAGGTAACCAGCAATGTTACCATGTGACATTGCCACACAGCAACCACACAAGCTCTGTGGAGCTGGATTTGCCCCTCCTTACATTCAGCTCACCACTGAGATAAGGAAATTATTTTTATCACACAGGAATGCCTTGAAAATAAAAACCCTGAAGTTTGTGAGGTGCTTGGATATTACAGAAGTGGAAGGCTTCATAAAAATATACAGTGGTTGGCTTTTTCTAAACTCTTCATCCTTTTCTGACTTGGGATTGCATTCCACACCTAACATGCCAAGTATTTTTCTTCACCAAGATGAAAATACACAACTGTTGGGCTAATTGTCTATAGGCCCAGGGTACGTTTTCCAGCAGCAAGATCTCACTGACAAAATATTTGCAAGGGCAAATAGGTGGCAAAAGAAGGATCAGCACAGTAAATCACGTGTGTTAAGTCACTGACAGTTTCAATGGATATGCCTGGGGTGGGCAGGGACAGCATTGTCCCCTGGTCCCCGATGGGAAGTGACGGGAGGCACTGTCCATAGGTATGCCAGACACAGAAAGGAAACCAAGGGGAAAGACCAGTGTTTGCTCAAGAAGCACAGGTCAAAAACTCACAAAATAATTATTTTAAGACTACAATGAAGCATTTTTAAAGATAAATATTCATGACTGCCACACATCTCACCAGAAGTCAGCTTAATTCTGCTGAAATCCAGACAACCACAAACCACATAGGCAGCTGTGAGAGCCTCTGCCTGCCTCTACCAGGGCTGGACTACACACGGCCACTTTCTAAAAAAGCCCATTTCCCCTTATGAATAGGCATGATCTGCTTATTAAGACAAGAAGCACTTTCCCCCCCCCCCCGTCCCTCCCTCCTCCCTCCCTCGCTCCCTTTGTGGTGACTGCAGCGGGGCTGGTAAGTTATGCATGCTGGAGCTGTTCTTTTGTGAAGGGGAGATGTTACAACTTGTGTGATTTGCCATTATGCTGTCTTTTGTGACAATCCTGAGATGGAAGGAAATGTCTGGAATATTTCTGGCAAAAAAAAGAAAAAAAATCCCAGGTCCAAGAAAGGATTCAGTGGAGGATGTTGGCATGCTTTACATTGGAGAGAAGAAAGACAAATCACATACTTCAGTGCCCCCACCCCCAAAGCAAATACCATCTTTATAAGCATACAGGGATTTTATAAATCCCCAAGCCCCTTCTTCTGAAAATTTATTACAAAACAGCTATAAAAGTTTCTAAGTAGGAAAAAAAGCCTTCTTCTCTAATGCCCACTAATGAGCCCATGACCTGAATATCATGCAAAGACAACTTTGTCTAAAATTTGCATTTATGATAGAACCTGAAAACAAAGTTAAATTCTTTATATAGAGTACACTGAATTTCTGTATTCCCAGTTAGAGGTTACTCAGGAAAAGTGTAATTATTTTTATAATGTACTTTTCAATAATCTTACATTTGACAAAGAAAATATTGCCAGGTATGTTCTACAAGAGAAAAATTCACTATCATCAGAAAAAGAGAAACCAACCCAACAAAAATTTATTCGGCAATTAAAGACATACATCATTAATGTATTTCACCTTTGAGGTGAAGCACTCATCTGTAGAAATGTACTTTGATTTAGGTCTTACCTTTTTCAAGTGAACAGCTTGAGTGTTTCCAACATCTACTGAAATTCAACTGGTTTGTTATTTTGATAAGAATAATGATTGTCTACATGTAAGATTCAAGGGGGAAAATATATCAGAGGTGAATTTGTTTACAGCACAATTAACCTTATGTTTAAAACATTTGAACAAGTTTTGCAGGCCAAATAATCTGCCACACAAAAAGGGCTGAATTATCAGAGTTTGTGCTAGAAATCGGATGTTGCTTTATGTACTGAATTTCTATCTTTCTGTTCTAAAGTAACCATTGGAATAATTTTCTTACAGAATGATAGTTGCTATGACAACCATAGCAAATTTTCCTTTTCTGAAACAGATGTCTCATTTAGTTGAAAATTAGAATGTGAAAAACCCATGGGAAAAATTAATTCAAACTTTAACAGAACACTGACTACAATGTAATCTCTTATAGGTTAACCCCTTAACATCTTTCTGCACTCCTATAGTAACCTTCTCATAAATTCTAATTAAACCAGTTTAACCTCCTAGGAATGACCTTCTTAGCTATCATTAGCACTTTAGTTGTCTTTGAAAGGAACATTTCTGTTATAATAGTAACAGAAAAAAGTCATACTAAAAAAATAATGGTCAAACATATTACCACCCTAATTATTTATTAGGATAATTTTTTCTTTTATTCAGGTACTATGGGAAAGAGCTAACAAGTAGCCCAAGAATTCTTTTGACATTTAAATGGGGCTTTACTTAGCTTTACATGTAATCTACTGCAAAATGTGGGGATGCACCACACACGGCTGACCTGCCCTTTATGAGAAAACTGAAGGTTTTTCATTTTCAAATCAGTGGTACCCATCTCAATCTGACAGGCAGCCCTAAAAACAAGGGATACTTGACTGGGGAGAACTATCAATGCACATGGATTTTTCTATTACAAGCGATGAAAGACGGAAATTTGATTCTCCATTGCCTTGATTCAGTTGAAACCTTTTAACTCAAAGAAGGGCTTCCTTCCTTTCCAGCTCAAGGGGACTCCTCATAGTACCTGGGCACCCCTACAAACAAACAGGGCAGAAAACCAGTGGCACTCCCAGAAACACCTCCCCTTGGCACTGCCTGCAGGGCTGGGGGTGTCAGCTAACACAAGAGCTGCAAGATTTACTGCAGCAGCTGCCTCTAGGCTGCCCAGCTGAGTAACACAAATCTTGCCACCAGCAGGCACCAATTACCCTCTTTGACTTCAAGGGGAAAGCCCAGGAGCCACAGGGAGCTCTGGGTGGTTTGACTGAACAGCAGCAGTGTTTCAATGGGATTGGTGGGCAGCATCTTGCAAACACCCTGGTAGCAAAAAGTGCAGAACCGAAACACATTGTACCTACTAATTTCTATTGCTTCCTATAAAAATCTTTTATTTTTCCACATCTGGAAGGCAAGTTCTCTCACTAAAATTCCTTTGCTTAGCAAATAAATTTCAAAAGTTCACAAACACATGCAACTTGCTCCAGTCTTTTCTCCACAACAAGTTGTCATTTTTCTCCTACAGGAAACTAAACAGATTTTGGTTGGTGACTGTCAAGAAGCTCAGTGGGAAAAGAATGGACCAAACCACCTTTCTCAGTCCTGAGCCTCTTCCTGAAAAAAGCTAATATTCCATATTTAGAAAACTGGACTACCCATGCTGAAAGCCATACTGGGAGGAGTGGCTGGTCAAAGGCCATGGAACATGAAAAGCAGATTCCACAGTGGCAAACACAAGCAAAACTTCAACACACCCGGATTCCCAGCCCAAAAAACTCCCTGTTGGACACTTAAGTCTCATTTTTCCTGGTCTTGATATCATCTTACTATCATAATGAACTACACTTCTGTGAACATGGGTGTACAGTGCTATACACACAGCATACTTTCCCCGGTGGGCAGGTTCTTCAGGTGTTCATATTTTTCCATTCCCCACCACTGCATAAGCTGAATTTAACCAATCACTGCATTTGCCTTTTTAGCCTTGCCTCATTAAAGGAAATTAAGGAATTAAAGGAATTAAGTAATTAACTATTTTACTGAGTATTTCTATTATTTTTAACTCTACTTTCTCTCCAAGTAAGCATTCACAAAAGTTCATATTTTTGGGGTTTTTTTTGTATCGCCCATTTCATCTAAAGTAGTTGTGAAATAACCTTTTTATCTTTTCTTCCTTGCATGCAAAAGGGCCATCCAAAGCAGGAAGGAAAAGGACAAAAGCAGCTATCAGGCCATTGGTGCTAAGACTGACTGGCAGGGCACTGTTTCTTTATAGGCTTTGAAATTTCTTTCAGTACCTGGGCATCTGAGCCAAACATAACTGAAATGTAAGAAAAAACATGTTTCAGAAATCTTCAGGAGCATGGGAAGATTTATATTATGAGTAACTTCCATGTAAGAGAGGAGAGGATGGCGTGATTTTTAGAGAATAGTGATGGGCAAAAAGAATTAAACTGTGAAAAAAAGAATTTTTTTTTTCATTCTTAATATTGAAATCAGATCTTTTTAAATAAAAGTTAAGGTCTTATACTTATAACTAATAAATGGAAATTATGCAACTCAAATCCTCTACTGGCCCCGACACAACTCTGCTTCTATGGGGAAGTTTGCCTTACCTGCTTTGCATCCAAGGTTGTCACTCTTGGAATTCTGAATCAAATTAAATTATTGTTTTCACAAAAGGAGAGAAGGATAAAAATCTGAGTATGGCCCTTTGTCAGTAATTATTTCTCTTGCAATTCGAATTACACATGAAATCATTCATCTTTTGTTTAGTAAAGGATTTCATACAGCTCTGACTGCAAAGAAGAAAGAATGAGCTATGACTAATAGGAACTGATCATTTCTAAACATTAATCTGTTATAAAACAATGAAAAATAAAATGAAATCTACTTTATCTTCATAATAAGAAAACAAGAAGGTAACAGGTAAGGAGGAAAATTAATGAAAGACTGAATTTAAAATATGCCAGTACCAAATGCAGATCGTTTATCTCATTCTTCTGGAAAGCAAATTATTATACCCCATCTGATATTTTTTAAAAATAATGAAGCAAACAAAGGTAGAAAATAATTTTGAATAATTAGTCAAAAGATTCAAGGCTGAGGGTCCAGATGTAGAACTGTACAGACTTTCAGAACAGTCTAAGGGATTTAATGCAGAGATGAGGTCTTGAGTTCCTAATATCTCAGAGCCTGTTCCCCCAGTCCCTTGAACTCTCAGATGTAAAACTATAGATGCAACCAGGTTATCCAGCCCATATTTGAGATACCGATAGCTGGCAGCCACAGAAAGAAGGGTTAGGAGAGGAATTAACTGCCCCTCTGTTTTCAGTCACCATCTCATTTTAAATGTAAAACCTGCCAAGAAGGGGCCAGCCCAGAAGGGAAAAAAAATTGATGCCCATCTATGCATGGCATCTTTATGGTTATTACTGTCAGATGCCCAGACAGCTGAAGAAAAAGAATGCTCTTCCTCACTTCCAGCTAGCTGGTGTTTGTTTTAGTCTGCTAAGACACTGCAGGTGTTGGCCACCTGAGGAGATGGAATACCCCTTTTAGGGGCTCTCTCAGATGAAACATGACTAAAATATGTGGGATATGTAATAGGTGCCCTGAGAAACAACAAAAAAGGCTCTCACAGTAGCCACTGAGTTACTGAGCCCCCTGGTTACAGTCCGGCCCAAGAGTTACTCCCTCTAGTAATTCACCAGGTTTACATTCTTGTCTCAAAATACCAGGAGTGATCAGGCCATATGGACTAACTGTCTGCCAGTTCTTTTCTGATTTTCCTCCCTTTTCATTTTTTTTTACCTTCTTTTACTTAGAAAATTCAAATCCATTTTGATTCAAACAAGCATGAAAATGCTTCCAAAACTAATAAATTAATGCAACATGTGTGCATATGCATGAAGTGTATTATTATTAATGTTTCCAATCTAGCAACAGATGAACTTACTTCTTGTTTAAAAAAGCACATACTGATAGTTCATATGCCATGTGTCTACCCTAAGTGAACAAAATCCAAGCAATCCTAAATTCCATGTTAGCGTTTTCCCACACTCCTAAATTCACCCCACAGTGCAGTGGTGGGAACAAACTGCTAAAATATAGCTTTCTATACCAAAAATGTACAGGTTTAACAGCTATCCTTCAGCTATTTAGGAATCCAAGATACTTTAAAAATATATTTCTCTGATGTAGATTACCCAATTAGAAATATTTGACACATATAGGTGCAACCCTGTGTTGTAATATCCGGAAAGCTTTGTGTGAAAAAGGGAAATTAGGACCTTCTGAAGAAGGACAAGAAACTCAAGGGGACTACAAGGATGTTGTGGGTTATGCAGGGAAAAAAGTAGAAAGGCCAATTCCCAGATAGAGCCTAATCTGCCTACTGATGTAAAAGACAGTAAAGAAATAAATACATCAGCAACAAAAGAATTGCCAAGGAGAATCTCCATATTTTATTGGATACAGGGGGAAACATAGTGACAAGGACTGAGGAAAAGGCTGAGGTACTCAATGCTTTCTCTGCCTCACTCTTCAAGAGTCAGACTGGTTGTTCTCACTGTACAGAGCCCTTGAGCTGGAAGACAAGGAGAGGGAGCAGAACGGAGCCCCATAATCCAAGGGGAAAGAGTCAGTGACTGCTACACCACTGACACTGAGGCACAGCCAAGTCTATGGGGCTGGATGGGATCCACCCAAGAGCTGAGGGTCATCACATGCAGGACAACCAGGGAATCAGCTCCAGCCAAGGTGGGTTTGGGGCAGGCAGCTACTGCTTGATCCACCCAGCTCCTTCTGTGAGAGGGTGACCCCCTCAGCAGATGAAGGAAAGGTGGTTGTGTTTCCCTAGACTTTAGAAAGCCTTTGACACTGTCTCCCACACATTCTCCTGGGGACACCGGCTGCTCACGGCCTGGGTGGGCCCTGCTTCACTGGGTATAAAACTGGGCTGGTGGGAAATGGAGCCACATCCAGGTGGGGCCAGCACCAGTGGGGTGCCCAGGGCTCAGCACTGAGGCCAGTCCTGTTTAATGTCTTCGCTGGACAAGGGGATCAGGTGCACACCCAGTCAGTTCATGAACAGCACCCAGCTGGGTGGGAGTGTGGATCTGCTGGAGGGCAGGAAGGCTCTGCAGAGGGATCTGGACAGGCTGGATCCATGGGCCCAGGCCAGTGCTCTGAGATTCCACAAGGCCAAGGCCCCATCCTGCCTGGGGTCACACCAACCCTCTGCAGCTCCAGGCTGGGGCAGAGGGGCTGGAAAGCTGGGAAAGGCCCTGGGGGTGCTGGGGACAGCGGCTGGACAGGAGCCAGGTGTGCCCAGGGGGGCAGGAGGCCAATGGCACCTGGGCTGTGCCAGCCATGGTGTGGCAGCAGGGCCAGGGCAGTCACTGTCCCCTGGGCTGGCACTGCTGGGGCCACACCTCAGATCCTGGGGCACTTCTGGGAACCTCAGGACAAGAAAGACATTGAGGGGCTGGAGTGTGTCCAGAGAAGGGAACGGAGCTGGGGAAGGGTCTGGAGCACCAGGAGGGGCTGAGGGAGCTGGGGGGGCTCAGCCTGGAGAAAAGGAGGCTCAGGGGGGCCCTTCTGGCTCTGCACAACTCCCTGACAGGAGGGGACAGCTGGGGGGTGTCGCTATGGGACACGAAAGAACACACACTCACCACCGCTCTCAAGGTGAAAGGCAAAAAAGGGAATTTATTTTTCTGACTCCGACCTTTATAGTTCTCCAAAGGTGACAGTGGATTGGAGGGTGACAGTGACACCTCTTCAATGACACTGGTCAAACCAACAGTCGATCAACTCTCTCCTCCTCCATAAAGGAATGAAAAACAATGAGCTGTTTACAAAAAATGTGTGAAAAGGTTCCTCACAAGAATGTCAACATCAGAAGGCTTAGACTAAATAAAAAACCAGGGTGACAGGGGGGGATCAGGCTCTGCTCCCAGGGAACAAGGGACAGGATGAGAAGAAATGGCCTCAAGTTGTGCCAGGGGAGGGTCAGGCTGGACATCAGGAGGAATTTTGTCATGGAAAGGGTGCTCAGGCACTGGAAAGAGCTGCCCAGGGAGGTGGTTGAGTCCCCATCCCCATCCAAGGAAAGACTGGACATGCCACTCAGTGCTCTGGGTACTGGAAGGGGCTGCCCAAGGAGGTGGTGGAGTCACCAGCCCTGGAGATTCAGAAGATGTGTAAATCTTAGGGACAGGGTTTAGTGTTGGCCCTGGCAGTGCTTGTTTTATGTTTCGACCTGATCTTAGAGGCCTTTCCCAACCTAAACAATTCTATGATTGCTTCCAATTTTCTCTGCTTTCTTAGTGGTGAAGAAAAATCCTCATTTTAATTCATTTTAAACAATGCTAATTTATTAAATGAAATAATTTATGAACAGCAATTCCAAAGGAAGTGTTCTGATATTAAAACAGTTTCACAAGTGGTAAATTACTTTTCCCCTTAAAATCCAGTCAGGGAAAAGAGAAAGAACTCAGACAGCTTTATTACAATTAGTTCCTGTGCCAGTGGCTCTATTTACACTTCTTCATGTAGAGCCACCATTTCCTTCTTGATGTAGTAACACCTTTACTGTGTTCAAACCTGGGGAAAATGCACACATACAAGCTACCAAGGAGTAGGGAGGCTGATTCTCACCAGGTGTAAATAGCTCGAAAGCTGGTGGAGCATTGCCAAGCTACTCCAGCTGAGAATCAGCTCCACATAGACCCACTCCAAACTAGTTGGCTATTTGTGTTTCTCTTGGAATATTGCCAAGGGGCTCATCACTGTGCCCAACTGTGTTTACATCTTTGAAACATCCTGAAATTGCTGCTGTCTGGGACTGGTAGTCCTTTTGTTCAAGGAGAAAAAAAAATGGGGGGAAAAGCAGCAAAAAACAACAAAAAAGGCACTTTAAACTTTAAAATCAGCTCTGTCTCATAAAATTAAACTTTCAAGCAAATGTGAAAAATAAAGAGAAAACTGCTGTGGGGGATAGCAATTTCACTCTTGTGGTTTATGGACTGCAGGAAAGTGAAGCCAATTCCCCATAGTGAGATTACAGGTCTCCTCTTCTACAGGTCTTAAATTAAAAACCAGCTGAATCCAAAGTGAGCTAGTTTACTGGATCAGAAGATTCAATTATTTCTGCTAAATAACTGAATGTGAACTACTTCCTTTTAATAATATACAACTAATAATTACTGCCCAAGAAAGGACTTTTCCCTACCAAGCTAATTAAACTAAAGCAATATATTTTTCAACTGCTCTCAAATTTAACTAAAGCGAGGAACATCGAAAAGCAAGTAGATGCAAATCTCCACTCACATGAAGATACCCACAGCCACACAAAGTGTTCAGACATTACAAGAAATAGGATTTGCCCAAAATTGTTATGTTGAAATCAACATAATTTCTGGTCTATATTCAGCATACATGCATGTGTGTATCCTGCACACTTGTACAGACACGGTGGAAGAGCTCTACTGCAAAGTGGATGCAAAGCACTTTTGGCTTCATTAACTGCTTAAACTCCCCCTGCAAGAGGTCACAGTGAAATGTGTTAAGGAACTGGTCCATATCCCTAATACACAACAAGCAAGAGCTGTCTAAAGTACTGATTTTCCTCTGTTGTGATGCTCTGGGATTGAACTGTCCCAGACTCCTCAGCCCCAGGCAATGGTGAAAAGAAATTTTATTTGAGAGAAAACATTTTCTGGAATGTTCACCAACAAGAAAAGAATAAAAAAAAGCGATACTCTAAACTGCTGTCACTCAGGAATACCTAATAACTAGAATTTATTTGTTTGACTGTGATGGTATTTATGGACTACAATAGGTGTAGTTCAGTCTACAGTTTCATTTGTTCACATACTTACTGCAGAGTTTATATAGTTAATAACAACTATACTCGTTCAACATGATATAGAAAATTCACTTGAAATTAACAATTTTTTATTTTATTCCGTGCACTTTTTTCAGAAATGTTAACGATTCTTGCTAATTCATTTCAATCACTTAATTTGTATGGAAGCATTCATTAAAAAGACCTCTCTTGAATTCAGTATGATTGCTCACACAAGCAGTAGCACCTGTATACTCAGAGACTGCTGAATGACATTCACATCTCCTGTATTTTCAAGTCATGCAGAAAATGAAATGCTTTCCAAGACAAATTTATCACATCAAATGCACCAATTTAAGCTATTCTTTGTTGTTGTTGTTAAACAAGAAAAAATAAGGGGAAAAATGATTCAGTGATCCATTCCTGATGCTAAAACAGCCAGGATGTTAAGTCTCACTTTCTGCCACTGGAAGACCTTTCACACTCCAGAAGTTCAGTATCATTCAGTTCTCCACACCACTTTCCCTGAACAGCTCAGCTTAATAGATCAAAATAATTTTGCAGGAAAAACCATGCTTATGATCTTCCATATGCTGCAGACTAAACTACAAGTGCAGCGTGGTTTTAAGTAGTTTTAGAAGCACCACTTCCAAAATGGAAAATGGCTTTTTGTAAGTATAAAAGAGGAAAAAAAAATATCCCTCCAGCATTCTGTTAAAATACAATGAAACCTGCATCTATGTGCCTCTGACCGATAATATATTTTAACAGGATTATGAACTTTTCTCTTCTGAACATGTTGCTATTTCTTACACATCTGTCACATCTTACCTACCTTATACTGAATACCTGAAATAAAATATCTTCAGCATTCTCACCACAGTAAAACAGCCACATCAGGTAGGCTTAGATGCCAAACTTCTCTCAAAAATTTCTAAAACCTGAGATGCCTCATTTCTAAATAGTGAGTAGAGTCTATTATTCCCATTGACTACTTTCATTTTTTTCAAGAACCATGTCAAGTCTACCTAAATTACTCACTTCTATTGCCTGCCTCAAAGTCACTAATTAAAACAACTCCAAATAGCTCCCAACTTTAACAATCAGGGAACATCTACCACTTTTAAAACATTTCTGAGCAGCCAAAATCCAACAGTCTATAATTCATCCACATCCAGGGTTTCTGTATCCATCCAAACAAAACTGTAGCACAGACATGGAAACAAACTACCTGCTCAGAAATCTCCTTAATCTGAAGTTTGGAAGTGTTTTAGAGGGAATTTTCCTCAGGAAACAGTACAGAAGTAAGTGCACTTCAGTTATTTGTATTTTTATCTTTTGAGCAAGTGAGGGAGCAGCACAAAAAGAACATAAAAGGATCAAGTATTTTACTAAGAAAAACATCTAGTATGGTTTTGTCCAGTAATAAAACATTTGATTCCCTATATATTTTTGTTATGTGGAAGATGCTAAATAAGTTTTTTTATTTTAAAGGGGACATAAGAACTAAGAATTGGAATGGTCACTTTGAGGCACAAGTTTTTTCTGTGAATTCTGGGGAGTGAAACCCACAGTGTAACACCTTGAGCTGCTGCTGCTGCTGCTGCTGCTCTATATGGAAGCCACACTCCCAGCTTGGGAGGTTTATTATGTTAAATGGAGTCAATATATTATTTTAATACAGTTTCATTTTAATTGATGTTCACCTCAATGATTAAAAATTTGTACAAGGTCCCAGAAAGTAAACATTAGGTGATTCATCACTGGCAAAATGAAAGCGTGTCCCTCTCATGAAATGAATCTATAAATCTTCGCTGATGGAAACTGAGTTCAGTGAGGAATGAAAAGCTGTTCTTGAAAAGATGGAGGAGGAAGGCACTGAAATAGAGACTTAGGCCTGGAGTCTGTGTGGAACCAAAATAAGGCTGCCTCAGTTTGGCCCTTTGCATGCTCTTTGAAACTGTTTAGATTACATATGGAAGTTACCAGCCTTTATACGGAAAGTGCACATGAACACGTGCATGCACACACAGAAAGAAGAAAGGGAACATTTGACAAGGAGTCAAATAAGAAAGTCACCTACTCTGTGATAAAACACAAATCAGACAAAAAAATAACAACTGAGACAAGAGTTGTGCATCCACACTGGGTGTGCAACTTGAGTAAAGACACTTGGCTGGAATAGTCCAGACAACTGCAGTGCACAAAGAAAGGGACAACAGGTTGGAACCAATTTCCAGCTCTCCAGCCAAAGCGGGATGATGATTTGGAGAATAAGGACCCTGTCACGGCTGCTTTGGGCTGATAATAATGCAACCTACATGTTGATGTTCTTTAAACTGGAAGGAATTAATCCATCTTCTCTGATGAAGCCAGAGCTCACGGGATGGGCCTCAGCCAGTTTGCTAAACTCAATAACAGCAAGACTTGAACAGAAAGAAACTGATTCCCACATACCTTAACTTTCTTCCCTCAGTTCCCAATTTTGGAAAAATAATGTGGCAACAGAGCTGTTGATCCATGTGTAAACATGCCAGGCTAAATGTAATCAACGCTCGATTGGAGGGAACCTACAAAACCCCAGGAGTCCAGCCCAGGCATCTGTCACTGCAGGACAAATGGTCACAAATGCCTTTCTAAGCTGACATTAATATTTGCTCTCACATCTTCCCTGACTGGGAAATTAAGAGTTTTTGGGCTTCAGAAGGCCTTTAACAAAAGAACGAAGGAGGAAATAAGAATACATAGACACTAGAAAGAAAAAAATTTACCTCTGCAAAAAGAAAAATGAGGTTCTGTTTCACAGGAATAGATCCCTCCAGAAAATTGAAGCGAAGTAAAAATCCATTTTGGATACAGTCTGGAGGCAATCTCATCCAAAAGGGCTTCTTAAAGTTATCCAGACCAATATGTCATTTAGAATAATGAAACTGTCATATGTTTGCAAGAGAGTTGTGATTGTCCCTTCCTTTCCCACATGGTGGAAAATGGAAAAAAAGTGCTCAAAGAGATAACATGCTCTCCTGCCACCTTGCATGCCTGTTTGAAAGCAGGAGGACTTGGAGCAGAGTTCCTCCTGCAGCTGTATACAGCTGCTTACAACTGCTATGGAAAGCTAGAAGATGTTCTCCTTCTGCTACTTGCATTTCTTTTGCACCATCAAGTAAAATGTGTACTCTTATCCCGTCACTAATGCACAATAATCCACTTCTTACTAGAAAGGCCACTCACCATTTTCCACCAGATCAGAGCATACACACAGTCCTTTAGCAGGTGCACATCTTTTCTACAAACCTCAGAGACCTGTTCTCATGTCCATACATAACTGCACATGCACCTTTATAGGCATTTGTTTTTTACGGGGCATTTCTGAACAAGAACTGTAAAAGGATTAATATACAGTGAACTCGTTCAGCAAGCAGAGCAGATCTTGTGCACTGAATGCATCAGGTCTTTTTGTGCAAAGACAGTGTAATTGTGCAATTAAAATCTTTGGCAGTTACAGAAACAAGAGTGGATGGTATAGTCTATCTTCAAGCTGTGGCTAATACTAAAACTCTTACCTGCAACATAGTACTGGGGGGAGTGATGAACTGCAACAGAAGGCTGAAAACCTGTTACTCAAATACTCACTAATAAATTATTAGTATTTTTCCATGAATGATGTCATCATAGAGTTAATACCCTATCTGATAACAAAGAACTGTCTAATGACAAAGACCTTCTGCTTCAAAACCAAATTCAAACTTCCACTGTTATCTCAGCTTCCTGACATCTGAACCACCTGTTGGGACCATCTACTGCTTGTAGTGAGTGTGATAACAACAGGAAACTCCCTGTTGCAAGGCCTTTGTTGATACCTGCCCATTTCAGGTGTCTGCCTCACACACAGTTCTAGCTCCATGGCGGGATTGACAGAATCACAGAAAGATGGCTCAAAAAGGACTAAAGGACTTCTGGAGATCTCCTGTCCAGCCTACCACTCACTGCCTCTCACCACCACTAGATCTGGTCGGTCATGACTGTCTAGCCAAGTCTTGGAAACACCTAAGGGTGTTTTCTCTGCCACCTCTCTGATGTTCCTGTTGGCTATATTTTTACTTCCTTTTTGTTGTTGTTGTTACTGAAAAATAAATTAAAACCCTCTAGAAAATGGCTTCATCCTCAGGAATCTTAACAGTCCCAAGTACATTATATGGAATTATTACACAGAGTTATTTAAGTTACTCTATCTGCCAGTTTGTCTATCTTCATAACAGTTCAGAACAAAAGGGGAGTTTAAAAGTACTTTTCATCTAGAAGCTTTTCACTTTACAGTAAATCTTATTGAGGAACTAAAGTCTTCTCTTTTAAATTCACAGCAACTACAGCTGGTGTGTGCACAAGATTGTTTCCAGGTCTGTGAATATGTTCTGGCTATGCCCTGGGTTTTGCTGGGATGAAACCAGAGTGCATTTTCCTGTGACTTGTTTTTGCAAAAATAAATCAGGGTGTCCAGCCTCTATACTGAAGAAGACTCAACAGTTCCCAGCATCTGGGCTGTACTGAAGGAAGTCCATTAAGAAGAGCAGTGTCAGCAGCTCAGGTCCTGATCCTGCCCCTCTGCCCAGCCCTTTGTGGTGCATCTGCAGTGCTGTGTCCAGTCCTGGGCTCCTTAGGACAGCAGACACAGGGAGCTCCTGGACTGGGGCCAGTGGAGGCTGCAGAGATGATTTAGGGCCTGGAGCATCTCTGGTAGGGAAAGGCTGAGGGAGCTGGGGCTGTCCAGCCTGGAGAGGAGCCCCAGCTGAGAGGGGCCCTCAGCCCTGGGTGTCCCTGTGTGCAGGGAGGGCTCCGAGCAGGGCCCAGGCTCTGCTCCAGGGGCCCAGCAATGGCACCAGAGGAACGGGCAGGGACTGAGCCCAAGAAGTTCCACCTGGACATGAGGCAGAACTTCTGTCCTGGGCAGTGACGGAGCCCTGAACAGATTGTCCAGAAAGGGTGTGGAGTCTCCTCACTGGAGGTATTCCAGAACCAGCTGGACACAATCCTGTGCCCTATGCTATGGGATGGCCCTGCTGGAGCAGGGAGGTGGGACCAGCTGCCCCACTGTGGTCCCTTCCAGCCTGAGCCATCCTGGGATTCTTTGAAGCACATTGCATTCTTACTGGTGCCCTGCTCATCCATCCAGATCTGGCAGCCAGCCCCATAAGCACTGTGAGAAGCATCATGCCCCTAGGCCAAACAGCTACCTATTGCATTCAGCATTGCTCTGGACACATTTAAAGTCTTGGTATTCCCGAGTTTCTCATGAAACTTCTAATGTTTTCACACTTCTCCTCCTTATCATCTATCCTGATAATCCATTGTCCAAGATATGGCTTTTGCAAGTCCTAAGTAGCTGCTCTTGTGCATTGCAAGTTGCATTTCAAAATGGCTGCTCCCTGCTCAATGATAATGCTTGTGTAATTAACAATTCAGACAGTTAAATTTTTGTTAGTGAGTAGAGGCTCAATCTGGCACTTGAATTCTTGCCCTTGGAGCCCAGGAGAGTTAGAGCATTGGTTTCTGAGACAAAACACTGTCCCATTTCTTCTGTGCAATTAAAAATAACCACTTGGTTTTAGATAATAATAGAGGACAAAATACCAAGTGCTATTAAAAATATTTAACCACACACAAGTGGTACATATTTAAAAGACCTTAGACACTGGCGTGTTTTACAAACCAATCAAGCTCTCATGGTTTAATTTGCAACTAAAGCATTTTAAATAGAAGTATAATCTAATGTGTACAGGTTATATATACAAATGCAGATGGCTACAGGTAAATGACACTAAGTTAATGCTGCTTGGCTTTCATTCAGACCTTACTCCAGTGTTCTCAAAGTACTTGGCAACTATTGATTAACGTGTTTTATGGATGAGGGATATCTCTATCTTCTAATTATTTCTACCAAATGTGATGTAATACAGAAGGTCAGCGCTGCAACTAGAAATGGAAAGTTTAAGTGCATATATTTAAAACAGAAAAAGAAAATTATTTTAGGATATTAGACAAGCAACTGCATGAAATTTGACTTTCTTATAGAGTTCTGAGACCTTAAGGAACTTAAAATTGTGAAGTATTGACTATGTTCATAAATATTTTCTAATGGACAGTCTTTACTATGTTCATAAATATTTTCTAGTGGACAAGCTTTTTAATGCTAGTTAAAAAAAATTCACTATGTAAAGTTCAGCAAATTTCTTTATCTTTTTAGAGATTACATTACTATGATGTAGAAAGAAACTGAGATTGATTTCCCAAAGAGGATATGACAAACCTCTCCTTTTAGGGCAAACAAAGTATAGCAACAGAAATGCCAAAGAACAGTGGTGCTCACTAGACACAGGAGTGTACCGCAGCCTGAAATCCAGCAGCTAGTCAAACCCCCACACAAGAGCTGTTTGTCTTCCCAAGCTTTCTGACTGGTGACCTGGCTGATGGGACTCTGCATCTGCTGCCCTGATAGATTGATGAAGGGCTGTTATTGCTGCTGTTGATGTTTCCACTGGGCGTGTCATCAATTGGCATGGAAACTTCAATCTGCCTTGCTGAATAGCGAGCAAAAAACTCAGTTTGGCTGGAAGACTTTCATCAAGACTCTCTCTCAGATGGAGAAAGCAAATATCTTCAGGAGACCTTGCAACACTCAACTTCCTGGACCATAAAGGGGTGGGAGATGATTTAGCAGCATTCTGAAACATGGAGTGTGGAAGGGTAACTATGACCTGGAGTTGCAGAAGAGATGGAAAGCATTCTTTTTACTTGAAGGATAGATCATGGCAGATAGCTCAGGCAACTTGTGCAGAGTGACAGGATTTGTCACAAAGGGAATGTGGTAGAGCTGATTTTACTTATAGGTTAGTGGGTGGACTAAAGGTTTTCTCAACAGGTTTTTGCAGATCTAATCACACACAGAAAGTTCAAGAGGTTCTCTTTAGCCTCTACATAGTGCTACTTTATAGATAATATTTTGTTTTAATTTCATTTCTCTAGACTTCCATGCAACTTTTGGTACTTCACTGCCTGGAAAATTATTACTGACACTGGAAATATGGTGCCTGGTTACCAACACTGCAATGAAGACATGAGGTTCCCAGGCATATTGTAAACAGAGCGTAATTACAGTATTTACAGTTGAACATCAAAATGGGAAAAAGATGCCAAGTGGCGTTTCTCAGAAGTTAATATTGGGACTGATACCATCTAACATCTTCCCAAATAATTTGGAAAATGAAGTAAAATGCACATTGACTGCATACATTGTACACACAAGAGGAAGATGAACTATAAAACAGCAGGTTGGTAGGTTGAAAAAAACCAGAAAAATCTGGAAGTCTGAAAGGGAGAAAGAGAAGGGTGCATTTAAGAGAGAAACTAATCTAGGCAAATGTAGAATAATAAGCTCAGACAAAATTAACACCCATCTCAAGTAACCAAATGGGAAAAAGCCAATTTTCATTAAAAAAGAAAAAAAAATCCAAGAGATTTCACAGTTTATTCACACTGAAAATTCACATCAGGGTATATGCATCAGGTTTGACAACTTGTTTGCTACATTTCAGCCTGATGTGATGTTAAAAGGAAGAATAATATATTCCCTTAAAACCCTGCCTTTTAAAATACATTTTTACTTATTTTAAACATGTACCAAATGCTCACAAAAGATCCAATTTACAGGCCCATCAGCAGAAATAATAAACAGGAATGGAACATTAGTACGAGACACAGAAGCAGCACATACAAGGAAGTCAGGAACCGAAGTCCATCTGCCTTCAATACTGCCAAGGGTTCTAAGTGATCACTATGCAGTAGAGCAAAATCCATGAAATATTAAGCTGCCACTGAGTAGTTGACTTTAGAAGCTCAACTAGACCTTGAGGAAAGCTATTACTTTATAAAAGAAAGGAAGATTCTGAGGGATATGCAATAAAAGACCTTCAGAGTTGCTGAAATAAGCTTGCTGAATTAAGTGACTACTGTACACACTAATGAACCTCCAATACTTTCTGTAGGACAGAAATTGTCAAAAGAATGTACCCTTGTGATAAAATTAACCTGTAATTAAATAAATTCACCAAGGATAGAAAACATATTTTATGACACAAAAGCCCCCTGCATGGACTGTTAAACAACTGCTCCTGGCTGAGAGTTTGAAGAGCACACCATCTTTTTTTCCCATCATTATTTGGTTAACCATACCCACAGTACAGTACATTATTTTGTCACAGAAATGATTCATTACAAGAAAATATAAAAACTTTATCAACGTGAGTGTTACTTTTCTTCCTAACACAGCAATCCAAATACAGCTGATGCAGACAAAATGGCTGATGTGATAGCAATCAACAATATTTTTTTTATGTATGCTTAAAAACCTGCTTACCAAGGGGAGCCATATATTCTGAATCCCCTCACCGTCACTTCAGAGTCTTGAAGATAGATGCAGTTTGTTAGAAGAGACTGTACATTTTCATAGCTCTCTGGCTTCAGCTTAGAAACAGAGGGGAAATAGTAAAAGTCCTGCTTGATTAAGTCAGCCATGAATTCCTGGTCAAAGGTCAATTCATGATTTCCTGCTATCACAATCTTGTATTCATAGGGCAGGCTACCTAAAACAGCGAAAAACAAACAAATTACTTGTTTTATGAAAAATTTGATAGAAGCAAATAGATAGACAAAATGTTACCGGTTCCTGTAATATGCTCACATATTTGAAACAATCGAGCCTACCCCTACTACATGTTATTGTAATTCCTGCTGATTTCAGGTAAATGACATTACTGTCTTTTTCGTGGCACATTATGATTTAGCAGGCTTAGCATTAATGTGTTGAAATTACTTTCAACTCATCAACCTTAAAAACCAGTCTGCAGACTTCTGCTCTACTATTTACTTCTAGTTAATTGCCATTTGTGCTGCAAGTATCATTTACTGTGACAGTGATGATAACTCTTTGACAGAAATTAGGGTTCAAAGAAGATCAGCCGTAATGCTTCATAAAATCATGTCAGCTCCCTTCTCCCAGAGCTGAGGTCTTTGTCAGCCTGTACTGACACTCAGAAGTTGGGTCAGCCAGAGGGGTCTTTGCCCTGACATTAATATCAAGCCTTCAAGCAAGGCATGGATTCAGTTTGGCTGTCAAAAATCCACATCCCACAGTGAAATCTCACTCTTTGCCTCTATCCCATGGCTTTTTTCCTGCTCCATTTTCTCAGTGACTCCCTTAGCTCCGCAGACTATAATTTAAAGTGACTCATGTTCAAGAATATTTTACAACCCGTATTTAGTGAAAAACCTTAGAACAACCTCCTGATGAAGGCAAGAATATATATGCCCACACACGTGGGCTCTTCCTGAGAGCAGCACTGAAACAGAAACTTTTCACCTGAATCTGCATTTGGTTATTCACTGGATTCTGCCCCTGAGAGCTGCCATTGCCTGTCTCAAACAGCTCAGCACAAACCTCCTAAGCACATCTGGAAGAAACAAAGACAGAAACTGTGCAAAGCTCCATTCATTAGCTTTGTTTCTGCACTGTTAATTTGTATCAGGATCAAGACGGTCAGAAGAGGAGATTGGGACCAGAAAGAAATATTTTACCGCCTTGCGTAACAGCAATTTTTTGGGATTTTAATTTTAGAAATGCATTGTTGATGACATAAAAATCCTTAGCGATGGCCCAAGCTTAACCTCGAGGCAGGCTATTGAGAGAACACAAAATACCAGCTAATATGCAATGGCAAAAGTTGGCATGAGTAGGACTTCAGAATAAAATGCAACAGTGTGATTTAGAGCTATGGAAACAGAAGACGGAACAGTGCTAGTCTAAGGGAGGTGACACAGGGCTGAACTTTGCCAGATGAAGACATGGGTGATTCTGAAATACAAGTTTCAGACACTTGGAACACCTGTATTAAGAAAGCTGATGATACAGTTTCCAGTCTTTCCTATGGACCAAATACATACGTGTCTTTAGAATATTTACCAAAAACTCTTTTCAGATATTTATAATTACATGTTAAACGTTCAAGATTCAATAATTTACCGGAAAGGATTCTCTGTTTTGTTTCTGAAACACTTGGCATTTAGCAGATGTGTACTCCACCTGTACAAGCTTTCCAGGTGTGTGCACACATACACAAGTTAAAAATGGTATTTACATGCTGCAACATGTATGGGCATCTTCAGGCCTTAAAGGAATAAAGAAATCCTGTATCCCACAATGTTGTTACCAGCTCCATTTCTGTTCTGTTTGGTAAATCTTTTCCAGCTCATCTGATCCATCCATCTAGCAGCCAAGAGCCTGTATGAGCTGGTTATAGTTGTTGCTTCCACTAATGTATTTATGTCATGTTGCTGTCTGTGGGTGTTACTTAGGCAAATTAGCAAATTACTCTAAATGTACAGTTACATTTATTATAGTGGCGGCCAGAGGCACTGCTGTAGTTACAGGTCTGTCAGCTTTTCAATTAACAACTGTGTTTTTGATGAGTATGCATCTCAGTTGTTTGTTTTATTCTTTCATTCCACACCAGGCTTTGGTAAAATTATTTCCTTTTCTTTGTCTTCTTAACTACAATTTTTACCTTTTAAATCTTAATTTTTTTACTAACAGGGTATTTTCTGCTGCTTATTCATAGATTTAGCAATATTTTGTTCAAACTTTGCTCCTTGGAAGACTTTAGAATGTGTTTTGCTTTATACTCTGAGGGCTCTTGAATTACAAACTCGGACTTAGGTATAAATCTTTGAAACCTTGTTCCTGCCTAGGCACTGCTGTTGTGAAGTTATGTGTAAGGAACAGATTTCTGCACAATTTGTAGCCCTGGCTTCCTTGGCTAGGAGCAGGACATCCCCAAGGGCACATAATCTTAGAGCTGCTGTACGGCTGTATTCCTATGCACAGTCCTAGAACAAACACTTTTCTATTTTTTATCCCAACAGCTCTTGATCATAGATAATTCAAATGCTTCCAGGTTCATCAGTTATTCCCACAGCTGCACCCAGGATGGAGTAACTGCACTGAAAAAGACTCTGCAGGGAGTCCTTGTGGCCATGACACCCTGGCTTTGTTAATCACCACACTGAGTTTTCAGAAACCAGCTGAACCAAGGAAGAGATCTTTCTCCACCACGTAGCACTTGTGAGACGTCCTTTGGAGTGTGGGGTCCCATCCTGGGCTCTTCAGTGACAGGAAAGCTACTGAGAAACTGAGGCAAGCCCATCAGAGAGCAGCCAAGGTGGTTGGGATGAGGGGAGAGACTGAGATCTGAGGCTGTTCAGACCCCAGGAAGATGCAGGGTAGACCCTGCTGCTGGTCTGCAACCACCTGAGCCCAGGTAAATGCAAGAGCAAGTCCTTTTTAGAGATGCATGACAAGCAGCAACAGGCACAGGTGAGAACATGCTACAAGGAAAAAATTTTACCATGAGGATGGTAAAAAAGTGAAATAGGTGCCCTGAGCAGCTGGGAAATCTCCTTCCTCAAAGGCACTCAGAGTTCACCAGGCCAAGGTTCTGATCTCTAACTATGCCTGCTTTGAGGAGAAGGTTGAACTCAATGTCCTCCAGAGGTCCCTTCCATCCTCCCTGATTCTCTAGATTCCTGTCAATCTACACTGGAAAACAAACCAGAATTTTAAAGAGCCTGCAATGCTAAAACAAATCCAAACCTCATTTTGTGTTTTGATTGTGATGGAACAAATCTATGGCAGACAGGCAATTCAACAAGACTTGAGGGTATGTTCCATTAACTCTGGCATAAGTTTCTCATACTATCCATCTAGCAGATGAGTAGGACTAAATCCCCAACTGATAACCAATTAACATTTGATTCTAGCATATGGCTTTGCTGGTGGGCAGGTAGCAAACTCAGTATTAATACAGAAGCTCTGTGTATACAATGATATTAAAGAAAAATTATGGCTGTCACAAGAATCCTGCATACATATCCAGGACAAAATTAATTCCCCAGAAAAAAAATAAGACAGGAAGCATGTAAGAAACAGATCTGCCCTTCAGGATTGCCAAGAAACACATGCAAGAACATATGCTATGGGAGTCAAAGATGTAATTTCAAACAAAAAAAAAAAAAAAAAAAAAAAGAAGAAAAGTTATTAATTTGGGGGAAGTTACATTTTTTGTCTGATCTCTTCTTTTGACCAGCCAAAACAAGGCAAGTGTTTTTGTCCAAAGTCCAGGGATCCTTCTGTTCTTGGCACCTGAGAAGATTCTGCTAAAAAATGCCTCTAATCTGGCCATAAACTGCAACTAGAATTGGTTGGAAAAATTTTACCTAAATATTTTTCGGTATTAAAATACCACTTGGATGGAACAGGTTATATTTGGAAATTCACACAGTCTTTCTGACATTACCAAGGAAAAAAAATTAAGCAAAATGTCCATTTTAAATATTTTGGGGTGAATAAAAATTTCATTTCTAGGCAAAATTTCTTTTTTTTTTCCCCCCTAAAGTAAGTGTTGGGTTTTTTTCCTCTCATAATGTTTAATTTGCAAGAAACTAAAATTATTTTCCTCCATAATCAACTTCTATCCACTTCATCCTATTTGGATTTGGAATGAAACATTTACAAATCAAAATCCTATCAGAAACACACTGGCTCAGATTCAGCCCTGGGCTTTTGAGCTTTCTCTTTCAGGTCACATTCAACTTTTGCCTTCTGCCAATTTGGAATGGGGCTCCAAGCCACCATCAACCTCTGTCAGCCTCTGTCTTAATGTGGGATAAGACATTTCTCCCACCCTTTTCCTTCTTCTCTGCTACATGACTCTTGATCTCTTATCCTCCTTATTCCCCTTTCCATTTTGTAATCTCCCCTTATATGCAGTAAAATGCTGGAGACACATTATTTTGCCCTTAATTTAGCAGTTTTAGAAAAAGATATCTTTTTTCTTAGGGAAAATATGGAACTTGCTGAAGTACGATGCTTTAGACTTCTGACTGCTTGTCACTCTATCTGAAACTGCCCAGCAGATTGAAAAGCCATTTACTATATAAAGACCTCAAAGGTAATTATGTTCCCTTGAATTTCTTGAAAGTGTCTAAGGTAAATAATTCCCAGTCTGAAGGAGAGTTTTCAAAGGAATGAGGCAACTTGGAACCCACAGCAGATCTATGAGACAAGATCCAAGAAGTCAGGCAGCAGTGGCCCTGCTCCCAGAAAAACTCCTTACACAAAAAAATCGGCCCTAAATTTCCTCCATCAATATAATTTCTTATCATTTGAGATTAGTTTACTATCAACAAGCTCAGGTTATTATATTTAACTTATATATAGCCAGATGTGTTATCATCTTACAGACTTTTTCACTTCATCCATGGAGTTTTTGTCAGTTTACAGCAAAGCTTCCTCAGAAAGTTTCTTAGCCTTCATTTGCTCAGGATAAGAATATGACAGCAGTTCTGGTAATATAACATGTATAGGAACATATATATTTCTTCAGCTAGGAACATCTTTGTTTATTCCTTTCATTACTGCAGATTACTAATTAAGAAAATCAACCGAACATCTAATTTTTGCATGTTTATGCACCAATTACAGAATTATTGCAGCAATTTTTTACTTACAAACTCCAGTAGGTTCTTTTTATGGCAAACATAACTTTTACAAAATAACTTGAAGTGCTGGGGAGCCATTACTTGGACTACAGGCTGCATAATGCAGCCTGCTGAGCAACACTGTCTGTTTGCTATTTCTCTGCAGATGAGCTTGTTCAAAGCGTAAGTCTGTGCTATTAAGGGTTCATCTTGTTCTATTATCAACCAAGTAAATCAGATCAATACTGCAAATAATCCAAGAGCAAACTCATAGTGTCCATACTCCAGGCTGCTCTTGTACCAAGTGAGGCATCTTTATCAACTTTGGACCTCCTCTGAAGCTCACAGTGGTTATCAGCTCCCAACTTTGCTGAGCTAAATGCAAACCTGGACAGGCAGATGAGTTTTGCTTCTTTCCTGGTATTTTGTACTGAGCAAAATTTTTAGTATTCATTAAAAGAAGTGACAATCATGTAAGTGCCCACTTAGTGCTTCTTCCCTCTCATTTCAACCTTTTAGAATACAGCAGTGAGTGATATGGTGGAAAGACTGCATAACTGTCTCAGATTGCTTTTTAGCATCTTTTTGACAGTTCTGTGTTTAAACACTAGTGCTGATGTCTGGGAAATTCACATTAACATACTTTTTGTATGGTATGTAATCTGGAATAATACTTTAAATGAACACTCCCTCTGAAGTCATCTGTAACCTTCCAGCTCTATCCATTCTTGCATTTAAAAAGCCAGTAATTATACCAAACACTAAAACTGCAAACACATAAAATACTGCTCACGTTGATAAAACAGGATTCCTTAAAAATAGACGAAGGCAAATCAAACTAAAAAACCACCTGATTATAATCCAACTTAGGCTCTTTGATATACTGTGCTTTATACCCACCCACACACATATAATTGGTCAAAATTACTTCTAAAGGAAAAGTGGCTTCCTTTTAGCCTGGTTTATTTAATTACCCTGCAATTATGCAGAACCAGCCCAATGCATAACTAGGCCATTAGAGTAGCTGCACTGAATCAAGACAAAAGGTTATATGGATCTGCACCTTCTGTTCACCTGTGGTCTGTAAGAGACGTCTAAAAAATTGCACAACTGCAATGTCTGCCTGGACTGAACCTTCCTTTGATGTGTTCCCTCAGCTTATGACATTTGATGGCTTGAAAACCACCAACTATGTAAGTCACAGTCCATTTTCATAACTCTGTTTGGGGTTTTTTTGCTTCCTGGGATAATTATAGTCTTAAATTTTCTGAGGAGATATAATTCCTACCACATCTTTTCTGCCCCCTGAAATATTCTAGTTTTGGTTACAACTTGTATCTGGGGACCATGAAAAGGAATGAGCTGGGAAAAACTGAGTTAAAAAGTAACAATTAAAAATGTTTTACACTTCCTACATGGATCTCTGTGCACACTGATACAGACTCCTATTCAGATCTTCAGATCCCACAGAGGTGCTTTCAGCATCTCCCACTTGTCACCTTTTGGAAGGGAAGACTACAAAGAGCTGTGTGTCATGTCACACGGTGCACAGCACTAATAACCATGTTCAATGTTTGTGTACAGGGCTGCACAATAGGTGTTCAAAGTGCTGTACTGAGAATAATTAATCCTCCAACACATTCATGTAGTAGGTGGATCAAGCATCACTTTCACAATTTCACAAGGGGGAAAAATAAAGAGGCTGTCAAATCTGAAGATGACTAACTAGAATTTGGTTGCCTGTCTTCCTCAGGCTATTTCAAATCTCTCTGCCAGAGGCAATGACAGTTCACAGACTCACATCCCAGATCTTTCCAGTTCTGTGGTTGTTCACTTCTGGGCCACACCGTCTTCCTAAAGCTATCTTTGTCTGGTAGTCTGGGATAAGACTAGGTATATTTATTCACTTGCTCATTTCAAGGGTCAGGGATCTCAGTATTTATGAACCCTCAGACTCAGAATCCTGGATTTTGGGTACTTTGCAATGCATTAGTGGAAGGAGGCAAGCTCAACATTAGTACAAAGTTCAAGAAATCCCCCAGAAGCTCATGGGTTTGGAAGGAGGAAATGGAGGTACAATGCTTTAGCACCTATCACCTCTACAGCTTCTCACCACTGGCACAGGAGGTGTACATGGAAAATAGTTGCTTTGGATCATCTCCCCAATATAGGGATGCAACTTAAATATTCCTCACAGAAGCCAGTTTAATATTATGAGGTTCCTAGGACATTCTGACTCCCCAGAACTGGAGAAATACTGGGAGAGTGCACTGCAGTGCAATTTTCTGTGTCTGAGCCTTGGATGTATAAATGCATCAAGCCACCATACAGTTAAGAACAGCAGTAAAAACCAACATTTGTCTTCAGTATGCCCAGTCTTTTAAAATTGACATCTGTTCTGAATCCCTGCACAGCTCAATGTTTTTCACTGCATTTCCAAAGCCATTCTTTTGTAAATAGATAATTAATGCTTAAATACTTCTTTCAAGGGGTTTCTACATTAACATAAAAATAGTGTAATTATCGATGGTCAAAATGGCATGACTACAATATATAAATTCTAATTCCTTTTGCTGCTCTGAAGCTGATTTTTTTCATCTTCAACATGGTTTTAATCTGGTTTAAATGTATTACTGAACTTAAAAATATACCTGTTAAGTGAGGAAAAAAAATAATTACTATCATTTTGCAAAGCTGAGCAGTAAAGCAAAAGTAAAGCTAAGCCTAGTGACCTTAAGTTTTTCTGAAGATCTTTTTTCAGGACCTTTAAAAAGTAGAGATGATATTTATTAACAAATCTCTGATTCTGTATACAGAATCTAATACTACAAGTTTAGATCAAATACAATCTAATTCTAGAAAGAGGTAATGTTCTAGTAATGCTAGTTATTACAGTTGGTAGACATCTTCACTCTAAAATATTTTTTAGTCTGAAAAAAAATCTTATCCTTTGTGCTGAGTTTGCCTAGGTCAACTTCTGAAATGCATGTCAAATAATGTAATCCTTTTTTTTGTCTGTGTTTGTGTGTGTACAACATGTAATAATATTTTCAGGAAAATACTCTGAAGAGCTAATTATTGTTTTCCATTACAACTCCAAGCCACTTTTTATTTTTTTATTTCCAATTTACCTTGAACTTGAATCTCAAATAAAAAGTCTGTCTTAGAAATTGGAAAATCTCAAGCAAACACACTGAAACAATATATATTACACAATGTGTTAGTTTAAGTAATCTTCCCAATCCATGCACAGAAGAGAATTCTCAGAGAAAAGATGGAAGTATGTGTTGCAGCTTATACCACAGATCAGCTATTTAGTTAAATTTCCAGGAAAGTAACCCACAAGCTCAAAGTGACAGCGGGTCCTGGAGCATACATATAAATGTAATATCATTTGGAAATAATATTACAGGCTTGAGCAAAGGGAATTACATGAGCAACTGAGCCAAGCAGGCAATTTTCAGTGCCAACAATACAGGAGATAAAAAATAGAGATGGTTTTGGAGTCAGTATTTGATGAGTGTACTAAGGCAGGACATATGTCTTTGTATTTGTCCTACAACACGTTTGATTGACATGCAAGGTAGGGAAGGGAATAAATAACAAAACCCAAAATAATGAAAAAGCTGCAGATTATTTTTGTCTGTTTGAAGTGTTATCATTAAAATCTCCTGAACATGCTGGAAAATTAGCATACATTCAAAGTCATACCATGCATTCTTATAAATCATCAGAAAGTTTCCCGGGATTCTTGGCCTTCTGCTCATTCCTACCATAAAACATACCTTGTACTTCATCTTATTCTGGTTCTCCAAAACTGAATTTTTAAATTTGAAAGAAAAATACAGTACAAGAACAAACTAGATAAAAAAAGGAAAAAGTTGAGATATGATAACAGGAGAAGGGTCTATTCAGAAAAAAAAGAAGGGAGGGCAGTGAGGAGGTTGGCACTGTTTGCATGCTTTGTAAACTGACTATTCATCCCCCATTCTCTTAATTTCTTAAGTTACCCTGAAAAATGTCAGCAAAATAGAAATCTCACTTGCAAAATATTTAATGATATTTCACGACTGGGCAATAAGAAGACAGATGAAACTGAACATAAATTTATGCAGAATAATTAAAAAAATTTGGGAAAAATACACTAACTATAGATGCAGTTATGGGTTCCAAACTAGGTATTATCATTCAGGAAAGACTTCATGGAATTGTATTAGGAAATTTTATGACAATGCCATCTCATTGTTCTGTTAAAAACAGAATAATCCACAAGACCAAAAAGGAAAAGAGAACTAGGAAATTTCATTGTGCCAGGGAATAAATCTGTAGTGTTCTCAGAACATGTGCGGTTCTGGTCTCACTCTTTTTATAAGGATGTGGAACAAAGAGGTACAAAGAGTGACACAGATGATCAAAGGCATTTAAGGACTTCTGAATAATCTTCAGCCTGAAAAATATCTTAAGGGCAGATATGGAAAGAGCCTAAAAATTCTTAAGCAGAATAAAGAATGATAAATTTTTCACTTGCCTCTTCCAGTATTAGAAAATACCAAATGAAACTAGTAGGCAACAGGTTCAGAATAAGCACAGTTCATCTCAACATCCCTGTCATATTCTGGAACTCTGCTGCAAAACTGTGTCTGTGCTCAAACTTTGCACAGACCCAAAATGCACTTAAAAAACTCAAAGAAAAATCTATATATTAAATTAAAAATAATGCTAGACTGCCTACGAGAGAAGGCTGAGAAAATAAGCACATCCAGTGATCACCAACATTTTATCTCTTCCACAGAATTAGACACCAAGCCAGCCCTAGTGAAACTTCAACTCTCACCCTGAGAAAGGGCTTAGAGAAAAAAGGCACATGACAGAAAGCAATTAATCACCAGAAAGAACAAACTGAAATGAACTAGAGGGCTTTAGGGGTCAGAAGTATAAAATGTGGTGACTAAAGGGCTGCCAAAACAGAGCACCTGGGTACCAGCCCCAGGCAGGGACAACACTGGGATCGTGAGCGCCGTTCCCGAGCTGGTAGCACCCTTCCTGAGAACCAGGGACAGAGAAAAAGAGAACAGATTTTAGGGGATGACTCATCCAGCCAACAATTAGCACAACACTTGAGCATGTGCTTGATAGAACCATAAGGCCCATGGAAGTTAATGATGGTAATGTAAAATAAATTTTCCATCAGACAGGCACAGGAGTTTTGTTTAAAGCGCAAATATAAAATCTGAACTTGCTGAAGGGCGAGATCATCTGGAAAGATGAAACAGAGAGATCAGAGTGGCACAGACCCAAGAGGGTATGGCAGAACTGAAAACTGAAAGGTGGGAATCAATGCTGCACATAGAGACTTGGAGCAAAAGCAGGAGGAGGGTTTGTATCTCATGCTTGAGGGGAAGCTGAGATCAAGGGAAGCTGTACCAAACCTGGTGTTTATTGCAAGGCAAAAACAAAGTCATAATCTAAGGACAGCAGGAGACATGGATTAGACAAAGAAATGGGAAAGCGAGCCCTGTACATGAAGGAATAAACAGGGAAATCTGGCAGCAGCAAGGAAGAATGTCAGTGGAGAAAAAGTTTGTGCCAGAGTCTGTCAGTTAGTTTCTCAAGAACCAGTAAATAGTTTCTCAAGAAACCAGTAAAATATTAAGGAAGAAGGAGAAGGTTGGATTAGCTGCAAAATTATGGAAGGTACTGGAAGCAGCTATCTAGAAAAATCAAAGCTGTTGGAGACTAACGCCTTCACAAAAAAAATGGACAACCAGCAGAATCTTCTGAAATTCCTTCTCAATGGGGATGCTTTTAACCATTCTGCCATTTACTGCAGATTTTGTGAACACTCAGAATATTCAAGAGTTGATAAACTGGTTGTTTAAAACAACCAAACAAAAACTCTATTAAAAATATAAGTTAAACCTTTATTTTAAATTGCCAAGAAACTAAACAAAAACCTTTTCACTTGCTAACTTCCTGTATCTCAAATCTTATGCTCTTGCAAAAATATAACTCCAACCACCAAGATCACCTTTTCCCAAGCGCACGCTACCATGAAATTGGAAGCATGCCTGAAAAGTCAGAAAATTAAACCCTTTTTTTTGGAATAAAAATGATGAAGAGAACATCACAGAAATGCCTTGGGAAATCTTCCTACCATTCTGAGAGGATTTCAGCTAACAGACGTCTTCAGAACACCGTACAGCTGTGACCAGCAGGGAGGCAGATGGAGAACTGGAGACAAAAACTCCAATTGCAGCAAGCAATGAGCACAGCCCCATCCTTGCTCACTAGCAATATCCCAAAGCACTTCTCTTCCCACACCAGCAGATAAATAAAATCAGGATTATTTAGAAGGGGTAACCATATGGTTTGAATAATTTGTAAATGCTATTTTCAGCACATTACTATAATACATGGTAGAGACCTACAAAATAGGGTCAAAACTTGCTATTTTATAACCAACCTGTTCCATTTGGGTGCAGAGACAGAGTTGATGGCTCTATATCAATTATTCCATGTGCTGTTCCTACCTTCATAGTCATAGAAAAAAACAATTGTTCCATGTGGGGCATATTATTGGGTTCCTGAGCTCAAATAAATACTTATCAGCCTTGCTAATAATTATTTGCTAGCAAATATTTGTTGAAATTGTGAAGTCCTGACTTTCCTTTTTAAATTTCATTTCAGCCTACATGCATCTGTCTGCTTTGTGCCTTCCTAGTGGATTGTTGCAATATGTAGCAAAAAAAAAAAAAAAAGGAAAAAAAAGCAAAAATATCAACTACAAGAAAGAAAATCAACACAAAAACTTGAAATCTGTTACCCTTAAATTGGGTCCTTTCTTTCTCCAACTCCTTCATTCCCTCTCACCTTTTTTTAATTAATGAAGTCTCAAAATCCAGAAGCTACTTTTATTCTAAATTAAGGTATCTGCAATGCTGCAAGAACAGCACTGATGAGGGTTTTTGTCTGGATACAGTGCATGCCTTCCAATTTTAATTTTTTTTTTTAGCATATACAAAACATTGCAGAAGCACATGTAAATCATCACTCTCTTGCCCAGTGGAACAGAATTTCAGTTAGCAATGCCAAAAGTTGCCTACAGAAGGCATCTACATCTGGTCTGCTACATCCAAGGCAGCAACCACAGGCACACAGGCTTTGCTTTGTTCAGAATTCATCTCTGTGGTGCAGCTGAGCCTCAGATATAAAAAAACCCTCAAACCTATGAGTCCTCTGGGGTTAAACAGAAAAATGTTTTCAGTCACAACAACTTTTTAGGGGAGGCAGCAAAGCTGTAACAATGTATGCAAGAGGTTTTATGTAAATCATTAAAGCCTCCTGACTTCAATTGTTGCTAACACCAAGAAGTTGCTTAATGTACACTTGAGAGTGTGAAGGCAGAACAGATGAATAGTCTCACAAATCCTATTTGCTCAGTTGGAAAAATGCAAAAATATTTGTTGAATCTAAGAAAAAAAAAATCTGATTCCCGCTCACTGGCCATTCAAATTTAAAAGTCAAATTAATATTCATGATTTCTGAGTGTGTGATGGTTTTTAACTGGGAGCAGAAGGGGCAGATACAATCAGTAAACAAATTTACTGTCGAATCCACACAGAATTTAATACCTACCTAGCCACTCGTTGAATTTTTTTACTTCACTAGGAAGCCCCAGCTCAGTAAAATCACCAGCATGTATTAGCACATCTCCATATGGCATTTGGATGGGATCAGTTTCTTGAGTGAGTATCAGAAATACAGACAAATCGTGTATATCCTGGAGGCTTCGGAGCGTCATGGGGCACCGGATCAACCCTGCAGGAAATGCATCATAACAAGGTTATAAAGTATTTACCTACTCCTTGGTGTCTGCTTTGCAATTGACACTACTTTTTTTACCTTTACAAAAGAGTACACAGACTTCTAAATCTGCCTGATGGAAGGATTTGTTAAAACAAACCTAACAGTAATGGGAGGTGTAAAAATTCTTGATGTTCATATCACAACATTTGCAGTATTTGTTGGGTAGATAGATTAATTTAAAGGGATTAAGGGAAAGAGATTGGACTATGACAGTAACTCTGACACAAATACAAATAAATCAAAGGTATTGCCATTTTCAAAGGAAAAGTACTATCCCATTTCATTGTTTAAATATGATTACACTGTACACAGGAAAAATATTTATTTTAGATACATAAATATATTTAGATGCTTTTTCCCCCCTAATTATAACTTCTTTTCTGCAAGTTACTCAATTTGAGCAAATTTAATTAACACATTTTGGAGATATGTTTCAGTGTATTATGCAAAGCAACATAAAAACCCTCCTAACAGCTGTAAATGTATGTTAAAGCCTGACTATTGTCAGAACAAGTGACGACTTTCTGGGCTTAATTACACTAAATGAAATCAGATGCTGTGAGGGGTGAGGCTGCGTTGTTCAGAACCCAATCTCTACATTCAAAACTGAAGAAACTAAAAGATCTGACCCGGTTTGATGAGACTTATATTTTACAAGAGGAAATCAGAGAACACCCCTCTGCCATAGAAGGAATACTTGTTTTCAAATCAATCTTTTTAACCTCAATCCATATTTTGTTTGAATACATAGAAGCAAATCTATCTAAATGCAGCTATACTGTATCTGCTACTCCAGTTTGGGAATTCTGGTGGAAAAAAAATCAAAAAGCAAGAGATGCAAGAGTTATACTAATGTCATTAGAAACCAGAGAGATATACAGAAATGTTATGAACTATTTTACTTTTACAACATTTCTTTTGAAAGGGCAAATAAAATTAGTTTTGCTCACTGTTGCAGTATACAGTACATATTTCTTTCCCTTGCTGGTTGTGCTTTAATTCAGGAGCTTACTTTTACATAAACAAACTCAGGGGAAAAGATTATAGAGATCTTTGCCTTTAATAATACTACTTCTGTTTACTAGGTAAATTTTCAAAAAGCATTTTAGTGCCTAAAAGGTGTAAGATAATAATCTTTAAATCACTCAACCTTTTCTCTGTGTCAAAAAATTCTATGAAATTTATAGGCAGATAAACTGAGGTGGTTTGACAACTTCACAGGATAAGTGGTAGGGTGAGGAACAAATCTAAAACATTGAAATCTTGTTAAATACAGAAAAAGGTCTTTTCTACAATGTAACTAAAAAAACAGAGTATGAACCAATTATTTTCTATCTTTGCCACATAGGAAGAAGAAATATCAGGGTTTTTATAGCAAAACTAGAGGAGCATCCTTTTGTAAAACACCTTAGGGCTGTTTTTCTGATTCAGGTTTTAGGCAGAAAGTAGCTGAATATGAGCTGAGGGGTAAACCCAGCTGTGATCAAATCCTACCTGATGAACCACATGCCAGGGACATATGTAAGCAGGGATGTAGTGGGAACTCCAAAATTTGGTTGCAAAGAGTGCAATGCTTGGACTCCAAGCAGCTGGAAACACCTTGTATAGGGCACGTGGGGAAGGGCAGATGAAGGAAGAGTTGAGATGTTAAAAATGCCTCTGTTTTGGAGGAGGAGAGAGCTGCACAGGACAAGTTCCAGAGGAGGCAGCAGGAGTGCAGAGGAATGTGGGTGGTGAATGGTGGGGCTCAGACTGGGAGGTGAGGATTTGCCCTCAGGTGGGAGCTGGGTGAAGGATGATGCAGTCAGTTCACAAAATGAACCAGGATGGTTGGATAAAAATGATGAGGGGCTGACCTTGGCTATCACTGTAGCTGTTCAAGCTAAAAGGATTAAACACCAGTGCAGTAAACTGATTTATTGCTCTCCCTGCCCAACACTCCCAAAGCGAGTTACAGATGGCATTACTGAGCCAGCTTCAAATCCTGGATACTGCCTTGGCAAACAGAAGGATTTGGATTGGTCTAAAACACCACTCTTTGACTTTTCATGGTAGGGTAGCCTTTAAAGCAGGCACAGCTTCTCCTTCAGAATTTTTTTAAAGCTCAGCACAGCAGTGAGCCGGGTGTTAGGGAGCAGTGTATGTTTCACATAAGAAGCTGTGTGGAAAGAAAC